>OY776113.1:126201818-127401818 GCA_963675035.1 Allygus modestus
GTTTTGGTTTTGGTTTTGGTTTTGATATTGATTTTTATTTTTATTTTTATTTTGATTTTGATTTTGGTTTTGGTTTTGGTTTTGGTTTTGGTTTTGGTTTTGGTTTTGGTTTTGGTTTTGGTTTTGGTTTTGATTTTAATTTTGATTTTGATTTTGATTTTGATTTTGATTTTGATTTTAGTTTTGGTTTAGGTTTTGGTTTAGATTTAGATTTTGATTTTAATTTTGATTTTGATTTTGAAATTGATTTTGATTTTGATTTTGATTTTGATTTTGGTTTTGGTTTTTGTTTTGGTTTTGGTTTTGGTTTTTATATTGATTTTTATTTTGATTTTGATTTTGATTTTGGTTTTGGTTTTGGTTTTGGTTTTGGTTTTGATATTGATTTTTATTTTTTGTTTTGATTTTGATTTTGATTTTGGTTTTGGTTTTGGTTTTGGTTTTGGTTTTGATTTTAATTTTGATTTTGATTTTGATTTTGATTTTGATTTTGATTTTGATTTTAGTTTTGGTTTAGGTTTTGGTTTAGATTTAGATTATAATTTTAATTTTGATTTTGAATTTGAAATTGATTTTGATTTTGATTTTGATTTTGGTTTTGGTTTTGGTTTTGGTTTTGGTTTTGGTTTTGGTTTTGGTTTTGGTTTTGGTTTTGGTATTGGTTTTGATTTTGATTTTGATCTTGATTTTGAATTTGATTTTGATTTTGGTTTTGGTTTTTGTTTTGGTTTTGGTTTTGGTTTCGGTTTTGATATTGATTTTTATTTTGATTTTGATTTTGATTTTGGTTTTGGTTTTGGTGTTGGTTTTGGTTTTGGTTTTGGTTTTGATTTTAATTTTGATTTTGAATTTGATATTGATTTTGATTTTGATTTTAGTTTTGGTTTAGGTTTTGGTTTAGATTTAGATTTTGATTTTAATTTTGATTTTGATTTTGAAATTGATTTTGATTTTGATTTTGATTTTGATTTTGATTTTGATTTTGGTTTTGGTTTTGGTTTTGGTTTAGAATTAGATTTAGATTTAGATTTTGATTTTGATTTTGATTTTGATTTTGATTTTGGTTTTGGTTTTGGTTTTGGTTTTGGTTTTTGGATTTGATTTTGATTTTGATTTTGATTTTGATTTTGATATTGGTTTTGGTTTTGGTTTTGATTTTTATTTTTATTTTTATATGGATTTTGATTTTGGTTTTGGTTTTGGTTTTGGTTTTTATTTTGATTTTCATTTTGATTTTGATTTTGATTTTGGTTTTGGTTTTTGTTTTGATTTTGATTTTGATTTTGATTTTAATTTTGGTTTTGATTTTGATTTTGATTTTGGTTTTGGTTTTGGTTTTGGTTTAGATTTAGATTTAAATTTTGATTTTGATTTTGATTTTAGTTTTGGTTTAGGTTTTGGTTTAGATTTAGATTTTGATTTTAATTTTGATTTTGATTTTGAAATTGATTTTGATTTTGATTTTGATTTTGGTTTTGGTTTTGGTTTTGGTTTTGGTTTTGGTTTTGGTTTTGATTTTGATATTGATTTGATTTTGGTTTTGGTTTTGGGTTTGGTTTTGGTTTTTATTTTTATTTTGATTTTGATTTTGATTTTGATTTTGGATTTGGTTTTGCTTTTGTTTTTGGTTTTGGTTTTGATTTTAATTTTGATTTTGATTTTGATTTTGATTTTGATTTTGATTTTGGTTTTGGTTTAGGTTTTGGTTTAGATTTAGATTTTGATTTTAATTTTGATTTTGATTTTGAAATTGATTTTGATTTTGATTTTTATTTTGGTTTTGGTTTTGGTTTTTATTTTAATTTTTATTTTGATTTTGATTTTGATTTTGGTTTTGGTTTTGGTTTTGGTTTTGGTTTTGATTTTAATTTTGATTTTGGTTTTGGTTTAGGTTTTGGTTTAGATTTAGATTTTGATTTTAATCTGATTTTGATTTTGAAATTGATTATGATTTTGATTTTGATTTTGGTTTTGGTTTTGGTTTTGGTTTTGGTTTTGGTTTTGGTTTTGGTTTTGGTTTTGGTTTTGGTTTTGGTTTTGGTTTTGATTATGATTTTGATTTGATTTTGGTTTTGGTTTTGGTTTTGGTTTTGGTTTTGATTTTGATTTTGATTTTGATTTTGATTTTGGTTTTGGTTTTGGTTTGTTTTTGTTTTTGATTTTGATTTTGATTTTGATTTTGATTTTGATTTTAGTTTTGGTTTTGGTTTTGGATTAGATTTTGATTTTGATTTTGTTTTTAGTTTTGGTTTTGGATTAGATTTTGATTTTGATTTTGATTTTGGTTTTGATTTTGATTTTGATTTTGATTTTGATTTTGATTTTAATTTTGATTTTAGTTTTGTTTTTTGCTTTGGTTTTGGTTTTGTTTTTGGTTTTGGTTTTGATTTTGATTTTGATTTTGATTTTGATATTGGTTTTGGTTTTGGTTTTGATTTTGATTTTGATTTTGATTTTGATATTAGTTTTGGTTTTGGTTTTGGTTTTAACGAACAACACTTGGAGTTTTTTTAGCTGTTTAGTATGGTTAGGGTCTGTAAAGTAATACATCAAGGAATATTTTGAACTTTATGCTTATTTTACTAGGTTTGTTCAATTTGTATTACTTTTGGCAGCATTCTTTGCATTTAACTGTTTAGAAACCTCTGTTACAGTAGCTAGAAAAGAGTTGTAAACACTAGCAGAAAAATAAAAGCTATACCGACACCTAAGAGAGGCGAGACGCCTCCCTTTGATAACATTATAGTTGAAGTAGTTAGTAGCTGGGACCCATCTTGGGTCCCAACTCAATTATCATGATTCTAAGTGGTGGACCTAGCTACACGCCATGACCAGTGTTTATGAATTTAAACTAATACAGAAGAGAAAGGTGACAGTAGGGTATTTTGTAAAGTTAAAACAAATACAGAGTTGTCTTTTTGTTGTAGTTAGTTGCTTGAAAAACTCTGTTACGATACACCAACAAACAGAATCAATAAATAATTTTACTGCATTCACAAGTCAAATATTGTAACAACACCAACATTGGGGAGTTGACCAAAAATGATACACCATGGGTAAATATTAAAAGACAACAAACATATAATGCATTCTTTAGAAGGACAGAAATTATACAGTATTTCGCTCTGAGTCTCTAACCTTGGTTGGTTATTTTTGTCTGAGTCTGGGTAGTTCTGCAGATTGATGGTGTAATTTCTCGGTTTAATATGTTCTGGTTCGTTAAAACTGTCTGCCGGGGACCGTGAGGTACTCTGACGGTCTAACTTATCGTCAAAATGTACTGAAAATGCTCTACCGGGGTTACATTTAACTTTGCCCAAACCTTTTACATTTCTCGGCCAAACAATATCGAGTCCGCTAAAATATGTTTATGGGGGTTACATTTAACTTTGCCCAAACATTTTAAATTTCTCGGTCAAATAATAGCGGGTCCGCTAAAACTGGTTACTGGGGTATGTTTTTCTTTGATGGAAACCTTAAGCTATAAAATACCTCCAAGTCCGCTGAAAACTGTCCACCGGAGACAAATATCTATCTGTCTCCGGTCAAATGTTTCCAAGTCAGATGTTCTCTTGCGGTCAGTGTTCCAACCTCGATCCATTGAGACTCCACAGCTACCGCCTAGATCTCCGGGCATTCTGTGATAGACCCTCGGTAAGTGTATGTTTGCTTGAATGGGGTTTGAGACCATTCGTGCAGTGAGCACCCAGGTTCAACCTTTATTTCGTGCGTGAGCCAATCCAGATTACCTGATTGACGCCCAGTACAAAATAAAAGTCCTCTCCCTTTTAGCAAACGAAAGGATAGAGTTTTTTATTTGCTTTATATTTATTTACTTTTTTTTTACAAGTCCCACCGGATTGTTCCAAGGGGTAGCCTGTGCGTTAGCCAGGCTCCTCAATGTAAAAAATCCTTCATTCACACCGGCTCGTTCAAAGGAGTAGCCTGGGTGTTGGCCAGACGCCTCAATCTACTAGATCCTTTATCACACAATTCACACATACCCGTTCAAAAGAGCAGCCAAGTGATTAAATTGGCGTCTCAATCTACTAAGTCTCCTCATTCAGGTTTACGGGGTTTTTCGTCACCCACGCCAGTGACCTTCATTCACTCACATACACTCATACAGTGGGAACTTGTGATTTTAAAACTAACATTTAAAGTGAACTTTCATCTTTCATATTTGTGTAAGTAAGGTAAAACTTCTCCGGCAACAGACTTCTTACTAGCAGTCTTGCTTCGGGTGTAGCCGACTTTAACATTAAAGAACATAATCCGGCTTCGTTTATGAAAACAGTTGTTTTCTCAATCGGTCCAACACCCTGTTTTTGGGTCTCAGAAAAACTTCCAACAGTTAATTTATCATTGTCATCTACATGTTTCTGAATTGCACTACAGCAATTAACATGCTTAAGAGCAGACGCTACATCTTTAGCTTTAAACCATGGCTTTCCTTCGTTATCAAACAGAACCAATACCGGTTTGTTATTAAATGTATAGTATTTAGCAGCCATGTCACAATTACGTTTTTACAGACAAAACCAGCGCAGAAGCACGTCTGATCAGTACCGTGACTCAGAGTAGAATGATGTAACTGTACTAGTCACAAGAAGTATGTACAAAAGTAACACTGCTCCGTAGGGAAAAGTGTCGTCTTTATCGACGGTAGCAACTAGGAATATAGACAAGTGATACTTCAAGATTTAAAATCCCAGATAGTTTCTCAACGTTACAAAACATTTCTTCAAAGTGATCATCAAAAACTGTCGGTGTTAGATTAGCTAATGGCATGTAAGGTATGTCTCCTGATGCACCTGTGTGCTTTATTGATACTCCGATGTAGGTGTTTGATGAGGAGTTCTCCGTTATTTTATCTACTATATACTCCGAAAACACCAAAGGCCATTCCCGTGCATTTATTGAACCTGTAAGTAAGAACTTAAACTCTGAGCGTGTAATATTAAATTTTACATTTTCATTTAACCTCTTTTTGTGTATAAGCTGAAGAAAAACCTGTTTGTTAGCGGATGTATTATGTTCAGCAGACATTCTCCAAGAATATAACAAAACAAGATACAACTGAGTGTAACAGCACAAACACAACTGATCAGGACCACGTCTCAGAACAGAATGAGTTAATAGATTTGATGTTTACAGGTATATACGCTTAGTACCCATGTGATGGTTCCATTAGTTTTTGTTTTTTAAAGCCGAAAGGCAACGTGTCGTGATCATCATTAAATTTTCTCTTGGGCCCTGTAATTCTAAACTTTTTAATTTCACTTACTGTAACGACTTCTCGTGTCTTTGTTCTCCTGATTCTATTCTCTTCAATTTCTAGTATTTCAGCAGCTTCGTTTAGTACCATCTTTTTTAGAGCTTCAAAGTTTAATGTTTCGGAGATTTTCATGTTTAATGTTAGACCCTTGATTTTACACACAGATTCTAACTTTTGCTTTTTGGTTGACCAGACAAGGTAAGCGTAAATCTTTGGTCCCCCAGAAACAAATTCAACAATATAAGAGCCAGGACCGTACTCATCTGCCAATTCATCTGTCATTTCCCCGAGATAGTCTCCCGTAGGAACCTTATACAAACCACCACGGTATAAATAAATACACGAATCTGTATCATAATACAAGACCTGCCCTCCAAGAGAATCTAGATGTTCATAAAGTTTAAGTCTCGCGTGAGCTGTAGTGTAGGCCGCAATTACAACATTTACAATTTTTAGAGCCTCACTAGCTTCATCAACATTCTGCCAATTAACTAGCAAAACTTCTTGGTTTATTACTTCAGCATAATTTACATTTACTTTTGGTTTAGTTACCAACTTGAATAATTCTTTAGAGTTTCTGACGATTGAAGTTTGTGTCATGTTTTCTCTTTGACCAAACTTGCCCCAAAATGAATTTAACATTAATTTGGCTACTGATCTAAGTCCCCCGTTTTTACAAATTTTATCTTTCTCCAATTGAATACCCTCACGCTCAAAGAAATCATAAACATACTTGTCTTTATCATGTTCAGTCTTACACCAAGCGGGATAGCCTGAGGCTTCCTGCTTTACTTTCAAGAATTTATTAATGAAATCTGTAAACAAACCTCCATTTTCATAAGTGGCTACCTCGTACTCCCACAACTCATACATGTCCAAAATCACATAGCCCTTCTCTATAGCTTTTCTAATTTCATCGATAGTCCAGGTCCCAACTAACGCTCTTTCCTCACTCTCATGAAAACATCCCCCTTGGTTTAAAGTCTCCCCACAAGTTCTACACAACACAAACATTAATTTATTATTCATTTTAGCTGGGAGTACGGGGTGATACAAGTTGTAAGGAGGTAGAATCTTACATTTCAACAATCCCTCTACTTCAAGACCTCTTTCTCGGCACTCATTTCCAACATAAATAGTAGGATGACCCACGGGATACTTACAATATTTATTCACAAACGGATAAAGGGAGCAAACATCAACATACTGTATCGTTTCTCCCTCTTCAAATTTATGATATGTTTTAGTATTGCCTGTCCTGCCTCCAAAAAAGGAATCTCTAGGATTGAGTGGAAGTGTGTTTAGAATGGACAGTTGGTTCAAGTGATTTAGTTTATTATCTTTCTTTAATGCTCTAAATTCACACTCCCACATCTCTATAGTTTCGTAGTCACTCATTTTTGCCATTTTTTTCAAAGTTCTTTCATACCTTAAGTCGAGTGAATCTGAGGGATCCTCCTTCAGAGGAGCCTCTCTGCTGTATTGATAACATTTCGGGCAACCGTGCCAGTAACACCCGTGAAACTCGTAAATTCTCTCACCGTCAAACCCATCTACTTTCATTCCATTAATTTTTACTTCTTTACCCCGGCCCGCGTGTTGAATCCTTAATCCACGTTTCTCCTCTTCCCAGCTTAGCCATTGTAAAGCAACGGCTGACTGATTGTCAGTCAGTCTGTAACCGTTTTTAGGAATCAAACCTATTGTGTTTGGTTTTAGAAAATTACGCCGAAAAGCTAAGTTACAGGCGCTAGCAATAGTTACGGCCTCGAGAAAAGGATCTACGTTACATTGTTCAAGAAGCAAGGCTCTAAATTTTATACACGCTTGAGCTAAAATCTCCACGTCTGAGATACAGTACTCCAAGATTTCCTTTTTGAAAGCAAACACGTAATCTTCAGCGACTCGTTCGTCGTACCAAATCTCGAAGGCTTCGTGAGGTTTCTCAAACATTGATTCCGGGCAGTAATACTTTTTGTCGGGTATCGGGCCTACATAATTTTGATTTGCCACAGTGTTGAAGAGGTGGGGAAAGTAGCCCTTCTTTTTCTCGGGAGGCAGATCAAAAGCTTTAGGGAGTGCAGAGAGGGACATGGGAAAATAACTAAGTGAGTCAACAAACCTTACGTTGGCTACTTCAATCAAAATAGCTTTAGTTCCCCGAGGAGTTACTTTTGGTGTAAATTTTGTTTTTTCCATGATGTACTGTAGAATGAATTGGAAATCAAAACCCTGCCCGTTGTGAGCAATCACACAAACATCTTTAAATTTCTTTCGAATTCCCATTACATAGTCCATGAATTGTTTTACTGGTTCTTTTTCAAAGACTCTTTGCCTCTCAGAACAGGTTTCACACTCACCCCCATTAACACATTTAAAACAGTATTGTTGCGAGACGCACAGGTTAACTTTATGCAATTTTTTATCAGGATCTGAGGGAAGAGACTCATCCTGCCTTGTTTCAAAGTCAAAAAATATGAAAAGAAAATCTCGGTCTTTCGGAATTTTCCTATCTACCTTTATGAAACACTGATGCGCTGGGTCTTTGAACGCTTCGCAGGGGTTACAATAAACTTCTCCGCATACGTGTGCTGTCTTACGTTTTCTTGGATATATCATTTTGTTACTGTCGCGGCTGAACTTTATAGATTTACATACTTGCCCTTGATGGGCTATTAAACACCGCTCATTTTTGAAGAAGCGGTTGCAAAGACGGCATGTGATGCCTCCGTGTTCAAGTTTACAGGGCGGAGAGATAGTTTGGCAAGACGGGCAGATGTTAGAGCATCGATGCTCACTCTTGTTATTGTAGGGAATATGACAGGCTTCACAGAAATAATAACATACGAAAGCAGCAGTTAAGTTTGTAATTACATTGTAATGCCCGTTGTGAAAGAGCAAGTTAATTTTAAATTTAGCGTCTTCATTACCTCCCTCAAAGTAAATATCCCGGCCTTTTCTATCGTAACTGTAGACTGTTATTCTGTATTTTTTAAGATGTGACTGGAATTTTTCAAGCTCAGGGATGCCAGCGCCCTCCTCCGGCATTTCTACACGGGCCTTTGCTATGAGTTTATTAGCTCTGAATGTTTGTCTTTTCCCCTTGTCTTTTCGTATAGCGTAGATCTGAGGATCATTCTTTGCATAAGCCTTGCCTACCACCAGTGCTCTAGCCAAACATAAATTGTCTTTATTATTAATTACAACAATTCCCTTCCTAGCTTTACATTCCTCGTCAAACGTGTTGTACATCTCTGGACGTACTCTCCCTTTACCTACGGGGACATTTACCCTCGTAACGTCAATTCTAAAAGTGTCGCTAGAGGTTAAAGATTCAGAGTTACTTTGAATTATGCCTCCAAAAATATCCCAGAGAACATCACCGCTAACTTCAGAGACAGGTCTCAAAGCTACGTACCCCGGTTCAGCACTTTTTAAACTTATCGATTGCATTTTAAACCCAAGATAATCAGTGGGTACAGCGTTGGCTTTAGCCTTTTCAACAATTTGATTAAAACCTTTACGAATCCAATCAAACTCAGAGATACCTCTTGGCGGTTTAGTGAATTTGAAAACAGTATTAGTCCCGTAAAGTCTGAAGTGTTTAACATAGGTTTCAGAGGTACCAATTAAATTTACTGGGCTTTGAGAGCTATTTTTAATGTTGGAAACTTCCATCCTTTAACAGAGAATTAAATACTGAAAACTGAGAAAACAGTCTGAACTGTAATATACAACACTCTAACGCTTAAAGATATCAAATACACCAACCTGACTCAAGCTCACACCAATATAACTGAATTAATAGCACAGAATCAACAAGACAATAATAATAATTTGTGCAAGAGAACACTTAACAATTACGCAGAAGCAGCATAAAACATGTCTGATCAGTGTGACGACTGAAGCAGATTGAGGTAATAGAGTCTATGTTTAGAGTTATATAGTATGTAGGAGAGCACTGTACATATGTATAACTACACATGTCAAAAAAAAACACTAACACCCAAACTACACAAGTCAAAGCAGAGCTACAAGTTATGATGCAAGTTAAAGTAATAGAGGTAGCAAACAATACTCTAACTGAGAACTGTTCTAACCAAAACTGTATTAAAGAACAAGACAAGAAAGTGAGATTAATTGTGTAAGGATATGTTAGTCAAGTCTAGCCAGGTAAAACAATTAAATACAACACTACTCTAGCCATGTCATTAAGCATGCAAGATTACTACAATACATGAGAATTAAAACTACTACAATACAAGAAAACTAAAATCATTATAATCAGATTAAATATTATATTTGCGAGGTGCAAAATCAACGACCGGAGTAGCGCATGGACCTCTGACCAGTGCAAATGCAAGGGGCAGAGTGAAGTTAACTCTTGAGAATAAAAAGCGCTAAAAGTATCGACCAATCAGGGCACAGAACGCTAATTACAACCAATAGAATGCATTTTTATTATAACCAATTACAGAGCAGTATTTTAACTAGTTACAACGAGTTTGCTGACAGAGACTTGTTGCGGATGTTGTGGTTAGATACGCAGAAGGAAGTGAGATTAGATACGCAGAAGGGAGTGAAGGATGTGGAGGTTAGATGTACAGAAGGCTAGATGATTAACAACAGAAGGACACGAGGGTCAAATAATTACCACAGAAGGCTAGATGATTAACAACAGAAGGACACGAGGGTCAAATAATTACCACAGAAGGCTAGATGATTAACAATAGATTCCCTGAGGGTTAAATATGTAGAAGGACACGAGGGTTAAATAATTAACCATAAAGGGATGCAAGAAATAGATAGTTGCCACAGAGGGTAGCAGAAGATAGATAGTTGCCAAAGAGGGTAGCAGAAGAGTCGCAGAGGGTAGCAATTACACCCCAATTCTATTCTCCATAAGAGTCCATGTTATTTTATCCTCCATAAGAGTCCACGTTAATCTATTCTCCATAAGACCCCATGTTAATCTATTCTCCATAAGACCAATGTTGGACCCAAGGTGCCCGCCCTAACTACTAGGTTCTTCGCCTAAATAGGCCTACTAGATTCAACAATAAACTGGAATGTGGTAGGCTGGTCGAAGTATTAATGTGGGCCTAGTTGAGGTTATAGGTAAGTTACTTTTAATTAATTAATCCGACACCTATACTGCCTATTATGGTGGTATTAAAAATCCTCGCTTCATCCTATTACGGGACATAGGAGCGTATACCTAGTTATTACTACAATAGTTTAGTGATAAAAGGTTTTAAATAAATTAATTAATTAAGAAGCACAATGATAGTTTTATAGCCAATCCTTAAATTGATGCTAATGTTTTACATAACTTACTACAACTTGTGGGGAACAATAACAAACTAACCAATCAGCCATATTATTCAATTATTTAATTCAACATTTTTGAGGGATATTACATGATTTGTTTGAAACAAACAAAAATACATAAATATAACTAAACGAATAAAAGTCTAGACATCATTATAGTCCATGTTATCAGATACATTAATAGACAATATTTCATCCAGTAGGAATATGAGAGTTTTTTTGTGGTAATTTTAGAATAGTAGCCTAGTTATAAAACAGTTGCAGACTGCGTAAATTTGTAAAATTTTTAGGTGCGTTAAGCCAAGGGCGGATCTAGGATTTTTCGGGGGGGGGGGGGGTGGCAAGGTTGATTTGTACCCCAACTCAAATAGGATCTAAGCAGAACCTACGAAAACTATAAATGGCCTGCATACAGTTCTGGTCCCATCCTATTAAAATAAACTGCACAAGCCCGAAAACCTACCTGCCATTTCTGCTTTTACGACACAAAAAAGACGTTTCATGTTAACGGCAAAGATTTATGCTTGTGAGTTACCATTTGACTTGCAATTTTTGTTGTTGTACAACACTCAGTGATCTTTGCCGCTATATCCATAATTCTTCTCTGTATTAAATAAAAACCATAATGCATTGAGCTCACGATTTTTTTGATGAGCATTTTCTCCAAAATTCATCAACAACCAAAGCAGATAAGAACAGCTGACTAAAACTTGTCTAACCAACGAGGTTAAAAATATATCTAGAGGTCTCGGTTGGGGTAAAAAAATGAAGCCTACATGGTCGACCACCATTTTGCTCATGTAACCAATCAAATAATCTATTCACAAAGTTAAACGATTTTTAGCTTATGACTGTCATATAACTCGAGAAAAGTGGATTTGATTGGTCAACATAGAAGCAGAGTTGGTAGATGGGAAAATGGCGGTCGACCATAGGCTGCACTATTTTTACGCAAAACGAGACCTCTAGATATATCTAACCTTGTTGTGTGCTAACCAAAATCTGTCTGTTTTCTTTTTCTTTTTATGTATTAGTTTATCCTGTATTTCTACCTTTTTTATTGGTAACAACAGACCATTGTCAATGCTACTTGTATAGTTACATGACAAATACAAATTCTTGATTCTTGATATATTATTAAAAGAATTTCTTGATTTTTGACCCCTAAAACTATTATTTTGTATCCATGAAATTAAAAGCTCTTACTCTCTAGATGTGGCTGTTGGGGTTTTGGAAAACCTCCACCTTGCCCCATACGCTTTTAAAGTTCCTTATGCAATTATTTTGTTAGCGCTAACAGTGGTTAGCAACTACCTTAGGTTTTAACGTTATTTGTTGTATTATAACTCAAACATTATTTACTCATTGGCCAACCTAGATAAGAACAGATTGTAAAGTTATGGACAGCTTAATTCCAAAGTAGTCCTAGATGGCGATCTTCAACGGATGAGGGAGCAACTAATTGTACTAAACACTGCATTCGCAGTGATCTCCCTTCTTCTGATCCTGTGAGACAGTCTTACCTAAAGTTGAAATTGAATATCGGTCATCTATTCGCAAATTAAAATTTGAAAACATGCTGATATTCATTAAGAAATCCAACTCAAAGTCTAAAGCCATGTGGAGAATCATTAACGAAGATTTTATTAGGAAAGGTAAAAAGGTATCGTCCTGCCAGATAGGTCCGGTAGCTGATGCACGTGGTAAAATGGTTGAAGAGCCATTTGAAAAAGCCAATCTCTTCAATAACTTCTTTATTGGATTAGGAGAAAAGTTGAATTCACAACCTAATCTGTCCTTTGTCCCTTCATTCACCAATGACAGTTCTTTTAAATCTCCATGTACATCACTGTTTTTGTATCCTACGAATGTTAACGAGATTTTGGAAGCTATCGAGACTTTGAAAGTTAGTAACTCTGTTGGCTGTGATGGAATATCATCAAAGCTAATGAAATGTTGTGTTGGTTTACTCTGTCTACCACTGGTTCACTTGATACATTTTTCTTTTTCATCTGCTGAATTTTCATCTTTTCTGAAAATAGCTTTTGTAAAACCGTTGCATAAAAAATCAGATCCTCATGTTTGTGATAACTATAGGCCAATCTCATTATTGTCAACTTTTTCGAAGGTGTTTGAAAAAATTGTTGCTAAACGACTCCTTAGTTTCTTTAATACTAACAACAGCATATTTAAAAATCAGTTTGAATTTCAGAAAAACAAAAGCACTTTGGATGCCATCCCACACAGCACAAGATTGTCCACAGGACATCCCAAGGACATCACAGTGGGATATGCAGGATATCCCAGGATCATCCCTATCTCATCCCATGATATCCTCAAGATACCCTCAGGATGTCCCCAGGACACAAAAATGTCCTCTCCCCACGACATCCTGGGGACATCCTTCAGTATGACCATGGGATGTCCCTTGGACCTAATCAGGACATGATAATGAAAGCCATAGAACATCCCCAGGATGTCCCACAGGATTATCTGGGGATATCCCTCGGACCTCAAAAGGATAGTGTATTTTGAAGCCCTAGGACATCCCCAGGATGTACTGGGGACATCCCTCGGTCCACAAAGGGATATTGTACTCTGAAGCCCTAGGACATCCCCAGGATGTCCCACAGGATTTACTTTGCCTTTGACATGTATTGAAAGGTGTCCCATTATTCTATCAGTATGAATCCCATAACCACACAGATATCCCTGCCTCCCCATGATAATTCTGTGGTTATCCTTAGGAGACCATAAGGCTCCTAGTAATAGGTAGTGTGTACCCTGAAGCCATATCGCCTCCTAAGGATGACTGCAGAATTATCATGGGGTAGGCAGGGATATCTGTGGGGTTAGGGGATTCAGAATAATGGGGCACCTTTCAATATGGTTACACAATCTGATAGGAAGACAGTTCTAAAATAAATTACAGGACAACTTTAAATTATTCTTTTATAAAATAATACTATAATTGTCCATGCCCAGCTTGCACATAGAAACAAATTTTTAACTTCATATTGGTGTTATTTTTTTAAACAGGTTGACTAGTGTATAAACGTTAAATACCTGTAATCTTCCTTGTGATCCTAGGATATCTTTTTAATGGATGGCACGTTTTTTCAAAAGTAATTTTGTCATCTTTAGACCCATACAAAACTTTAAATTGTCACATCACAGTTCAAAAGCAAAAATACTTTAAAATCATATTTTACAACTTTATATTGGTTACCATTGTCATATTTTATGCTAATTGTTATCATTACTATCACATGATTTATTTGTAAAAGTGTCAATAATGACCTGATTATATGTACTTAATTGGATTGACACTGAAAATATATACACAACTTACGACTTTTTATTAAAATTTACTCAAATCTTAAAAAAGAATAGTTGTTATAACAAGTTTATAATAAAATGAATATATGCATGTGTAGGCCTAAACATTTCAATAAAATGAATATATGCATGTGTAGGCCTAAACATTTCTCAGAAAAATTTTGAATTAATAAATACAGATTTAAAAAAATTAAGGAGGGATTCCAATTTATAATTGTCGGTGATGTGATACAAACAATTAAGGATTTTTTTTTAATAATACAGTAATGAATTCAAACAAAATGACAGTATAATTGCAGTAAAAATAAGTACATAAAAAAATGTAAGTCATATAAACCAGGCTTTATAAACACTCAGTAAGTATTGGTAGTTGATTAAATTCCTTCTCTGTTTTCATCTTCATCATGGCCTCGCTTCCTGTAAATAAAAAAAATTAAGCTAATACTGCATATAGCCTTGGGTAATATTTTATCTAAAAATACCCCCTTCGCAGCAAACATGCGTACTAAGCGACTTTCCAATGCATATAAATGTGTCTCACTACTACATAGAGCCACTTACCAAGTTTCACAAAAATAAATTCATAAATAAGTGATATAACATTTTATTTATTCTCCATAAGAATAGCATTAAGGCTGAGCACGCAGATTTGCTGAAAGAAGGAAGGTTAGAAATGTGTTTTGTTTGTGATAATCAATGGGGTATAACTCAAACAGGTGAAGCTAAATACCAAGTTTTATTAATTTAAGTTCATAACTAAGAGAGATATCAAACTTTACTTACTCTCCATATGAATAATACCCCTGTCGCAACAAACCTGCGTACGCAGCAAATTTCTAATGCATATAGCCCTATATGTTTCTTACCACCGCAGAAAGCCACTTACCAAGTTTCATAAAAATACATTTATAAATAAGTGATAAATAGCATTTGAGTTATTCTCTATAAGAATAACATAAAGGCTGAGTACGCAGGTTTGCAGCAATAAGAAATGTGTTTTTAAGCAATTATCAATATAACTCAATAACTCAATCAGGTGAAGCTACATACCAAGTTTTAATAATTTATGTTCATAATTACGGGAGATATAAAACTTTACTTATTCTCCATAAAAGTAACACATGGCTGAGTATGCAGATTTGCTGCTACGCGGATAATCAACAAAAAAGCAAATTTTTGTGCAAATATCAATATACCAGTACTAGGTGGTTTTTACCTATTTTGAACTCTCTTTCCATAGCCTGATCGATCTGGTTTTCGAACTAAAGTCATAAATGTTACTCTCCACATTTAGGCCAAATTTAATCAAAATTGGGCATTTATTTCAAAATTTATCAAGGTAACAGACGCATATATATAAATCTAAACAACTTATGTGTTTGGCATACGGGGACCTCAAAACAAAAAGTGATCATGGTCTCGGCGTTAAGTCTTGCCATGCCACCTACAGTAATAGCTTTTTCCCTATAAAGGAAATTCGCTAAAAAAAGATAGAAATTAACTGGGAAGTAAACAAGACCAAACATTAAAAATGTCTTCTCTAGTAATAAAATACCCCCGTCACAGCGTGAAAACTCATTTTATTTCTGCTGCTGCCATTTCAGTCGCCTTGTTAATGATTATATTACAGTTACTGGTAACCACCAATCATACACACTAAAATTAAATATAATGTTATGAATATTAATGTTAAAAAATGTAAAAGAAAATTGTCAGCAATAACTGCAAATTTGATCTCCCCTTAACATTATATTTGGTAAATATGTCATTGAATATTTTGTGTAGCCATGTGTTTATAAGGTACAGTTTAAGTGCTTAAAGAAACATCAAAAAGCATAAGTGGTCTTCAATTTTGGCAAATCAGCTGCAGAGTCTATTCACCCCTAGTTTCCAGTAGACCTGACCCCTTGGCCACCCTCAAATTTGTACCGTAGTGCATGAAGATGATGAGCAAATAATTGTATAAATAATTAATTATGCCGAAAAAATAAAATGATAAATGTGGTAGCCAGTGGCCTAACGTATTCTAAAAAATAAAATCAAGACAAAAAGGATAACAAATAATACCCCGCACACAGAAAACCATCAGCATTATCAGCGAATTTCCAATGCCAATTTATATATCTACCACATAAAGCCACTTGCCAGTTTTCATGAAAATACTTTCATAAATATAAGTGATAAATCACATTTAATTTACCCTCCATATTAACGCTGAGTCAAGGAGGATGAGAAATGTGTTGTTATGGAATTATCAGTAAAACTCAACCAGATGAAGCTATATACCAAGTTTTATTAATTTAAGTTCATAATTGAGGGAGATACCTATCAAACTTTACATATTCTTCATTAAAATAAAATTAGGGCTAAGTAAGCAAGTTTGCGGCTTCGCGGACAATAACAAATCTTTTTGTGTAAATATCAATAAACCACAACCAAGCAACATAAAGTTTCATCAATATACAATCAGGTAATAGATATAAAGACTTAAATCTTAACCCATTGGCTTAGAATGACGTACTGGTGCCGTTCCTGACCTGTAATTTTTAAAACCTTTGAAATGGAATAGAAAAATCATGTTTTTAAATGGATCAATGGTGTATTTTAGTTAAAATATTGTTTTCTTTCAGTTTAAATATTGAAATTGGCATACACACAGAATAGACATAAGTAAAAAATAGCAAATTTAGTGTTGACCATGTAACACACAAAAAAAATACCGATCCTGTTAACTTTGAATGTAAAATGGTTATTATATATAGGCCCTTATTATTGATTTTAACTTATGACACCTTATTCAGGCAATTGTGTAAGTAACTAAATTGTGATCATTTTGATAGGTGTTAATGCTATCATAGACCTTGCATATCGAATGAAGTAGCCTACGTTATCTAATCATAGTTTTCTAACCAACCTTATTTAATATACAGAAATGTTTTTATAGTTTTACCTGGATTTCTCTTCATATAAAGAGTTGATTTATTTGAGGTTTGAGCCAATCCATGATACCAATGTTTTACTTTGGTCTCAGCAAACTGATTCTGATCAGCTCCTAAACAGAGACACATGCTAATTTAAATACCTAATTGATTAGCAAACAAACTAGGCCTAAAAATTTCCTGAAAGCACATAGTTACGTCATATGCCTACTTTTAATGTACCATATCCACTCATCAGGCACTGTAAGTTTCAGTTCATACGGCAATTTAGGTTGAGTTTTTAAAGATTTGATTTATTTACCTAATCGTACGTCATACGCTTTTTATTAATTCAATAGTAACTAAAGTACACGATGAAGCTGATTTTTCTTTCCACCTAGCATCAAGATTATAGTATCTTAAAATAAAGAGTTGATTTACCACACACTTCAGTTAACCGAATGATAAAATTCAATATGTTCTTCAATATTCTCTTCAAAATTTGCATAAGTTTTAGGGGCTAACAAATAATCATTAAGAAACCATTATTACTTTATGTATCGTACCTAAGGCCTATTTAGGGGCAAGCGGGGAAACTGGGCACACCTAAGTTAAATCCATTATACCGTACTCAAAGATTTTTATAGTTAAACTTCAATTTATTCATATTGCCTCTAGGATCGAAGTTTGACTCAAAATAAAACAGGTTTTTATAACCTATCGTCAATTCTCTGGTTTACTAGCAGATGACTAAGTTAGTTTTGGGACTACTGTCCCATTATTAAATCTGGCGTCGCTAAATTAAAATATGAACACATAACTTTGTCACAATATATACACCAACACAACACACACGGACGCTACGATTAAAACAAACATTTATTTGGTTTGGCCGACCAAGGACAAGTCCAGACAGTGGGACAAGAACACGCGGAAGGCTGTGACGTGACTACCTTCAATACCTAGGCCTACATGACTAACTTACCTCCTACCAATGTAACCTTGTCACATTGTAGCCTTCCGCGTGTTCGTATCCCGCTGTTTGGACTTGTCCTTGGCTTGTGTTAGTGTATATATTGTGACTATGTGTTCATATTTTAATTTATCGACGACAGATTTGATAATGGAACAGCAGTCCCGAAACTAGTCATCTGCTAGTAAACCAAAGGACTGACGACGGAAAGGTATGTAAAATTGTTTCATTTTGAGTTAAACTTCAAACGAATACATATCACTGTTCCCCATTTAGCTTATTCGTTTCTTAGGAGGAAATTCCAATTTAATCGATTCAACCATTATTTGTACAGAAATTAATGTCAAAGTATGCAAAAGCGCCCAGTTCCCCGACTGGTGTGTCACTGTGCGCATTGGGTAAGGTAACTGTGCGCATTGGGTAAGGTAACTGTGCGCAGTACCGGTATAGCCTAATTGCAACTGACTGCCATCGCTAACACTCCCTCATCATAGGCTAACATCATTGGAGTCCGAGACGCCGGGTCTGGTGATGTTGGAGCCGTGACGCGTCCAATGCCACTGCGTGGTGACGTCATCCAGTGCCGCCTCAGAGTCCAATGCCACTCGGCGTCTCGAGGTCGGGTCGCTGCCAAGGTCCTGGGTCCTGTCCTGGGATGTGGAACAATAGAGATAGTGCTGTCGGTAGCTCCTTATATACACGTCGAGAGGCTGGATTTTCAATTTAACTAGGAAATTACCTCATAACTAATTCTGGCCAAGGCTGGTCGCGTGTGCAGGCACGCGTGGGGAATCCCAGTCGACCTTGCCGTCATGGCCAGTGTGTCAGTGGGCAGCGGTGTGGATCGTTGTGGTTGGTGTGTGTTTTAATTACAAAAATCAGTCAGTAAATAGTTGGCAGTATTTTTTTTAATTCGACCGTAATAGTTAATTTGGGAAATGTAGGATTTATTAATGCATTAGATAACATATCCAAATTGCAGACAAATCCAAAGTTAGATTTTTGAAATTTTTTTAAATATAGAGGATGGGGAAAATGTATTTAATATAGGCAAGGGTACTAGTACAGGCTAACAAGGAAATTTGTGTAAGGCGGGAGCTGGTGTCGGTCCAAAAACGGCTCCCCATAAGAATAACATGGGAAAAAAGTGCCGAAAGTGGCTTCTCCCCATTAGTTCTCCTCTACTAATGTAATGTAAATAAACTCTTAAAACGTCTGGCTTTATGCCATGGGGAGAACGAGACATTAGCTAGTACTTTATTATTTTAAAGAGGAATGAGTAACGAGCTTAATACATCTGGAACTCTCATACACATATTAGTCTCCAGTCAAAATTGAAGCCTACATATGTTGGCCACCATGTCCTCTTTTCCCACCGTTCCCATGTCAACACGGATAGCCTTCAGTTCACAACAGATTGGCAGGTCATTCGGTTAGTCACTCTCTATCGAATGAAATACATCGACTGTTGAAATACATCGACTGTTACCTGCAGCAGTGTGCACTGCACTGCAGAGTCTGCACTGCAGTCTCATCTCATCTAATCAATTCAACATACAGGGTGAATAAAAAGTCAAGACCCCCCCCCCTCTAATATTTGTCTAAGTAAATATACAGAGATATCCTTTTGGTGGTCGTGCAATCTTAGCAGGAAGTTTCATTTTATGATTTTGAAAACTTTGAGTGTCCCCCAAAAATGGGGGATTTTGGGGGCAACTCAAAAATTTTAAATGTAAACCACCTTCAAGTGACACCTCATTTTGAAGTGTTTTCAAAAACTTAAAGAATGGTGAAAACCAGAGTTCGCTATCTCTTCTCTATCAAAAATGGTAGCCAATATTACCATTGCATTGATTTTTTCTTATTTTTTTAATGTGTTGTATCTATTGAATTATGATTTGAACTATTTAGTTATTCTAATTAGGAAAACAATTGTCATAACTTACATGTCATGTTGCCAAGTCAAACCAGATGTTCAGACTGAAGCCCTTCTACTATTTGGCAGTGAGACAAGCGCAGAGTGAACTCCTCTCTCACGTTTTGAAAAGTCTGAAGTAGTATGTTGTTGCAGGCTTCAACAATTCTGTTCCTTAAGTCTTCAACATTTTCTACTGGTTTCTTATAAATTATGGATTTAATATGACCCCATAGAAAAAAGTCCATAGGTGTAAGGTCTGGGGACCGCGCAGGCCATTCTATAGGACCACGCCTACCAATCCACTGACCACGTAGTTGAGTGCCTAGGAAATGTCGTACATCACGATGAAAGTGTGGTGGGGCACCATCCTGCTGGAAGTGAACAATGTCTTCATCAAATTCATGTTCATTTTCCCTAATAACATTTGTTATTGCTGGGAAAATTGATTCCCGTAACATTTGCAAATACATTTCTCCATTTAGGTTCCCATTAATAAAGAATGGTCCTAAAATGTGATTCCCTAAAATCCCGGCCCAAACATTTAATTTTTCTGGGTACTGGGTGCAGGATTCTCGAAAAACATGGGGGTTTACTGAATCCCAGTACCTGCAGTTGTGTTTGTTTACAGCCCCATTGACAGAAAAACTGCATTCATCACTGAACACAATGTTTTGAATAAACAATGGATGAGCTAAAATTAGAGCTTCTATTTCCTCACAAAATTGAAGGCGACGGTCTGGATCATCTTCATTCAACTCATGGACAAGCTGAATTTTATAAGGATGAAATTTATTTTTCTTCAGTCTACCACAGACATTTGGGAAACGTTACAAAGATTTGCTACTGCTCTGGTGGACGTCTGCGGATCTTCAACAAACTGTGCAACACTTTCAAATAGTCTGTCTTCGTCCAAAGAAGGACGCCCTGATCGTGGAGCATCTGAGATGGATCCAGTTACTCGGAATTTATTCACTAAAGTTCTTAGGTATTTCCTTGTCACAGGTCTATCAGGATGTGCAACATTGAACCGCCTTTCTGCCTCATGATAATTTTCATTTGAAGCTCCGAAAGTAAATATCATGTCCACTTTATCTTCGTGACTTCGTGGCATTATTATGCTTAGGCAGTAATAATAATTAGAGGAGATAATTTAAAAATAACAATGACAAAGCTAATCAAAATCAATAACATACACACATTAAACAAAACACTTCACGAAACAGTAACACACAATAATGATACCAAGACTGTAATTAATACTACAATGTTTTTGACAGTGACAATTACTTCATTACCACTCTAAAGTAATGACCTATTCTGATGAGATTGAAACAAAGAAGGGGCTGGTTTGTACTAAACCGTAGTTCAAACTGGGAAAGTCCGCAGTACTAAGGTCACTCATTGCAAACAAACATCTTATCAGTAGGCTTTACAATCTTCATTGGAATCTTTGTCCTTTGCATTCCTATCTAATTTACAACACAGTCAAAAAATAACCCAGTTGTTTCAGAGAAAGTAACTTTACCTTGAAAACTAATGTAAGTGTAGACTTCAATAACATTTTACGGGCTACCATTTTTGATAGAGAAGAGATAGCGAACTCTGGTTTTCACCATTCTTTAAGTTTTTGTAAACACTTCAAAAAGAGGTGTCACTTGAAGGGGGTTTACATTTAAAATTTTTGAGTTGCCCCCAAAATCCCCTTTTTTGGGGGACACTCAAAATTTTCAAAATCATAAAATGAAACTTCCTGCTAAGATTGCACGACCACCAAAAGGATATCTCTGTATATTTACTTAGAAAAATATTAGAGGGGGGGGTCTTGACTTTTTATTCACCCTGTATATACGGTTACAATTGTGATATTTTACTATTATAATAGTATTTTATCTAAAAGTTTATTACGAGTAATTTGGAGGGAAGCATCTCTAAAAGAAATATTGGTAAACTTTGTCTACCATTTAAAGTAGGAGTTACTGAAAATAAAGATAAGGACAAGGAACAAGTTACTTAACCTTGGGTTAGGAACACACCCTAGCCCATCCTGTCCCTACCCTGGCTCATAACCTAAATTGACCTGTCATTTCTCTTCCTTTGGCATCGCTCTCCCCCCTTATTTTTCTTTCTGACACTGAGACTTCTTGATCCGAAATTAAATCTGACAGTGTGATGCATTTTAGATTTAAGAGTTAGTTAGATTTTATAACTTAAGTTATTTTTCTACAAAGCATAATCCTAATTCCTAATAATTATTAATATGAAATTACACATCTTTAATAAGTAGTTAAAATGAAATAATAATTAGCTGAAAAGTATCCTGCAGCAATCGAAAAAGTCTAGCAATGACAAGTGATAAGGTATTAAGTTAGGCCTAAGCCTAAAATGTCAAGGAGAGTTAACTGGAGAGGTAAGTAAGGAGTGATGTGAAATAAAAGGTGACAAGATCATATTAACTGTCGTAGGCCTAGTCACACCAAACAAACTCGGCCTACTGCGAAGGTTAAGTTGAGCCATTTAGTAACCAAATTCACGATTACTATTACAATTATTACTAATTTACCTATTGGTAAATAAGTAGGCATAACATTCTTGTAGGCCTATACAAAAGGGCAAACACAATATGGTCTACTTACATTGCAAATGCATTTAATTTGCTGTGCAAGAACAGACAATCAACCGAGGCTAATTTCATAAAGGAATATTTGCTCAATGACTGCAAACAAATAAGTTAACTATCGTTTCTATTGAGCATTATGCACAAGTATTGGCGTTGTAATAGGTTGCATGCTTGCTTGCTATTACCAGTATACAGTAGGATTTTAAAAACATAAGATGTTTTGTTATTGGACTTTTAGACAGGTCTAATACAAATACATCCGTAGTACCATGGGGTAGGCTATATTGTTTATAAATTACCTACGACAAAATTAGAAATTTCGAAAAGGTGCTGAAATCAATTAGACACATTGATATTTCTGGGCAAAAACGTCCACTTTGGGGTGCTACGAACAAAGGTTACTTTATTTAACAAAATATGGTTTAAATAAACCTAGCTAGAGTTAACTTGTAAAATCTAACAAGGATGGAATTTTTTAGTCCATGATTTGGAAGTTATTTATTTAAGTTACTAACGGTAATTCCGAATTACATATGGACAATTATACTGAAGAAAGATCTAATGACCTATCCCTAAACTGGCAGGTAGAGTTGGCCGGTGAGGAATGTTTTTGTTAACACATTAATTAATTGGTATCACTTGATGCGTTTTATCACAGACAAGAGATAACCTACAATTGTTAATACAGCAGGAGCAGAGCAGTGCCAGTGTGTCCTCTTTCGTGATGCGTTTTATCACAGACAAGAGATAACCTACAATTATTAATACAGCAGAGCAGAGCCAGTGTGTCCTCTTTCTTTCCCGTCTTATAGACTAAGAATAGACTGTGTTTGTGTGTGTACCAAGCCCAAGGGTGTACATATCCATGTAGACGGCGCTAATCGACTTGTCGACTACGACCGTCACATCGATAGTTCATAAAACGATAGTCGATAGTTACCGAATGACCTGCCAATCTGTTGTGAACTGAAGGCTATCCTGTCAACACAGCTATAACCATAGACTATAAAATTATGAAATATGAAATTTATGCCTACTGTTTTCCATACATAAATCAATATCATGTTTTTTTAACATTTATTTTAATTTTAAAGTGTTTGAAGATTAAATAAAGTATTACTCCCGCTTATCTATATATGTATACCTTATTTTACACTGAATGGCAGCCCAGAATATCGTGTGTGTTTATTTTTAGTGGAATAAAATTAAGTTTTAGTTTATGCCTTTTTATCTATAAGAATTTGTAACATATTACTTTAAAATTATTGCTTTAAAATACATTATTGCTTTACTTTTAAGTAAATTATTACTTTAAAATTACAAAAATACACCGTAGATATCTCGTCATTGTAAAGCAGTGAAGAACAAAAGTCAAACGATTGTTTAGGCTTAGCATCTTAAACAACTTTTCGTTATTACTACAGTCCACTGATCGTTTACTGTTTACCTTATTCTGAAATGTTTTTGTCCTTGACAGCCGTCTAACCCAGGGAGGCTTATTGTATAACTACTGGAGGTAACACACTGCTTAACGATTTTGGTAAAAAAGGCGAGCTGGTGATTTTGTCAGGTTGGTACAACTGGTGAGGCTAATTTATCGTTCTTTGAACCGTCCTAATTGGATGTTTTATTCCTATAAGTGATATTCCTATTATCTACTCATGCAAATCACTGGAGTAAAAGTTGGAGTAAATTAATTTTTTCGTTTGATCTATGTATCTAATCTTTCCGTGAAACATGATTAATAATGAGGAAATAAACAGATATAAGTTTATTGAGTTTCAAATCATGGATAGGTACTTGTTTGATTCACTTTGGCGACTCGTTCGATTTCAGTCGCCTCACCAAAATTTGGAAAGAACGGCTCGTAGTTTTGTTCATCAGCGTTACCTCCAGTTATAAAATAAACCTCCCTGGTCTAACCCTTTGTTTTACTTTTCCATGAGGTTATGAAATATGATGTATAGTTGCCGGCCGCGCGGCCGCTCTGCCAGTCACTTTCTTTTGATAATCGGACTATAGTTACGACATTTGTAAACATATATACTATAGTAAAGAAGTATTATATTATGTTTTACCGAAGCAAACTAATTTTAAATCAGTAAAATATATATTTGTTTCTTATGTTTGAGTCTAATGTAGATAGTTGAAAACTAATTTAATTAAAAATTGTTTGTGACAAATTTTACCATAACAATCAAAATCTCGGGGGGGGGCAATTGCCTCTAGTGCCCTCTCTCTGGATCCACTTCTGCGTTAAGCTGTTAATTAGTGTAGTAAATTTGGATTGCAATGAATAAATATAACAGTTTTCTCTCGTTGAGGGTTTTGAGGGTATTTTTCGTGTTGAGAGAGAGTAATTTTCTTGATGTCTTGTGGCAGCACTGGTCAAATTATTGTCATATTATTGTTGTTATTTGATGAGGTTGAGGTTAGTAAGTTGGTAGGAGATTCATACATCTGATGAAGTTGTGTAATTAAGGAGAATTACCATATCTATTTGCTTACCTATAATATTGTACTGTTTGCATGTTGAATTAAGTCAGTGAACTATTTAGTTCAACGTTACATCATCAAAATGTCCTTCAATAGTGATTGGAATCAAATGTACCATGAAAATAAACATCCAAAACCCAATTTTTCATCCGCCTTCGGCTTATTATCCCACCTTGATGTCCATGAATTAAGAGCATATTTGAATGAAGAAGATAAGTTTGAAACTATGGTGAAGGATGTAAAAGAGGTAATGCAAATATTCTTTATATTGGCTAGCTCTAGGCAGAGTTTAGGTTTTCAATTCGATTTAATGGTCTATGGCTAAGTTAACCCATTCACTGCGGCTGGTCCGCCGGCGGACTACAGGAGTTGCCGCTTGGTCGCCTGCAGGGCAGCGCGCCATTTCGTGTTTGTGTACTCAGTGTGGTTCAGCCACTCGGAGAGGAAGGTTGATCTGCTACCGCATTGTTCCTAGAGTGTGTGTGTATAGTACAGTGCCATTCATTCACGTTTTGCGGGTGCGGCTTGGTCGCCGGCAGGGCAGCGTGCCATTACGTGTTTATGTATATAGTGTAAATAGTTCAATTTTAGTCAATAGGTTATAAAGAAACTAAACTGTGTCATTTGCAACCTCGCGGGACATCGGTGCTGTGAAGGTGTGTGATAGTTTTGGTGTGCGGTGCTAAGGGTCTGCCGGTGACGAATAAATATTTATGCCCAAAAACCATCGATAGGAGTCTTGAATATAGATTATAACACTTATCCCTGACTTTTGAATATAAAAGGAAAAATTTGATGAAATAAAAATTGTTAGTACCTGTGTTACTTCTTAATACAACTTTCCGCAGCGAATGTGTTGTTAACACATGGGATGTGGTCAGTATCTCAAGGTGGCGGAAATCACTCACTGGCAGTGCTCAAATTTTGTTTTTGTCGCTGAGGCCTAGCCACTAGCTGATTTTGTTGCCACCTGTGTTAATATTGCAGAAGGTCCTTGGCTTCTATAATAGCGGAAAAATAAATTGCTAGTTGTGGGCATGGTTTGCTGGGCTATCAACCAAGATCAGCCAATAGCAGACATGCTGCATTCCAAAAACCTCACACCAGCTGATCGGAATAACATTCAAGTGATATTTTTCTATGGCAAAATAGCAAGTGACAGCGTACAACCATGCTATTGGCTACAGCCCAACTGTCAGTTTAATTGTTTGCTATTTTAGCTACTTTGGTTTGGTTTATTAGCTTATAAATACTGACAGTGCCTTCACTTTTTATCTTTGAAACTATTTGTTATGTTAAGGAAAATAATCTAGTACCTAACTACAGATAAACATAGTTATAACACAAGAAATAGATCAATTAATTCATCAGTTCAACACAATTTAAAAACAATTGAATAAAAACCAGGATGTACTGGTGTTAAGTTCTTTTCGCTTCTTCCTTCTAAAGTAAAAGAAATGTCGTGTTTAAAAACATTTAAAGCAAAACTCAAATTTTATTTGATTAGTTAATGTTTCTATGAGTTACCTATTACCTCATAGGGCTTAATCTTCCCATTTCCCTAATCCTATGACCTGGTTCGACTGAACTGGAAGACCTAAAATGAAATACAAAATCTGACTGGTCTCATGCATAAATGTGGTCTGCGAGACGACGAGGGAGTAAGTAAGGTTTAATGTGAAGAGTTTGCTGGTGGCTCACCTTGTAGCTACCAAACTTCACTTTTTTTATGGTACGGTATCCTCAGTAATCCATAATTTGGGAATCCGACAACTTAACGAAATGTTAATAAGGCCTACCAAAACAAAGCCGATAACTTGTAGCAGAAAAGCGAACTTCCTGGTGGTTGACTACTTTTTGGACAGTACGCAGGTAGAGAGATGCGGCTCAGTGAATAACCTCAGTGTTATAACTCAACAACTAGCGCAATGTTGTTCAAACTATGTTTTTGGGTGAGTGTGGTGGTGGAGTAGTCTTGTCTACGGCCAGGACCAATTTATTTTGTCAATGTTTTTTAGCTACATAGAATTGAAGGTTTGAACCATTTTAATAGTGATACAGTGGACTCTCAGAAATCGGTCCGTATTCCGAAAAAAGCCTGATTTCCCGGAGTTGAGCACGAATCATCAATTCCGCCTTTATTGTGAGCAATTATGCCAAATTTGTTTTGTTTTTTTGCGAATACAAGAGTGAACTTCCAGAGTAAAGTTATAAACACTCCATAATACAGTAGAACCTCGTTAATCCGTCATCAACGGGACCGAGAGCATGGTCAGAACACAATAAAGGTCGGATTATCAGACACACGTTTATTACATTAAAACGTGATAAAACTGTAGTTTAAACAGAAAATAATTAAATACATACCGTACATTTATAAAGATTTAATATAACACACCGTAAACCATAAATAAAGTATAGGGCCTACTTTAATAAAAACTGGCACTGGCCTACTGATTTACATCGCCAGTGATGAGTCATTGACAAGAGAAGACGTGAACGGAGAGGCGCACTGGACACATAAACAATAACAAACACCAATAACGGCATGCTTGGGCTAAGCGAGGACTCGCCTGACGATGCAAACTCATGACATCTGTGTAATGTGGTGTAGTCGCGTGAAAACTGAAGGTGCTAAACCGTGAAGGTGGTTCAGTTTTTTTGTTTTTATTTGTAATAGAAAAAATCAAGTTCTACAGCTACAGTTTCAGCAAAAGGTTCAATCAATTTTGTTCATTTAAGAGTCCTGCCTGTCCTGTAGCTTCGTTTTTCTAAAAGGAAACCTGTACTTCAAGGAACTACTGGTCACAAGTAGACTGTAGGCTAGTCAAAATTGGCTCGAATCATCAACAAATAACGGTCTCCTAACAAATTGAACTAATGGTTCTATCTAAATACATTATTTTTCAGCAGAACACGAGCTGTTTATTATAGAAAATCATCTTTCTACTTGTACATTTGTTCCTGGCCGGCAATTATCAAATTCAACTGGAGTTGCTGCTTCAGTTTTTTTTTCTCTGTTTGAGAGCCATGCATTGCTCCGAAAATGCGTAGCTCCAATAGGCATTACTCCGAAAATATTTTCGGAACCGTGCATTTCGGAATACTGCTTTCGGAGTAGTGCATTTTCGGAGCAATGCTTTTCGGAGTTACGTATTTCGGACTAATGCCTTCAATGCTGTGTCATTTTTCAGATGACTGCCTTTCGGAGCTACGCATTTTTGGATTAATGTCACACACTTTATTTTATTGCTCCGAAAAGCAATACTCCAAAGAAAATAAATAGCTTTATGCACAACTAATAATCAAGACACATATTTTGATATCTCAATTGTCACAATCGGTTCAGAACTGTTTTTAAAAAACCTAAAGTCCGAAAATGCGTAGCTCCGATAGGCATTACTCCGCAAACATTTTCGGATCAGTGCATTTCGGAACACTGCTTTCGGAGTAATGCATTGTCGGGGTAATGCTTTTCGGAGTTATACATTTCGGACTAATGCCTTCGAAATTACATATTTATTTCGGAGTTCTGCCTTTCGGAGCTGTGCATTTTCGGAACAATGCCGCGCACCGTCTCTGTTTCACCTTCAGTTATGTTATCAGATTCAATCTCTTTTTTACACACTACTCCTGGTCAAACAGTTTTGTTTATTTTCATTTTCACATAAATCTGTGTTGTAAAATATTTGGTAGAAAAATTATGCTTAAAACTAATTTATGTAGCCTATATGATTTTGATTGACGAAAAAAAAGATTTTCAGAAATTGACAGGACGCCTGTAAAAGCCTGAAATAACCGGACTGTCCTGTTTAAAATAAGACACTTAGCCATCCTATTGATTTAGGGATTCAAAAAGTGTTTATAAAAATTGTTTTCAGTTCAAGGAAATCGAAACAGAAAAAGAAATGGTACTGGCAAGTAATCGCTCTCTGGCTGAGTTTAATCTGTCAAAAGAACCACATCTTAAAAAGAGGAAACAAGAAATCCAGCAGTTGAGTGAAGAGGGTGAGCAACTGTTCAACAGGATAGAAGCCAAATCAAAAGAACTTTGTAAGTAAATAAGTGTATACAAATTAGTGAGTTGCTGGCCTAATGGTCAAGGGTCAAGGACTCTAGAACCATGGCAGCGGCCCTGTCGTGGGTTCGAATCCCAACTCTGGCATGCAAAGTTTATCAGTACTATTCATCCCATACTGTGACGGCTCACTCCTTGATTTGCTGCATAGGTTCCACGCACAGATGTATAATCTATATGGACGGGCAGAGTAAGGCAAAAAGAGGCTGCCAACCTCTTTTAGCGAATTTCCCCTATAGGGAAGAAGCTATTACCGTAGGTCTCATGGTAAGACTTAAGCGCGAGACCATGATAACTTTTCATTTTGAGGTCCCCAGATGCCAAAAACACCATTCGTTCAAATTTTTATATATGTATTTATATATGTGTGTCCGTAAGCACGATAATTCTCGTAAAAAAGGTCCGATCTTAATGAAATTTGGTACAAATGTGTAAAGTACCATTTATTTGAACGAGTTCGAAAGCCAGATGAATCGCACCATCCGAAGGGGGATTATGGGGTTTGTGTACCCCAAAAATGTGTTTTTTGGGTTTTTCACATTTAATTTTAATTTAAATCAAATTTTAATTTATACCATTGAATTCAGCTTAAAAAAACAAACAATTTGGTATTTTGATCATTGCTCTATGTCAATTGGTTACCAAGATATTGAAAGTGCTAAACACAGTATGTTGTCTAATGTTATTCTTATGGAGAAAAAGAAAAATTGTATATCTCGCTTATTTATGAACATAAACTGGCGAAATTTGGTATATGGCTTGATCTGGTTATGGTTTATTGTTGTTTGCACAAAAAAACAATTTTTCGCCTATGGCTCCTGTAGCAGCAAACCTAGGTACTTGGTCCCCATGTTATTCTTATGGAAAATACTTAAAATGTTATATTTCGCTTATTTATGAATGTATATGGATGAAACTTGGTATGTGACTTCACTAAGATGAGTTCTATTGATATTTGCATAAAAACCCATTATTTTGTGTGCCTTGTTGCAGCAAACCTGCGTACTCATCCCCAATGTTATTCTTATGGAGGATAATTAATATTTTAAATATCGCTTGTTTGTGAATACATTTCTTATGAATCCTGTTAAGTGTTATAATGTGTTATGTTATATATTCATTGGAAATTCGCTGAGTATGCAGGTTTGCTGCGACGGGGGTATTATTTTTAAAATAACTTGACACCTTTACCTTGATATAATTTACTTTTCACTAAAATATATGTTTTAACAAACACAGTAACAGTGGCAAAAAAATACAGGTCTAGCGTTAAGATGCTGTTAGATTAAGGGGTTAGTGAGGCTCCATTAAAAACACTAGTATCTTGAGACATTGACTTTTTTTGGCCACGCACATATTATATAGTACATGTATGCTCAAATTACATTAGGCTTACTACACAAACAGCTTTTTTAAATATAAAAGTCTTACCTGTTGTTTTAACTTTTAATTTTAATTCTTTATAGTGATGTAAAATACCCGGGTATTTAAACTCGGGGTAATTACCCTGGGTACTTACCTGGGTAAATACCCAATTCATAAATACCCGGGTATTTTGGGTATTTATGATATTTTACGTAAAACACCAATGTAATTTATATCTACCCTTATTACCCTTGTTAGTATCAATATATGACATTTGAGGATATTTTATTGATTACAATTTATTAATCATTTTATCAATAGATAAATAATATGGAAATTTTGTAAAAAGACCTGTCAAGCTTACAAATCACACCACTGCCAAACTGAAGGAACTAGTTAGATACGAGACATTCTATACAAATTTAAAAATATGCAATTTTATTATTGGGCAATACAGAACAAAATCACTATGTAATTGAATTTCAATTATTTTCTTCCAAAATTTTAAATTTATTTCACACTCCAAAAGACCATCAAATTAGTAAATACCCAGTCCTGGGTATTTATCTCGATCGTGTTCAGAAGTTAAATATGTGGGGCAACCATGTTTTACTCTTCAAAACAGTTTTTATGATCATTTCATAATCTTTACAGCATGGGAATTTTAATGAACCTAGAAAAAATCCCGTAAATGTTATAAAAACCTTAAATACCCACGTTTTGGGTATTTACCCGGGGCTTGGGGTAAGTACCGTGATAAATACCATTTTTTATTCACCTACCCGCTGGGTATTTCCCCGGCCCACATCACTAATTATTTACTAGTTTTTCATGAACTGTTTGTTTTTCAGTAACAGTATTTATAGGATATTTTTAAGCCCTATCACTTGTCACAAAAGCTTGGCGTGGTATTGTATGTGATTACACTGTCAAATGTTTGCTCAACTGTCTGATTAATTGGAAACATACTGTATTTAAACTATATGACTTGTTGCTTGAAATAAATCAAATTTATTTATTAAGTAGTAAGGCCCGATTTCATTATCAGAACTTTTTTGACTATCCTGAGCATTATTTAGTCCCATATTCTATGGCCTCACAAGGTACTACCTCACTTTTCAGCCTCATTACTTTTTGAGGAAGCAACAGATAACTCACAGCTCGGAAATTCCAGAGTCCTAACAAATGTTAAACTCTCAACTACAAATTCAAACTTATTCACTACACCAAGTCTCATTTGGGAGCTGGTTTTCTAGTCAAGGTAATGGTTTAAAGAATTTAATTTGTTGGAGTAGGCCTGGTATTTTAAATATATACTTTTGCAAATCTGTTAAAGAATCAAGAAATTTATACAAAAAAGTTTTAACATCTTGTATAGTTGACATCAACAATGATTAATAAGCTAATCTTGTGCAAGTAGGCCTAAGCCGAGGCATCTTTGTAAAATTAAACGTTGCAGTTAACAAGGAGGCACTAAGTCGGTATATTATGATGTAACATTGCATACAATACATGTTATGAAGATACATTGAATGTTTATTATAAATAGAACATAAGATGTGAAATCCAAAAAGTAATTTTTTAACCAGTCATGAGAGAAAAAACAATTAGGAACACTTATATTTTAGAAAATCTTTTTAATAGGTATAGGCTACTGTTTTCATTTTTTAAGTCTTCATAATTTTTTTTTCTCATGACTAGTTTTACATATATATATATATAACAACATTATATATATGTGTACTGCTTGGGGTCTTAGTTAAGTCTCAAGACAGCTTAATGTTTCTTTAGCCATCACAGATGAAGCAACAAAATAGCACTACCAATAGTGTGCCTAAAAATATAGTTCTTATAGCAGCTGAACATTTTTCATCACTTCAGAGGGATGTTACATAAGAAGTTAGAAGAAATCTTAAATGTAAACAAAGCTAGGTCAAATAGTGAATAAAAAGGTTCCAGTTTGTAAAACAATGTCATAAATCCAACCTCAATCGGACATCTGAGTTTGAAATGGCATCCAGATGTCTCTAAATACTTTAAAAATTTTGTTCTTGAGGTAGCACTTTTCAAAATCAAGCTAAAAAATCAGACATAAATAATATAGGCACATACATGTCATGTGCAGGAAACCTTGAAGAAGCAATTAATGCTCTCTCAGAAATGATCGAAAATACCAAAATCGAAAACTCTCCTTCAATTATCGTGGGAGATATAAAAATGTTGATATACTAAACCCAGACCGAAAAACCACATTATTGACTGAGACATAAGCAATTCATAACATTACAAGACTACAATTGCCTGCCACGAGAATTACTCCTCAAAGTCCTCCGTTGACTGGCTCTGCAGCAACATGGACACGAAAAACTGATACCAGAAGTTATCCTTGATGGGATATCGGACCACACTGCTCAGAGCTGTTCTGTCGACTTTACAGAACTACCAAGTATGCCTACCAGAGTGGCGCACTGCCTCAAAGAAGAAAATCTGCGGGATCTCAAATGCCTACTTTGTGAGAACAAGTGGGAAAATGTTCTGCAAACTAATCACGCAGAAGAGGCCTTCAACACTTTCAGCATCAGTGTCAGACTTGCATTGGACAAGCTAAAAAATCAGACATAAATAATATGCATTTATGCATTGGCCTGACCTCAGATAAAAATGAAAATGTAATCGAAGAAAAAGCCTAAACACTTTGCGGATCAAGAAGCCGACAGGCTCAAAGAAGGTTACTTAAAACCTTTTCAAAAATTTGAAAAAGCTGGAAATATGATTGACAGAGAAGAACGTAATGAGTGGTCAAAAATTATGATTTGCGCTTAAGACTGCTTCAAAAACAAGCAGCATCGAAGGACATACACCACACAGAAAATAAATCCAAGGCAATGTGGAATTTAATAAACAATACTTGATCTAGTCAAGAAGCCACAGCTAATTAAATGCCCCTTGAAATAGAAGGGAAACAAACTGATAATCCTAAAGTAATAGCCGAACATGTAAACTCTTACTTTGCAAATGTAGCTGAAAACACCTGAGGCACAATGATGGAGATACTATCAGGAAGCCTATTCAATATGTCCAACCAATCGTACCGCAACTTTTAAACCTCAAGGAGACAAATGAAAATGAAATAAATATGATCATAACAAATCTAAAGACAAATAACTCAGTTGGACTTGATGAGATCTCCTCTAAAATGCTCAAATTTTGCTCTAATGAATTATTATTGCCACTTGTACACATCATCAATAAATCTTTAAAATATGGCGAGTTCCCTTCAAAACTAAAAATATGTAAAATACAGTGGAACCTCGATAACTCAAACATTAGGGGAAACAAACAAATTCGAGCTATCGAATATTTTGAAATATCGAGGTTCTACTTATCAAGGTGATCTTACATAGACTTTGACTTATTTAGGGTCATGATAATGCAATCAGTGAGTCATGGAAGCGTAGAATCCTTACATTATTTTGGGTTTTGTATGCAATTTATCTTAACTAATCCTGCCGTAATAATTATAACTAAACATATTTTTAACAAATGCAAATGTCGACAATAAGCGTGGAACCTTTTTGAACAGCTTTTTTGGTAAACGTTCTAGAGGATGAAACACATCCTTCAGTGAACATTAAACATGTTGTAGAGTAGGAAAGTAAACAATGAGAAATGACTCACAGTTCGGCAATTTGGTGTTGTGTGTTTGTCTGTTTGACCACTTCCTGTCTATTATTAGACGGGGTTTTGCTCCATTTTAATCACTTACCCCACAACACACCCCTCCCCACCTTTGAAGCTAAGTCAGTTCTGAAATAAAATATGTTTCACACATTTCTTACACCACTAAAACCTTGAAATTCGGGCTAACTAATGACGCCAGACAGAAGAAGATATAGGGAGGAAGGAGAGTGGGGATAAAGGGTTGCAACATGAACGATGCTCAAATACACTAACTAGAGTTTTATAATCTGAACCAATAAAGTAAAATTTTGACTTATAGAGGTTCTCCAGTAAAAACTTTGACTTATAGAGGTAAGGAGACCTTACAGTATCGAGTTATAGAGGTTTTCCAGCAAAACTTTGAGTTATAGAGGTGCCGAAGTCAGTGATTCATTCACCTAGATAAGATTCTTACTGCTGAAGCCCAGATCCGTAGCTTTGAGATTGCGCCGAACTTTCCTCTTCTTCAAGAACTCTTCTTTGTCGAGTCTGCTTACAAATTTAATAATTATGGGCCTAGGTTTCGACTCGGCAGCCTTACCCATCCTGTGCATGGCATCAATCAGGTTGGACGACCAGTCAGGGAACTGTATAGCGGTCGCTAAACGGCGCATGATGTTCTGCATATTTTCTCCTTTATCCTCCGGGATCCCATAAATAATTAAACTGTTCCGATGGGAATACTGCTCTAGGTCTCGAATTTCAACTTCAGTTTTCTTCAACTGCCGGTTTAGCTTGTCGTTCTCCGCTTTAACTCGTGAAAGTTCTTCCTCACACTTAGTTATCTTAAAATCTTGATTAGTTATTAACTGTTTAACATAATTTATATTTGTATGGCATAATTCAATTGACTCACTCATATCCTTTTGTTCCTGTCTGATCTCACTAATGTCACTAGTGTTTTTTTTTTAAGAATTCCAAGAATCAAACTAAGTTTTTCATCAGTAGATTGAAGTGAAGAAGGTTCAGACGGCGCCACATCACCGCCGCTCTTGGACTTGCCTGTACCGCGCGTCATGTTTGCGGAATCGTCCACCACGCGGCGCTGCGCTCACTGATAACACGTAACACCGACCGGCTCTGACAAAGATTAAATAGATTCAAATCGAATCAAATTTATTTCCAAATAAAAACAGATACAACATCATGTACACAAACAATATTGCGGAAACAAAAATTCTCACATAGGCCCATCGGCCTGTGCGTGAGAACGAGTTCTGCCTCAAATTCAGTGCACTTAAAAAATATCAAAAAAACATCACATTATTGCTAAAACAATTACAATTACTTTTTTATGATTAAGTAGGCTACAAACACAAATAAAAAAAAAATCAAACAATATCGGCAGTTGTATGTATAGTAATCAAGAACAAAATTAAGATTCGTTTTGCATTTAAATATCAAACACTGATTTAAAAATAAGTCAAAATAAAATGACATTTGATATAATACAAAGACAATAGGCAATGGCGGGAGAGAAGTAGAAGTAGAAGTAGACGGTAGAAGTAGAAGTAAACGGTATTGTTAGCTTTATATTCAGTGACCAGTTGGTGATGTAAAGTTAGTCATTGTAGTACTCAGAACGGATGAGGGACTCAGCATGCTCAGAACCGATCTCCAACAGCCAGTTAAGGACTAACTTACCCTTTTGTAAATTTTAGTTGTGACCTGCAGGTCCCTAATCGCAGGAGGAATGTTCCTGTAGATGAAGTTTGCAATAAAATATGAGTTGGAGTGACTGACTGATCTAACTGCTCAGGGCACCTGCAGGCCAACGTTAACGGAGTTCCTTGTCCTATAGTTGTGTCCCACGGGAGTTATGACTAATTCTTTATGGGTGTATGTATAAACCATCAGTGTGTTAATGTATAATTGCCTTACTGTAAGTAATTTTGCTTCGGAAAATAACATATTTGTGGGATAGCGTTTATGCTTTTTGAATGCAGCTTTAATAATTGATTTTTGTACAACAAATAATGAATTTAAAAGTGATAATCCGACACCACCCCATGATATAATTCCATATTGTAGACGAGATTGAACATAAGCAAAATAATGGTCCGGATTTCATTTCTATTTAATATTTCACTCAACTGATTAAAGACATAAATCATTTTTCTAACTTTAGATTTTAAGTAGTTTATTTGATACTCCCATTTTAATTTTGAATCTAAAATAACCCCAAGATATTTATAGTGGTCAACTCTTTCTATTTCGGAACACTGACAAGTGGTGGTGGTCGTGCCGTTGCATGTAGGCCTATGCAACGCCAGCCTGAGTTCTGCGGGCGGCTCGCTAGCAGGGCGCAGCGCTATTGGCATACATTTGGTTTTGGTTACATTCATCGTTAAAACATTTTCATCAAACCAGTTTTTAACTATGCGCATTTCCACTAAAGCTAATTGATACGATTCCTGCCAGGTTGGAGCCTTAAACATTATTGCTGTGTTGTCTGCAAATAAAAATATTTCGCCGGTTATGTTGAGTTTATCTAAATTGTTTATATACATAAGAAAAAGAAGGGGACCAAGAGTGCTACCCTGAACAACACCATAATCAACTTCTGACATATCACTGAGCACACCATTTATTGAAACAACTTGTTTCCTGTCAGTAAGATAACTTTTGAACTAATCTAGCGCCACGCCCCGCACACCTGCACACTCCAGTTTGAGAAACAGGATATTTCTGTCAATCGAATCAAACACCTTTGCAAGATCTACAAAAACCATCAAGACTTTTTCATTTTTATTTATAGACTCTATAATACTTTTATTTATAACGAATAATGAATCTGACGTATTTATACCTTTCCTGAAGCCATATTGTTTATCTGATAAGATCATATTAGTTTCCAAAAAACATTGGAGCTGAATTTTTACACATTTCTCAAGAATTTTAGAAATAACACTCAACAAAAAAATTGGTCTGTAGTTACTTTTCTCGTTTTTGTAGCCTGATTTAAACAACGGAATGACCTTAGATGTTTTAAATATTTCGGGAAAAACGCCTACAACGAAACTTAAGTTTATTATATGTTTTATAGGGGGCAACAAGTGAGTTAAATTTGCTTTGAGAATCGAAATCGGAAAATCATCTACACCGGGAGCCGAGCCGCCACGCATCTCCTGCACACACCTGACAATCTGGCTATCGGTGACCGGCTCCAAGCGGAAGTCATGCCTCCAAGGGCAAGTGGAAGTTTTGCCTTGTACGCCGAGTCGTCCACCAACGGCGGCGCAGCAGGCGGCGGCAAATCACTTGCTAGCTTCTCTCCTACTTTAGCGAAATAGATTACTATTAGGAAGTACACCAAGAGATCACAATTTACGTACGATCACGGTAATCCTCATCACATGAAGCACTTATTAGTACAGTTTTAAAACAAACGGATTACTACTTCCCGGATAATGCAACAGATTAGACAGAGCCGATGCAACCATGTGTTCACGAGCTACTCATCCCCTCCCCCGTATTAGGTCTAGTCTCCAACCCAAATGCCGAAGTGTTCCACAAGGATAAGTGCTAGGCCCAGTCCTTTTCATTCTCTTCATCAGTGACCTACCCTAGCACATTGGAGATACCTGCCAAACTTTAATTTATGCAGATGACACATCCCTTGTCCTGAGTGGAAACTCAACTGAGATCATGGCAGTCACATCCTATGTATCCCTCAGTATGGCCTACCAATGCTGTCATAACAATGATCTGGCAGTAAATGAAGCTAAAACATCACAAATTGCATTTGGAAGACATTCAGATGAAGTCCCATACGAACCTGATGTGGAGATGAGTGACGAGACACATTTTGTGGCATAATATTAGATAAAAACCTCTCCTGGACACCACACATTGACATTGACATGTTATATAAGAAGCTTGCTTCAGGCATATATGCCATAAAAAGTATTAAAGCAGCAACTGACAATGACAATGTAACCACAAGAAAAGCCGATTTTTCACTTTTCGAGTCCCACATATGATATGGATTTCTGGCTTGGAGCGGGACCTCTGCTAATAATATCCAGTGAGTCCCTAAAAAACAAAAAAAGTGGTCAGAACACTCGCAGGACTTCAATGACTCGAAGCTGCAGAGAGGCATTCAGGACACTAAACATCCTGATAATTTCTGCACTTTACATCCAGAAAGTGATATCGCATGCTGTGAGAGAGTCTCCACCAAGGCGGGATGAACTACACCGATACAACCTGAGGCACACCCTGGTACTATCTCCTGGCTCTCCGCTTGACACAATATGAGAAGAAGCCCTCATACATTGGAAGCAAACTGCATAACCACCTACCTAGTAGGAGCTTAGAATGAAGAATGAAAAGGAGCTGAAACCTGCACATCACAGATGGGTAGTCGATCGTCCATTCTACTCCATGGAAGAATTCTTCCAAAGAACTTTTGAGGAGTAACTTGTAATTACTTTTTTCTCTAATATGTTTTTACATATTTCCCCTTAATTTTCTTGTATTAGAACCTGAATATGTAACCCCTAGTATTTTGTAACTTTCTTAATACTTCAATTTCTTGACGCTGTAACTATTCTTAAGGAATATGTGAATAAAGAGTTTTGTCTATTGTCCTCTGCGTACCCTAATATTCATGACTCCCTCTTGTGGACTTATCTCACTGGAATCTCTAGGAGTTATCAATGTTCGTTTTTAGGTACCATAACTGTGTGCTAAGTTTTGTCGCTTTATCTTCAATAACCATAGAAATGTTAAATCATCCCAGGGCTTTACTGACATCCTGTTTGTAAATTCAGTTTTGAGTTGACACTCTGAAAATGTGAAGCAACAAACTTTTCTCCAAATAGATTTTGTTTTGTTCAATATATTAATATATTAATGTTTGTTGTACAAATATGTACTCTATATACGATTAATTGGGGATTTGAATAGATTATTAGTTTGAAATAGATAACGTAAAATGTAAAAAGGCCTTATACATTAAAGTTTACTAATGCTAGTTTTGGAAGTTTCTTGTAGGATTTTACATTTTTTGCTGTGTATATTGGAAAAAGTAGTAAAGCTAACACAGCAATCTATAACTTGCAGCACAAAAAGGGCCAAACCAGAGCTTGGAAACCACATTGGCCCTTCTGCAGACTGCAGCCGCTGAAATGGAAGAGGAGTCTGAAGTGAGTATGCATTATACATTATATGTTATATATTTTTATTTATCGTCTTATTTATTCATCAACAGTTACAACATTTTACAGTTGTTGAACATAATAGAAATACAATATGTAGCTAAAAATGCTCACAAAACAAAGAAACAAAAATGTCCAAGCTAGTCTGTGATCCAAATGTGAACCCATGCTTAATTTGTATGTGTATTCTTGTATTGTATTCTTGACTGGATATGTCAAGTGAAATTTTTCTGAATTTGTTAAAATAATTCCAAAAGTTTGTTGTTTTGACTACAGGTTGCCCTCTATAGTTAACAGTAATTTTTCTGGGATTCCTTCAATTTATTAATTGAATATATTTCAAACGTGTGCATGAATAAAATTTGTTTAGTGAAATATTTTTGTATAAAATCTGTTTTATGTTCAAAACGTTACTGGAATTGAATAAAATACAGTGAGGATTAATGTGATGAACATTTTTAATTCTTGATTTAGTCATCTTAATTGGTCTAGTATTTTGAACTTGAAATACATAATACAAATTAAAGTTATTTTCTAATGTGTAAGTTAGTAGCCAGGTTACAATACAAATTTTCCTTTAAAAGACATCAATGGTTTTACTTTGCAATGTATATAAATTTCAACATAAAAACCTGCGTGAATGAAAATAATGTCCTATCCGTTACTGGGATCGTGGAATGCGTAAGGGGGAATTGTGATTGTTGAGGGAATTTCAGCAAACAAGTTGAGGAACGTAGCTGTCACAGGAATCAGAGATTACTGTACTTCCCTGAGTTATCACACACTAATCTTACTTAGGAGGAAGGGCGGTGGGGGGGGACCTGAATTTGTCTGGTGGTAAGCGGGCAGCCATTGTTATCAGTTGACCATGTGCAACTCACAAAGAATTAACCCTCATTACAGAAATTTGTCCATTAAGAGGCCTTTGTTTTTGAATGAAAACGATCAAAGGTATTTAAAATGCTCAGTCTTTCTCGAAGATTTTTTCATTGCCGAAATAAAAGATTCAAAAAATCATCTTAGACATGTTACAAATGTTCTTAGCTTTAGGTTTAGTGTGTGTTGCTCATTTTTAGGTACTCATTTTTGAGTTAACATTATCGTTTATCACATGATTACATTACTCTATCAGGCATTGGCTTCAAAGCTTCTAGACGGCACACTGGATGTTGACGGATTTCTAGAGCAATTTTCTACACACCGCAAGCTGATGCATTTGAGAAGAGTGAAGGCAGATAAGATGACAGAAATGGTTGGCAAAAGGTCATCTGTGTCATCGGCAAATCACAGTTCAAGCTCCAATTTCTACTCCCCTCCTCCTGCTCTCGCCGCTTATCCTATGGTCCCAGTTCCCATCATGCCCATGCCCTCTATGTACGTTACTCCCAACCATTTCGGTTGATATTTTAAGGAGTGTTATGCTTATATATTTTAAAGCCTAATACAGCAGAAAATCACAGTTTTATTTTTTATGTATTTGTATATCTTTGTTGATAAAATTATTTTTTATAGATATTTAAAATTATATGTGAATACTTAAAAAGTAGTAACCATTTAATAATTAGTAGATTTGATATTGTAAAAACTGTAAGAAAAGTGTTTTAAGCTGGTTAGTAAATAAATAATGTATCAATATTTAAAAGCTAGTCGAGCAAGATTTTTAAAAATCGAGGATTAGTTAGGTATTACACCTTAGTCGAGTTGAAGCAGGTGGGAGATGGATATTAAAAGACAAATGTATTTAGTATGCTGTACTTTATCAAAACTCGTACAATTGTAAATTAAGGGATTATTATTTATTTTCAGAATCAGTTATATATTTAATCGCATGTTTAACTCATTTACTAGTACATCCAGGTGTTCAAATGATACCTACTTCTAGGTAGGACTATGCTAGAGACATGAAATTTGCCACTTACATATATCGTAATATTCTTATAAATCTCAAGTGTAATGTTGAGCTGTAGTAGGTTATTCAAAGATGAATTGTTTGCAGGGTAGGGGAAAAATTAATGTTGGGGAAGTTACCCCCACTGGCCTTTACTCGCCTTGGCCTTTACACAAAGTGATTTTCGTTGTTATTTTTTCATTGTCCTGTCACCTGATTATTATATCTTGTTGATAGTTCTGTAGTTGGCAGTGTCATCGTTAGTAGTCAGTGAACATAGGAAGGGGTAACTTCAACCAAACCCCTGCCCTTGTCATCAAGTCTCCTCTATAAAGTAAACAATATGTTCTATGAAAAATGAAGACCAAACAGCATTCATCAATTTGAGGCAATCTATAAGTTTGGTCCCAACCATTGTTGGCACTTGTCGACCAAACCTTAAGTGCGTCTTATGATGATGTGCATCCTGGAGATAAGCAGGAAACTATTTGAAACTGATAAACTGGCATGCTTGCCAGTAGTTGGTAGTAATGCTTCGTAAATGTTTATTTGCAGAACACGTTTGTATGCTATTATTTGATTTTGCTTTTTAGGCTCTTTTTGGGACGCCCAATAGATTCAAAATCCTCAGCAATCACTGTCCTAAATAAGTCCTTAGGAATGTATTTTTTATTGAGCATGATTTTGTGTGAACTCTTTTTATTTATAATTAGAGGAAGTAAATTCTGTTGTCAACATTTTTCATTACAGTAGGACTCCAATTATCCGAATCAGACATATTATGAAGATAATTGGATTTTTGGATGAATGGGATTCGGATAAATGCATTTCTACCGTGATTTGTTTACGTACTGTAGTCATTATACCTAATTTTGCCATGTTTTGTTGTAATATTTTTAAATGTTATATATTATTCTCAATTAAACTTATTTTATCAATAACCCTTCTTGGCTTATAATTTGTTTCCCCTATTTCTAGTTTGATCTATATCAGATGGAGATCGGCTTTATAAAAGTACTACTTTGGCATTAGAGAAATTGTATTAACACATTCAGTGCGGGTGAATCTCATGAGCTCCAAGCTGGCCTTGCCAGTCGATCGGTTGGAACTCATGAGCTCCAAAGTCTAATATTATTTTCAAAGGAATACTATGTCTCAGCCACTGCAGATGGATGAATGAAACTTGGAACACGAGTTTGTCTATGCCCGTACAATGTCTGCAATATGGTCAGTTTTCAGTCCCCCCCCTTGAAGGTAAGGAGGAGGGACGCTTCCCCTGCACGCTCTTCCAAGTTGTTTACCAACATTCCGGCTCTTATCAGTGCTCGGGTTTTTGTTTGTTTACGTTTCTAGAAGGAAATAATAATGCATTCCGGTGAATAGTGTGCTTCAGTAGCTTGGGATTGTGGTGCATGTTGCGTCGCGGCAGGCGCCTACTACTATTGCGCTGAGCCAAAACTGCGGGTGGAGCTCATGAGCTCCAAAAATGTATCGGCACTAATTACAGGAAAGGACTATCTGAATATTTTTTTTAACACTCAAACATTGTTTCTACATGTATTACTACATTTTAGTGAATACAAATTTTCATCTCTTGGGTGAACCTTACATCATCTATACCGCACTGAATGTGTTAACTGCTTAATGCTCTGTTAATGAGCTTGGAAGATCTTCCACATAAACTTAATGGGATAGCGATAGATTTGAATTTTTATTAGTTTATTTTAACTTTACCTATCGCTTCGAGTGTTTCAAAAACTATACTATGTTTCAGGCGGTAAGGAAACCGCTTCCGTTATCAAGTGAAATTTAGTTAGGTCCCCTACTTAGTCTAAATATAGTTAGGTATCATTGATATCTAGATGTAACTAAGGTTTACTTGATAATGGAGGAGTTTCCTTACCTCTCAAAACGTAGCGTAGTTTTTAGCACCAAAAGTGATAGGTAAAGTCCAAATAAATCAATGAGAAAGGTTTCAGATTCTGCTTGTGGTGTTAAAATAAAAGCAAAATTATAAGATTCTGGTGCTAAAAAAAACTTGTAGAATGACCTAGGTTTCTAGATAAGACATTGTGTTGTTATAATTTTTTTTTTATGTAAAATCAAATACATCTTTTATTTAATTTTTGTATTGAAATAAACCTTACCTGTGATTGGCTAGATTCACGCAAGTTACCTGCAAGCAAAGCCAGTTGTTGAATTCCTCATTTGTTATTTATAAATTTACTATAGGTATGTAAAGGCTGCTGTGTTTAATTGTTCAGATACCTTAAAATAATAATTAATTAATGTTTTTCTCAAAATAGTTTAAGAATCAAGAATATATTATTACAACTTTGTACACTTCGTACAGGTGACATCAAAAGTTGTACAAAACTATTTTTGAGAAATAATTGTCATAGTTGTAAAGACTTTAATTACTGAATAATTACTTAAATTAGTTTAATTATTGATATTGGCTCAGCAAATGTATTAACATATATTTAAAACTGTTGCTTGTTTATTGAGAATGCGATTGGGTAGCAAAACAAACATGATACTGATAAGCAAATTAACCACTTCATTATGTTTATAATCTAAAAATAAGGTGATTTTATAAAGTAATTCTCAGCTGCAATTGTTATTTAAGTTGTTCAAGAGTTGAGTTTATACATGAAAACGTAAAATTATTAATTTGATCAAGAATTCATGTGGCGGTAAATGTCCTTTGTGGTAAAAAGTAGTGTCTGCAGAGTAGAAAAGAATTCATTTTAGAAAACTTATATAGATTTGATTCATTTTCGTATATTTAATTACTATAAGCATAATTTGAGAATGTATTGGGGAGGAGACATGATTGCCATGATCATGATTACATGACTATTTATATATAATAATAATAATATTCTTGCCCTCTCTGAATTACGCCTGTATCAATTACCTTGTTTAATTTTAAATAAACGAACATTATATTTAAAGTATATGTATTGCCTAGTGCTTATTTAGCAAATACCATAAGAACCAAAGTCAACAAAAAAAATTATACCGAAATACTAAGGTCAATGGACATTTGGTTCACATTTATATATTGCATAGCTTTGAGTGGAGAGAGGTCTCTACTACAGCAAAGACAGTTCCTCGTCCTCATCATATAGCTATCCCTCATCATTGGACATATCTTAAGATGGGTTCCTGACCTATGGGTTTCAGCATATCACTCAACCAAAATAGTTAATTTTCCCCCCACTTTTTTTCTTCATTTGTTAAAATATCAACTCCGGACCAATGCCGATCATTGTTGGGTAGTAAGTACTTTGATTAACATTTTCGGCCGCCTTCTTGGATTAAAAACTGTTTTCCAAATGTAAAGGTGGGGTTGTGACCTATAATTTTTAACTACCTTTTTGCGCTGGAACACAATGCTGCACAGTGGCGGATCCAGCCAGGGGGCGCGGGGGGCGCGCGCCCCCCCTTGGACTCAGAAAATGTGTAATTAATGGTAATAGTATTGACTATGTATCTTTACTAGACTAAAAACCTTATGGGCCCGTCTGATAACAAAAGAGGCGGGATTCTCCACGTAGTTCTAATAGAGGCGGATCTAGGAATTTGTTGGGGGGGGGCGCACTTGAGATTTTTTTCTCACTAAACGATAACGTCCCGCAGCAATGGGAGACAGTTGTTAGTACTCGCTAAATTCAATTCAATCATGATGCTAATAAATAAAACACTACATTGTAACACTTATTTCGCAATGAAATGTGTAATATTGATGTATTCTACTGGTACAGCAAACAGTAGGTACATAAATATACTCATTTTATACAACTACTACCTCAATAAACAAAAGATTTATACCGATGTATTTACTTTCACGCACTACTAAAGGCTAAACCAACGCACACAACATGGCTAAGGTAGAATGCAAAGGTTTCAGAAAAGAAGAAGATTGAGGAAGACTGCAGGATCGGTGCTGCGGTGTGTACCACTAGGGCAGCCAAAGGCAATAGTCTGGTGCTGAGGTGTGTTACCTTAGGAATACTCTACCCAAGCCCCTAGGCCGGTGCTGCGGTGTGTGCGCCTAGGGCAACCAAAGGCAATAGTCTGGTGCTGTGGTGCGTTACCTTAGGAATGCTCGGCCCAAGCCCCTAGGCCGGTGCTGCGGTGTGTTCCCCTAGGGCAGCCAAAGGCAATAGTCTGGTGCTGAGGTGTGTTACCTTAGGAATGCTCGGCTCAAGCCCCTAGGCCGGTGCCGCGGTGTGTTCCCCTAGGGCAGCCAAAGGCAATAGTCTGGTGCTGAGGTGCGTTACCTTAGGAATGCTCGGCCCAAGCCCCTAGGCCGGTGCTGCGGTGTGTGCCACTAGGGCAACCAAAGGCAATAGTCTGGTGCTGAGGTGCGTTACCCTAGGGGATGCTCTCTCCTGGCCGGTGCCTTTACCTTGCATATAGTAAGTTGTGTTTGGCAATAGGCGTTAATAGGGTTGGGTTCTAGGCACCAACCCCTAGGCCAGGCACCGGCCAGGAGAGAGCATCCCCCTAGGGTAACGCACCTCAGCACCAGACTATTGCCTTCGGCAATTCTAGGGGAACACATAGCATCACCAGCCTAGGGGCTTGTGCCGAGCATCCCTAAGGTAACGCACCACAGCACCGGACTATTGCCTTTGGTTGCCCTAGTGGCACACACCGCAGCACCGATCCTGCAATCTTCCTCAATCTTCTTCTTTTCTGAAACCTTACGTTCTACCTTAGCCATTTTGTGTGCTTTGGTTTAGCCTTTAGTAGTGCGTGAATGTAAATACATCGGTATAAAATTGTTGTTTTTTGAGGTAGTAGTTGTAAAAAATTAGTGTATATTTATGTACCTACTGTTTATTGTATCAGTGTGTAGCGGGGGGATAGGAATGAGACATTTACTAGTTAAAGCTGGGTATGTTGCTCAGGAAGTATTGACTGGTTATTGTATGGCTACAGGGGTGGCTAATTGGGCTGCTAATTGGAATTGACATAACTAAACGGGGGAAAGAGGGGCGTACTAATCTGGGGTAATAATTGGGTAATACAACTGTGTGGTAACTACAACTGGGATCTTGGCGTGCTGACTCTGCTACTGGTTTGGCTAATTTAGGACTAGCCAACTAATTAGGCAGGCCAAGGTCTGGCCAAGCCATGTGGTGCTAATTAGTACTGAAAAACTAATTGGGGGTTGGAAAACGTGACTGGGTGTCCAGAGACCTATGGATCTTTACCAAACCAGAATGCTATACCAGCCAGCTCTGATGATGGGTTAAACTAATAATAACTAATAAATATCCTTCCAGACCTAATAGTGAAATTGTTACAAGTGTCTAAATCTGATAAACTGATAACTGTATTGGACAATCTATGATAGTTAATTAATAATTGTCTTCTGAGTAGAGGAAAGGCCTGAATCTAAAAAGGCAATCTGAAACCTGACATGTGGTCGAGCCGAAACCTCGACCAATTTACAATTCCTACATAATCAGTTGGTTGGGGGGTCCCAAAAGGGATTGCCCCTCCGATTGGCGGCTAGCCTACCATTTCTGAAACTAAGAACTAATTATAATTACGGTACTTAAGCAAACTGGAGAAATTTTCAGAACCAGTTGAGCGGGAGGGGTGCTTTCCGGTCGCTGGTGCCGATGCAAGAGAGAGAGACGCCGCCGCCAACCGCCACTAACGGTTTTAGAATCAGCTGGCTCAACGCCGGTTATGCTGGCGTTTGGTGCGGTTATGCAGGCCGCCTACACTATATAAAAATAGCGTGACGCTTAGCGTCACAACCACCCCCCTAAGGCCAAAATGAAAACGAAAAAAGTTTGTTGGAAGGTGGGTGAAGGTGTGGGTTAGATGTTGGAGTTTGAGAAATTCGCTCGGTTTTGCTCCCTCTGTCATGCCCGTGGTCCCGGTTTTGATTCAGGGGAAGCCGCGAGCAGACGAGGAAAGCCAAAAAGCCAGCACCAGTCCAACTTCGTCTTGGAACCTCGGTCGCCGCGTTTCTTTTGGGAAAGATTGCTAATGTTTATTTTGACCAACCACGGCAGGGATTGGGATCCACCCCCCCCCCCCCTGCAAAAGGAGGATGGGTTGTAGGGGAACGACAGTTGAATTTGGCCTAACGTACCTGACTTTAATTGAGAACAAAATTGAAAACTGAGTGAAAAATATTGATTTAATTTGGTGTAAAAGGGACGGACATCTGCACGCACAAAAATTTTGTATTTTTTGTTTGGTTTTTTTTAAGCTATTTAGTTGTTGGATGGATTAAAGTCTTTTTTCACTATGAGCACTTGATCGGAGAACTTGAGGTGGAGGTGTGAGGTGAACTGAATCAAAATGTTGAGGTTGCTGTGATGACCGAGAGGAGGACTTGATGTGGTTGAGCTGATGGAGCAAGTGGGCTCTGGTCCGGTGTAGGCAGTAGCGTTGGTGGCTCGCAACACGTCCGGATCACCGCGCTGTGGTTGAAGGTGGAGCGCTGTTGGTGAGGATAGTGTTGCGGTTCAGCTGGGCATCAGAGTGTTTTGTTGCCGTTATCTCGGTATCGTCAACTTGATTGATAAGGTCCTGTAGCTGTCTTTGGGGGATCACTTTTCACTGTAATTCACTGGGAGCTGTGCTGAGTCACTGAGTTGATTCGGGCTGTAGTATTTTGCTTTGAAAGGTTTGGCTTAGATTTGGTTGGTTGGGTTTAAATTATTTATTTATTTTTTTTTTTATTTATTTTTTTTTTTATTGTGCAGGTGTCTTACTATGTAAAAAATACTTGGGGAGAAAGATATTGTTGAAAAGAAAGATTTAAGATCATTGGAGTTGTAAAAGGGAACTGTCGTGTTGGAGTTGTTTGACGGTGGCTTGCAAGGCGGCGGTCCGATCACTGACGGGTTGGTCGGTTCCTAAAGGGAAACCGAGGGATTGACCCATGAGTGGCGCCGGGTAACCAAGGTTAGACTGGTGGGGCTCGCGGAAGCCGTAAGAAAACTGTGAAGTAAGGAGGTTGGAAGGATGTAATTAATTTAATCTTGAAATGAAACATTTTTTGTTGTTTTTTTTTTTTTTTTTTGAGAATTCGCATGCGAGACTTTTTGGGCAGGCGATTGCTTGCGCAGGGAGAATGGCGCATTTGGTAGCTGTGTTGAGCGGTTATATTTCAGGAAAGGGTGCTTGGGTCTAAAGAGAGTGCACTTTCCTTTCCTGACAACTTGTCGGGTTCAACCATTATTGGTAGGTGGTCCAGTTCGGTGCCTACTTAATATATGTAAATATTATAAAATTCTGAAACTTAATAAGTTGTATCACCTTGTTAACATAATCTGAGGATTTAAATATAACTAGCATTTCTTTAAAATAATCTGAGTTTTCCCTAAACCTAACTACTACTACCTTAGTGACTAATTAAGCTAGGAAGGCTGAAAATGAAATAAGGGTTACGATAAGAAAGAAATAGAGAAGAGTTTTGTCTCTCAACACACGACTGATCAGGTCGCCACAGAAGGTGCCACCACTGGGCCCTTTCCTGCGGAGGTAAAAGAAACAATAATAAAAAAAAGGTAACCGACCGCAGAAAAGTAATTTTCAAATCACAAAAAAAACTTTACAAAACCCAGTGTGGGTGTCGTAGACGAAAAGGGAGGGGAAACAGAGTTTGCCGACAACGCACGGGGGAGAACGTGTAGGGCAGCCCATCAGCGAAGGATACCCTGAGACTCACAGTCCCCCGGGCGTTGGCGGGGACAGCGACAGATAGAGAAAAACTTAACCTAATATCACTTCGGTATAGCGGTTCTGGTCTGGTAAGAGGTAATTACTTTAAAACTGTGGTTGAAAAAATCTTTTGAGTTGTGAGACATGGGCGCTCCTAATGAGTTTGCCCGTGGAAGGGTTTAACAGTCATGCAGTTACGGGTGAAGAAAAGGAACCGATAACACATGGCTTAGACCAGACAGGCAGCAGCTTCTTGTTGATTGAATCGGCAGCTTTGCTAAGATGATGTTCCCTGAACATGACCCAATCACCGGTGTTGAAAGGGTTGGGCAGCTTGTTCAGGTCGTATTTGCGCTGCCGACTCTGCCTAGCTTTCTGGAGGTTTTCAACGGCCTTTTCCCACTCTTCTTGTGAAGATTGTGGGGAAGTTTGGCCGTCGACTAGTTGGTCCAAGTTCCAGTGTAGCTCCAGGGGGTGAAATATGTTCCGACCAAGGAACAAGCGGGCTGGGGAAACCTTGGTGGATTCATGGCGTGCGGAATTAAAAGCGATCTGGAACCAGTGAAGTTCCTGGTTCCAGCGCTTTTGATGCTGGTTGTGAAATATTCGGATAGCAATTTTGATTTGTTTGTTCACCCTCTCGGCATGTGACGGGTTCGGGTAATACGGACTGGTGTAAATATGTTGGATGCCCAAGCCCATGCAAAGGTTTTTGATTACAACTGATTTGAAATTGGAGACGTTATCAGAAACTAGATACTTAGGTGGGCCAAAAATTGAAAAAACTTGCTTGTTGAGAATTGCAGCTGTGGTCTCGGCTTTAGTATTCCTAACGGGGAGCATAAGGCAAAATTTAGAAAAGGAATCGACCACAGTTAAAATATACTTATTTCTATTGAGAGAAAGCGGCAGAGGGCCAATATGGTCGATGAAAATTTTCTCCCAAGGCTGGGTTACGAGTTCGGAGGCCAGCTTCCCTACTTTAGTGTTAGGGGCCTGTTTGCACCTTTGGCATTTGACGCAAGTCCGTACCTATCTGTAACATAGGCCTTGAGATTTGGTGCCCAGAAAAAGCGTTCGATGCGGGCGAGGGTCTTACTGATGCCAAGGTGAGCCGAAGTAGGGGATTCATGATAATATGAAAACAGGAGATCAAAAAGCTTGGTGGGAACTACCACCCTGGGCTTGGTTTGGTTGGGTTGACGGTATAAAAGTGTATTGGTATCTACTGAGTAATTTGGGGGTTTGTTGAGTGATCTAATAATTTTCATAAGATCAGGATCATCCAGTTGATGGCTGGAGATGTCCTTGAATACCCCAGGAAGAGAAAAGAGGGTCAAAACTGCTGGTGGCTGAACGGGGGGCGTGACTTCTGTTGTATCAGTGTTTTCAAAAAGACGGGAAAGGCAGTCGGCAATGACATTGTCCTTGCCGCGAATGTGGTAGATCTTAAATTTGAAAGAATTGATGAAGGAAACCCAGCGAGCGATTCGCCCCATCTGGCGTGGGTGTGTTAGAAGCCACGTGAGAGCCGAGCAATCTGAGTGGAGCTCGAACTCTCGGTGTTCCAAATACTGCTGGTATTTCTGAAGTGCAAAAACTATGGCCAGGCATTCTAATTGTAAAGTGGAGTAGTTGAGTTCATGTTTGCTGAGGGCTCGGGATGCATAAGAAACTGGGAAAAGCTGATCGCCGTGGGCTTGAAGAAGGACCGCTCCGATTGAAGAACCGGACGCGTCTGTGTGAACGACAAATTGCTTATCAAAATCGGGCATGCGGAGAATGGTTGATGAGACTAAGGCTGCTTTTAAGGTTTGGAAGGCTGTTACTTGGTCAGGTCCAAAAACAAAAGGAACGCCTTTTTTCTTTAAATGGTTAAGTGGCATGGTGATGGTGGCGTAGTCCTTGATGAAACGGGCGTAAAAAGCTGTCATTCCCAAGAAACGGGAAAGCTGTTTAATGTTCTTGGGTGTGGGGAATTCGTCTATGGGTCGTGTCCTATCGGGGTGAATTGAAATGGTGTGATTAGAAAAAACATGGCCAAGGAATTGAATTTTGTTGGAAGCAACTGTCATTTTCTCTGGATTAATGGTGAGGCCTGCGTCACGTAGGCGTTTGATTACTAGCCTAACCTTCTCCAAGTGGTCTTCAAAGGTGGAGTCGCTATAGACGCACAGGTCATCAAAAAAGTTGTAAACGTACTTAAATTTAATATCGCCAAAAATTTTGTCAATCAATGAGGTGAGGACCATGCTACCAGACGCTAGTCCAAAAGGGAGGAAATTAAACTCATACTGTGCCCATGGTACAACAAAAGAGGTGAACTGCTTAGACGCTTCCGCAAGGGGAATCTGATTGTAGGCTGAATTTAAGTCTAACAGCGTAAACCAACGTGCTTGTCCCAAGTGCTGAAAGGCGCTTTCAATGGTGGGCATGGGAGTGGCGTCTAATTCGAGAATGGAATTTAAATTACGGTAGTCGACCACCATGCGCGTTTTCCCGCCCTTCTTGGGGACTAAAAATGCGGCGGAAGCATACTGCGAGGTAGATGGGCGGATGACTCCCTTCTTGAGGAGGTCATCTATATGCTGTCGCATGAGTTGAAGTTTGGGAGGGGCGTACTGGTAAGGTTTGTTGCGGATAATTTTGTGTTCTTTGATTTTAATATGATACTGCAAAAGGTTCGTTCGGCCTAACTTACTGGTGATTGTTTCTGGAAACTGAGAAATTAATTGTGAGACTGAACGTTGCTGTTGGGGGTTCAAATTTTCCCCCATGACGGGATGATCTGGTTGTTCAGTAACTGAGGTACAAATGAGTGGAAAAGTTGTTGGGGACTTTGGGGATCCATAGGGGAAACTGAGAGTGTGTGTGAACATGTTAATTACTGCTTTAGTTTTTGTCAAAAAATCGGAGCCTATTAATAGGGGAACTGGCAAATTATCCGTTACAAAAAAGGGAAAAGTCCAAGAGAGATGTTGAATTTTAAAATGGATCCTAGTAACAAACTTGATCCTGATGGGTTCACCCGCGGCAGATATGGCAGAAAAAGATGTCGGTTGTTTATCCACCACTGCTCTAGTATGGCGCTTTAGGAGCTGGTAAGTGTCGGAGGACAACAAACAAAACGAGGATCCGGTATCAACTAGTGCGTCTTTAAATAATCCCTTGAAATCGAGTGTGACGTAGCATAAGTCGTTAGCCGGTATACTTGGTGAACCCTTGGGTTTGTTGGTTATGGTTCGGTTGACAGGCACCTGCTTGACCGTTTGAACCAAGGGAGGCGCTAAGGCACCTAACGGCGCCCCCCTCTGGCGTTTCCCTGTCCCTGATTTTGTGGAGTGAAGTTGCGTTGAGGAGTAAATTTGTTTGGAGCTTGAAAAGATCTGAATGGCTGTAGCTGGTTTTGGTGGTATGGAAACTGCGGAATGCGGGGTGCGTATGCTTGTCTAGAAAAATTGGGAAAATTCCTATTATCTTGGGCTGAGGGCCGTCGGTTGTCATGTCGAGAATTATTGTGATATGTGTGGGAAAGATTTGGAAAATTTTGCTGCTGGTGCCCGGCACTGTGGTGCGCGGTGTTTGGTTGCGAGAAGGCTTGGCCCTGCTCCAGAGCGCGGACCACCTGAACCCTGGGGACCAAGGCCAGGAGGTCTGTAAGACTACACGCTGCCGGAAAGGCCGCAAGAGCCGCCCGCGTTGGTGCATTCAGACCGTTGACGACTGTGTCGAGCACATCACGTTCAGAAAAATCGGGCATTAACAAGGATGAAGACGCAGAGATGCCCTCAATGAATTCGGAAAGGGACTCTGACGGACGTTGAACCCTGTAGACCATAGTGGTCACGATCGTGTGCCTAACTTGTGCGGGCAAGAAAAAGTCCCTAACGCCTTCCATCACCTGAATGAGCTTGCCGTGATCGGCGATTCCCTTTAGCCAGAAGGCTCTCAATTGTTCCGCAGTGCGGGGAAGAATCGCCAACAAAACATCCTGGTCGGCAAAGAGGTTCAGATTGGTGATTTTGGAGACCGCTATAAGAAACTCCGCCAATTTGTGGGGGTCGGCACCAGTAGTCACTGGCAAGGCCCTAACCATATCGTCTAACACCCTCATAGTACTGTGATTTGCGCGCGGAGGTGAACGGCAACTGGTCATAGCAGCGGCCACCTGTTGGCCCACGGCTAACGCGGTGTCCTGGACTAACTGGGCCCAATTCACAGCAGGTGAACGTCTGCTGTCAGAACTGGTGGTCGCGATATCGTGGGCGGTACTAGCATTACTATCAAGTTGTTCCTTGGTAGCACCGGGTGTCGTTGCCGGCGTCGATTGAGTTAATGGGGTGGAAGCCGTGTCAGGGGTCGAAGCTGCGTTGGGGGTCAGAGAGGATTTATCTTCTGGTTCTAGCTGCTGGGTGGTGACTGGGGAGGTTAGATCCGGCCTAGAATTTACGGGTAAGGGTTCGGACCCACCATTTATTTGCAAGGTTTTAAGGTAGTCACTTAGCAGGGTCCTGTTTATAGACAACGTCGTAGAAGGTGTGATCCCTAATACGTGGCACTGATTGGTGGCATCCTGCGCATTGAGGGTGCAGACCCAGGAAGTGCCGGTAGGCAGCTCCCCGGGGGAATACACCTTAGAGGGCATTTTCCAAAAAAAATCTATGAACTGGTATGGAGCTGCGAGAAAGAAAAAATAATTTAACTACAAGTACAACATTTTAATTACAAGAACACCGAAAGTCTAGAGGTTTTACCCCGTAAGTAATATTCACTGAAAAATTCAATAATAGTGCAAAGGAGCACCCGAGGTAACGCGCCCAACACAGAAAATGAGGAATTGTCCTAAAAAAAAGTTTACAAAATTTCTTTAAATGCGAAATTTCATTGTGCTGGAGGAAAGAAAAGCAAAAAATTTGACCTAGGCCAAGCGTTCGGATGAGATTTACCAATAAATGACTTCTCAGGAGCATAAACAGTCGTTGCGTGAGACAAGGATGCGAAAAAACTACGTCGGTGACTGTGAAAGGGAATTTTCTATTACAGGAATTAACTTTCTAAATGCGTCGTTGTTGAAATGGATGCAATCACGACGCATAGAGTTCCCATAATATGCATGAAAAAACTTCATCTGATTTAATTCGTCGGGGAGTTCTATCACTCTTACTGAATCAGAACGTAGGGTAAGCAAAAATCTATTAACTTTGTGCAAACGGGCAAGTACTGGTGTGGAGTTACTTATCCTCGGATAATGCGACAAAGTCATGAAAACGATTGCCAGTCCAGATAAGTTCGACGAAATATTCTCAAAAATGACAGAAAGGAATTCTTAAATACTGCTACATCTACATTGGCTAAAAAATCGTTGGTACTTAAGAAAAACAGTAAGGGAATACGTGACTGTATTGCAGAAAAATTTAATTTCACAAAAACCTTGAGGTCACTTATCCTAGCTCCAGAGATGCTCTTAACTAAAATTGGCCGTAAAGTCCCGGTTAATGCCGGATTTGCTTGTGAAAAATTGAAAAACCTCCTGGCGTAAGAGTCGCCAAGGACCTGGACATCTATTAATTTGCTTGGCTGGCTCATATTTAAATTAAATTGAAAGGGGAATTGCAGAGAAAAAAAAAGCCGACCGACACCAGAAGTGTCTATTTGAGAAATAAAATTGAGGTCGGTCCCCCTAATCCTATACCTAACAAAAAATTCGAATAACAGACAGGGTCACACGTAATCTACACTAAAATCAAAATTGAATCTAAATGTGGGTCACTCTTAAGTCAAGAGAATCTGTACACTAAACAAAAACCCACTAAGTCTAGTATTTAATGCATTCAAGCGCAGAACAAGAAAACCCTAGGTATTACTGGAGTAAAAAAATCAAGACTAAGTTTCAAAAATAAAAAACAGAAGTTAATTTAAACTCAATGTTTAACTAGCATAAGCAATGTAGATGCACCGAGCGTCGAACAAAACCGTTAACTTTAGGTTAGCTAACCGAAGAAGTTGCGAATGCATGATCGCCAACCGTGTGACGTCAGCTGTGACGTGTCGTTATGGGATATCTATTGGCAGATTCAATGCTCGAGCAACAATGCAATAATAAAAGCCCAATGGATAAAAAACTTTATAACTGGCTTGCTTTAAAAAAAGGGGAAGTATTACTAGCAAAAATAAAGGCTAGAACTACTTTATAACTGTAAATAAACCCAGAAACCCGGATGGTATTTCATTTCAGATAAACTGACTAACTATAAGTGGCTGAAAGCTATAACTGAGGCTTTTATCCCTACAAAAGAACTACATTTGTACTCATACATAACCTCATTCTGTATTATATAATGAAAAACAATAGGCTAAAGTCAACTAAACCTCCAAAAGATCCAAAATACAGCTTGTTGTACCTGGTCAAGTATTGGCTAATTCACAGCTATTGGCTAAAACAAGCCTTGAATTATAGCGCAACTTTAATAGTGGTAGTGAAGGTTACTTGGATTTAACTATGTAAAATTAGGCAAAAATAAATGTAAAATCCCTAATGTATTATAGTATTAGCCAAAAATACAAAATCTATTTCACTGCTGGCCAATTAATAGCTTGCTGTAAGACCTAAGGCTGGTATTTGGCTGGGCGGAAAAACTGACTTTAAACCCTGTTAAAAACTATAAATGGGTCTGACTTTCCTACAAAAACCTACTTTGTTACTCACATATGACCCTATCAAGTATTTCTACATCCTAAAGTAGTAGCCTAAAACCACTTAACACCTCAATACAGGTTAAAAACTGACTGCAGTACAATGACCGCTAGGCCCTATAAATGGATTTCCCTATTATAGCTTTCCTGCCTGAATATTGTTTTTCCAAATAGGTTTTGAAGTTAATGTGTCTAGAGATGGCCAATATATTATACTAAACACCTATTTAAACTTAAAACACAAAATTTACAGCACAAAATAAATTAACATTGAGACAATGCACAGCACAGAAAATGGCACAGCACAGACACTGCAATAGTGTTGGTAATAATCACTGGTGAGATGGAAATATATTTTATTGAGTGTAGTATAATAAACAATCACTGAATTTAACACTTACAAGGTGTGATTTTACATTAAAATAAAAATGGTCATTGCTGGCAAAGAAAATACACCTTGTATTGCCAAATGCATTAGCTTTAATAGAAAACTGGGGAGCCTTTAATCCACTATACCTGGGACTCTCCACAGTATATTTTTAAGACCATATTTGCCACTTGCTTTAGGCTTACACTTTAATTATTAAAAACACTGAAACACCATACACTGTAACATTGCAGGCTGGAAACTAGATGGATGCCACTTATACCTATGCTGCAACAAACATAAACAAAAACAATCTGTACCTACAAAATTGGCCATCCTAGAATTTAATTTGGAAAAATAATTTGCTTAAAGCTAAAAGTCCTAGCAAGCCCCTAGTGTCGGCGGTGCAAATTTTAAATTGTCCTCTACTCAGAAGACAAAAACCTAGCAAAAAACAAATTTCTTTTAGACCCTACAGAGCTGACTGACACACAAAATGGTCTGGGGTGTCCGCTACCATATGTATGGAAGCGTGCTGGGCCCATAACCCAGAGGTCCGTGGATCGTAACCACGCTCTGCTACCATATGTAGCGGGGGGATAGGAATGAGACATTTACTAGTTAAAGCTGGGTATGTTGCCCGGGAAGTATTGACTGGTTATTGTATGGCTACAGGGGTGGCTAATTGGGCTGCTAATTGGAATTGACATAACTAAACGGGGGAAAGAGGGGCGTACTAATCTGGGGTAATAATTGGGTAATACAACTGTGTGGTAACTACAACTGGGATCTTGGCGTGCTGACTCTGCCACTGGTTTGGCTAATTTAGGACTAGCCAACTAATTAGGCAGGCCAAGGTCTGGCCAAGCCATGTGGTGCTAATTAGTACTGAAAAACTAATTGGGGGTTGGAAAACGTGACTGGGTGTCCAGAGACCTATGGATCTTTACCAAACCAGAATGCTATACCAGCCAGCTCTGATGATGGGTTAAACTAATAATAACTAATAAATATCCTTCCAGACCTAATAGTGAAATTGTTACAAGTGTCTAAACCTGATAAACTGATAACTGTATTGGACAGTCTATGATAGTTAATTAATAATTGTCTTCTGAGTAGAGGAAAGGCCTGAATCTAAAAAGGCAATCTGAAACCTGACATGTGGTCGAGCCGAAACCTCGACCAATTTACAATTCCTACATAATCAGTTGGTTGGTGGGTCCCAAAAGGGATTGCCCCTCCGATTGGCGGCTAGCCTACCATTTCTGAAACTAAGAACTAATTATAATTACGGTACTTAAGCAAACTGGAGAAATTTTCAGAACCAGTTGAGCGGGAGGGGTGCTTTCCGGTCGCTGGTGTCGATGCAAGAGAGAGAGACGCCGCCGCCAACCGCCACTAACGGTTTTAGAATCAGCTGGCTCAACGCCGGTTATGCTGGCGTTTGGTGCGGTTATGCAGGCCGCCTACACTATATAAAAATAGCGTGACGCTTAGCGTCACAAGTGGAATACATCAATATTACACATTTCATTGCGAAATAAGTGTTACAATGTGGTGTTTTATTTATTAGCATCATGATTTAATTGAATTTAGCGAGTGCTAGTTAGTCTATGGTGCTAACAACTGCCTCCCGTTGCTGCGGGACGTTATCGTTTAGTGAGAAAAAAATCTCAAGTGCGCCCCCCCTCAACAAATTCCTAGATCCGCCCCTGATGCTGCAATCCGTTTTTGGAAATCTTTAAACGTTCTGAAGATACCAGTACTTAAACCAAAATTAAGTTTTAAATGTCCCAATCTGAAAGCATACCCACATTTTCTTCATTAAATCCGATAAATGTCTGCTAGAATCAGGATTGGTCATAAACAACAACCGAACCGCGTGTTATCGGAAAGAAGGGACGAACAGACCGCATAATAGCAGTTGTAAATTATTATAGAAACATAATATCGGCCAAAAATTACATCAGGGCCGTGTTATTCAGCCATAAGTACCAAGTAATATTTGCCAAATGGCAACTGGAATGGGATTTATCAGCTGAAAATGGTGACCAAAACATGTTATTGTGGTTGAAAAGTTGATTGTACTGGTCAAACATATGTAAAGCTTACTCATAGTAATATCAATCAAAATAACTTTATTCCAAAAATGCACATAATAGTACAGAATGGTGTCTCTATACAGTATAAACAACTACCCAACCAACCAAAACATAATTTTACCTCAAAACTAACTTACAATGGTCTATTGATAAGGAATGTTTTCATATGTTTTTTAAATAAATTAAAGCCAGCTATATTTTTAATATCTATAGGTAATTTGTTAAAAAATTGAATTCCATTATAAGAGGGTATTTTCTTGTACATTGACAAATTATGCCTATTGTAAGCCAGCTGATTACCTTTCCTGGTTGAATAGTTATGAAAAGAATTCAATGTTGGCATTGTTTCTAATTTTGATTTAACGTGAAGAATTAATTGAAAAATATATAAACTGTGCACAGTCAAAATTCATGTTTCTAAAGTGTTCTTTTACAGATTCTTTTGGTCTTAATTTTAACATGATACGAAGTGCTTTTTTCTGTAATATCAATATACTATTCAAATTATTAACTGATTCACTCCCATATAGGCATAACCCAAAATAAATATGTGACTTAATCACGGCATGGTAAATTACTTTTAAAGTTTTGAAACTGCTAAATTTAGACATTTGCCTCAACGCGTACAAGTCTGAAGATACCTTTTTACAAACAGAATTAACATGGTAATCCCAATTACATCTATCATCAATATTCAATCCAAGAAACTTTACTGTTTAAACTTCACATAATAAAATTTCATTCATGAAAATATTTGTGTGTGTGCTTTGCCTTAAAAATGAAAAATTAATAATTTTTTTTTCCGGATTTGGTACAAATCATAACAAAAAACATCAAACATGATTTGATGTATTGTGCTTTTGGTTTTGTTTTTTGTATCCGCTCCCTGGATATTACGTAAATGTTGAATGACGAATGACACTAGAAAGATGAACAAAAGATGAAATTTCCATATCAGCATTTGATTTACCAGATATTTTTATGTTTATATCATCAGCAAAGAGAATAAGGAATGTTTTCATATGTTTTTTAAATAAATTAAAGCCACTGAATTAAATTAGAACACTGTTAGGCTGTTCTATTATTGACGGGAAACCATTCAAAATATTAAAAACAATAGAGGTCCCAATATAGTTCCTTGAGGACACCGTAATCTATAATATTCGTTGAACAATTAAAGGTAATCACTTGTTTAAAACTATTTATGTGCTCAATTGCAACATACTGCTGTCTTCCAACAAAGTACGATTCAAACCAGCGCCAAGCTCTCCTTCGGACACCAATACAATGTAGTTTTTTAAGTATTAAATCATAAGAGACACTATCAAACGCTTAAGTTAAATCTAGGAAAATTCCAAGTCATTTTTCTTTTGCATCGATTGATCCAATAACAGACTCACAGAAATCCTCCCCTGCATCCGTTACAGATTTTCCCGCTCTAAAACCAAATTGTTGTGTATCTAATAAATATCCAACTAATATGAGTTGTATACAAAGAATATTATACTAACAATACCACTCAAAACATCCCACTAAAATGAATAATGCTGATGACCAGGCGCAGATCCACGGGGAAGGAAATGAGGGAAATTCCCCCCCCCAAGGCAAAAGGTAGGAGTTGCGTGTGCACCCCCGCACCAGCGCTACGTCTGCCCGGAAGCGACATCACGACTTGTCTAATTGATGCGTCGTCAGTCAGACTTATATGCCTGTAATACTACTACAGGGTGTCCACAGACCGGATTTTCCAGGAAAATCGGATAATTATCTGAGAATTTAGTTTTAAAACGCCTTTTTTAGCCGTTCTCGTTCATGCGGCTCCGTTGTCGTTTCCAGCCTATAAAACACGTTTTGGTTGTAATTTTCAGCCAATAAGAAACGTTGCCGATCGTCATTTTCGGGCCATTAGATGCAACTAAATTCCTGTTTTTGACCCATCCGACGCGGGTCATCGGCGATAGAACGGGGTTGAATCACCGATTGTATTCGTAAAAATACGATCTGGTTCGGGCCTATAAAACGGGATCCGGCTTTATTTTTCGCTGGGAAAACGTGGTCCGATTGGCAATTTTTTATGATTAATCATGGTTAGATTGTGATTTTTGGCATATATTGAGGCTCGGTCTTCATTTTCGGTCAATAAAACACTTTGCGGACGTCGATTTCGGACTTAAAAATGTGAGGAACGGTTGTTTTCAGCGAATAGAATGCTGTGAATTTGCCTATCTTGTTTTATAAAATATATTTTAGTCGGTAATTTGGTCTGTAAAATGCAGTCCGGCAGTCTTTTTCAGCCAGTAAAATGCGGCCCTAAATTTAATTGTGGTCGATGTTTTTGTACAAATTGCAGTATGGGTTTTTTGGTCAATTGCCTTTTTTGGATGCTAAAACGAGGTTATATTGATATTTCTTTGAATAATATGCGGCTCGCTTGCCGCTCCAGGCCAATAAAACACGGTCCAGTCCATTATACCCAAAACATTTAGTCATTTTGGTGTTTTTGACCACCAAGTCGCGGACAAATTTATGTTTTTCCCGATAAAACACGGCAAAATCTCTGACTTTGCCCGATAAAACGCTTTTTGGACGTCTTTTTGGTATGTAAAACACGACCCAGCATTATTTATTGCCGAGAAAATGTGGTCCGATTGCCGTTTTTGAGCGGTTAAGTACATTTCGGGCATAACATACTGTACTCAATTTTCGGCCGATAAGAAACTTTACAGTCCTAGTTTTTGGCTATTTACAAGCTGTAAAAGTGCCGGTATAACTACCGATTTTGGCTGATAACACACGCCCGGTCTATAAATTTGTCTAAAATACACAGTTCGACTGTTTTCAGGCTAAAAATGCGGACCGATTGACGTTTTAGACGGCAAAATGAGAATATATTGCTATTTTAGGCCGATAATATGCATCTCGAGTGTCTTTTAAAATCGCCGTATCTCGGCCGATAAAATTAGTTTCGATCTTAGTTTCGGTAATATGTTCGTTTTCAATAATAAGCTGATAACAAAAATGTTGGTCAATAAAACGTGTTCGGCTAAATTTATCGCCGATAAAATTATTGATAGGGAATTTTTAACAAATTTCCAGGGGAGGACTCCCAGACTCCCCACCCCTGAGGGGTATTCCATACCCCCCCCAAACCCCTGGAATTTTACCCCCAATGTGACTCCCTGGATCCGCCCCTGCTGATGACTTAAAAATACTCAACTAGTTGAGAGTAATTGCCAATACTAGACTCGATCCAAAAATAACCAAGAATCAAGAAACTTTATTCTCTTTATAATACAGTGCTGTACATAGAGAATCAGTCTAGAATTAATCTTATCTTATACTTAATTTACAGAAAACACAGAACAAAACTTATCTCAATAAGACAAAAACCAATATCTATTTTCTAAATAACATTTTTTTAAATTTTGTACTGATAATTAACGTTTCCATCAGCCATTAATTGATTTTCACTGAGCACTTGATAGTAACAATATTACTATTTCATCATAAAACTCACTCCAGGAGTAAAATTATTTTTTTAAAGGAATTTCTTAAGGGGTCTTAAAAATGGTTTATGAAATGAGACATGTGGATTATGCTTTAAAATTGTGTTAATCACTTTCCTGTTATTATAATCAGATGATATTTCAAAAGTTGATGTTTTATGCATGGGAAGAGGGAACAAATTTCTTTGTGTGCCATATTTATTTTCAGAATTGTGTTGAATATGGGTGGGATTTTTATCGTACCATCTGCAAAGTTCATAAATATAAAGTCTTGTTACATGTAAAAATATTATAATTTACAAATAAAGGTTTACAGTGATCCAAAACATGACTTTGATTTATTATTCTTAACGCTTTCTTTTGTATTGTAAATACTCTTTTGAATTGCTCATTAGTACAACTACCCCATTTAAGAAGCCCATAATATAAAACAAACTTTCAAAGTTTGCATAATAAACTTGTTTTAAAGTTGTATAGTCAACACAGTTTACCAAAACCTTTAATGAAAAAAAGACAGAATTTATTTTTTGCAAATAAATCAACATGTGATCAAAATCTATCATTGGTCCAAGAAATGTTGATGCTTTGTTTGAAGTATTTTCACCCTGTTGGGTTGGTTTACAATTTATAAATGGCATTATATATGTTTTACCAGCATCAAGTTTTAGACCATTACCAGTAAACCACATGTCTAATTTGTTTAAGCAAGAATCTATACTACTGTAGCTTGATCTTAACAATGTCTCGCTGAAGTGTCATATCAGCATACTGTATTATAGTACAGTTACCCGTAGGAATGATGGAAGGTAGGTCAACCACAAAAATAATGAAAAATATTGGTCCATTATTGATCCTTGAGGCTAGCCAATTTGATGTTTCTTCCACTCTGAATACACCCTATGTCCATTGCTTAGCAAACCTACTCTCTGCAATCTGTTTTCAAAATAAGACTGGAAAAGATTTCTTGACACCCCTCTAAATCCATATGCTGTGATCCATTTTACTGAGTAATACATTTCTGTCAATACTGTTGAAAGCAGATGAAAGATCACAGAAAATAGCTGCTAAAACTTGATGGTTATCAAAGCTGCCATATTATATATTTGATTTGTTAGAGAGGAAATAGCATGTAATGTTGAAACACCAGCGCAAAACCCATACTGTTAATTATTTTTATTTAAAAAAGGCAAAACTCTATTCAAAATAACACTTTCAAGAATATTAGAAAAAAACTGGCATTAAAGATATAGGACAAATCTACTAAAATTTTCCCCTGTTTTCTTCTTCACTGGATCAATGATAGCATATTTGAGGATCCCTGGAAAGACCCCCAATGATAGACAAGTTATTAAAAACATGCTTTATGTGAGGTGAGATATGGTAGGACATTGGTTTTACCAAAAAAATTTGGGATATCATCCCACCCAGAAGAAAACTTATTCTTCACAAGTCTCTAGAATTTCAGACTCCTCAACTGAAAAGAGAGTCAATTCTACCAGAGTGATGTGTTTACATATTCAAGGTTCTTGTTTTTATTAGGCCTTAGACCTAGCTTATTTACAATGCCAGTAAAGTGCTCATTAAATAATTCTGCAGCTCTTTCTCCATTCTCAACAGTTCCATGGTCATTTAAAACTATGGTTTTATGCACTTTGTAAAGTTATTTTGCTTAGTTCGCAAAAGGTAATATACTTTGAACTGACTGGTACACTAAGTATATTCTCGCTTAGTCTGAGAGAGAAAACTCTAGGATTGAATATTGAGCAAACACAGATAAAAGATATACACTGTTTTATTACACACTTTAAAATCAGAATACATGCTTAAAAATAAAGGATGCACAGATAAGAGCTAAACAAAGTGGATATAGGTAACATACATTAGACAAAGGATATCATCCCTCTGCAAGGAAAATTGCGCTGTTCGGGAGTCTCTATTTCCCATAGCATTTACACATATTGAAATCACTGTCCCTGCAAGGGTTAGGCTATCACTGATTTAGTGTCCTTTTGCCATTATATATCCCTCATATGATAATTACTTCAAGGTCTCAGTACTACAACTAGATAAAAATGTGCATAATGAAAATAAGATACAACGACACACTCCTGCACGTAATTAAGTAACAAAGTGAACCCTCATAAAATAAATCACCAAGTCTAAAATCTTAATCTAATTTACTACGTTCCCACAAAATCTACTCTACTATGACACAATTAAAAGGGCAACCCTTCTATTAGGGCATAACCTATGACAAGGACTTGGGTCTGCACTCTTTCCCAAAATTGAGTTCTCACACAAGTATTAATCATTTAAACATCCCTAAATCAAAACCAAATACAACACTCATTTAGTGAAAATTCCTTAATTATATTTACATAGGGCTCTAAACCTTTTATTCTTGAATTACTTCACGTTTAAGTATTTTAACGCTTATCTTTCCTTACTGTCTATTAAGGCTCTTTACTTAACGTTTTACTTCATTTCAGGCAAACCTCATTTAATATGATTACTATAAATAGATTTAATTATGTTTTATTACTCAAGAAGGAGCTTGTACCGTTATTTGAGCTTTTATTAGCTTTAATTAAATTTTCGGGAAATGGAGCCTAACTTTCTGTGCACAAATCTGACGATGTTCCACATACCGTAGGTCCCAAAATGGTCCTGCCCCAAGAGGTTCTCTGCCCTGGCTGCGGGGTTGCTCTCTGGGGTTGTCCAGGGGCCGCTGTCTGCCGGGCTCGCTGTCGGGGGTGGCCCTTGCCTCTTCCCACGGGTCCGCGGTGCCCTGGTCCGGGGTAGTGCCCTTGCTCGACCGAAGTTCGGGGTCGCTCGTCCCACAGGGGTGGCTCCGCTTGAACGTCTCGGGAGATCTGTGTCGGTGGTTTTCCGTCAGCTTCCCCGTCCTGGAATCTCTCGGCTGGGATGGTGACTAGTGATGAGGAATCTGTGTGCTCGTCTGAAGTGTGAATCTCGGTAACAGTTGTTGCGGAACTCTAAGGGTGGCTTAATACTCGTCCCCTAGCTCCCCTGCTCCTTTCCTAACTCTCCCAAGAATGACTTACTTCCATCGTCTTCATTCCTCCCTCCTTTTCAGTTCCCTCTCTCTCTGTTCATGTTTTCCCCAGATTATGTCCATCCCATCATCTATTAACCAATCGGGGTCACGATTAGCCACGCCTCTACTATTTGATTGGCTGATCATCTGTCAGCGGAAATACGCCATTTTTGAATGCTGATACTGCCAGTTGGTAAGTTCTTTGATTTTTAGGCATGCAACTTTCCCACAAAGTATTTATCCTTCTGTTCGATAAGTTGTGTTAATGTTTCCCATTGTACATTTGAAACTTTTGATAGTGCAAGCTCCGCTCCCAGGCTCCCTTGTGTTTCCCACTTGCGTTTAGCCATGTGCGGTTCTTTATAAATTACCAGTCCCACAAATCAATTTTAATTATATATACAAGGTATATACAAGGTGTATTTTATATACAAGGTTTACACTCCCACACGCAATTTTATTTGTTTCTTCCACCGAAACAAATAATTAATTGTGTTGTAACATTTTTGAGATTAATTAATTGTTTAAATAATTTTATTACTTTATACATTATTATTTTGTGAGGGTGGACATAATATGTTTACTTAGTGTTGTGTAGTGAGAGGTGACTCATCCGCGGCTCCTGTAACCTCGAGGTTTGTTCTACATTGTTTCTAGTTAATCCATGATGGCCGCTGTTTTTAGCTGACGAGTCGTTCTTGGAAGTTTCTGGTTGCCGTTCGTCCCGTATCCATTTGCGGTTGGGATTGCTGTTTTTGCGCGTAATGCCTTTGGTGTACTGCCATTTGTAGTTTTAAATGTTGAATATAAATGCAGTCTGCTAAAATGAAGGTTATAACTGTGATCAATGAAACCCAAGCTATTATAGTGTACATTAATATTTTTGTGTCTGTAAAGATGTCGTAGTCGTTGTGTTCTAGCGTGAAATGTTCCATCTTCTTAATATTGGTTACTTGGAAAGTAGGGTGATTGATTGTCCAATTTGTATCTAAAATCTCGGTTAAATTTTGGAATTCGTGTTTGATTCCCGAGTCAATTGGGAATAACTTAATTGTGTGTAGTTTTGACCAAGTTACTGGTATTAAATTAATTACTTTTGGTATCGTATCGTCCCTCGAATCGCATGGTTGTAGTTGTGTTATTAAGATTTTGTTATCTTGTAGCAACTCACAGTTACACGGGATTGAAAGTTGGAGTGTGCCAGTTGAAATTGGTGGGAGAATTCTCTTTGATGACTCGTTGGTACATTTTATCATCATGTTATTCTGAACATTTGTAATGAGAAATTTGTTCGGCAAAAGTTGAGTTAAAATTGGGAAATCTGGGTTTTCCTCGCATATGTAATGACATTTTTCCTGTAGCTTCTCTATGTTTTCTGTGTTTAAAATTTGATGTAAGCAAAGTTGGTCCCGCGTGGGTGCTGTTTGTCTTGGGAGGCGGCACAATGGATAGGTTTGGTCATTGCAATCAGTTGAATCTCGATAAATAATCTTTGTGAACTGCTTTGATGTAAACACGTATTTGCTGTTAATTTGTAATTTGCATATCATGCCCTTCCACAACACTGGTGATGTTATTGTTCGTTAATTACTGTCAAGTAATTTATTTTATATCAAAGGCACGTTCATCCTTACCAATAGCGTGTCATTGAAGATTGAGCATTTAGTGATTGGTAATTTATAATACATAAATATTTTACCTGATGGTATGGCTAGTTTTAAATTATTTCCTTCAGCGGTTAGTGCAATTTCCGATAAATGTATTGATAATTGTTTCGGCTTTAAAAGCTTGTCCGATATTTGGTTCGTGTGACATTTTTCCAAGATTTCCCTAACTGCGTCTTGCTGATAGTTGTACCATATGTATGCCTACGTTTTTTGGGTGTATGCATAAATTTCTTTTAGGATATTAGAGTATGACGTAACTTGTACGTCCGACAGTTCTTGTACTATGGAAAAGATTGTGTGTACTTTCATGGCTAATTCCTCTACATTATGTGAACAATTTTTTAGATTATCCGCAGTTTGAACTAGATTTTTATACTGTGCTCCAACGGAATCAATAATTTCATTGGCATGTTGTTCCAGTTGTTTTTCGTTTTCGTAGACGCCTGAAACCTGATTGATGTTTGCCAGGTCGCAGCACCACGAAAAAAATTCTTGCAAAAATACTAAACCTCGTTTATTTCGGTTGAATTTAGTTTTATTTTGTAATAAGTAGTCCGTAACTTGGTTTTGTATGTGTTCGTCGAGGATATTCTGAAGTGTGTTTAAATTGCTTTGCAGATCACAATATAGTTTTGAACTGTTCCACTTGTTGTAGCATTTAGTTCCAGTTCTGTTGAAGGTGAGAAATGTGGGCCTTACAATTATTTTTGTGGTTAAAAGCAGTGGAATGGCTCCTTCGTACAGTATTATTTCGTTCTGTCTTTCGAAATGATATCCACTGGAAAACTGATAATTATCCTGTTCAGGCTCCCCTAACCCAATGTAGCATAAGGTAGTTAGCACTGTGAGAATACTTTTTAAATGCATTTTGAAAGATGTATTTCTTCTGTTTGGCGTTATCTTCTAACCTCTTCAAATTTGGCATTCATCTGAACCGCAAAACAATATATTAACTATAGGAAACAATTATGCATAAGGTTTATTAATCTGTGTAAACATGGTGTTTTAATTCTTGTAACATAATGTAGTCATATTGAAGGCATTTGTAAACTGCTAGTAATAAGTTCTGATCTGTTACTCAAGTACTTGATTTGTCTTATTCCTCATATTTTTATTTTTACTTAATAAAATTTGTACTTTTTATTTGTAATATTGGTATTTATGTAATTTCATTAAAAATCTCAGGAGAGGCGTTATTTGCGCGCTTAATCACGCCTGTCCTGCAATAAGCAATGACTACGATTTACGTCTTCAATTTTTAATTATTGAACGGAATTTGTTCCCTAAATTTGATGATTGTATCAGTTAACGTGAACCGTCGTTCCCATACTTTCGCCCTCTTGGAAGTTACTTGAAGTCCACATGAGTGTGTAGTGTATAACGATGGCCTTGGCAGTGGGCTTGGTAAAGCGTGGGCGTTAGATGCTTGTGCGTAATCTTATCTGGTGTGCTCATTTCTGGACGTGAGGTTTGCGGGTTTATACTGTGTCTCACAAGATTTCTTGTTTACATAGGATGAGCGTTTCTGTAGAAACTGTAATGCACAAGTTTTCTGTGTCTGAGACTAGCAGTTTATTGTCAGTTGCATTAAGTCTCGCGTCGCGTGTGTTTGGGAAGGGATCATTCTGGGGCCTGTTTTGTGTTTGTGCAATCTCCCGCTTTCGGGTTAGGTTTGTAGTGATTGTGTTTTGTTATCCAATGGGATCTCAATTTGGTTATACCTCTGTAAGGTGACCTAAACGATTTTTACTCCTTGTTACAAGTTTTACCCAAATTTTTACTGTTAATGGTAATTATTTTTACTTTACGACAAATCGTTGAAACTTAATGATCGTTGTACTGAGTAACCGCAGTTTATAGTTTGTGATTTATCCTGATCATATAATTCTTCCATTTATACGATATACGGCGATGTTTCTTCATTGTTCTATGCTCGGTTTCAATTTCTCAATAATATCGAGGGTTGAAGTTTGATTATTTTCCGGATTTAATCTAAATTGTCTTTCCATGTCGTATATGTTAATTGTTGTCCATATTGTAGTATATTTATTGACTTCTCAATTATTTTATTTTATTTTTGTAATATATATAAACGATTTAGCGTTCATATGTTTGTACATGATAGTATCATGGTATCGAATCTTGTTTGCAGTTTTGTACTGGACTTAAATTATTTTGTAATAAATTGCATGCCTTTTATTTATTTTAAAATGTTTATTTATATGCACTAAGGTTCAAATGGGTGCTCAGTTGCGAGTTGAGGCTGTTAAAAGAGCTGTCTTCTTACGTAGGGTATTTCATTATGAGGTTCCTTGCCATTTTGTGTTCCTAACACAATCTGGCCGTCAATAGAGCATTTATTTGTTCACATGTGTGCTCGCGAATTTTAAATAGATAACCTGTTGCGATCAGATACTTTTGGTACAAGTTTCTGCTTATATAGGAATTTCCTTATGAGATTCCTCGCTATTTTGTGTTTCTAACACAATGTGGCTGTCAATAGGGTATTTATTTATGCGATTAATAATTTGGTTTTTATCTTCTATGGAATAATTTCAGTCGTGACACATGGACTGGCAAATCCATTAGCTTCCCCCTTGAATACATATTGACCATGTACGTTAAATCGTTTAACTTTTCTAACTACATGAAACGGACCTTTATACCTGTTCTGAAATTTATCGTAGGGAGATTTATGATCGTTTTCTTGTGCGACCAAAACTTCATCGCCCGGTTCTAGAATTAAATCACGCTTTGTTTTGTCAAAATATTTTGTCTGCCTATTTTGTGCGGCTTCCATAATTTTAGACATTTCATTCCGTACATTTTGAATAGCTTTTATTTCTTGTAAGATATCGTGATCTTGTTGGTCGTGAACGTAAATGTAGTCTGATGGTAAGTTCGCTTCTCTACCAAACATCAAGTAAAATGGGGAATATCCAGTTGACTTATTTATCGTCGTGTTGTAAGAGAAAGTTACGTATTTTAAGACTTTAGACCATGTATTTGGTTGTTTTTCAGTGTAATGAGAGATGGTCTTTTTTAAAACAAGATTCGTTCTTTCAGTTAATCCTTGTACTTGCGTTGTGTTATGCCTAAGCTCTGAAGAAGTTGTTTGAGCACCTGTCCCATGAAATGACTCGCGTTATCGTGTGTAATTATACGTGGGTAACCGTCTACACAAAATAGTTCCAACAGTTTATTAGCGACTGTTTTTGTGTCAGCTGTCCTGGTGGGTTCCGTAAATGCCATCCTTGTCGTAGCATCTGTTACTACTAATATATATTTGTAACCGTAACTCGTGCCTAGGGGTCCTAAGAAATCAATAAATCTTTCGAAGGGCCTAGTTGGTAGGACTTGCGGCTGCAATTTTCCGTAACCTTTATATGTTGGAGTTCTTTTTAATTGACATTCTTCTCATGTTTTTGTGTACTCTGTTATATCATTGGTCATTGATGGCCAGTGATATCTAGCTTTAATTTTTTTTGCTGTTTTAAAATTTGAGTAATGACCGCACGAGTATTTGTTATCGTGAAACGCTTGTAGGATCTCGGGTACTTTCTCCTGTGGCATAGCTAGCAAATAGTTTGTATCGTTACCATTAAATTGTTTATAAAATAATAGTCCGTCCTTTTCCTCGTATTGTCTTGATAAACGTCTTAGTTTCTTATCTACCCTATCAGGAGCTATTTTTGCTGATTTAATTTGTTTCAGATAGGGGTCTTTCGCCTGTAACTCTTCAGAATTTTCTGTTTTAATCTCCTGCATATGTAATGCTACCTCAAACATGTCCTCCTCTAATTGTTCGTCTAATGGGTTTCTTGATAAGCTATCTGCTAACAAATTACTTGTTCCTTTTTTTGTATTTTACTTCTATATCGTAATACACAAGTGATAGAGCTGTCTGTTTCATCGTGACGATGTGTTTTTGAGATTTGTATAATGTACCAGTGTCTGGCAATCCGTATATACTGTGTTCTGTCTTCCCAGTGTCAATTCTCGGAAGTAGTTGACTGTGTAAACCAATGCTAACATTTCTCTTTCCGTATTTGAGTAGCGTCTTGAGTATCCGTGTATTTTTTCGACAGATAACTAATAGGATGTAATTGATTTGTATCTGGGTCCCTTTGAAGGAGGCATCCGCCGGCTGCGAATAATGAGCTATCAACATAAATGATCGATTCCCATTGGTCATTCCAATGCCATAGTAGAGGGGGCTGTGTAAGAATTTCTTTAATTTTATCAAACACTTGTTCACACTTTTCACACCAATTAAATTTTTTATTTTCGTTTGATTGTTTTATGAGTTCTGTTAATGGTAGTGTTATCTTGGCATAATTTTTAATGTGTTTTCTGAAAAATGAGGACGATCCGAGAAACTGGCGAACTTTACGAATGCAATCCGGCCTTTTAAAATTTAAAATTGCCTTTACGGTCGATTCTTGTGGTAATATCCCTTCCTTTGACACCGTGAAGCCTAAAATATGTGTACATAAACTTAAATTTTTTTGTGTTTAATTTTAGGTTTGCTTCATGTAATATTTTTAATATAGTCTCTAAATTTTCAGAGTCTGTTTCAAATGATGTTCATATACAATGACATCATCGATGTAACAAATAACTTTGTTATACAAATGTTTATTTAATAAAGCTAGTAATGCTTTACTAAATAGGGTAGAGCTGACTTTTAGTCCCATGGTTAACCTTTTATAACGCAGTAAGCGATCTTGGTTTTGATTGTGAGTAAATTTCTGTCACTCTCGCGTACTAGCAGTTGGTGGTAAGCTCCTTTTAAATCTAGTTTCGTGAAGCTGTTCGCTTTATTTAAGCAGTTTAAGACCAAATTAACTGAAAGAGTTGGATGGACTGTGTTTTTTAGAATATTATTAACGCGTCTCATGTCCCCAATTAACCTGGAAGATCCGTCGGTGTTTTTTGTAATGAAAACAGGACTGGCGAATTCACAATAGTCGGGACATGGTTCCAAAATATCTGCTTCCAATAAGCTGTCCAGTAACTGGTTAAGTTCGTCTCTCTCCTTTTGGCCTACTTTGTAGGGAGGCGAATTAACCGGTTTAAAATTCTGTACCGTTTCTAATGCTACTGGGGGGTAGGTTAGCGGGTTCTAGGTCCCCTCTTTTTGTTGTAAACATCATTTTACACTTCTTTAACATATTTACAACCTTTTTATGTTGCTCCGGAGTTAAATGGGGGGATATGTCTAACTCAATATTATCTTTATCCCGTAGGGTTTCTTTGTCCGGGTCCTGATTTTGAATTTATCTTGGTTCTGTAATTACTCTACCTTTTTCCTTATCCTCAATGAGATATCCTATTAAGGTGTTTTTATTTATGTGTTTAGGGAAGTTTGAGGCGTTATACAGATTTATGTAACCCTGTCCTGTTTCTTCACCATCTATTAAATATGCATGACACTTCTTTTTTTCTTTTAGGGATTTCTCTGCTTCAAAGTGTGTGTTGCCATCTGTATGCTGTTCTACTTTCAATCTTCTGTGCTGCCTTGGGCTTAAAGTTAAATCCTCCTTTGTCCAAATGTCTGTTATCTTTTGTGTATTTACGGTTTCGACATTATTAAGCGTTTCAAATTGTAGTAGCTATTTCTTCTTCATCTGGATTTTGGGCTTGTGTTGGCCCAGATTGAAAATAATTTCCTTTGATTGGAAATTTAGTTAAACTTTATTTTTATTCAGAAATTTGTTTCCCAATATTATCTGGCTGTTTATGTTCGGAGTTACATAAAATTTATCCCTGAGAACCATGTTATCCACTTCTAACATGATTTCGGTTCTCCCCAGAATAGTAATTTGCGTGTTGTTTGCAGATACAATTTTTGGTAGTTGTTTTTGATCTAAGTTTGTGCTATTTACTAACCCAGCGTTAGTTAAATTAATATTTGATCCAGTGTCTATAATACATTCTAGTGTGTCTTTTGGGTTAGTTGCCAGAGCTGCTGATAAGGTTAACACAGGTAGTTTTTGGCCTTGTTTCTCTTCTACCTTAAATAGCATATGGTGAAAATCTTTATTTCCTAATTTTCCCTTTTTCATTGGTCTATGCACTGTTCCTTCTGCTATTGTTGCAATTTCACAGCTGTGAACTATCTCCTCGTTTTCTTGGTCCTGTAATGCTCTGTATATTTTCCTCTTCTCCTCTTCTGCTATAAGTGGTTCCTCTTCTAAACTCGTCCTCTTATCTGGCCTCTGTCTGTTACCTTTTCCCTCTTCCTTCTTCTTATCCTTTTGCTGTATTGGTCCGGTTTTCGCTGAAATATAACTCGGGCTGTTCCTAGGTTTCCCGGGTCTTGGTAAACCGCATTTCTGTACATATTCCTACATTATATGCACTTCTATATCCTCCTTAATTTCCTTTTTGATATAGGGATAATGTTTGTATTTTTTTTATGCAATGTTTCACTCAATGTGGGGAATTATCTGTCGTAATTGTTTACTTTAAATGGGTTTGGTGTGTTCATAAGCTGAGGTGCTATACTATAAGGCTGTGAAGTCCTCTTTGTGCTGTTAGTATAAAGAGATCTCCTCCTTATTAGTTATTTTGCTTGTGTTGTGCATTTTTAAGTCTGAAACATTCTTCCCGGTTGTGGTTTTCATGTCGCAATAATTGCAATACTTGGATCATTGCTGGGAATTTGTTTGGGCTTGTGGTGTCTTGCGCGCAATGATTAGTTTTATGGCAAACATTACAATATATATCGCCTCCTCTGTAGCTATGTGTAGACGTGTATGGTCTCGTAGCGTAGTTGTGGTATCTCGGGTTCCATCGCGGCCTAAAGTGGGACTGGTAGGCCCCTCGGTGCGGTGTGGTGCGCTCTGGTCTCTACTGCATGGGTGCCGTGCGCTGTTGATGGCTTGGTCGATATGTCGCTCCCCTGAAGCTGCTGCCCCTGTGTTGGTTATAGTACACCCTGTTAGGATCTTGTGTACGCAGTTGCGGCCTTGGTTGTGCTGATGGCTGTTGTATGTTCATGTTGGAGATTACCTGAGTGAGGGTTTTTATCTCTGCTTGTAGGTTGTTAAAATCTTGCTTGTTGTTTTCTACTAGTGCCCTATTGCTTCCTGTTTGTTCCGCTCTGTTATATTTTTCCCTGTTCGCAGCCATTATCTCCATTTGAATTTCAATTTTTTTAAGGTTTTTCCACTAACTGAGCTAAGGTTTCACACGTTTCCGTGAGGATTCTTTCGCAAAATTCAGGCCTTAGGCCTTGAATTATGTGATGAATAACTGTCTTGTCTGGGGTGTTGGGATCGTGTCGCCTGCACAGTGTTAATATTTCTAAGTAATACGTGAGAACGGGTTGGTCCCTACCTTGCACCTTTTTTTCTAGTACTGCCTGAATTGTTTGCGTCTGTGCTGTGGGGGTAAATGTGCTAATGAAGGTTGTCTTAAGGTTTTCCTAGTTGTTTATTTTTTGCCCTTTACTGTAGTGTTGGTACCATGCTAATGCGGTGCCTGCTAAATGCGCTGGGAACAAGTTTATTTTGGAGGTGTCTTGCCAATTGTTGAATTCTGCTGCAATTTCATATTTGTTGATGAAATCATTTGGATTTTCGGTTAACAGGCCATGGTATGTTCCCGCGGAAATTAAAGGTAAATTTTCTCTAGCCATTACTACTCTGTTTAATTGGTTCTGATCAGGGGGTGGTTCCGGAGTATTATCCCTTGTTGAGTTATTTTCCGTTTCCCGAGATGAGCTTTGAGATAAATTTTTGCTTGTGTTGTCTGAATTAAATTATATTTCCTCGTAATCTGATCCAGAGTGTTCGTTAGCCAGCGTGTCGTACAAACTTTCCCTGTCCCTAATAAACTGTTCGATTCGAGTTAGCGATGGGTATCTAAATAAATCTACATCTTCAAGATATCTTTCTCTTAGTAACTTCCTTAAAATAAGCCTTTTTCCTTCTGTCCAATTAGTTTTAAGATACGCTTTTAAATCGGCTACTATAGGTCTTAAGTCTGCAACTGTGTCCTCTTCTCTATATTTAATGCTGAATTTGTTTAAAATGTATTGGAGATGGGCTTTGTTGACTCTGTACACATCCAGGGGTAAGCTTACTCGTCCTCGTCCCAAGGGGCATTTCATTTTATGGAAAAATATGAATCTTGTCTAATAGTTCCCTAATTGAAATTAAATATTCCTACTCAATATGCTGTTTAGAAAATATTGGTGAAATGTTTTAAAATAGTTCCCTAATGGTTGGTAATTTATTATAAATATTTATGTGGTTTGAAAATTTATTTAAAACTGATATTTTTTTATAAGTTTTCTGAAAAGTTGTTTAAAAAATAATTAACTTAGGTTTTCACTATTCGGGTAAATTGTTCAGGCAATCGTTTGACTGAGTTGTACGGTTATTTAGTCCTACAAGTTGTCCTATCTGTCGGTTTATTTGCTATTTCGCATTTAGTTACCTAACTAGTCAAAACCCGTATAACACAAACCGTACTATAACTTAAATCTATACCTTCCTAAACACATTTATTTATCTGTGCTGGCTCAATATTTTGGTAACTAAACCAAACTGGACGCTATCACCATGTAAAGTTATTTTGCTTAGTTCGCAAAAGGTAATAAACTTTGAACTGACTGGTACACTAAGTATATTCTCGCTTAGCCTGAGAGAGAAAACTCTAGGATTGAATATTGAGCAAACACAGATAAAAGATATACACTGTTTTATTACACACTTTAAAATCAGAATACATGCTTAAAAATAAAGGATGCACAGATGAGAGTTAAACAAAGTGGATATAGGTAACATACATTAGACAAAGGATATCATCCCTCTGCAAGGAAAATGGCGCTGTTCGGGAATATGCTTAAAAGTCTCTATTTCCCATAGCATTAACCCATATTGAAATCACTGTCCCTGCAAGGGTTAGGCTATCACTGATTTAGTGTCCTTTTGCCATTATATATCCCTCGTACGATAATTACTTCAAGGTCTCAGAACTACAACTAGATACAAATGTGCATAATGAAATAAGATACGACACACTCCTGCACGTAATTAAGTAACAAAGTGAACCCTCATAAAATAAATCACCAAGTCTAAAATATAAATCTAATTTACTACGTTCCCACAAAATCTACTTTACAATATGACACAATTAAAAGGGCAACCCTTCTATTAGGGCATATCCTATGACAAGGACTTGGGTCTGCACTCTTTCCCAAAATTGAGTTCTCACACAAGTATTAATCATTTAAACATCCCTAAATCAAAATTAAATACAACACTTATTCATTGAAAATTCCTTAGTTATATTTACATAGGGCCCTAAACCTTTTATTCTTGAATTACTTCACGTTTAAGTATTTTAACACTTATCTTCCCTTACTGTCTATTAAGACTCTTTACTTAACGTTTTACTTCATTTCAGGTAAACCTCATTTAATATGTTTTAAATAGATTAAACAAATAGATTTAATTATGTTTTATTACTCAAGAAGGAGCTTGTACCGTTATTTGAGCTTTTATTAGCTTTAATTAAATTTTCGGGAAATGGAGCCTAACTTTCTGTGCACAAATCTGACGATGTTCCACATACCGTAAGTCCCAAAATGGTCCTGCCCCAAGAGGTTCTCTGCCCTGGCTGTGGGGTTGCTCTCTGGGGTTGTCCAGGACCGCTGTCTGCCGGGCTCGCTGTCGGGGGTGGCCCTCGCCTCTTCCCACGGGTCCGCGGTGTCTTGGTCCAGGGTAGTGCCCTCGCTCGACCCAAGTTCCGGGGTCGCTCGTCCCGCAGGGGTGGCTCCGCTTGAACGTCTCGGGAGATCTGTGTCGGTGGTCTTCTGTCAGCTTCCCCGTCCTGGAGTCTCTCGGCTGGGATGGTGACTAGTGATGAGGAATCTGTGTGCTCGTCTGAAGTGTGAATCTCGGTAACAGTTTTGTGGAACTCTAAGGGCGGCTTAATACTCGTCCCCTAGATGTCCCTGCTCCTTTTCTAACTCTCCCAAGAATGACTTACTTCCATCGTCTTCATTCCTCCCTCCTTTTCAGTTCCCTCTCTCTGTTCATGTTTTCCCCAGATTATGTCCATCCCATCATCTATTAACCAATTGGGGTGACGATTAGCCACGCCTCTACTATTTGATTGGCTGATCATCTGTCAGCGGAAATACGCCATTTTTGAATGCTGATACTGCCAGTTGGTAAGTTCTTTGATTTCTAGGCATGCAACTTTCCCACAAAGTATTTATCCTTCTGTTCGATACGTTGTGTTAATGTTTCCCATTGTACATTTGAAACTTTTGATAGTGCAAGCTCCGCTCCCAGGCTCCCTTGTGTTTCCCATGTGCGTTTAGCCATGTGCGGTTCTTTATAAATTACTAGTCTCACAAATCAATTTTAATTATATATATATATTTTATATATAAGGTACCAAACAACATAAAGGTGGTTAAGGTGGTGTTAAGGTGCTTTTATACAACATGAATTGTTACATTTACCCAATTCCATATTTGTGACCCTCCACAGGAAAAGGGATCATTTCATCTTCCCATGCAAAATTTTCAGTATAGCACTTTTTAGTGGCCTTTGTAAAAAAATCACATGTTCTGTTTTTCATGCGTTATTGTAGCCCAGTTCTTTCTAAATAAGAAAATACAGTGTGTAAAAAAAGTCCGCCCCCCCCCTTTAATTTGTTTGTTTGTGAAAACAAACAAATCACCTTTGGGGAACGATAATAACTTAACCCAAAGTATCTTTTGACGTTATCGGAAATTTTGAGTGCCCCCCAAAAATGGGAGATTTTGGGGGCAACTAAAAATTTTAAAATATAAACCCCTTTTGAGTGACCCCTCATTTTAAAGAGCTTTAAAAAAATAGGCGAATGGTGAAGGTTGGAGGTCTGTAACTTGTTTCTATCCAAAATGGCAGCTTGTCAAAGTTTTGAATACATTTAATTCTTGAAACCTGGCGTCTAAGACTTTTGGAGTTTTAATTTCACTTTCGATGACTTAAAACTGGAACGACTTGAAGAAATGCTATTAAATATTTTTTAAATAGCCGTTTTTAAGTTATTTAAAAAATAAAAATATAAACGGCCGCCATTTTGTTTTTGGATGTCAGAAAATATTGATTATTTGTTTATAGCTTAGTCTAGTTATTATAAAAGTGCATACAAAATTTCAATTTCGCATGTTTATAAGTTTTTTATAAAAAAAAAAATAAGTGGAAAAAACGTAAATGGCGGTTGTGTGAGTAACTAGTGACTTTCGGACAGTTTAATTATGATATTAACATTTATAAAGCAGCAATAAAGAAAAAATAGTGGAAACATATTTTCCAAATTTAGGAAAAAATAACCTACAAAAAGATAATATAACATTGAACTTCACTGTATTACTATAAGGATTGTGCATTCAATATTGTATAACTATGCCGCTAATCACCCAAAAACCAGGTTTTTCTAAATTTCAGAATAAAATTTCTATATCTCAGTCATTTTTCAAGATATCTTAAAGTTTGTTATAGAAAAATGTTTAGAATTTAATGCTGTTTCCATGGATACCAATAATTTAAAATTGTGTTTTTGAAAGATAAGGTTCCTTTTCCTGTGGATGGTCACATTTACTACTGCCCAAGTGAATTCGATATATTATCTGCAGGATTAATTTCCTTTGAATTGTATTTTAATTTTTCATGCCTAGTGTCTTTCATTTTAAAAGATTTATATTCTTTCTTTAATTCATATTATGGATAAGTGATAAATACAATTGACGTTAATTTCTACTCTACTCTTTTATTTCATGGGTTAGACATTTTTTATATTTTGGAATTTTTAATAGCAAATACTTTTGGAAATGCAAGATCAAAATTATATAAAAATAAAAATGTTTTTAGAAAATAATGGTAAATGTATTTACAAAATCAACACTACCTCTTAGTTATACTGTACATTTCAGTCCAACTTTCTTCCTCCAAGCTGTTTTTAAAAACTAATATGTTGTGATCTGAAAAATCCTTACCTATCGTAACTCTGCAACTGTAATACCGGTATTTGCTTGCATTCCACATTGACCACTTGTGCAGCATGATCGGATAAGCCCGGTTGTGTAACAGCCCAACTTTTTACTTTTAAATTAGTAAAAATGTGGTCTATGCATTTTTTTAAAGGTTGAGTTATTTGTGTAGGTGCTGTGTGCAGGGCCGCCACATGGGGGGGCTACCGGTACTACTGTCCCCGGGCCCGGACCCCATAGGGGCCCGGCCAGAGCCCGCAAATATGGTAAAATATTCGGGCAGTGCGAGTACTCGAAACTTAGAGTTTTCGCTGAGTATTTTTATCCTCGTTCTCGACTCAAAATTTTGAAAAATACTCGAAAGTTCAAGCGAGTATTTCCCGCGGATTTCCAGATGATCGCTAACGATTGCGACCGGCCAAATCACATAGTATCGGCCGCAAAAGGCGATCGCATCACGTAAAATCAGCCGACAACGACGACCGGACCGCGTAATTTTGGTCGGAAAACATAATATCGGCCAAAATGACGAATGGATGATGTAATAAAGGGCGAAAATGATGACGGTATACATAATATCGACAAAAGTGGCGACTGGGCCACTTAATATCCGCCGTAACTAACGACTTCATCATCTAATATTGCTTGTAAGCAATGTCTGGACCTGGTGATATTGGCCAAATGACAACCGAACCGTGTTTTATTGGCCGAAAACTAATCCAAACCATGTTTTATTTGTCAGTACGTAAACCAGTTTGATTGTACTGGCCAAAAATTGTTATTGCTACTCATGTAAATTAATTTTACTAGTTAAAATTGACAATGGTATGGCGTATATATTAGTTGAGTGTGGGGTCATTGAACGCTGTTTTGATAAGTTAGGGGAGGGGGCCCCCAGTCAGAATATGGCCCTGGGTCCAACCTTGAGATGTGGCGGCCCTGGCTGTGTGAGTAGGAAATATACCATAACAGTTGAACAATTTATTTAAACTGTAGAGAAAAAACCCTTGCTATTACTTTAACTAACCAAGTATTGAACGGCGACACAAAAATGGTCACCCCACCTTAACAAGGCGCTCAATGCACTAGAGCGCAGTGGAAATTAGATGTTATGTGAAAGTGTAGGCTTGGTGCAATGATGCGCCCAGAGGTCCTTCGGGATTCTGGAAAGAATGGTCTTCTTCTCACTTGGCACTTTCTTACACTAACACTTATCAAAAATGCAATATCTAAATTGAATATTTATTTAATTTACACTGATGTGATGAAATAATATTATCAAAACTGAAAGGTATGCAAGGTATAGACTACTGGAAATAATATATATATATATATATATATATATATATATATATAAAACACACAGCTGGAAGGTGTGACTACAAAATGTATTTGTCACCTTTTATTGAATCGTGATTCACTAAAGAGAATCCATGACTACTACTCTGGATACAATAAAGAATGTAATTAATATGTGCTTTAATATTTCTTATGGAACACCCCATATTTTATGATGTTTTTAGGTAGAACATGTGATTTTAAGACGTTTTTGTTCTTGGTAATTTTTACCTAAATGTGACCGTTTACGTGCTAGAGCCAATAGTTTTCCCAAAAATTACTCAAGTTTAGTGCTGCAATGCTTCAAGAATGTCATCATTGAAAAAGACAAATAAAAATGTATTTTACAAATATAACAGTAATCATATACATTCTCACACATACAGAACAGTGTGCTTTGATACCTCAAGCAGCAAGAACTGTTTACAACAAATGCTCAAAAACATTTCCTTGTTCTATGCACATTTCCAGTCGTTCTCTGTGTACTCGTTGTGCAAGTGTTATTGTTACGTCACTAACAGCGTTGCAAGCAGCTCGGATCCTCCACTGCATATCCTCAGGTGTTGTTGGTCGAGTTTGGTATACTTTATCCTTGATTGCCCCCCCCCCAAAGGAAAAAATCTAGAAGTGTCAGATCAGGTGACCTCGGAGGCCATGCGACTTGTCCACTAAACTTGAGTAATTTATGCGAAAACTATTGGCTCAAGCACGTAAACGCTCACATTTAGGTAAAAATTACCAAGAACACCAACGTCTTAAAATCAGATGTTCTACTAAAAAACATCATAAAATATAGGGTGTTCCATAAGAAATATTAAAGTTGTCCGCCATATTGGAAAATGGTGGCTATATTTTATAAATTCAAACCCAACTCGAAAAACATCTTAAAAAATCAAGGGGAGTCCCCCATAAGAACTTGGATGTCATATTTATAATTACAAAGTTAGCTATTGGTTCACTTTAGCTGAGACACCCGGTATAAATAAATAACAAGCTTACAGACTAAACATGAAATAAATATACTCTCTGTGGACTGATCTCTACCATAAAAAATATCTTAAACTACTTACATAAAGGGTCGACCCACTGGTACTCATTCACACAAAACTTATTATTAACATCGGCGGGAGGCTGCTATCAATTTTCGTATTTGATGGAAATAATTGAGCGTCAGGTTAATTTAGTATGTTCGGCCTTGCCGGCCGCGGCCTGTTTGATTTCCGACAGTTACGTTAATGCGCTTTACCTCAGATTTAATTCCGATCTGACAAGGCTAATTTTACTAAAATAATAGTAAACACACAATATATTTCAGATAACGGATGCTACGGCGGCCGACGCCAAAATCACGTAAAAAGTCAAGACATGAGCAGCACAACCCGTGTCCCACAGAGACAACTACCGACTAAGCTCCCGGTGACCATTGGATAAAAACCCCTTCGTTCCCCTCCGTGCCACCCCTACCTCGTTCGTGACGACGTGGCTGGTTCGTGATTGGTTGGTTTGAATTCTGATTGTTGATAGTTTGTCCAGCCGTGTTTTTAAATCAGCACATATTCACCCCCGCCAAAAAAGATTGGGTCGGCAGGCTGAAGGCTAGCAAAACACGCCGGAAATCCATCACCAAACCAATCCGGAAACATGGGCAACAAAGGATACAACAATCGTTACACTCTTATCGACTATAATATATACAAAGTATGACAAATTACATTAAAAGTTATTAAACTAAATCTCTGTTCATGTATATATACATCCCATCATTGTCCTGGGTTGCATCGCAGGCTTATCACTTAAAGTTACTTATTCACAGTTTAATATTTTGTGGCTTGTTTGAGGTCCCAATATTCTTAGGGAGGGAGGACTGTTTCCGGTCTATGACGCCTCGGTGCCTAACAATGTGTTCTACTCTAATGGCAACTACTTGGCGGGTGGAACGCGAACAGCCCAATCCACTATAAACTCCATCCTGTGGATATATTTAGCACCAAAGGCTACCATAGAAGCTCGACATCATGTAGTTAGGCGATCGTCACCTCGGTGTTGCGGTGTTTCAGGTGCAATGGTGCGAGTGATCAGTTTTAGGGAGGGCGAAGGGGGGAGTGAGGTCTGCGGTGGCGTTGACATCTCGCCGGTGTGGTTAACAAGGAGGCTTATTAGACGTCGGAATGCAGCTGGCGATAAGTGTACGTTATCTGGTCTACCATCGTAGTAATATCTTTGGTATAATGAATGATCATGTGCGGAAAAGGGGGGGAATTGGCGATGAAAGTTTATTGCTTTAATTGCAGGTGGATTGTTTGTTGACTGAATAAAAATATTCACAAATTTAATGGAATGAAGTAATTGTTGATTAGCGTTGAGGGTGGAAATAAAAATGGTTTTATTGTGCGATGACAGTATTTGTATAATGCATTTCATATTGGATTTTATTTTGGTTATCTGGTAATGGCATAAGATGTCGTTGATGAATATGAAAATGAAGCATGTATGATTAAGGGTAGACACCTGTTGTCGTACGGCTCACTTGAGGTCCTCCGTTGTCCATCCCCCAGCTGGTCTCTATGGATCTACGTGGTTCATCTCGCGCCCACACCCTGCCCAACCTTACGGCCTGAGAGTCCCCGAGCATGCTGATGGCTGGCAAGGACACGGCGCTCATCTCCTCTCTCTGTCACAAAGACACGGTCACTTCACCACAATAGCCCTCGCAGTACACAACAATGTATATTTATAGACTATATTTTATATATATATATATATATATATATATATATATACATATATACATATATATTACATTAAATAATACATGAATCTATGTCTTACGGGCTGTCCGGATGCTCTCAGATCATGCTCTCCCATAATATTTCTTTACTTGCGCTACATGAACTACCTTTACCACTGCTGAGTCTGACACTAACTGAATTTTAATGTTGACAGGGTTGAGGACTTTGGTAATTTTGAAAGGACCTTTCCACGTTTGAGACAGTTTGTTCGATACCTTGTTTGCCTTGTTGCTGGGTACATATCTCCGGTACACTACCAAATCGCCAACGTGATACGGGGATGGTTTTCGATTCCTATTGTACCTTTACCTAGTTTTTTGATGCGCTACCTTCATATTTTCGAAAATATTTTTGACTTTTTCACTTGCGGTTTCAACGGGGAGGTCGTCATCTAAATTCCACTGCAATTTCAGTGAGTGGTTTAACTCGCGACCTAGGAAAACATGGGCAGGGGTTACCCCCGTGCTCTCGTGTACCCCTGAATTTAGTCCCATGCATAGATATGGGAGATTTTCATCCCACTTGTTTTGACTCTCGGAATGAAAAATGTTCAAGATGAATTTTAGATATCGGTTCAAACGCTTGGATTGATTTGAGTTTGGCCTGGCAACCGAGGTCGTTAGGTGGTTAACACCTAGGCCAAAGAGGAAGCTTTTAAATACTTGCGATTTAAAAATTGAAGCGTTATTGGAGCAGATCGTTCCGGCAGTCCGTGTTATGAAAAAATGCGATCTTTAAGTGCGGTGATTATTGTTTTGGATGTAGTCTTCCTTACCCTAGTGAAAAAATAGTTTTCTGGCCCAGATCTGGGCCAGATCTCTGGGCTCTTCCAGAATTGGCCAGATCTGGGCCAGAGCTATATAATTTTATTATTTAAACGGTTATTTTAATCTGAAAAATGTGATTTTTCCAATTGAATAGCTTGATAAACCAATAATACAAATTTTTAAAAAGGATTTTAGTTTCAAAAATATAATGACCAGGACCTATGATCTTTGACTTACTGTCCACACGTCTTAACCCCTATGGCCATCCTGACTTGTGAGTGTACCTGGATGGAGTGGAATATACAAATTACCACTAGTTTACACCTACGCGACACAGACTACAATTAACCAACCTTGGTCCAAAAATATTAATTATATTAAAAGACGATTGCACCACAGATTACCGTTTTGAGGACATTGTGGTTTTTACTTGTGCAACACATTGTATTTCAAGTTTGGTAGCAACACCCTTTTTATAAACAATTTTTTATTACCGGTAATAATTACTATCCTCCTCATACTAACTAAATTAAATATTTGTATAGCTATTTCATTACTTATTCCCAACTACATGATTTCAAAAAAGTTTAAATTATTTGTTTGTTATATTTTATTTTTGTTCAACATTTCATGCAGTGTTCTCACTTCCTAAGACATCCCCAAATTTGGCTCAGACATCCCCAGTTATGGCTTAGACATCCCAAGGTATAGTCCAGACATTCCCAGGTATAGTTGAGACATTCCCAGGTCTGGCCCAGACATTCCCAGATCTGGCCCATAAATCCCCAGATCTGGCCCAGACATCTTAAGATGTGGCCCAGACATCCCCACATCTGCCAGAGACATCCCCAGATCTGGCTCAGACAGCCCCAGATCTGGCCCAGACAGCCCCAGATCTGGCCCAGACATCTTAAGATCTGGTCCAGATCTGGCCCAGACATCCCCAGATCTGGCTTAGACATCTCCATCTCTGGCCAGAAAATATTTTTCACTAGGGTAAGGGAATGACCCAACTGAATTTAGAAAAAGTGTCAACACACAGGAATGTGTATGTGTTACCGGATGTCGATCTTACGAGGGGAACAAAGGTGTCAATGTGCAATCTCTCGAAACACCGTGTCGGGAGTTTAGAGTTCATTAATTTTTTAGTTTCAAAAATATAATGACCAGGACCTATGATCTTTGACTTACTGTCCACATGTCTTAACCCCTATGGCCAGGTAGTGCTTTTTTAGGAATTTCTTGAGTTTGCCAACCAATAAAATAACTTCACAATCTAAGTTAGGAAATACCAAATCTCCTTTAACACTAATGCTTCTGCATGTAAATATCCAATCTATAAGGAATAAGTTAGATCAATTGTCTGTTATTTTAGAGGAGGCCGAATGCAGTATTTTGTTGATTAATGAACATTGGTTGTTAAAGAGTGAGGAGCTGTTATATGTTCCTAGGGGTTTCAAACTTGCTGCTTCTTGTTGTAGAGAAAGGGATCCACATGGTGGTGCTTCCATCATTATTAAGGTTGATTTTGACCATGTGGAAATTGACATATCCCAATTTGTGCATGTCGGCCTTCTCGAAGCTGTTAGTATTTATGTTATGAATTTTAATATTGTATTTATTTCTCTGTATAGACCTCCGGATTCTAGTTTGGATTTGTTTTTTAATTGCTTTGAAGACCTTTTAATCTTTGTTACTGATAAGTTTCCTAAAGCTAGAATTTTGATAGGTGCTGGTTTTAACATTGGTTTTTTAGGCCATAACAAACACTCTGTAATGCTTAAAAATGTATTGAAGTCTTTTGATTTATATTTTGTTTTTAATACTGCAACAAAAGGTAAAAAGTGTATTGACAATATTGCTACTAATCTGGGTTCAAATTGCTATAGTCATTATGTATGGAAGGAAAGAATCTCTGACCACCCAATTTTGTGTTTTAAATTTACTCTTGCATGTACATCCTCTCTACTCTGGAGAGAAGTTTCATTCAGAAAGTTAAATGAAGATGGGTTAAATTTATTTATGTTAAGCCTGGCTAATGTTAATTGGGATTTAATTTATGTAAATGAGGATGTTGATCTTGCTTTTGAGTGCTTTTTAGGAGTGGTTCTTTCGTTGTATAATGTTTGTTGTCCTAGAATTACTAAGAAAATCAAAATAGATAATAAGGTTAAGCAAAATAAAAATGGTTGGTTTGATGATAATCTTAGGAAGAACAGAAATATGTTGATGCTTATTAGTGACTTGTTAAAAATTCCTAGCTATAAAAACAATCAACACCTTATAGATAGCTACATACTTTGTAAAAATGAATATAGAGCGAGTATTAAGGCTGCAAAAATCAGACACAATGAACAATTTATTTCTAATTCACAAAACAAAAGTGCAGCTTCATGGAAAGTGATCAGGGCTGAAAGTGGTTCATTTTTAAGGGGTGTAAATGCTAGTTCACCAATCAAGGCTGATGAGTTTAATGATTTTTATATAGATATTGGTAAACAAGTCATGGAGAAGTCAAATAGCAGCTGTCATAATGTAAATTATTTATCTTTTCTTCATAATGTTAATCCTCCATGTTCCAGTTTTCATTGGAAACCAATAACTGTTTATGACTTGACGAAAATTATTAGTAATTTAAGTTCTTCCGGCAGTGAAAATATTTATGGATTGTCAAACAAAATCGTTAAGTTAATGGTCCCTCTTATATTACAACCTTTGTTATTTTTAATTAACTTAGTTTTCCTGAAATCTCACTTTCCTCGTTGTTTAAAACCGTCAAAAACGATACCTCTGTACAAGAAAGGTAATAGATCATGTATCTCTAACTATAGACCGATATCAATAGTAACTATATTTTCTAACATAATTGAAGTTTGTGTCAAATTACAGCTAAATGAATTCATAACTGACAATAATATTATTTGTAACAGCCAGTTTGGATTTAGGAGTGGCCGTTCAACAACTTCAGCAGTAGAGATGGTAGTGTCTGATATTCTTGACAGTTTTGAGTGTAATGAGTACCTGAGCGTGGCCCTTGTGGACCTCAGCAAGGCTTTTGATTCTGTTTGTCACAATGTTCTGCTGAACAAATTGGAATTTTATGGTATTAAAGATAAAGAATTAGAGTTTTTTAGATCCTACCTTTGTGGAAGGAGGCAGATGGTACTTTTAGATTCCGAAGCTTCTTCATTCAGAGAAGTCCTTGCTGGGGTGCCGCAGGGGTCCGTTCTTGGACCATTGTTATTTATAATTTTTATTAATGACCTTCCTAACTCTATGCCTTGTAAAATATTGTTATACGCTGACGACACCTCTTTTCTGTACTCGGGTAAGGATTTTAAGGAGACTGAAAAAGTTATAACTGATATGATTGATTTTGGTAAAACCTGGTTTAGTAGTAATTTTTTATCTATTAATGATGAGAAAACAGAAAGAATTTGTTTCTCATTGAGGCAATTAGGCTGTGCTAATAATAAGATTTATGACCACGTTAAACTGCTAGGAGTCACACTTGATGTCAAGCTTACTTGGGAGTCTCATACATACAATGTTATTTCTAAATTGGCCAGAGTTTGTTTTTTACTGAGACGGCTCAAAAAATGTATTTCCATTCATATGCTGCTTATTACTTACCATAGTTTTTTTCACACCCATCTCTTATACGCAAACCTTTTGTGGGGTAATAGTAGTGGAGCTAGACATGTTTTTATCTGGCAAAAGAAGGCTTTAAGAATCTTGTTTGATATTCCTGTTAGAACTAGTAGTAAACCTTTTTTTATTAGTTATGAAATTATGACTCTGCCTTCCATATTCATTTTTCAAAATTTAATTTTTGTCAAGGAAAATATTAACAACTTTGTTACTCGTGATTCAGTTCATAGTTACGATACTAGAGGATCTTGTGATTTAAATGCTCCAGCTGCTAGATTAAGTAAATTCATTAACAGCCACAAGTATTTACAGATTAAGTTTTTTAATAAAATTCCAGTAGATTACAGTAGCTTAGATTCCATTTTATTTAAAAAACGTTTATCAAGGTGGCTATTGAGCAAGGCGTTTTACTCAATTGACGAGTTTTTAAACTGTGATGATTTTGCTTGTTTTTAACTTATTATTATCACTTGGAATGTAATGTCTCTGTTAGAATTTTTTATTTTTACGTTGTTTGTTATTTTTATATATGTTAAATGCTTTCCCATACTGTGTCTATTTATTGATATTGTTTATAAGCTTGTCGAAAATCTACCTTATACTTGCAACTTGCCTGTCATATTGAAGTGAATAAATTGCTTGATTTGCATTATGCGTTAATTTGGAATATAGATATAGCATGAATAAATTTGGCTTGATCACAATTATAGATTTGCATAGTTAGTATGGCATGCTATATTTAGCTTGAATTCTGATATTGTAATATTGTATTTTGCATGTGATATTGTATGTTATTGAAGAATGGTATGTGCATGTCTCTTGTATTTCTTGTGACGTTGTCTATTTCAATTGATTAATGACAATAAAGCATTATTATTATTATTATTATTAATCCGATTTGCCGGGTTTGCGCTGGTTTGGGAAGTTGGCACAATTAACACGATCTCACGTATTGTTTGACATCATTGAAAATGCCGTCCAAGGTGAAATTTTTCGAAATTCGTGCTATAGTTTTCTTAATTCCACAGTGGGCCGACATTGAAATGTCGTAGAAATATTTCATTAAAATTTTTCGCATGGATCGCGGAACAACAATTTTGGCCGGTCATCTACTGTTTTTTTGGTCCTTCAAGAGACCATTTTTTACGGAAAAGTGCGGTACATCGTCGCCGTTTTCAAGTTTCGTCATAACGTTGTCTAATTCCCCGTCCTCGCGCTGCTTGTCTTTCATTGTTTCGAATGTTTCGGGGAAATTTTGTAAAGAACAGGCTTTCTCGGAGCTTGAAACTTTTGGCTCGCTCTGGTTCTCGTCCCCGTCGAACATCCTACTGAGAGTGTCACTCACAATGTTTTCAGTCCCCCTGCAATGCTCGATTTTTGCGCAAGGAAACTAAGAAAATCTCAACTTCCATCTAGCTAGCATGCCAGTGGCTTTATCGGAAGCCATTACATATGTAGAATCTTTTTTTTAACCACAAAAGGGTGGTCTGTCAGATATTCTTTAAACTTTTCTAACCCATAAAGCACAGCAGCGAATTCCTTGAGATAAACACTGTACTTTAGTTGATTATCTGAGAAAGAACGGCTAGCAAAAGCTATCGAAACAGTCCTCCCATCCCTGAACTGTTCCAGTCAACAACCTACGCTTTTTTCACTCGCGTCCGTAGACAATATAAATTGTTCTTTCCAGTCAGGCAGGTGTAGGACGACCGGCGATGCGAGGCAATCACGAATTTTATTAAAACTGTCTTCTTGCTCTTTCCCCCATTCAAAACGAACATTTTTCCGCTTAAGCGCGTTTAGTGGTCTACTAATTTCTGAAAAAATTCAGGATAAATTTGTAATAATATGCCGCAATGCCAAGGAAACATTGTACTGCTTTGAGATTTCTTGGTCTAGGGAAATTTTTTATGACTTCCGACAACTTTTGTCAACATACAACTTTCCGTCCTTGACAATGTGAGACAGAAACCGAATACCGCGCTTAGCGAGTGTGACTTTGCTCGGTTTGACAGTTAGACCAGCCTGTCTTAAGCGTAGGAGGACTTGTTTCAGGTCATTGTAATGGGTTTCAGGGCAGGAACTATACACACAGAGATCATCTACAAAATTTACTACGCATTTGAACTTCAAATCGCCTAACACCTCGTCAACAATTCGCCCTAATACCTGACTGCGTATTTTTATTCCTAGAGGTCATGTTTTCGGCTTATAAAGAGCGTAGCCCACGTTAAACGCAGCATACTTGCGACTTTCCGGGTGTAGGGGGCACTAATAGTAACTGTTATTAAGATCAAGTGTGGTAAAATACCTTGCGTCTTTAAACAATTGTAAAACTTTATCTACTTTTAATTTGGAATATAAAGTAAATTTTCCTACCAGAGTCACTATGGAATCAGAAACTGCCATTGATAATTTTATAACTAATATAAAATGTAACACAATTAAGATCTCAGGAATAATCACATGTATATCAGATCATGACGGGCAGCTATTTGAAATTATTGGCATTAAGAGTAAAAATAGTATTTTAAGATGTGCCAATAAAAGGTATTGTAGAACATTTTCAAAATCCAACATGGATTTATTTTTGAAACTCTTAGCATGCGAAAATTGGCTAGAAGTTTACCAAGCCACAGTATAAACTAAATACGATGTATTTTACTCAATATTTATGTATGCCTTTGAAATTAGTTTTCCCAAATTATTGACCATTGAAAAAACACTAAGAAATGATCAGTGGATTTCAGAAGTTGTAAAAAATAAAAAAGAACTAATAGAGCAATTGGAAAGGCAGTGCAGATCTTTAAAAACTGACTATTTAAAGCAAAAAATAAATTAAAGAAATTCTTCTAAAACGCTTTAAAAGAAATTAAAGAGTGAGATCAAAATTCAAATAAATAATGAGAAAAAACTATTTTTTGATAATACAATTATGAAATCTACAAATAAATCAAAATCAACATAGAACATTATCAAATCCGAAGTGAACAATGGAAAAAAAACAATCAATAATATAAACATCGTTCATGATGGCAAATTAATTACAGAACCAATTCCGGTTGGTAATATTTTTAATAACTGTTTTACCAATGCAGTTGATGATGTGGTACCTCTTAATTTGCAATCAAATACTGTAGGAAAAACAATAAACTTCTCAGAATTGCCTCAAGTTTCAAGTAGTTTCAAATTCAAAGAAGTCAATGAACTGATTATAGAAAAAATAGTAATGGCTTTTGAGAACAAGTTCTCTACAGGAATCGATGACATTCCTGTTACTTTGGTTAAACAGTGCTTTCCACTTATCTCAAAACCATTGACCCATATAATTAATTCATCATTAATATCAGGGTTTTTCCCTTGCAAATTAAAAATTGCCAAAATAATACCTATCCACAAAAAAGGGGACATCAATGAACCCACAAACTACAGACCAATATCCTTGCTACCTATTTTTTCAAAAATTTTTGAGAAAGTTGTTTATCATCAACTATTGGATTATCTAGAGGGGAATCAATTATTAGATGATGAGCAACATGGTTTCCGTCCAGGAAAATCTACAATAACTGCGGGTATTAATTTCATTGAATCAATAATGACTCCATCAACAAAAATGAAAAAATAATCGGTATTTTCCTTGACTTCTCCAAAGCTTTTGACAGTGTGTCACATGAGAAATTGCTTAATGTTCTCAATGGTTTGAATATTACAAATAAAGAATACGAATGGTTCAAGTCATATCTAAAAAACAGACAACAATGTGTACAAATTCAACATAAACTTAGTTATCCCAACAATAAATATGAGTATATTCAAAATTTTTACTCAAATCTGCAAATAGTTAAACGAGGTGTCCCCCAGGGATCTATACTGGGTCCCTTACTTTTTCTTTGTTATCTGAAGGGGTTCCCTGGTGTGGTACAAGCAGGAGGCTCAGTGTGTCTCTACGCCGACGATGCTAATATTACTATTTCAGGCAAAAATCAAGACGATATTGAATTTAAAGCTTTTCTGAGTCTTTTGAGTGTTAAAGAGTTTTCAGACAGCAAAAATCTTTCATTAAATTTTAATAAATCAAGTTTTATATCATTTTGTACTAAACAAACAAGAATCTAAATTAGAACCAGATGTCTATTTAGACAATTCAAAATTGAATCAAGTTGAAAACACAAAATTCCTTGGACTTGTACTAGACCAACATTTATGTTGGGATAAACATGTAGATCATGTGGTTAAAAAAATGTCATCAGGTTTATATGCTTTACGACAAATGTCAAGGGTTTGTAACCTTAACACCTTGAAAACAATTTATTTTTCATTAATAAACTCACATATGTCTTATGGTATAGCCATATATGGAGCTACAACAAAGAAAAATTTAGACCGAATTCTTCTTCAACAAAAAAAATCATTAAGAATAATTTTTAATATTAAGAAAAAACAGTCTGTAAGACCATATTTTTCTCAGATGGGTATTTTAACAGTATACGATTTGTACATTTTTGAATCTATATTGTATGTAACAAAATTAAATATTGCAACTAAGAATCCAAATGTTCAAGACCATAACACCAGAAATAATAGGTATGTGGAACAACATAGATTAAAATTCTTTGAAAAGAAGACTAGTTTCATAGGCACAAAGTTTTTATTTAATTTACCTAATAACATCTTAAAAGAACAAAATTTTAAAACATTCAAAAATTTACTTAAAAATTATTTATTAACCTTATCTTTATATTCACTTGATGATTTTTGGAACTTAAATATTACCACATAATAAAAATGTGTTTCTATTGTGGCTGGGATGGCTTTTATTTTCTACTTGATTGAAAGTGTAATAATATTATCTTTATTGTTCTTCATAGGAGAAATTAAATTTTGTAATTTTATACTTAATTTTAAGTTTTTCGCAATTATTATTTGTTCATGTACATATGTGACGCTATTCTTGTAACAAACTTGCATGAATGAATAAAGAGAATTTGAATTTGAATACTTCCGGTTGGGGAAAACTATCCATCTCTATGGATTTATTCAGTTCTTTATAGTTCACCACAAGTCAAAATTTTCCAGGTCCGTTTTTGGGACGCAAAAAGGCGCTCGAGCTGTATTCTGATACGCTTTTCTCAATAACCCCTTGATTCAATAGGTCTGAACAGTCTTGCGCATGACTCTCATTTTATCCGGTGGCAAAAAATACGGCCGCTGGCGAAGTGGAGTTATATTTTCACTGATTTTAATTTTGTACGGCTCCACTTTGGCGGTTCCTATTTTGTCAGTGATGACGTCACTAAAACTATGAATGAGATCCTCAAAGCGTTTCTTTCGGTCCGGTGAAAGAGGTTAATTGCCTAAGTCCGGTTTCTCGCATTTTGGAATTTCATTCTCATCGAGTAGACAAAAAATGCTTTCCTTACCGGGAAAGTTTAATTAAATTTTTAATTCGTTCAAATCCAGGGACATTTTGGAAAACTTCATAAAGTCGTAGCCTAGAATCATTTGGAAAGGTAGGGAATTCAAAACTCAAAATTGAAAATTCCACGAGAAATTCTCGAATCTGATGTGAACTGTGGGCTCCTACCTAACTGTAACTTTGTTTTCATTTGCTACTTCTACAGTGTGGTTAACTTTTCCAACATTTTTGATCAATTTTAGTTCTTTTAACTTTGCGAAAAGATCCTTACTAATGAAGGAACGGCTACTACCAGAATCCATTAGTGACAAACAATGAAACGCGTCGTTGAAAAATATTTTTGCAATGAGTAATTTTCTCTCTAAATCGATGGCCTGAATTTTGGAACGGGCGAGGACTTGAACTTTATTTGCACGACTCCGGATCCCCATTTCGAAGTCGGAAATCAGTTTAAACGTGCTCCAAGCCTTAGCAATATGGCCTTCCTGATTGCGCCGAAAACATTCTGTGATTTTCTGCTGTGGTCGAGATCTTAGGTCAGATGGGTGCGGGTGGTTAGGCGCAATGTTGACATTCCTGAAGTTATTGGGTCGCGAACTGTACGCGCGTGCGCTTTTGTTGAAAGTCATCGTTTGAGGCGGGCCAAAATAACGCATCTCGGCTCGCACTGCGCTAGTTACTGTACTTGCCAAATTTCTGAGTTAATGAATGTCATAAGGTTTTGGGAAAACTTTAAATAAACTCTCGTTTTCGGACGACACTTGCTCAGCGATATTTCTATCACGTCTTGCTCACTAAGACTAGTTTTCAACGCAAATGCGAAAGACAAGTGCTCTACGTACTCGGAAAATATTTCATTGATTGGCTGGGGGAGCTTAAGCTCGATTGTTTCTGTTTCTCGCCTGCTCATTGGGGGAATAAAACGATCTATTATGGCCCCGTGGAGCACGTCCCATCCTGTCTGAGCCTTTAGTGACTCCATCCACAACTGAAACAACTGACCATGAACTTTAGGAATGAGTAATTTAATTATTTCACCTGGACACGAAGGTGAAGTGTTGAAAAGAGGCATCAATTTGGTCAAAATTCAACCAATTTTAACTCATCTGAAGCGTCGGTCGGTTCTATGTTCTTCAAGAGTTCCATAATAACAACGTGATCGGTTTTATTTAAAGTGTTCGTACGTTGCGGTTCGTAAGGTGGCAATGATCTACGATAAGTATCCAACGGGTTTATTTGGTGGGTCAGGTAGGGTCTAGGTGTGGGGGTGGGTGAGGTAGGTTGGCCGAGTGATAAGAAATCATTCCCGATAACAGCCAGTTCAACCGGAACGTTTGATTATCGATGTCGGCGTATTCTGTCGCGTTTGAAATTTCTGCCGTAGACTCATTTCCCTCACAAAATGCCGGCTCATGAACTTGTCTAGGCCCAATACTATCCCCATTTTCGATCACCGCCACAATTTCTATCGCGTCATTGTCAAAGTCTAGGAAACATTCGCTGTTCATGAATTGACTCAAAATGTTACCAGCAACTTTAGTACTGTGAGCGGGAGGCGCCCCCACCCCTTCATGAAAAGTGACATGGGAGGAGATACCTGACAACATGTCGTCCCGTGTCTCCAACGCCTAATTCCCTTGACAACACGACGCAGCGCTCTGCCTGTCTGGTCCCGCCTGACTGACATGTGGTTGGACGGAACTGCGTGCACGATTTCCCATCCTGGCGTTTCTATCTGCAGCCGTTGTACAATAATTTGGGCCGTACAGCGGCCGACTCATTTTGAGTTTAGAACTCACAACTTTAATTTGAATCGTTTTGATCAAAACGGAACCTCAAACGCCGTGTATCTTAACGAACTAGTTGTTTATTTTCAATAAATAACCCCTAATAAATTATAAATAACAAAACAACAAATAAACTATAAAAACTACAACAATATTTATTTGGCAGTCCACAGAGGGGTAGTAGATCAGTCCACACTGTTTGACCATGCAACCTTTCCAGAAAAATATCTGCTAACATTTTTGTAGAGAAAAAACCCTTGCTGTTACTTTAACTAACCAAGTATTGAACGGCGACACAAAAATGGTCACCCCACCTTAACAAGGTGCTCAATGCACTAGAGCGCAGTGGAAATTAGATGTTATGCGAAAGTGTAGGCTTGGTGCAATGATGCGCCCAGAGGTCCTTCGGGATTCTGGAAAGAATGGTCTTCTTCTCACTTGGCACTTTCTTACACTAACACTTATCAAAAATGCAATATCTAAATTGAATATTTATTTAATAATTTATACTGATGTGATGGAATTATCAAAACTGAAAGGTATGCAAGGTATAGACTACTGAAAATAATGTATATATTTTTTAACACACAGCTGGAAGGTGTGACTGCAAAATTTATTTGTCACCTTTTATTTAATTGTGATTCACTAAAGAGAATCCATGACTACTACTCTGGTTACAATAAAGAATGTAATTAATATGTGCTTCCTTCCTTTTAGGTATTAAAGTATATTCAAATTGACAATGACTCTTAAGTTTAAAAATTATCTGAATGACAGCAGTTCTGGAATGAGTGACAACCTCGAGATTTGCATATATTTTCTGAAGTTTGAATGTATCTGAAATTTGTCTTAAATAATAGTCACTGTGGAAATTGGATGGACAACAATGTTATGATTTATTGAACGATTCGTGAATACATTGTTGGTTGTCAAATATGATTGTTATAATTACTCAGACTTTGAATCACAGACTCTATACTGTATTGCTATAATTACTCAGAATTTTAATCACATATATTATACTTATTACCAGAGCATTTAGATATAAAAATAACTGTTAGTAAAAATTGCTCAAGGAGCGAGGAACAAACATCCGCCTTGCCAAGCTCTGCCAGAACGATTTATCTAAAAAGGTTAAAGTTTTATTGGGTTGTGAGGCCCAATTTGTTATATTATGGTATACCAACTGGCCAGTGGTGTGATTTATGGCAAAATGGGGTTATGGTGGGGAGTTGCTACTTCAGGGTTGCCACCAAAGTTGCATTTCAAAATTCATGCATAATTCCAGGTTTTCCAGGCAAAACTCTCAAAATTTCAGGTAAACTCGCGCAGCATTTTTTATGTATTTTCAACATCTATAACGAATTTTGTATTATTGAATTTATATCTCATATTTTGCTATGCTTTCTACAAAAAATGGGTATACAGGCTGGGCCAATTATTTGTATTAATGAACTTGATTTTTCTCTATATATAAAAACATTACAATATTTTAATTGATTTGAGGGGGAAATTATGTCAACAGATACACCTAATTATATGAAATTCCATTTAACTTTGGCAGTATACTATCTATTATAAGAATAAGAAAATAGTATATACAAATATTTTTTGTGTGTCTATCGACAACAAACGCATACTTTCCAAAGTTCTTGATAGGGAGTGGGCCCAAACCCTGATCTTGTTATTATCTAAATTAAAAATTTTTCTTTGAAGGCATTATTATGTCAGCTGGATCCAGTTGTGAACTTTCCAAAGATTTTTGCTGGGACTCAATCTGACAACAAACCTCAGATTATGAAGCGACCGCCCTGGCCACTTATACACTACCCAGCTAATTATGCTTTAACAAATTATAAAGCCTCCAAAGACTACATATTACAAACTGAGCTCCATATCAACGATTAGCAATTTTGACCAGACAGCAATTAATTACAAATTAGCCAATGTTTATAACATACAAATTAATTTATTAACCTTAATAAAAATGTTGCTGACAGTCAAGACTGCAATTTCCTCATATAAAGACTCACATGGCTAACATCGCCGAAAAACGGGAACGCATCGCTAACGTCGCCGACCATTGGGAACGCATCGCTAACGTCACCGACCATCGAGAACGCATCGCTAACGTCACCGGTCATCGGGAACTTATCGCTAACGTTACCTACCGACCATCGGGAACGTATTGCTAACGCCGCCGACCATCGGGAACGTATCGCTAACGTCACCGACCATTGGGAACGTATCGGTAATGTCGCCGATCATCGAGAACGCATCGCTAATGACGCTGGCAATCGAGAACACATCGCGAACGTCACCGACCAACGGGAAAAAATCGCTAACGTCGCCAACCATCGAGAACGCAAAGCTAACGTCACCAACCATCGGTAACTTATCGCTAACGTCGCCGACCATCGAGAACATCGCTAACGTTAACGACCATCGGGAACGCATCGCTAACGTCGCCGACCATCGAGAACGCATCGCTAACGTTACCGACCATCGGGAACGTATCTCTAACGTCGCCGACCATCGGAAACGCATTGCTAATGACGCTGAAAATGGAGAACGCATCGGTAACGTCGCGGACCAAGGTGAACGAATCGCTAACGTCACCGACAATCGAGAACGTCACTGACCATCGGGAATGTATGTCTAACGTCGCCGATCATCGGGAACGCATCGGTAATGTCGCCGATCGAGAACGCATCGCTAATGACGCTGGCAATCGATAACGTATCGCTAACGTCGCCGACCAACGGGAACGCATCGCTAACGTCACCGACTGTCGAGAACGAATCGCTAACGTCGCCGATCATCGAGATCACATCGCTGGAAATCGAGAACGCATCGCTAACGTCGCCTACTATTCAGAACGCGTTAGCAATCGCCGACGATCGCAACCTGAAATTCCCGCATAATCCACGCATTTTTTCCCGGTCACCAAAGTTCACGCATAATTCTCGGTTTTCCCGGTCGGTGGCAACCCCGTACTTATCCACCTGTGACGACGATCTTTCGGGACACGTGTCGGCTCCTGAGCTAGACACTAACAGGATTGGTTAGTTTTATTATGTTTATACTTTAATGACGCTTGACCTGCACAACCATAACTGATATACCAGTTCTTCATCTGGACAGAGACTACTGCTTGGAATATTCAAATTCGGGCAGTATGTGTTATTTTAAACATATTAGGAATGCTACGATAGTTAAATTATCATAAATTGAATTGTACTGAGTATCGATAAATGTTTCTAAAAATATGACAGAAATTCACAAAACTCTTGATTATTAAGATGCAGCCTGCAAGGTAAAAAACGTGGTTTTATCATAAATTGAATTGTACTGAGTATCGATAAATGTTTTCACAAAACTATTGATTATTAAGATGCAGCCTGCAAGGTAGGTTGTCAGTTGGATTCAATATGAAATTAAATAAGTTGGTCTTAACAATATGCATTAATTTATGAACCTGATGACTAAATATATAAATAAATAACAAGCTTACAGACAACATGCGATAAATATACTCTCTGTGGACTGGCCTGTACCACAAAAAATATCTTAAACTACTTACATAAAGGGTCGACCCACTGGTACTCGTTCACACAAAACTTATTATTAACGTCGGCAGGAGGCTGCTATCAATTTTCGTATTTGATGGAAATAATTGAGCGTCAGGTTAATTTAGTATGTTCGGCCGCAGCCTGTTTGATTTCGAACAGTTACGTTAATGCGCTTTACCTCAAATTTAATTCCGATCTGACAAGGCTAATTTTACTAAAAGAATAGTAAACACACAATATATTTCAGATAATGGATGCTACGGCGGCCGACGCCAAATCACATAAAAATCAAGACGCGAGCAGCACAACCCGTGTCCCACAGAGACAACTACCGACTAAGCTCCCGGTGACCATTGGATAAAAACCCCTTCGTTCCCCTCCCTCGTTCGTGACGACGTGGCTGGTTGGTTTGAATTCTGATTGTTGATAGTTAGTCCAGCCGCGTTTTTTAAATCAGCACATATTCACCCTTGCCAAAAAAGATTGGGTCGGCAGGCTGAAGGCTAGCGAAACACGCCGGAAAATCCATCACCGAACCAATCCAGAAACAAGGGCAACAGAGGATACAACAATCGTTACACTTTATCAACTATAATATATACAAAGTATGACAAATTACTTTATAGGTTATTAACTAAATCTCTGTTCATGTCCTATCCGTTGGATAAAAACTCCTTCGCTCCCCTCCATGCCACCCCTACCTCGTTCGTGACGACGTGGCTGGTTGGTTTGAATTCTGATTGTTGATAGTTTGTCCAGCCGTGTTTTAGAAATCAGCACAAAACATGTTGAGTATCTATCCTTATCCATTGCATTTAAGTATTGACTATACTGACTGTAGTAGACAGAAAACCTAATGAGCCCTTCTGTTAACAAGAGGCGGGATTCTCCACCTAGTTCTGACAGCACTGGATAAATCGCAACCATCGCCCGCAATGGCGGATGTAACTCTGGCTCATGCCGCTTGGCGCATTCAGCTCGGCCGTGGCGGGTTTTTAAATCTTCATCTTGCTAATAAAACAACTGTCTTCCTTTCCTCGCAACTCGGAAGTTTTAATATACGATTTAACAAAGGTTGTGTGAAATCAAAATAATATTGTAATAACTGTTAACAAATTGTAATAAAATTAGTATCGACGTCATAACCGTGTTTCATCAGCGTCAATCAAGCATGCTCTGTTTGTTCGTCTGCCTATGTGATTCCAAGTAGTTTGCATAATGTCTATTAGGAAGAAGCACATGCGATAGCCCCTGTTGCCGACTGCACTCAATAGATATTGTGCTGTTTCTTGGTTAACCGATTTTAGCATTGCGTTTACTGTCTACTACAGGTCTATAGTCAATGATTTAAGACACCTCTCAAATCAATTTTCTTTTTAAAATTATTTATACTTTTTGTTACAGCCACTAGTAAATTTCCTTACTGCTGAATAAATTGATCATAGTTATTAATATATGGTGTCCTGTAAAAAAAAAAAAAAAACTATCAATAATATATATATTATCAACTCGCATACCCTTACATAGAAGATATCATTCTCTATCTATAGGTAATTGAAAATAGGGAATAAATAAATTGATACACAGATGGATATTTGAGACAAATCATTATTTTAAAATAGCAACAAAATAAAACATTCACATATGTTTTACATTAAATACAATATGGCCCAAATTTACATTCTAACTTTAAATGTGAATAAAGAAAGAAATCCCTAAACACACCACCATCTGTTTTTATTTAAATTATGTAATAACATTTTCTTGAATAAGACAAAACTATACACCAGATGTCTTATCGACTTAAATATGTACAATTCATTTTGATTGGTAATTTTTCTATAACTACATGACAACAATGAGAATGTCCATCTTAAAAAAAAGTTTAAATGAACAATTCCCATCATTGAACCGGTGGTAAGAACACAACAAAAAATAAGCTATAAAAATTATTGATCTATTAAATTTATCTATATTTTTAAGAACACAACAAAATATAAGCAATAACATTGATTGATCTATTATATTCATCTATGTTTTGGATGTTATGACTTGTCTAAATGTTATTAAAGTTAACTTTTTGGCTAGTTAATTATAACTATGTTATTATTACAATACAATCATAATTTTTCTGTTAATGTACATTAATGTGCCAATAATACTTTGGCGAATACAGTAAAAATCCATAACAACAACTTAATAAACATTGATTTTGTTAAAGTAAATATACAAGTATTATTTTTTAAGATTTAAACTTGATACATTATCTTATAGACACTAATACAAAGGACAAAAAATAAAGGAAATCGGTTTGACAATATTCAAAATAAGCTGAAAATGAACATTATAAAGGTAACCTCAATATGTGTATCGAGGCTGAAAACATAATTCCAAAATCAAATTATGAGCAAAAATATCACTAGATATATTTGATTACACTAACATGAGGCTTATCCGCTGCAGTGAAAGCAGTTTATCTCGAGAAACATTTAGCTTACTTTACTAAATGCCTAAATCACAGAAAACTAAAGCCTGAACTAAAACTGAATTACGAACTATAAACAGGGCGTTTCAGAACTCTCTGCCAATACTTCAAGAATTTGTTGCTGAAGACAAAACAAACTAAAAATGTCATGTTACCATATGATCTAAATATCTCGCTTCATTTCCCATCTCCATAACTTTTTAATATATACATCATATCTTAGGAACCAAGTGAAATATTTATTTTAAACTTGACACATGTATTATTCTTGTTTAAGGCTAATTTGGTATCGAATTTGACACATTTAGCTTTGACTGGCTTTAAATGGTGGCCTTTTAATTAGTTAAAGCTTAATATCTTAGAAACGGCAAAGTTTACACCCAATATGCACGATCCTCTTCTAAAAATCATAATTCTATTAGTTAAAATAATTATTGAAACTGTTACACCACATTCCTTAGTGGAAAATTGAAACCTTTGTATGTATTTGTCTAAAATTTGCTATTTTAAAGATATTAGACTTTAAAATTTGAAACCGGTAACATTTTGATGTCGTAAAAGCCCAAAATGTCAAATTCAAATCCAAATTAGCATTAACCAAGAATAATGCAGAGCCAAGTTTTTAAGTCAATGGGTTATCTCAAGTGGTTACCCAGATATTATACAAAATGTATACAGACACACAGACAGAAAATAGAGTAAGATTGACCATATGTTTACATGAAATTTAAGTTTGATTTTACCTCCAACTAAAGTATGATTTTACCAAAGTATGGTATCGTTTTAAAACACCATGTACATGCACATTGCTAAATAGAAAACAAAACTCATTCCATCACAAGAACGTAACTTAATTTAAGTAATAAACTTATGAATTTAACAGCAAATAAATCAAATACACCTTGATATACACATTTGAACACCAACGACATAAACTAAATATTACAAAAAAATAAATAAAATTACTATGAGAAAATGATGATTATATACAATCACAATAACTGATAAAAATGTGACAAGAACTTATGCGCTTCTCTCAAGGCATTATAGATGTGCTAGTGAGATTTCTAATGATTCTTTTGATGACAAATTTAACTGCCCAGAATTTTAGCAGCAAACAACAATTTTTTAATAATTTGTTATACAACACATCTAAAAAAGCTGTCATACAATAAAGTAAATCAAAATAAAATGCCAATATACTGATTAGCAGGTTTAAAGTACAAACAAAAAATGATAACTGATAATTTATACAAAAATATACATAAATTCCTTAAATCTAAAGGTATAATGTTGTGAGTAATACTAGAATAAACAAACGACAATCAGTGGAATCACTAGTTAAGCTGCATAGAGCATAAGTTGGCGGACCGATGTAGGGATGTATACAATGAGCAATGTAGGGAAAACATGATGACACATAAATTGTATTTTATCCACCTGACTCTCATCACGGGTGTACGATAGCCCATTCGCGGCTTCGGTAGGAAGAGAACAGAAGAGCGACTCCGAGGATAATTATAAGATGGTCCCTTTAAAAATATGTAAGCGCTAATTTATAACGAGTAGAGTGAGTCCTACCTAAAATCTAATCGCCGAAGAGCTTGTGAAGTGTTTTGTGTTAGCAATACAAATTTGGGCCTATGTCATAGTAACAGTATAATAGTTATCAGTTAGATATCTTCATTGAATCTAAACACAAAACAAATAAACTTATTTAACAGCCTTTTATGCAGCCTGGAAACGCTGCTGCCCGAAGGGCGACTCGGAAATTATAAACCCTCGATCACGTTTAAAAAAATCCATCACATCATTCTGTATAAAAGACGTTTAACATCGAACATTTTTTATTCGGAATAAATAATAAAATTAAAACATTCTTTCTTTTTCATAAAACAGTAAAATCCGTTAACTCAAATGTTTATTATAAACGTGAAATTTATGTTTTAAGTAATAGTAGATGAGAGTGGAAGATAACATTTAACACTTTGCAACACTGAACGATGTGATGAGGGTTCCCGCTGAGACGTTTAACCGCTCTTGAAGAGCAGAATGGCAACTTGACCTAGGTAGAAATATATGAAGTGTCTTGTCTCGTGTGTAACGTAGCTGCCAAAGTTGCGACCGACGATACAATGCCATGTTGGGTTATATTTCTTATCAAACTCCTTCTTTATGTATGCAGCTATATCCTGGAAAAACAATAAAAATTACAATTATTCATTAGTGTGAACTCTGAATAAATAATTAATATTTATACCAGAACTCTTTTGTAAATAATAAGAAATTAATACAAACTTCACATTTCTTTCATGAGTTGTGACCTAAGGGACTTGACATAGGCTATGTCATTTTCATGATATTGCATTCCTTTCATGAAATATTAACTTTCTAAGGCCTATTTAATTTGGAAATTTTATAAATTCTAATTTGATATTTTTTTAACCCTAGCCGTGGCCAACCGGCACGCGGAGCTACTTTCACGTGTCGCCTGAAATGGCCACCAGCATGCGGAGCTGGTACGGGTCGAAATTTTTGTAACGGTAAAAAAATAATTAAAAGTCAACTCAGAAGTGAACAATATTTATACCATTCGAAAGATCACATTCTGAACTTTCATTTTATTACATAAATGAACCGTTTCCAAGTTGTATAACAATGTCACGACGATTATAATTACTATGAAATTTTGCCGCTACGCCATTCCTGCAGTCGACGCTCGGAAAATGTAAAAACACGACTACTTTGGAATTACCCTGCTCGGGTAATTTTTGTCTTAGGATGTTGCGGGTGGTACGACTGCATAGCCAAAGAGTTTAGTTTCACTGTGGTATTGATTTTTAGAACGAAATATTGATTGCACAACAGTTACGATTTTATAAACACAGCTGTTTTCTGAATTCGTAACAAATGGCCAACCGGCATCCGGAGCCCCTATGGAAAATGCGAATTACATCCAGTGCAAGTTATAAATACTAGTCATATAATATTTCATTTTGAAGAGGAAGAAATTTAGCTTTTGACATTGGCAGCCCTGCGCATCGCCTTTTCCTGCTGCTGTCTTGCAGACGAAGGAAATGCGTCACTCATCTGACATTTGCTGCGCAGAAGTCAGCCATTTCGCGATTCTATCGGCGTCCTTAGTGAGTTTGCGCTCGCGTGTATCCGCGAATTATTGCTAAATCCGTTATTATTTCGGAGTGTTAGTGTTGGTGAAGTGTGTGTGTGTATATAACAGTAATCTTTATGCATTTTATTATGCATAAATATTACTGAAGTGTGTGAAATAGTGTTTCTAAAAAGTCGTGTTTTTCTTTTGTCTTGAATGTTCAAGTGTGATATAAACCAACAGGATAACATAATAATGGGAAGGGGGTGAGTAATTATATTTATTTTTATTACTTTTACAATTGTAAGGTAGGATGTATTTCATTATTGAGTAGGCCTAATATAAAAAATAATAATTTTGTAATTTTTCCTACATGGTTACCGCAATTTTCAAATTTTGCGGTTTTCCGTATATACTTACATAATACTTACAAATAAAATTCTTTCCCCAACATATTATACATTTCTATGTAGGGCATTGAATGTCCTACTAAATGTATATATAGTATTTGGAGGAATAAATTTCTACAAAAAGTTATAAACTAAATACCGTAGAATCTTTTTTTTCCAAATACCCTAAAATTTCCAAAATTCATCTAATCATAAGTGATAAAAATTTTTTACCATCAACTTTATGACTTTTTTACATTTCTTATTTCATTATCTTTACAAACATATACATATTATTATTAGTATATACATATTTACATTACCTTTTTACAGTACTAACTAACACTGTACAATTTTCACATTTTGCGGTTTTCCGTATATACTTACATAATACCTACAAATAAAATTTTTTCCCCAACATATTATACATTTCTATGTAGGGAATTGAATTGTCTACAAAATGTTTATAATGAATTTTCCATAAAAAATCGGACGAAAAAGTTTTACCGAGGCTGCTTTTGAAATTTCAAAAATAAATTTCAATTTTTTTATATTTTTTTTACTTTGCTGAAAAATTATCTCTTAGATCTTTTTCATTTGACTATTATATGATGCCCCTGTTCTTTATGAACAAAATGAATATGTGGTTGGCTATGTTTAGTTCTCTTTTCAAATTTATACGAATTTTCAAAAAAAGGTCTGCAAAATCGCCAAAATTGGTTGGCCATTCTACAGTTTTTGGGTGGCCACTGCTAGGGTTAATACCCTTACATTGGGGATTTTTAATATCCTTATCTTTATGTTAGTTGTTTTAGGCTTTGTACTTTTAAGAGACAGTAACAAGTTGTGCAACACTGAATATGACTTATAGTCCAGCAGCTGACAACACTTCTGTGTTCTGATTGCACTTCGGGTGACAAACACCCGCACAGAGAATATTCCTACTGGACTAGTTAGTTGTGTGTATAGGAAGATAAACAAACTTGGGTGGACATTTCCAAACCCCCACCACCACAAATCTGGAAAAAGCAGGCCAAGAATATATGGAATATATTTCTACGTATGTCCCTAATACAGAAATTCTGTTGTTTTTTAAATCCCGTAACGGATTTTCCGCCATTTTGGACAAATATCCGCCATTTTGAATTTATGTAAGCTTTTATTTAAATGCACATTGTAAGACTCAAACTTAACGTAGAATGACAATTTTTATTTTATTCTATTGCCCGTTAGATTTACTATAAGAAAATATAAGTTGATATACAACTTATTTGAGTAAAAGGGGTTTTATTTATATAGTAATTAAAGAAATACTAATTATCAAGATAGCATTATGGGCTTGATGAGGGGTATATTCAGTTTATAACTGTACAGGCATACTCGTAATATTATATAAGCTTTTAAAATGTTAATCGTATTATTTTACTCAGTTTAATTCCTCTGAAATTAATAATGGGTCCAAAGGAGGAAGGCTAATGAGGCTGAACGTAGGCGCCGCGCCTAAGTTTTGTTGTCGGTGCCGCGCTGCGATGCGCCGCGTTGGCGGTCGTAATGAGGCTGAGCAGTAACGTGTTAAAGATACGGTATAGAAATGATGATGTATAACTACAGTTTTAAATAAAATAATACTTGGGGTATATAAGTTTCTAGTCTTTAATGATAATTATTAACCTCCTTCGGTTGGTAACGTCCTAAATGACCCAGACAAATGGGAGTTTTACCTGGAAGGTTTCATGGGAGTCTTGTTTTTACTGTTTCTTATGTATTTTTGGGTGCTGAATCCGAATATTTTAAAATGTCAACCCTATTATTTTACACAATTTAATTCCTCTGAAATTAATAATGGGTCCACAGGGGGAAGGCTGAACATAGGCCCGTTGTTGTCAGCGCAGTGCTGCGATGCGCCGCGTTGGCAGTCGTAGTGAGGCTCAGCAGTAACTGAAGTATTAAAGATACAGTACGGAAATGATAATGGGTCGCCGTCTAGTCGCCACCCCGGCACTTTGATCATAGGCGACAGATCGCCACCTCGTAAAATTGAAAATGTCTTACAGAAAATTTTCTTACAGATATTTAATACCATTGCCGTCTAGTCGCCACCCAGACAGATCACCACCTTTTTTCTCGGAGGTGGCGATCTGTCAGGTACGCTACCGACAGATTGCCACCTCGCATGGCCACGTCAAGTCGCCACCCCGACAAAATCGCCGCCTCCTTCATAGAACTAGCGAGTAGACGGGGACCCACCACTGTTATCTGTTGAAAATGTTATGGTATATAAACATTTATTTGAATCCAGTGGCTGCCAAACAAATATTATTACATAATTTCTTTTTGGGGGCTACTAGATAAAAACCTCGAAAATAAATTCGGTCACACTTAGTGAATTTTGACACTTAGCGTCTTGAGACCTTGTAATTATCTTTTCAACAAAAAATCCTTCCCTACTTCCCTGCCTTATAACAACTGAACTCTATTGAGTCTGTAAAGACGAAAGACAAAATTACCCTCAAGCATAATATTATTAAAAAATAAAGTAATCGTAGTATAAGAGCAACAAATTAAACTACCAACGAGTTTCGTGGCAGTTGTTGCACGTATTACTGTAACACCAAACAAATATTATTGCAACGTGCACAGATATAAAGTACAGTTTGATATACGAATAAGTAATATTAAACAAATAATTGTGACTTTGTTGTGTACTCTGGGATTTTAAATATTTACATTGAATAATATTTTACGCTACGTGCTTAAGTTAAGCATAAGCTGTTCAGTATTTCCCTCACTCACTTCCTCCTAAATATCAAGTGTACGAAAGGTTTACAGGTGTGAAAGGATTTTTCAATTATGGTTAAAATTCTAGCATTAGGTTGAATTTGAATGAACTCTCAAAAATATTGTTAGTTACCTTAGAATATGGATTAAGTAATAGATTTAATTTGATTTTGTTTGGGAAAGGAATATTGTTCAATTAAAGCCTAACACAAAAGTACAACATTTAAATACCCCGTCGCAGCAAACCTGCGAATTTCACACTCAGCGAATTTCCAATCCATATATATGTGCCTTGCTACTACATAGAGTCACTTACCAAGTTTTACAAAAATACATTCATAAATAAGTGGTAAATAGCATTTTATTCATTCTCCATAAGAATAACATTAGGGCTGAGTACGCAGGTTTGCTGCAACGAGGAAGATAAGAAATGTGTTTCTTTGCAATTATCAATATAACTCGACCAGGTAAAGCTACATACCAAATTTTATTAATTTAGGTTCATAACTAAGGTAGATATAAAACTTTACTATCCTGCATATGAATAACATGGGGGCCGAGTATGCAGGTTTGCTGCTACGGGGAAAATCAACAAAACACTCTATTTATGCAAATATCTATATACCACAACTAGCTGAAGCCACATACCAAGTTTCATCAATGTACATTCATAAATAATATCAAGATCAAATGTTATTTACCCTCCATAAGGATAACATTGGACAACGTACTGTGTTTAGCACTTTGAATATCTCTGCAACGGTTGGACGTAGAACAACAATTAAAACACAAAAAATATTGTTTTGTAGAGCTTAACTGATTGGTAAAAAGAAATGTAAAGTTTTTAGTAAAATTATCTGAGGAAAATCCAAAAACCTTTTTCCCATAAGATTAACATAGGAAATTTTATGGACACGTTTTTTGACTTTCTCTACAACCAATTAACCTAGGTTAATGATTCAAAATACCAAATTATTTGTTGTTTTTTTAAACTCTATAAAATGGCTATAACCAAAATTGAGTTTTTTTAATATTTTAGGGAAAAAATTCAAAAAACTGATTTTTAGAAAATTTAAAACCCCCATGGAACCCCATTCCTATAGTCCGATCGATCTGGTTTTCGAACTTAAAGTCAAAAATGTTACTCTACACATTTGTGCCAAATTTCATCAAAATCGGGCTATTCTTTCAAAAGTTATCGCGGTAACGGACAGACACACACACACACACACACACATATATATAACTTTGAACAAATAGTGTTTTTGGCATCTGGGGACCTCAAAAAAAAGTTATCATGGTCTCAGGCTTAAGTCTTACCATGCCACCTACGGTAATAGCTTCTTCCCCAAAGGGGAAATTCGCTAAAACTATATTTCTCAATGTTTAATAAGTATGTCTGAATATTGTACATACAAATGTAATGTTAGAATACATTTCACTCATCAATACTATATTACTAATTTAAAAAATAAAAGTACAATTAAACTGTACTTAACATTTATAAAATGGGAAAAAACGTGAAGAAATGCTTCAAACCCATGAAGAAAATCATGAAAGCATTACTTTATATAAGTGTTACTGTATTTATAAATAACATTAGGCACAAGTTATTACAACACACGACGCAGGTATTATAAACAAAATAATCAAATGTAGGTTAGCATTCTCCATCCATATAAAGGGTATTTGTTTAAAAAATCTTATAATGTTTCAGTCAATCTACAGAGCAAGAAACATGTTTGGTGGTATTGAACGAAACGCTCACATATGACACAGTGTTTCCATCGTTGTAACGTTATTAAATTACCTTCATAGAAGTAATCGTCCAGAACTTGATGAAAGTCAACAGCGATCACAGTGTGAAAAATCCGCAAAGCAGTATTTGCAAGGGAAATTAACGCAAAAGCTGTAAATACTACATGTTACTAAATTCATATAAGTGGGTCGGGGCAGATAGTATTGTTATTCACATATTCGACAATAGCGTAGGAGGGAATTTGGGGGAGGGGAAGTGTAACGTTTTTCAGCTCTTTTTTCTATCTGGTTTGCCCGTGGATCAAAATACATGTCCTGACTGAGCCAAGAGCCGTAGATCAAAAGGTTCACACACGCTCAAATGTCCGTCGGCGCATCTGTCCTGACACCGTCGCGGTCACCGAGTATAGCACATCATAGAATACTAAATAACTTTTTAATTTGCATGGTATATGTTGTAACAGCAAATTATGTAATAAAATACATCTTACAACACAACAAAATACTGTATTTTATTTATTTTATGCAAGACATGGGAAATTTAGATAAAATAGATGAATCTGGTAACATTTGAAAGATAGAAAAAGTAAGGCGAAAGATTTGCTAAAATATTTTTGGCTAAAATTTAATTCGAAATGCACTGAGTGTACAGATTCCTTGCGAATGGACTGCTATAAAAATCAAACTATTATAGTTGGCATATCTTTATCCAGTAAATATATTTACAATCCATTATTAACTCATTCTGTCATATTTTAATATAATGTATTCCTAATTGGTCAATTGGAAGATGAGAACAGGATAATTAAGAGCAGATTTAGTTAATAGCACCTCGAATCCTACTTTTATTTATAGATCCACAACATATTTTTTTCTAAACATGTTTTATATTTGCACCTTACCAAGTATTGAATATAACTAACCGACTAACCGGGCGCTCAGTGTATGGGCTACCTTAAACAATTATCATCTCCAAAGGACAAAATAACTACAGGGTTTCAAATTATTCATTATTCAATTTCATGAAATTGTTTACTTCAATTTATTTATTTAAAACAGTACTAAATTAAACACACATAAAACTAGAAAAAAACATTTCTAAAAAATATGATTAAAAGCATTATGATTGTTCAGTACTTTCGAAGAAAAACAAGATTACTATAGAAGTAAGGACATGGTTATAATGAGAGTCGGGACCTTCAAACTTGGTACGTGTGTAGATTATTTATATTTTTCTACTTCCCCCCTTGTGTTACGTCACAATTCTATGTATTTACTTCAGTCTACTTCTCATCATGATATGTTTTATTTTCACCATCCATTTATAGTTCAATTACTTTTTTTGTTACTTTTTTTATATAAAGGCAAAACTTATATCTTTATATTCTAAAAAAAGAACTAGGGATTCCAAGAGTGTAAATAACTTGTAGGTTAGTCCGTAGCTTCTACTACCTTTATAAAATAGGTGGCGAACTATCGGGGTATTAGAGTACCCGACAGATCGCACGACTACATCAAGTCACCACCCCGACAGATCGCCACCTTCTTTACTCCGAGGTGGCGATCTGTCGAGTACGCTACCATCAGATCGCCACCTCGCACGGCTGCGACAAGTAGCCACCTCGACAGATCGCCACCTCCCTTACAAAGGTGGCGATCTGTCGTGTACGATACATGACAGATCGCCACCTCCAAACTAATTTGAAAAGGTGGCGATCTGTCGGGGTGGCGATCTGACGGGGTGGCGACTAGACGCGGTCCCATGATAATGTATAACTACAGTTTTAAATAAAATAACACTTGGGGTATATAAACTCCTAGTCTTTAATGATAATGATTAACCTCCTTCGGATGGTACTGGTAAACATCCTAAATAACCCAGGCAAATAGGGGTTTTACCTGGAAGGTTTCATGGGAGTCTTGCTTTTGCTGATCCTTATAAATTTTTAGGTAATGTATCCGAATTTAAACTTTGCGTAAAGATATAACTGCAGCTAAAGCCGCCATTTTGAAAAAAAAAAAAAACCGTAAAAAGATACAAAAATCCAGTTTTGTTTATATATCTCGAATCTAATATATATACAGCCGCATGTGTAACTGACTCACTGAGGTATACGAATTCTAACCCACTTCTAAATGAGCTAGAAACTTGAAATTTGGCACGCAGGTAGCTTTTACCTCGTAACCCCCAGGAAAATTGCCAAATTTGACAATTTTTCATTTTAACCCCCCCTAAAAAAATATTTAAATTCCCCCAAAAAAGGCTTATTTTAAAATTCCAGTTTTTGAGCTCTAGCGCGCGAACGGATGGTCCTATCAAAAAACGGACACCACCACGTGCCACGGATTTTGCAAGATCTACAACTTTGGTCCTATGACTTTTTGTCGTATCTCGTCTCCTTCACCCTTAGGTAGCGCTTGATTTTTCAAATTTCGGCATATTTTCGAAATATTTTGGCCGTTTTTTATTTCCTATCACGTTAATATACTTAATGGAAGCCTAATATTGGGCACGCAGTATGTCTACATCACACTTAGTAAATAGCAGCAGAAATATGACCAGTTTGTATTAATTAAACCTGTCGAAAAATGAAAAACTCTAAATATCTTTAGATATGACCGTTTTCTCAGTATAAGTAGTGGTGTATTGGGGGTTCTGTCCCAATTTATATTATTGAATATACATGTGACACCAATAATACTTGAGCTAGAGACGTGAGATTTGGCATGCATGTGCCTTCCACCTTTTCTTTCCAAATCCTACTATTTTTAGTTGGAACTATCTCTTATTAATAAAATAAATAATTGTGAATACAAAAATCAAAATGTAGTATGTTTTTATTTAAGCTCTAGAGGCCGAACGGGTTGTCCTATCGAAAAACGAAGACCACCATGTGCCACGGATTTCAGACGAACTACAACTTTAGTCCTATGACATTTTGCCGTATCTCACCCCTTTCACCCTTAGATAGCGCTAGATTTTTTAAATTTAAACTTTTTTCACAAATTTGTTTGTGGTTTTTAATGGTTTGTCAATCTAATATAGAACTTAGAGGCCTAATACTTATCACACAGTATTCCTACATTGCAATTAGTACTAAGAAATACTCCCACGCCCAGATTAAGTATCTTAAACACCCAACAAAATCAAAGTCTTTGAGCTCTTGTAGACTTTTCGTGTTTTTCGGGTACATTTTCTATGTTGCGCACTGTCGAGGGTAAAATCCCTTATAAATCATGTCATATTTGTTGCAGAGGCTTTTAGTTACCCAAAGTCATAGTATTTCAGGTTGTTAACGGTGGTCGTATCCCTTATAAGGTTCAAAATACGCCTTTTAAAGGCTACATTATACATCAGTTAAGGGTATAATTTACGACAGGGACCTGGGGGCGAAGCCCCCCACAGGGGTCTGGGGGCGGAGCCCCCAGCGAGCGAAGCGAGTCTAAAATATATACAGCCGCATGTGTAACTCACTCACTGAGGTATACGAATTCTAGACCACTTCTAGACTAGCTATAAACCTGAAATTTTGCATGCAGGTAGCTTATAGCTTGTAACCACCAGAAAAATTTCCAAAACTGACAATTTTTAATGTTAACCCCCTAAAATAAATATTTATAACCCCCCAAAAAAGGCTTATTTTAAAATTACAGTTTTTGAGCTCTAGCGGCCGAACGGATTGACCTATCGAAAAACTACACCACCATGTGCCACGGATTTTGCAAGATCTACAACTTTGTTCCTATGACATTTTGTCGTATCTTGCTCCCTTCACCCTTAGGTAGCGCTAGATTTTTCAAATTTCAGGCAATTTCGACGGTTATTTTCGTGGTTTTTAATTTCCTATCACTTTAATTTAGTATGTAAAGCCTTGATATTTGGCACTCAATATGTTTACACATTACCCTTCACTAAACAGTCAATAAACTAACATGCTTTAATAATTAAACATCCCAAAAAAATTAAAAACCCTAATTAAATAACAAACTGCATTAAATAAATGCAGTTTAATTTAATAAATGACAAACTGCATTATCGACTTACTCAGATAATTCTAGATAAGCTAGAAACATGGAATTAGGCCTACATGTAGCTTGTCCATTGAAACCCCGAGGAAAATTGCAAGAAGGTATAATTTTTTATTTTAACCTCCTCAAAAAAATTCAAAAGGGAGGAAATTTTGAACATCTCCAAAATAGTGCATTTTTTTGGGCTGTAGCGGCCGAACGGTTGGTCCTATTATTATAGCGGAGAAACGGAGACCACCAAGACACACAGGCTTTAGACGATCTATAACTTTGGTCCTATGACTTTTTGTCGTATCTCGTCTCCTTCACCCTTAGATAGCGCTAGATTTCTCAAATTTTCTATATTTTGTGGCCGTTTTTTATTTCCTATCACGTTAATATACTTGATGGAGGCTCAATATTGGGCACGCAGTATGTCTACATCACACTTAGTAAATAGCAGCAGAAATATAACCATTTTTACTACTTAAACCTGTCGGAAAATAAAAAACTCTTAAAATCTATAGATTTTACCGTTTTCTAAGTATAAGTAGTAAGGAAATGCCGGTTCTGGAACAATTGTTATTAAATAGAATGCACGTATCACCATTTATAGTTTAACTAGGATCGTGAGATATGGCATGCGTGTGCATTGCACCTTCTCTTCCCAAATCCTACTATTTTTAGTTTGAACTATCTCAAAAAAATAAATAATTGTGAATGAAAAAATCAAAATGTAGTGTTTTTATTATTTGAGCTCTAGCGGCAGAACTGGTTGTCCTATCGAAAAAAGAAGATCACCACGTGCCACGGATTTTAGACAAACCACAACTTTAGTCATATGACATTTTGCCGTATCTCACCCCCTTCACCCTTAGGTAGTGCTAGATTTCTTAATTCTTAAGCAATTTTCCACCAAAACTTAATGGTTTTTATTTATTTGACACTCTAAAATAGTACTTAGAGTCCTAATATTTGGCACGGAATATATCTACATTACAGGAAGGATGTGGCAGAAGTCACATGACCATTTTGAATTGTTTGAACCCTAAACAATTTTGAAAACCATCTAGTTTTTGAGATTTTCCGGTGTTTTCATTGATATTTGGGCATGTTAGACTTACATAGTGGGTAAAAACCAGCACAAATTTGTTTTGATTAGTTGGACAATGGACATGTATTATCATTATGGTATGTTATGACGGTGTATCCATCCACAACATTTAAAAATCGTTATTTACAGGTCATACTAAAAAATGTTTCAAAGTTATTCAATTATTTGAATAACTTAAACTATACCCGGAGTCTGATTATACCAATAACATAATTATTTTTATTTTTTTTTATGTGGTTCTGATTAAAAATTATGCCTTTTTCCAATTTTTCTGGAGGTTTTAATGGACAAGCTACATGTAGGCCTAATTCGACGTTTATAGCTTGTCTAGAATTACCTGAGTAAGTCGATAATGCAGTTTGTCATTTACGGAACAATTAGGGTTTTTAATTTTTTGAGGTGTTTACTTATTAAAACATGTTAATTTATAGACTAATTCATGAAGAGTAAAGTGTAAACATATTGAGTGCCAAATATCAAGCCTTTATATACTAAATTAATGTGATAAGAAATTAAAAACCACGAAAAAAACCGTCGAAATTGCCTGAAATTTAAAAAATCTAGCGCTACCTACGGGTGAAGGGAACGAGATACGACAAAATGTCATAGGAACAAAGTTGTAGATCTTGCAAAATCCGTGTCCCGTGGTGGTGTCCGTTTTTCGATAGGTCAATCCGTTCGGCCGCTAGAGCTCAAAAACTGTAATTTTAAAATAAGCCTTTTTTTGGGGGGTTTTAAATATTTTTTGGGGGGGGTTATGATATAAAACTGTCAGTTTTGGCGATTTTCCTGGGGGTTACAAGCTATAAGCTACCTGCATAAAAAATTTCAGGTTTCTAGCTCGTCTAGAAGTGGTCTAGAATTCGTATACCTCAGTGAGAGAGTGAGTGAGTGAGTGAGTGAGTGAGTGAGTGAGTGAGTCAGTCAGTTACACATGCGGCTGTGAACTTAGAGGCCTAATACTTATCACACAGTATTCCTACATTACAATTAGTACCAAACAACACTCACACGCTCAGATTAAATATCTTAAGCACGCAAAAAAATCAAGGTCTTTGAGCGTTTGTAGATTTTATCGTGTTTTTCGGGTATCTTTTTTATGTTGCGCTCTGTCGAGGGTAAAATCTCTTAATTATGTCATATTTGTTGCAGAAGGCTTTTAGTTACCTATAGTCATAGCATTTCATGTTGTTATTGGTGGTCATATTCCTTATATGGTTCAAAAGACGCCTTATAAAGGCTACATTATACATCAGTTAAGGGTATTAATTTGTTTCAAGCACTTAGGTAATACATGTAGGCTTAACATTTGACATAATATTTCTCCATGCCAAATAGTATTTAGCAACAGGCACATGACCATATTTTATAGGTTAATCTCTTAAAAATAATCAAAGCCTTGGAATAGTTGTAGAATTTAGATCTTAAATAGAATTGGACCAATTTACATTCAACTGTGACCTGGGGGCGAAGCCCCCAGCGAGCGAAGCGAGTCTAACATATATACAGCCGCATGTGTAACTCACTCACTGACTGACTGACTGAGGTATACGAATTCTAGACCACTTCTAGATGAGCTAGAAACCTGAAATTTTGCATGCAGGTAGCTTATAGCTTGTAACCCCCAGGAAAATCGCCAAAACTAACAATATTTTATTTTAACCCCCCTAAAAAAACTATTTAAAACCCCCCAAAAAGGCTTATTTTAAAATTCCAGTTTTTGAGCTCTAGCGCGCGAACGGATGGTCCTATCAAAAAACGGACACCACCACGTGCCACGGATTTTGCAAGATCTACAACTTTGGTCCTATGACTTTTTGTCGTGTCTCGTCTCCTTCACCCTTAAATAGCTCTAGATTTTTTCAAATTTTGAGAATTTGTGGCGGTTTTTTATTTCCTATCACGTTAATATACTTGATGAAGGCCTAATATTGGGCACGCAGTATGTCAACATCACACTTAGTAAATAACAGCAGAAATCTGACCAGTTTTTATTAGTTAAACCTGTTGGAAAATAAAAAAACTCTTAAATTTTATAGATTTGACCGTTAAATTTTATAGATTTGACCGTTTTCTAAGTATAAGTAGTAAGGAAATGCCGGTTCCGGAACAATTGTTATTAATTAGAATGCACGTATCACCATTTATACTTTAACTAGGATCGTGAGATATGGCTTGCTTGAGCGTTGCACCTTTTCTTCCCTAATCCTACTATTTTTAGTTTGAACTATCTGAAAAAGAAAATTTGGGAATACAAAATCAAAATGTAGTATTTTTTATTTGAGCTCTAGCGGCCAAACGGGTTGTCCTATCGAAAAACGAAGACCACTATGTGCCACGGATTTTAGACGAACTACAACTTTAGTTCTATGACATTTTGCCGTATCTCACCCCGTTCACCCTTAGGTAGCGCTAGATTCTTTAAATTTCACCTTTTTTCTAAGATTTTTTGTGATTTTTAATGGTTTTTTCGCTCTAATATAGAACTTAGAGGCCTAATATTTATCACACCGTATTCCTACATTACAATTAGTACCAAGCAACACTCACACGCCCAGATTAAATATCTTATACACCCAAAAAAATCAAAGTCTTTGAGCTTTTGTAGATTTATTCGTGTATTTCGGGTATATTTTCTATATTGCGCTTTGTCGAGGGTAAAATCTCTTATAAATCATGTAATTTTTGCTGCAGAAGGATTGTATAAACCCAAAGTCATAGTATATCAGGTTGTTAACGGTGGTCGTATTCCTTATAAGGTTCAAAAGACGCCTTATAAAGGCTACATTATACATAAATTAAGGGTATTCATTTTTTTCGAGCACTGAACAACATTGAAACACAGCACTGAATCATGCATTGACACTTAAAATTAAACATACTACGTCTCCATGCCAAGTCGTACTCACCAATAGGCTTATGACCGGATTTTATAGGTTAAAACCTTAAAATAATAAAAGCCTTGGAATAGTTGTAGAATTTAGGTCTTAAATAGAATTTGGACCAATTTACATTAAACTGTGGCCAAACAGCGCCTTGGGGGCGAAGCCCCCACAGGGGTCTGGGGGCGGAGCCCCCTGCGAGCGAAGCGAGTCTAACATATATACAGCCGCATGTGTAACTCACTGACTGACTCACTGAGGTATACGAATTCTAGACCACTTCTAGAAGAGCTAGAAACCTGAAATTTGGCACGTATGTAGGTTGTACCTTGAAACCCCCAGGAAAATCCCCAAAAGTTACATTTTTTTATTTTAACCTCCTCAAAAAAATTCAAAATGGAGGAAATTTTGAACATGTCCAAAATAGTGCCTTTTTATTTGAGCTGTAGCGGCCGAACGGTTGGTCCTATCGAGAGACCAACGGAGACCACCACGTGCCACGGATTTTAGACGATCTACAACTTTGGTCCTATGACTTTTTGTCGTATCTCGTCTCCTTCACCCTTAGGTAGCGCTAGATTTTTCAAATTTCGGCATATTTTCGAAATATTTTGGCCGTTTTTTATTTCCTATCACGTTAATATACTTGATCGAGGCCTAATATTGGGCACGCAGTATGTCTACATCACACTAAGTAAATAGCAGCAGAAATATGACCAGTTTTTATTAATTAAACCTGTCGAAAAATGAAAAACTATAAATATCGTTAGATATGACCGTTTTCTTAGTATAAGTAGTGGTGTATTGGGGGTTCTATGCCAATTTATATTATTGGACATACACGTGGCACCAATAATACTTGAGCTAGAGACGTGAGATTTGGCATGCATGTGCCTTGCACCTTTTCTTCCCAAATCCTACCATTTTTAGTTTGAACTATCTCAACAAAATAAATAATTGTGAATACAAAAATGAAAATGTAGTATTTTTTTATTTGAGATCTAGCGGCCAAATGGGTTGTCCTATCAAAAAACCAAGACCACCACGTGCCACGGATTTTAGACGAACTACAACTTTAGTCCTATGACATTTCGCCGTATTCCACCCCCTTCACCCTTAGATAGCGCTAGATTTTTAAATTTAAACTTTTTTCATAGATTTGTTCGTGGTTTTTAATGGTTTGTCGCTCTAATATAGAACTTAGAGGCCTAATACTTATCACACAGTATTCCTACATTACAATTAGTACTAAGAAATACTCCCACGCCCAGATTAAGTATCTTAAGTGGGTTCTAACCGGCAGCCGGAAGTCAATTCAAGATGGCGTATTGGATGGTCTCGCGCCAGTCGAGCTCAAGTGGTTGTAAGCGTGGCCGTCAGGCGCGCTAGTTACGCTGGCGTTGCCAACCGCTTGCGAGGAAAAACTAGAACTGCCTCTTCTGTCAGAATCTGAGACTCTTATCTCCCGCCGTCGTCGTACTACCAGCTTCACCAGCTGCTAAGCCTAGAGATGTTCAGTACGTGTATCTAACTGCGCAAAACCTTGTTAATTATAATAATTTTGTAATTGGGCAAAATATACATGGTACACTTTATTGTTCGAGATCTCAAAAGTTTAATTTGTCACAAAACCAGGCTGTGATATAAAACGAACACAACAAGCTTTTTATCAAAATTGTATTAATAACTACTAATTCAATCAAGACGTATTTTCATAACTTTATTAAATACTGTAAATTAATGCGCCTACTATTTATTTTTATTTATAAATTAATTGGCTTTGGCAGATTCAATACTACGCGTAAAATAAAAACGCTGAGTGCATTACAAATGAAATTACAGTTGTACATCATAAAATAATTTAATGCGGTTTTTTGTTGTGTCAGGTTAGGTTGGCAGCACCAGCCGACACTACGCGGTACAGCGAGTGACTCCCAGGGGCGCCACTGTACTGCCGCCTGATGTTCCTGAACATGCCTTTGTAATATATACTCACAAAATTCGAAAACGAAATATGTTTCAACAATCTTGTGCTTTATGTGCTCTTAAGAGGATGTTAAAGCCAAATTTTTCTCGTAATCCTGCGAGACTGGTGGCCGAGAGAAGAACTACGAGGTCAGACATCCGCGCCGCTGCACTGCGAAAGTAGTGCGACGTAGTACAATACCTCCCCTCCCCCCAACCGCGCTCCGACTATCACCGCCACCACGTGACCGTCCAAGACCGCACAGCCCGCTCGGCTCAACTCCGCCCGTGGCCCGCACTCCCCGTAGGCTACCTGCGACGCGACACGGTAGTTCAGTTACGCATTTCCCTTCCCGGCCTAGTTGTATTTATCCAGATGAAAAGTTTGTGTTCTAAATTGATACTGTGTGTACAAGGTTGTTGGGAGTACATTTGCAACGGGACAATAACATTATAAGTTTTATGTTGAACAACAGTATAATTACAAAATATATTATAACGAATAAGCGTAATAAGCTAAAGAGTAACTGATCTTTACGATTAAAGTAATATTTACAATATTTATGTTTCTGAGTAACATACAACTATTTTACAAGAAATTTAAGTTCTTCAAAGCGAAGTTCTTCGTAAAGTTGAAATCTATTGCAGATTATAACTTTGTGTTGTACTTTTTGATTACCTGTGGAAAAACATAATTGAGAAAATCATGTTAAATATAAATGACAATATTTTGTAAAGATCAACATGTTCTAAATAGTTACTTTATGTTCAGCAGTACAGTATTTTTTTTATTTTCTCTCCCCTACACTTTTCACATTTTGGGGCCGATCATCCACTTTTTAATAGGTAGTTTAATTTCATTAAAATAAATATTAAAATTTACGTCAAAAGTAATTTAAGTTACAATTTTATAAAATGTATTTACTACAAAGGAAACAACACTGCAATCCATTTTAAAAGAACTCTTTTCACGTAGGCTATATTGAGAAGAATCTTGTATAGATTAATTTTTTTGTGATTTTAAAATATTCAAATGCTAAACAAATGTGTTACTCTGAGGATATACATTATGTTCATATATTAACATGTAGAAATATGTACATGATGATATACTGAGATTAATTGGGATTGACGTTAAATGAGGTGAAGCATACGAAAATAGATTTTGAGACAGTTCCTATCCAATCAAAGTTGTAATCTTTATATTATTCACTGTTTCTAAACAAAATAGATAACTATAGAAAGAGAAAAAGTAATTTATTGCGTAAACAACTCTAATTAAAATATATATTTCAACAGAATTTTTAAACTGTATACTTCCAACCACAGTTGAAGTAAAACGTTTCACCGAAATCAAAGTTTTCATAGTTAAGTTTATCTGAATGAATATATTTAATTTAAAAAAATACTATTACAAGTACTTACTCTCATTTGCTAGCAGTCCTCCTTTCTAGTTTACTTTCGTTCCTTTTACTGATTGCTTCTAAAATGTACACAGGGTTGCGAATTGGCATACTCCTGGTTTTCCTAGGGTCGACCAGTTCTGGAAGTAAACAGTCTTTGTAAAACAATGCAAGTTTAGCTTCCATTTTCTCTTCCCAAAATTTGTCATCTCTTTCAATTCGTTCTACTTTAGTTCCTTTTGGTGTCCATACGACGAAGTTGCAGTAATTTCGTTGGGTGATATGGAGTTGTCCCTGTATCTGGTAATAATAATTATGCGATTTGTTAATCTCTAATTCATTAGATTTCACCTTGTTTTTCCAAAGAGACGAGAAAGATCCTTTCTTTTGGATAATTGCTTCGTCTGGTGTTACGTTTGTTGCCGAAGAAGGACATTTAATTTCAACCAGTCCATCGTCACCTAATAAGCCATCTGGAGTAGCTGCGAGGAAAGGAAGCGTTTTATCTATAAATAGACCACATTCAGTGACATCTATGCCGGATAGTTTGAGGTTTTCTAATGTGACTGCTTCATTTTCTCTGCCATATCGTAAACTAGGTGCATCTACATCCTCACTGTATAGTAGACGTTCAACAAGTTTGTCACATTTTGTATGAGGTAATCTCTTGCACACGACTCCAAAGTTTGATGCTGTCAACAGTTTTCGTCTTTCTTCTCTCCATAATGAGCTATCTCTTTGCAATCTTGTCTGAACTTCAGTGTCTATAATTTCTTGATCAGTTTTATTTAATTTATTTAAAAACCCTTCTGATTTCCTTAGATATTCCTCAGGTTCTAAGTCAGGCTTTTGGGCTAATTCACCATAGTGAGCATCTGGTTTACTTGATTTTACTATAATACGTCGCCTACTTTTTGGGGTTTTTGCTCTAATTGCTGCATTCTTCAGAACTTCCATCCTTTTTTTTTGTTCAAATAATTTTGTATATTTCCCTGGGCTTTTACTGTAGAGGGTTTTATGCAGTTTGTAGTGGGGTGTGCCACTATTCTGGCTAACAACAGCTGCTGCACATCTTGCTTGATATGATCCTTTCTGGGTATAATTTATTCTTTTTCCCCCTACAAACTTCGCTACTATTGAATTAAAGTGCTCTGCGTAGTTGCTATTGACATCGATAAGTAAACTTTTAGCATTATCAGCCAATAAACCAACTGATGTCATTAGTTTGTGATACAACCCACTCTTCTTTAAAGCCGGTACAAGATTTGCTTCGTTTTCCTTTGGCCCCTTACAGAAATAGTTTCTGTCGGAACATTTAGAATGTTCGCCAAAAACATGGCTGGGTCCATTTAATAAATCTTTTCTAAGTTCGGACACGCGTACACAGGCTGTTACATCTTGATTTTTCCTATATTCTACGGCTTTAGTGACTGCAGAGCGAAGCCGCATAATCGAAGCTCCAATTACCTTTCTTTCATTTCTGTTGAGCAATCAGCGCCATTTGCGTCTTTGTACTTGAAACTTGTACTTGCTAATTCTCTTATTTTGTTGCAGTAGTTTCTTAACATATGATTTTTACATTCTACTTTTTCTACTGTTAAGTCAATGTACGGACGCATGTTCCAGTAAATGTTTATATACACTACTGTCCCCATCAGCGATAACGCGCGCGTACTTTACTCCACACATTGATTCACTTGACATGAAACCTTCGGTTATAATGGCTGCTTCCATACTAGTAGAGGATTGGCTCCAATTTTTGTAGCAAGCGTGGTTTTTCACGGGTTCTTTTTTTAAGTCAGCTCTTGCGCATGTTGTACAGTATTTGTTTTTAACACCGATGTATAATACTTTTCGGGTAAAAAGGCCTACAATGGCTGCCTGAAATAACAACAAATATATTCAATTCACAGAATATTTAACCATCTTAAAATACTTTTAAAATATGACTCCTGTCACAGCAGCATGCATATTCAATGCATTTCTCTAATGTGTTTCATGACATACTTATTCACTTTCACCCCCTCGCAGCAAACCTGCATTCTCAGTGAATTTACCATGCATATATATCTCAATACCACACAAGTCCACTTACCAAGTTACTTTAACATATATTCGCAAATAAGCAATAAATTATAACTTTGTAATTTCTAAAAAATATAAAATAACAATCCACCGTGCAAAATTTTCATTTGTTATTCTAATAAAGCCCTGTAATACTGCATATCAAAATATTCATTAGACTCGTAACAGATCAGAAAGTGTCTTTTTACAACACCAAAAAAATAATGTTCAGTGATGTTGTTTAAACTTTGCTGTTACTTTGGTTTTAAATATTGAATCAGATCAATTTTGGTGTCACTTCGAGCCAAATTTGGTTTGTTACAAACTGTAGTTAAATGTTTAAACGTTTGTTATTCCGGGCTCCATGTTATTCATTTATTCAGACATGCATACATTTAAAATTTTTCAAACCGATGCAATCTACGATAGTATAGTCTTACGATTCTTCCCCAAGGAGGAAATTCTCTAATACAGCATTTTGTTTTGATCAACAAAATATAACGCATATTATATGTTTTAATTGAAATAATCAAAAATAGGTTAAAGACATTTATTTATAATCAACAATACATGTTGTTACCAAAATGGTTCATTGGCTATCTATCTTCGTATTGTACACCCAAAAATAAGTAAACAATTTAGTGACATTTTTATAATTTCGCTCCGCTTAGCGCTGATTGCGATTTTTACTAATTTAGTATATATTTTGAACCGTTAAAGGTACTGATTTTAAACTTGGTATAATTCATGCCTACACTTAATGATGGTTTGGTACTGAGTTTCAAGTTTCTATCTTTCATCATTTTAAAACGGCGTCCATTTTTGATTTTCAAAGCCAATACAGACAGACTGACGCCAAACGGAGCGGAATTTCAAAAAATGCCCCTTTAAATTGTTTGATTATTTTTTTAAAGTAGAATCCGAACGAAATATATCCAGTGCTCCTTTTTTATAACACTCTGTATATTAATGTTTGCTATAGAAAAACAATACATTAAATGTGTATTTAAATGAAGCGTATTTATGAAGTGTTACTTATGAATTTTAATTTTCACTACTGAAACTTTAAATTTCAAACTTCATTAGAGCAATACATATAATTTTGTATGAATTTTAGGGGTTATTTTATTAAATTTTAAAACTACTGCATACGTAGACCTATCCATTTTTTCTAGAAACACGATAATAAAATCGAAATTTACTTACAACGCCTGACATGGAACTGTAGTTGGTTCTGTAGGATCTCTTTGCCCAGCTTCCATCGGCTACTACCGTCAACAAAGGAACGCCCTCTTTGTCGACATCTCCTCTTTCTCTTGCTAGCCTAATCTCTTCTTCTGCAGCCTCTTTCATTTCTGACAGCGCTGTTTGCTGCCATCCATTTGCTACTGTTTTATGGTAGCGCTCGTACGTTGGTGCACTCATATTTCTAATGTTCATGGCACCGAGAAGCTCCTGAAGACCCGAGTAACCACTACCGATGCTCATTATCCCTGCTACTGCTGCGGTGTTGACGTCCATGTCGTTACCACTTACCGTCTCAGACCAAATAATGTCACTCAGGTTACACATACTACACACAAATTTAAATCCTGACCTCAAACCAGTATTAACTTTGCTTACACATGACATATCACCGAATCCACACTGAAATGGTTCATGTCGTGACATTTTTTTAATTTCACCAAAAATATGTTTAATGTCCACAATTCGCCTTCCAGAAAGAGAAACTGTTTCTTCAATCGGCAAGGATGATTCACATTGGTTAGTGGACTCCGCTGGCATCATTTCCTCAGTCTCCATGGCAGAGTTTTCGTCTGAACATTCTTGGAAACTTAGAACATTAGAACTATCAGACTGGGCACTTTCACCAACGACAGTTTTCTCTTCTACTACATGTTGTGAGCAGTGTTTTAAAATTCTCCATTCCGCTAAACGTTCTCCCCCCCCGATTTTTCATACGCCTCCCTTTCCGCTGACTATTTTTTTTTATTTTGTAAGGCATATTTTTTAAACAATCATAAACTATCGTAGCAAGAAAAATCCGGGGAACGGGCTAAAACAATCACACTACAGCAGCGAGCACTAGAACAACCACACCACAGCGAGTAAAGAGCGTCGACTGTCGTCTGCTGACGGGGACCAGAGCCCAGAGCTCTGGCGGGAAGGTAGGCACTGCGAAGACGCTCCTTCTTATCTTCTTATCTTATCGCTCCTAACTTCCGGTGCACTTCCTTCCCACGGTTGACTATTTCTAAGATTTTTATATTTCAATAAATTATGTTCAGTTAAAAACGAATGACGTTCAGTTGTTTTACCATAACAACCTAAACAATTAGACGGTATTAATATTTCTAGAAATAATCTAATATTCTAGATTTCTATAATACTGGAATCCCGCGATTGATTTCATGTTATGTACCAAAACAATTTAAATATCGCAAATACTGATACGATATGTATCGTCTTAGAAATATCGTAAACAGACGAAAGCGTTTGTTTGCTTTCTGACGGCACGTAGGCCTACATGTTTACTATTTCTGGTTTGTTTACACGTTTGTTAATGTTAGGAAGGATCTCAAGAGCATAAAAATCAATACTATTTACTTTAAAATGCTGTAGAGGCATTTAAATACTGAAGTTAACTTTTATTGCCCCTAATACACTCAATGGCCAAGTCAGTGGTAGCGTTTCCAATGATGATGTAGTTGTATTCCTCCGCCGCGGAAGTTTCCGATTTGCGCCGCTTGGATCGCCGTTATCAGAGCGTTCATACTTTCACGCGGGAGCATATCCCGGCTATATTTTTTAATTTAGAACAATACACTATATGGCAAATTGAAGACCATGAAATTCAACACTAGGATCGCTTTTTAAAATTTGAATTAGCTTAGTATTTAATTAGTTATCTACTATCGAAATTGGGCAAATTCGAAGGCTAACTGCACTTTTATTTGTTATAATATCGAAAAATTTAAAAGCCATGTTAGTGGGAAATATCTTTCTCTTTAATTTGGTGTATCGTTGTTTGTTATACGTTGAGAAATAACGACAGTATATGCTCCCGCGCGGAAGGGTTTTAGCGCGATATTTTGAGGGGGTTTAACATCCTCTTAACATATCAGAGCTTGTAATGGCTGAGGACAAATTCAGTTTTAACTATTATTTAGAAATAAAAATTGCAAGGGAAAAACAATAATATAGGGTTATTTTAAAGTGATTTTGCACATACATAACGAATACATTTCAAAGTTTTAGTTCAGCCATTCCATACTGTGAGATTTTGTGACCAAGTTATAGTTTATTTCAACTCAATATACGATCAAATAACGCCGTGAGAGCTTGTAATGTAGGAACACGTTTTCACGGCACTAAGCCGACGGGTGGAACCCTCTTAAGCACCCAAAAAAATCAAAGTTTTTGAGCTCTTGTAGACTTTTCGTGTTTTTCGGGTACATTTTCTATGTTGCGCACTGTCGAGGGTAAAATCCCTTATAAATCATGTCATATTTGTTGCAGAAGGCTTTTAGTTACCCAAAGTCATAGTATTTCAGGTTGTTAACGGTGGTCGTATCCCTTATAAGGTTCAAAATACGCCTTTTAAAGGCTACATTATACATCAGTTAAGGGTATAATTTACGACAGGGACCTGGGGGCGAAGCCCCCCACAGGGGTCTGGGGGCGGAGCCCCCAGCGAGCGAAGCGAGTAAAATATATACAGCCGCATGTGTAACTCACTCACTCACTCACTGAGGTATACGAATTCTAGACCATTTCTAGACTAGCTAGAAACCTGAAATTTTGCATGCAGGTATCTTATAGCTTGTAACCCCCAGAAAAATTGCCAAAACTCACAATTTTCTATTTTAACTCCCCTAAAAAAAATATTTAAAACCCCCCAAAAAAGGCTTATTTTAAAATTACAGTTTTTAAGCTCTAGCGGCCGAACGGATTGACCTATCGAAAAACGGACACCACCACGTGCCACAGATTTTGCAAGATCTGCAACTTTGTTCCTATGACATTTTGTCGTATCTCGCTCCCTTCACCCTTAGGTAGCGCTAGATTTTTAAAATGTCAGGCAATTTCGACGGTTATCTTCGTGGTTTTTAATTTCCTATCACTTTAATTTAGTATGTAAAGGCTTGATATTTGGCACTCAATATGTTTACACATTACCCTTCACGAAACAAAACATGGAATTAGGCCTACATGTAGCTTGTTCATTGAAACCCCCAGATAAATTTCAAAAAGGTATAATTTTTTATTTAAACCTCCTCAAAAAAATTCAAAATGGAGGAAATTTTGAACATCTCCAAAATAGTGAGTTTTTGGGCTGTAGCGGCCAAACGGTTGGTCCTATCGAGAAACGGAGACCACCACGACACACGGGCTTTGGACGATCTATAACTTCGGTCCTATGACTTTTTGTTGTATCTCGTCTCCTTCACCCTTAGGTAGCGCTAGATTTCTCAAATTTCGGCATATTTTCTATATTTTGTGGCAGTTTTTTATTTCCTATCACGTTAAATATACTTGATGGAGGCCTAATATTGGGCACGCAGTATTTCTACATCACACTTAGTAAATATCAGCAGAAATATAACTATTTTTACTACTTAAACCAGTCGAATTATCAAAAACTCTTAAAATCTATAGATTTTACCGTTTTCTAAGTATAAGTAGTAAGGAAATGCCGGTTCTGGAACAATTGTTATTAATTAGAATGCACTTATCACCATTTATACTTTAACTAGGATCGTGAGATATGGCATGCGTGTGTGTTGCACCTTTTGTTCCCAAATCCTTCTATTTTTAGTTTGAACTATCTCAAAAAATAAATAATTGTTAAAAAACTCAAAATGTGGTCTTTTTTTATTTGAGCTCTAGCGGCCGAACGGGTTGTCCTATCGAAAAACGAAGACCACTACGTGCCACGGATTTTAAACGAACTACAACTTTAGTCCTATGCAATTTTGCCGTATCTCACCCCCTTCACCCTTAGGTAGCGCTAGATTTTGTAAATTTAAAATTTTTTCTAAGATTTGTTCGTAGTTTTTAATGGTTTGTTGCTCTAATATGGAACTTAGAGGCCTAATATTTATCACAAAGTATTCCTACATTAGAATTATTACTAAACAACACTCACACGCTCAGAATAAATATCTTAAACACCCAAAAAAAATCAAAGTCTTTGAGCTTTTATAGATTTTATCGTGTTTTTCGGGTTATTTTTTATGTTGCGCTCTGTCGAGGGTAAAATCCCTTATAAATCATGTCATATTTGTTGCAGAAGGCTTGTAGTTACCCAAAATCATAGGATTTCAGGTTGTTAACGGTGTTCGTATTCCTTATATGGTTCAAAAGATGCCTTATAAAGGCCACATACACAGTCATATGACCAGATGTTTAGGTTAAACCCTTAAAAATAATCACAGCCTTGGAAAAGTTTTGGAATTTAGGTCTTAAATGGAATTAGGACCAATTTACATTAAACTGTGGCCAAACAGCGACCTGGGGGCGAAGCTCCCCACAGGGGTCTGGGGGCGGAGCCCCCAGCGAGCGAAGCGAGTACCGTTTATTATACAGCCTAATTTACTCAGTACTAAATTAAAGACGAAAAAATAACACACCACTTTGAACCTTATCAATATTGTGATGCGACGCATAATAACGCCACTAGAGTGCACCGCGTTTTGTTATTAATTACGAATTTCACTCTACACCCGCGATCCTCAATTTCCTTTTGCAAATTACGCGGTTTTGCATCGGTTTAGGAGTAAAACGCAAAATACCTATATTACAGTAAACAAAATAAGCTATAATATGATCCTTCTTGTGTTAGTTAACCTTGAATCATGTTTAATGATTTTGTGTGCAGTTTTGGTATATTGTAAGGGCAAGTGTCAAGTTCAGAAAATGTTGTTTATTCTTTTATTGTATTATTAAACAATGAAAACAACAACCCCGACGCATCAAACCTGTGTAGGTAGAACCTTCTACGCAAATTCCCAATATACATATATATGCCTCAATGTCCTATAAAGCAACTTATGAAGATGAATCAAAATAGGCCCTACCATATTAAGTCACTAAATGTTCATAAATTAACAATATAATATAAAGTTCTACCTATTATCTATGAGAATTACAATGGACAATGTTGTCACGTTTAGTTCGTTCAACAGCTTAATAACTAGTTGACGTAGGGCTATTTTTTCAAGTATTAAATTGATTGTTGAAAATTACAATGGACAATGTTGTCACGTTTAGTTCGTTTAACAGCTTAATAACCAGTTGACATAGGGCTATTTTTTCAAGTATTAAATTGGTTGTTTTTTCAAGCTGAGTTTAATCATGTCAATTATGTTTTTTCCATGTAAACTTTTAAACAAACTTAATTTTAGGTACCGGGTAGCCTAGATCTTACTAAGCTGAATAAGAAATAAGTCCTTTCTTATAGGAGAAACTCGCTATTAAATAAAGCCACGTTTAAATTTGTTGGGTTATAAAATTATTTGTATATCCTCTGTTTGTAACCATAAAACACGTATTACTAATAAAACAATTTGCATGAATTCCATAAAAAATATCCGGCAAACAACTTAAATTAAATACACAAAAGTTTTCCATTTCATGATAGTTTTATTGTAAGTTAGTACTTATTGTTACAGGTATTGTAAAACAAAACTCTCTTCCATTCCCTGCCGAAAACTTAGCATAGACATTGTGGCTTTAGAGCTAAGGAATAGAGAAGGGCTGGCTCAGCTTGCGGCGTGAATTGTAACGTGCACAGAGTTGACTGGAGGGGTGGGAATGTGACGTCATTTTAGTGGCACCACGCCTGTCAGGCGCTAGTAACACCGCTCTCAACGTCCCAGGACAACCTTACAATTGGTCTATACCAGTTTTAAAGGCTGACATTGGGTACCTACAACAAATGAAGTTGTCATTGCATATTGTATGTCTTATGGCTGTCCATTATGACAAGCCTACCTTTCACTTATAGTCCCTCCATTTGCAGTGGCTGGGGACAGAAACTCCGGGAATGGTTCTCAACCTGAGAATGTGGTCCCTGGCTGTTGCACATGGATACCCTGTCAGTTGAGTTGGCCAGTTGGAGGGCAGAGCGTGTCCGCCTGTTTGATCCTGATCACAGCTGTCACAGGAGCACGGAAGTTGGCCCACTGAAAGGTTGATTTGGCTGCCTAACCCATCCCACCCTTTACTTTCCTGCTATATCCTATCCTTCTGGTAACCAGCGTAAAATTCCCGCTTGTGGATGACGTGCCTAGCAGCTAATGCTGGGGTTTCCCAAACCAGCAATAGCGGAAAGTTTTTGGCGTTTTGCAGTTTTTAAGGCAATAAAAGAATTGATTGAACAACAACAACCGCTCTCAACTTAAATAATAATTATAAAAACAGGTGAATAGATGTACCCTTTCACTTTGGGGTGCTTGTAGGGGCTGTATAGCCCCTTTAACTTTTGGTTTTCGTAATTTAGAATGATCCATTTGCTGTTTACTTGCTGAGGAAAATAATTATGATAAAGCATTTTGCAAGGCTTGCTGCGTTGGAGTTGTTTTTTTTAACATTGTAAAAAAAAAATACACAACATTTTCTGAACTTGACGACTTGCCCTTACATTATACCAAAACCGCATATAAAACCGCTAAACATGATTCAATATTAACGCAATAAGTTTCATATTATAGCTTATTTTGCCTACTTAATATAAGTCCTTTGCGTTTTACTCGTAAACTGATGAAAAACTTGATAACTTGCAAAAGAAAATTGAGGATCACGGGTGTACAGTGAAATTTGCCATTTATAGCAAAACGCGGTGCACTTTAGCGGCGTTATTATGCATCGTATCACAAAATTGATAAGGTTCAAAGTTGTTTGTTATTTTGTCGTCTTTAATTTAGTACTGAGCAAATTAGGCTGTATAATAAAAGGTAAACGAAATATATAAACAAAACTGGATTTTTGGATCTTTTTTACATTGTTTTTTGTTCAAAATGGCGCCTTTAGCGGCAGTTATATCTTTAAGCAAAGTTTAAATTCGGATTCAGCACCCAAAAATACATAAGAAACAAAGAAACAAGACTCCCATGAAACCTTCCAGGTAAAACTCCTATTTGTCTGGGTTATTTAGGATGTTTACCAGTACCAACCGAAGGAGGTTAACCATTATCATTAAAGACTAGAAACTTATATACCCCAGGTATTATTTTATTTAAAACTGTAGTTATACATCATCATTTCCGTACTGTATCTTTAACACTTCAGTTACTGCTCAGCCTCATTACGACCGCCAACGCGGCGCATCGCAGCGCGGCACCGACAACAAAACGTAGGCGCGGCGCCTACGTTCAGCCTCATTAGCCTTCCTCCTTTGGACCCATTATTAATTTCAGAGGAATTAAACTGAGTAAAATAATACGATTAACATTTTAAAAGCTTATATAATATAATGAGTATGCCTGTACAGTTATAAACTGAATATACCCCTCATCAAGCCCATAATGCTATCTTGATAATTAGTATTTCTTTAATTACTATATAAATAAAACACCTTTTACTCAAATAAGTTGTACATCACCTTATATTTTCTTCTAGTAAATCTAACGGGCAATAGAATAAAATAAAAATTGTCAGTCTACGTAAGTTTGAGTCTTACAATGCGCATTTAAATAAAAGCTTACATAAATTCAAAATGGCGGATATTTGTCCAAAATGGCGGAAAATCCATTACAGAATTTAAAAAACAACAGAATTTATGTATTAAGGACATACTTAGAAATATATTCCACGTATTCTCGGCCTGCTTTTTCCAGATTTGTGGTGGTGGTTCTAGTTTACTAAATCCATACAGAAAAACAAAAGAAATGGTGGCCATTTTGAATTATGTCATCCTGAGAAAACGTGGTGGTTAGGAAATGTCCACCCAAGTTTTTTTTACCTTCCTATACACCCAACTAACTAGTTCAGCAGGGATTTTCTCTGTGCGGGTGTTTGCACACAGAAGTGTTGGCAGCTGTAGGACTATTAGCCTGACTGCACTTTTTCTGTGAATGGTAATAGATGTGTTTGTTTTGGTGAATGTGAAACTGAGGAAGAATTTAATAATTTGCACTGAAACTGGGATCTACATAATAAACCAAGTAAATAATGTGTCTAGTTACTCACAAGTGGCCGACCAAAGATTACGTCACATTTTAAACTTATTGTTTCCTTTATGCTGCTGTTCAAAACAGTAGAACTGCAAATTTACCTTTTTTCTAATTATTTTTTCCCAAATCCTATTTTAAGCACATATAACATTATCAAATGATATCAAAATAGACTGCAACAAAAATGTAGTATTCAAACTGTGTGATACAACGTTTTAGAATAATATTACGTACACTGTTAACACATGTTATTACAACTGTGAAATTGGGCAGCTAAAAACACCCTTTTTATTGTTCAACTAACAAAGTTTAAGAAATGAGAAGAGTAAAAGTGAAGAAGAGAAGAAGAGTAGTAGTGAATGAGAAGAGTGTCGATATATTTAAAGTATAGTAAATATGCTTTTACTAACGATAATTTTGAACCTCAACCTCCCCTCCCCCATTTCAGATAAGGTAATTGGTGTACAGCCCCCAGGCAAAAAACAACCTTCAGTGAACAGTGAACTTCCGTAGAGTAGGAAAGTAAAGTAGACAAACAATAATTAACAGTGTGGCAATTTGGTGATGTTTTGCTCATTTTACTAATTCTTGTCTATTATTGGACTGTTTTTTGCTCGCTTCTTATATCACCTGCCCCAAACACACCCCTTTCTTCCCCTTTGAAGCTAAGTCAGTTCTAAAAAATTACATTCCGGGTTGCAAAATCAACGATAGATGCCTTAATACAGTAACTGGGGATTTGGGGTCTGAACCAATAAGTACGGCGAATTTACAGTTTTGAATTACAGAGGTTTTCCACCTAATGCTTCGAGTTAGAGGTGCGACTAAGAAAACAGAAAAACTTTGAGCTATCGAGATGTTCCCCAGTTACCCTTCGACTTATAGAGGTAAAATAGCATAGCATTAAGTAGGCATGTTAAAAGGGAATGAAAAAATTCAACTTATCAAGGAATTCGAGTTAATGAGGTTGCAATGTTTATTCAAATTTGTTTAATGGTCCCTTAGGGTTTGAATTATCCAAGTTCCACCGTGTTTGGTAGCTCATGAATCTCTGTTTAAACGCCAGTTAAAACAAATAAAACAAACTAAATCAAGTGCACGTGAGTGCATGCAGTACTATGCACTGAACACGGAAATCCAACTGACCCACTGACCCATTTTGTGTCAAATAATATTGCAATAACTGTAAGAAATTATTTGCATAATTCTTAATACTCTAATTATTAGGTGGCATTAAATAGTGTAAACAAGGGGAACATTTTTACTATTTACCCTGCAACATAAAAATATAATTATACTGTATTTAAAATGCAAATTAAGCTCTCCAAGGGGTGGAATTTTCTTCTACAGCATACATTAGAATGTAAATTTTTATAAAATAAAATTAATGTAGGTACTTACTCAAATTTGTTCATTTGAAAACTACCCTTAAACAAAAAGTTACCATGGTCCTGGGCCTTGGTCTTACCCACGTCGGCTACGGTAAGTTAATAGATTTTTCCCCGTTGGGTGAGTTTGCTTAAAGGCTTATAAAAGTAATATATCAAATGAACATATATTGAGGCTCCCACGGTTCCTGTTCAACTTAACAAAAGAACTGAAGAACCCGGTAAATTTAATTTTATCATAAAGCACTTATAAAGTTCAGACAAGTTTAATGTTGATAACTTGACATACAATTTTTTATGGACCCTAATACAGCGGTTCTCAAACTATAGGGTGTGACTTCTGAGTGGGCGTGGTTAGTTCTCGTGACCCAAAAGTACACTAATGATTCACAAAACACATTTCATATCAAGCAACAAACTATATTTTAAAACTACTAATAGATGGCCTATCTTTTCTAAAATTATACTCTTTTACAATATTTATCTTTATTAAACTTAATTTATATTACTCTACTTAGTTATATCACATTTTTTAAGGACAATATAATAACAATTTTGGGGTCTAATACAGTATGCTAAAATCCATTATCTGCCAAAAAGGATTTATAACATAGAAAGTGCCAACTAAACTGTCAGTTTTTCACATCCACACAAGGGACATACTTTGGATGAATTATGCTGATAAGTAGTTTATTTTTCAACTCACCTACTTAGTGTTTTTTTTTATAAACCCTGTATAATTTTCTTCAATACCAAAAACATACATTACTGAAGAGGATAATTTAAAATTATTTACCACGCATGACAACAATTATTTCAAATAAAAACAAATGAAATAGGCTACCGTACTAAATGTGTAATTCAAACAAGGACATTTTGCTGTTATAAAAGTGTTTGCATATCAAATCGGGTGCCTACCTGTTGATCGACAAGTTATTTGGTCGCAGGGACAGTTGGTAGGGTTTTAAAAAATAAATATTAATAATTAAATAAAGTACTGAAACGCACTGAACGACATGTTAGTTGCTCACAGGGACAATTGGTACGGTTTTAGATAATAAGTATAAATAATTAAATCAAGTCCTGAAACCCACTGATCGACATCTTAGTTGCTTGCATGGACAGTTGGCAGGGTTTCAAATAAATAAATGTAAAAACAGATTGGCTACTTGCTAGATGTGCCTGTTGCTCGCGCCCCCCACTCTGCCTTCCAAAGAAGAGGGGCGAGGCAGAGGCTTGTAGTTGAAGTGTGTAGCCCCACCACCAACTCAATGTTTGACCGGCGGGACCACGGGACCATGCAGGACGCAGGTGCGGTAAGAAATTTGCTGAACCTTGTAACAAAATTTCCCCGATGTTACGGCGTATAAGGCAGTTCCGACGGCAACGATTGCTACCTCACCTTACTCTCTGAATTGTGCTCCTACCTTTTGGCGCTTTGGAGAACTACGTCCAACTAACTTGTTACGCAGTACAACACCATACGGCATAATTTGTATTGGTTAGTTGTGATTTCAAAATGGCAGTGGCTACGTACACGTCCGACGTGAGCCGCTACTGTTCACGTCCGTTCCAAATTATGCACCGTACGTTACTTTTCCTGTGATTTTTAAAACAAATTGAGAGCCAGAAAACCTCCTAACCTAACCTAACGTAACCTAACCTATCCTAACCTAATGTAACATAACGTAACGTAACCTAACCCAACCTAACCTAAGCGGTAGCGAAGTGAATTTGCCCTTACATTGGACGTGTACGCAGTCACTTCGTTTCAAAATATGACCGCGCCCATTGAACAGTTCACTGCACACACTAGCAGCTAAAAAAATGCGCGCACCTCCTGAAGTATATGTATATGTGGTACCTCTAGTTGCTGCACACAGGGGCAGTTTAGTCAGTGTGTTGTTATTGTATTTGCGCCTCTTATAATTTGGCGTTCTCGGTAACTGCATATTTACTTGGCCTAGTGGGAAATGGAATGCTGGATGTACATAGCAGTAATATGCTACAATTTGGGGAAGTCTTATTATCTTTTACATAGGTTTAAACGACTTTAGATGGGGAAAGCGACCGTAAAACGTGTATGTTCAATGGAACATATCCTTGCTTGAAGTTGTTAAATATGTAAATTGGTAATTGTAATTAATTATGGAATCAAGACGTACAAGGTATTGTCCAATACTGCAGGGTCATCTCAATGTAATACATTACAATTTGCAAGGGCGGGGATTCCATTTTAAAAAACTATATTAAATGTTGCTGCATTTGAATCTGCTTCTTTATTGATAACCGCTAACAAAGAATGCAAACTTTTATCATAGATTAAGAATACCACAACTAGATTCTCCACGGGATAGGGAACGGTGTGCTCGGTCTGCTTGTACGGCGAACTTGCTGGCCCACGTAGTTCTGTACGGTTAAGTTAGGGGCGCTAGAGGTCTCGCCGTTTAACACAAACACACTCTGACCGGGTAGCCGCTCACACACGCGCGTCCGCACGCCCCGCGCGCCCGCGCCAGCACACACAACGCTCTCGCCCAGCCGCTTACACACGCGCATTTGCACGCCCCGCGCGCCGTGCCAGCTCACACACACAACACTCTCACCCAGCCACTTACGCACGCACATCCGCACGCCCACGCCCCGCGCCGGCTGACTGAATCGCGATGTGAACCGAGAGCCCACTATGGTACTGAGATCAACGCAGCGTTGTCGGTAGTACGGCATTTCAAAATTAAAAATATATACTATATACTATTATTTTGTATTGTAAACTGTTTTAATCAATGTAATAAAAGTGATTTTCAGAGTTAAATTTATTTTAACAATTTTAAAACATTAAACAATTATGACAATCCACCTCCACAGAATATCTTTCCCACCTATTTTTAAACTTCTTGTAAATTCTGGATACTATTATTTTGTATTGTAAACTGTTTTAATCAATGTAATAAAAGTGATTTTCAGAGTGAAATTTATTTTAACAATTTTAAAGCATTAAACAATTATGACAATCCACCTCCACAGAATATCTTTCCCACCTATTTTTAAACTTCTTCTAAATTCTGGATAATATTATTTTGTATTGTAAACTGTTTTAATAGATGTAATAAAAGTGATTTTCAGAGTGAAATTTATTTTAATAATTTTAAAACATTAAACAATTATGACAATCCACCTCCACAGAATATCTTTCCCACCTATTTTTAAACTTCTTGTAAATTCTGGATACTATTATTTTGTATTGTAAACTGTTTTAATCAATGTAATAAAAGTGATTTTCAGAGTGAAATTTATTTTAACAATTTTAAAGCATTAAACAATTATGACAATCCACCTCCACAGAATATCTTTCCCACCTATTTTTAAACTTCTTGTAAATTCTGGATAATATTATTTTGTATTGTAAACTGTTTTAATAGATGTAATAAAAGTGATTTTCAGAGTGAAATTTATTTTAACAATTTTAAAACATTAAACAATTATGACATTCCACCTTCACAGAATATCTTTCCCACCTATTTTTAAACTTCTTGTAAATTCTGGATTTTCGTAATTTATACATTTTAATTTAGGACCGTGATGGTAAATCTATTGTTCAATGGCAACACTCAAATTTAAAATTTGTTTTTCCAAAATGTTTGAAATTTCACGCTGATTATGGAAATGATAGTTTTCCCCGCGAAAATATCGTTATAACCTCAGATAATGGGAAAATCGGAAAATATTTGTTTCTTATAATACTGTCACGTGGGTATTCAAAATCTGCGGAATTCCACCCTGACTACGTACGTGCAATTATTTCTCCGATCGGACTATTACTAATCAAGCTACGGCCGTTAAAGCTGGAGCGCGCGGGGAAATGTAGAAAAACTGCCGCCACAGCCACAACAACAAATCAGCGCACTGCGGATTTAGGTTAGGTTAGGTTATGATAGTTGAATTAGTTATTTATCATAAACTAAACTAACCTAACTCCGCAGAGCGTTGTATGTCTAAACAACGTGCTGGCACATCGCAAAACACGGCCCCGAGCCCGGTCTGTGTTTAATACATCTAACGATTTCGATTAAATTTTAGTCGTTTGTAGAACTTTAGTTTTCCAACAAAATGACACCACCCGCATTCCTGTAAAAATTCGGGTTCAGAAATTACAGGACTTAAAACTTACTATTCACCATTAAAAAGAGCTCAAAAAACTAAATAATTTAGTATTTTGAATTACTATTCTACGATTGCTGGTTTCGGAGAAAATTTAAATTTTCATTTAGTGGTAAACGCAGTACGTTGTCCAATGTTATTCTTATGGGGAATACAAAAATTACTATTTCTCTCTTATTTACTGATCAATTTCATTAAAACTTGATATGCTTGTCAATTTAGCATTGACCAACAGAGTTAATTCGAAATATGTTGCCCCCTAATAACCCTGGGGGGAATAGGGGGTATTTCCCCTCTTAAAACCACGAGTGTATAGCAATGGATTCTGTAGTGCCTCCAAAGCAGGGATTTGGGTGGATGTTTTTTAAAACAACTTGTTTACAAGATTTTCTGTACATTCGACCGTGCTTTGTATTCTATATTTAGTAAATAAAAAGTAATTTATTCATTAAAGTTGGGCTAAAAGGGAGTAAGTATGTGTCAGTTTCCTGATACCGTTTATTTACTCAAGTTATCGCATTTACGGACCAATATATAGATATATATATAATTGTAATGAACATGTTAAAACAGCAAACCATGACTCAATTAACAATATATAAAACCTAGTCTTGGCGGTCACTATCGCGACCCCAGGAAATAATCAGCTGTTTCAGGAATACTGTTTCACAGCTGAATACTGCCGGCTCCCCTAATATACAGAGTGTCACAAAAATCCGGAACTGGCTATATATAACCATATTCTACATACAAAAATAAATCGAAAATGTTCAGTAACATTTTTTCGATTTCAACTTCAACTTCGTTTAGCCGCTATCCGCCATTTTGTTTTTTCACTTAAACATTTCTATTTCCGTAATGGATTAATGTATCAAGTAAAAATTTGGTATGGAGCTTTACAGGATAAATGCCTAAATCCACAAAAAAAATATTTTTTTCCGACGTTTATTTTCAAAATGGCGGCCACTTTAAATTTTTAAAGTCAAATTCCATGAAAACTAGCAACTGAAACAAAATTTACAAGGTATACAATTTAAAGCACTTTGTAATCCAAATCTAATGACATTTTTACTGTAAAAATCGGTTAATAAATAAAAAAGGTATGGTAGTTTTTATAATAAATTTCAAAATGGCGGTCATATAACATTTTCAAAGTCAAATTCCCTAGTGCATTTGACCAAGTCCTTTCCATTTTATGTCTTGTAAAATTTTGTTTTAGTTGCTAGTTTTCCAGGAATTTGACTTTGAAATTTGTATATGGCCGCCATTTTGAAATTTATTATAAAAAAATTACCATAACTTTTTTATTTATTAACCGATTTTTACAGTAAAAATGTCATTAGATTTGGATTACAAAGTGCTTTAAATTGTATATCTTGTAAAATTTTGTTTTAGTTGCTAGTTTTTATGGAATTTGACTTTAAAAATTTAAAGTGGCCGCCATTTTGAAAATAAACTTCGGAAAAAAATAATTTTTTTTGTGGATTTAGAAATTTATCCTGTACAGCTCCATACCAAATTTTTACTTGATACATTAATCCATTACAGAAATAGAAATGTTTAAGTGAAAAAAAAACAAAATGGCGGATAGCGGCTAAACGAAGTTGAAATCGAAAAGATTTTACTGAACATTTTCGATTTATTTTTGTATGTAGAATATGGTTATATATAGCCAGTTCCGGATTTTTGTGACACTCTGTATATTAGGGGAGCCGGCAGTATTCAGCTGTGAAACAGTATTCCTGAAACAGCTGATTATTTCCTGGGGTCGCGATAGTGACCGCCAAGACTAGGTTTTATATATTGTTAATTGAGTCATGGTTTGCTGTTTTAACATGTTCATTACAATTATATATATATCTATATATTGGTCCGTAAATGCGATAACTTGAGTAAATAAACGGTATCAGGAAACTGACACATACTTACTCCCTTTTAGCCCAACTTTAATGAATAAATTACTTTTTATTTACTAAATATAGAATACAAAGCACGGTCGAATGTACATAAATAAAGGTTTGATAGTGCTGGTCTGCTGGTCAGGTTAATATTTCAAATAATATGTTCGAATTTTTCGCGAGCGAAGCCGCGGGAAACAGCTAGTATATATATTACAATTTGTACGAATGGCATCTGGGGACCTCAAAACAAAAAGTTATCATGGTCTCGGGCTTAAGTCTTACCATGAGATCTACGGTAATAGCTTCTTCCCGATAGGAAAAATTCGCTAAAAGAAAAAATAATATAAATTGGGAAAAAGTATGAAATAGGATTTCAATAAGGAAATATTGTTTGTTATTAACTGATTCGTTGGTAATGAATTATCGAATATAAGTACCATCCTTTTAACTACTCTGACTGCGCGCTTCTTTGGTAATTTGTATATAACAGTAAGACAATTTTCGTGGAAAACGTAACAAGGGAGAAGCCGCTTTGATTTGACGATGACGATGGGAAGGCAAGGCAGGGCTGGCAGACGCGCTGCGAGCAACGACGCCGGCGGTGTTGGCAGTACCTTTGCGGGGCCTACGTTGGCCCCGGCTGTTCTCTCTCACGCCCTCTCTCTCCCCACAATTACTCCCGCTCTCTCTCGCACACGAATGCTGTCTCCCCCTTTCCACCGCTTAACGTTGGTTCCTCACGTGGCCACGAGGTAGCGCCACTGCACTGATGCCGCCGGAGCCGCTAGTACTAGAAAACCCCAATAGAGCGCACCACCGTTCACCCGTTTTGGCCGTCTTCACCTTTTAGCTTGCCCGTGAATCATCTAGGAGTATGTTTAATCTATGCTTTTATCCTACTAATTTCAATATTATTAATGTGAAAGTTTTGATATATGGATATTTGTAGTTCCATCACGCATAAACTACTGGACCGGTTAAGCTGAAACGTTGCATGAACTATCGAATGAACAGCTTACATATTGCATTAACAAATAATAATAACAACACAAATCCAACCTGATAATGTCCACATCCAAACTTAAAGTTTCACCCCACGGGTCCTGTAAGTTCCAATGCAAATCTTATGCGAGAATACCTACCTACCTATCTATCTATCTTTCTATAATGTTATAAAGAAAAGGTGGTTTCTATCTGTCTGTCTGTCCGTCTGTCCGTCTATCTGTCTGTCTGTCTGTCTGTCTATCTGATGTTCCGGATAAACACAAATACCCCCGTCGCAGCAAACCTGCATACTCAGCGAATTTCCAATGGAGATATAAATGTCTTAATACTACATAAAGCCACTTACCAAGTTTCATAAAAATATATTCACAAATAAGCGATATATACAATTTCAATTGTTCTCCATAAGAATAACATTGGGGCTGAGTACGCAGGTTTGCTGCAACAAGGAGCACAAAAAATGGGTTTTTATGCTAATATCAATATAACTCAACTAGGTGAAGTCGTATACCAGTTTTTAATCATTTATGTTCATAATTAAGGGAGACAGAGCATTTAATTATTCTCCATAAGAATAACATGGGGGCTGAGTATGCAGGTTTGCTGCTAAGGGAGAATCATGAAAAAATGTTTTTAGCAAATATCAATAGACCACAACGAGATGAAGCTGTATACCAAGTTTCGTAGTATACGTTCATAAATAAGCGATATATTAAAATTGTCTTTTTCTCCATAAGAATAACATTAGACAACGTACTGTGTTTAGCACTTTCAATATCTCGGTAACTAATTGACGTAGAGGAATGATCGAAATACCAAATTGTGTGTTTTTTTAAGTTGAATCGAATGGTAATAAACGGTATCAGAAAACTGACACATACTTTCTCCCTTTTAGCCAAACTTAAATGACAAAAATATTTGTTATTTACTAAATATAGAATATGTAGTATAGATAAATGTACAGAAAATTGTCTAAAATAGTTGTTTTCAGAAATATCCACCCAAATTGCTTTTTTGGAGGCACTATAGAGTCCGTTGCTACACACAGTAGTTTTGAGAGGGGAAATGCCCCCTTGCCCCCCCCAGGGTTAAATAGCAACACATTTCGAACATCATCTGTTGGTCAATGCTAACTTGACCTGCATATCAAATGAAATTGATCAGTAAATAAGAGAGAAATAGTTATTTTTGTATTCCCCATAAGAATAACATTGGACAACGTACTGTGTTTACCGCTAAATGAAAATTTCAATTTTCTCCGCAACTAGCAATCGTAGAATAGTAATTTAAAATACTAATTTATTTAGTTTTTTGAGCTCTTTTTAATGGTGAATAGTAATCTTTTTTAACATTTATGATTTTTTATGAAAAATCCAAAAAACTGAATTTTTGATGTTTTAAGTCCTGTAATTTCTGAACCCGCATTTTTCCAGAAATGCGGGTGGTGTCATTTTTTTGGAAACCTAAAGTTCTACAAACCACGAAAGTTTAATCAAAATCGTTAGAGCCGTTTTTGAGAAATTTGGATTTTTCATGTTTTTTGGCGGTTTTTGGGGGATAATTACCCTTAAAAATCAAAAATTCAAAAAATGAAAAAAACGCCTGGAGATATCGTGGATTAGTACCTACATACCAAATTTCATAAAAATCGGCCCATAGGTTAGGGCTCTAGCTCTGTACACATCCACACAGACACACACACACACACACACACACACACACACACACACACGGACACACACACACAGACAGACATCACGTAAAAACCACTTTTTTGGGTTCAGGGAGCACCAAAACGAATATTTCCACTAACAACTCAAATTCGAAAATTTTTACGAAAACAATACTTTCTCCATATACTATGTATAGGGGGAGAAAGTAAAAACTAAAATTTGACTTTTTCAAAAATTATATGTAAACAATTCAAAAAACCCTTTTTTGGAGTACAAAACCCCCCCAACATACCCCTTTGGATAGAGCGATCAGGCTGGTTTTCGAACTTAAAGTCATAAATGTTGCTTTATACGTTTATACCAAGTTTCATAAAAATCGGATCATTTTTACGAGAGTTATCGTGCTCACGGACACACACACACACACACACACACACACACACACACACACACACACACACACACACACGCACACATATATATATATATATATATATATATATATATGTGTATACAGTTTCGAACGAATGGTGTTTTTGGGGTCTGGGGACCTCAAAACGAAAAGTTATCATGGTCCCGGGCCTAGGTCTTACCATGACGACTACGGTAAGAGCTTGTTCCCTATAGGGGAAATTCTCTAAAACTACTGAACCGACTGGGCTGAAACTTTACACAAAGCCCAAGCTTTACACTTTTCATCTTGAGCCCATACAACACATATGCCTATTCACTTCCTTAAAATCCCCTCGGGCTACGCCCCGTGAACGCCCTAAGTTTTAATATTTACATTTCAGAAGAAAGTAAACATCTAGGAAAGGTAATGCGAACAGCTGTTCACACTTCCATTTGACAGCTTGAAGAACAGAAGCAAGAACATCTGTTTCAAGCTAACTTACCTTTCTAACCCGTGCGATGAACGGGTACATTCAACTATTCATTTATAAAATTACCAGCTGTAGATGTTTGTCAGAATTTGTCGCGAGTGAAGCCGCGAGTAATTGCTAGTATTAAATAAACCTTGAAAGTATAAATTCGTCCAGTGAAATAAATTGCAATTAAAAGAAATTAACTCCTTTACAACCCGTTTAGCGAATTTCCCTTGTAGGGAAGAAGATTTACCGTAGACAGCCTGTTAATACCTAGGCCCGGGACCATGATAACTTGTCGTTTTGAGATCCCCAGACCCCAAAAACACAATTCGTTCATAACTGTATGTATGGGTATGTGTGCGTGTGTGTGTTTGGTATAATACTGTATAGGTAACTTTTGTAAGCAGTATCTCCTCTTCTTGGAAAAAAGAAAACTCGACTTTTCTTAAATAAAATATTACCGACTTCTGGAATGGTAACAACACCCTTCTCTCATCCGTTTTCTTCACATTAAAATTTATTAAACCTGTTTGTGAGGGGGGAGAATGAGAGATAGGGAGAGGATGAGGTGGAGAGGTTTCAGGCACAAATAAAAAGACTACTGATTACTGGAATGGTAACACCCTTCTCTTATCCATTTTAACTCTACATTAAAATAAACTAGTTTTCCGTTGCTCGATTCCGAGCAAGTTTGTACCCAACGAAAGGTTACTTCAGTTGTAAACAAACTAACAAAATATCTGACGCTAAACAGGATTATAAATCTGAGAATAATGAGAATAATGCTGATTATGTACTAAAGTTGGTTGGAAAATCAACACGTAATACCAAACATTCCGTGTTTGTGTTTGTGTTTTTGTGTTTTCAAAGGAAAATAAAAATAGGGTTTATTTTTGGCACTTCCGCCGTCGGATAGCGCCACTGTTCTGAAAATTCACCCTTTAATTACTGTATTTAAGTGGGTTCTAACCGGCAGCCGGAAGCCAATTCAAGATGGCGTATTGGATGGTCTCGCGTCAGTTCGAGCTCAAGTGGTTGTAAGCGTGGCCGTCAGGCGCGCTAGTTACGCTGGCGTTGCCAACCGCTTGCGAGGGAAAACTAGAACTGCCTCTTCTGTCAGAATCTGAGACTCTGTTATCTCCCGCCGTCGCGTCGTCGTACTACCAGCTGCTAAGCCTAGAGATGTTCAGTACGTGTATCTAACTGCGTAAAACCTTGTTAAGTATAATAATTTTGTAATTGGGCAAAATATACATTGATTGCTATTGTTCACTTTATTGTTGGAGATCTCAAAAGTTTAATTTGTCACAAAACCCGGCTGTGATAGAAAATCAACACAACAAGCTTTTTATCAAAATTGTATTAATAACTACTAATTTATTCAACACGTATTTCCATAACTTTATTAAATACTGAAAATTAATGCGCCTACTATTTATTTTATTTTTAATTATAAATTAATTGGCTTCGGCAGATTCCATACTACGCTTAAAATAAAAAACGCTGAGTGCATTACAAACGAAATTACAGTTGTGCATCATAAAATAATTTACAAAAGGAAATCTGTAGCTTAAAATCAATTAAATAATAATTTGTTTGTAATTTATTCGTATTAATTTACAAACATCCAAATCAAAATCCAAATACACGCAGTAATACTTAAAAATTGGCCAATAATACTCAACTTAGATATACAAATACAAGTTTAATAAATCAAAATACTAAACCACCCAAAGTACATTTCGTAAAAATGCCGTCAAGTTGAACTAAAAGATCAAATCATTACCCTACTATCAATAAGTGAATTACCTTTTTGGCAATAGGTTACAGCGAGCACTAAAGACCAATAGAGGGGACACTTCCATTTAACAAGCATTGCGGGATGTGAAGCCACGCCGCCGCCGCATCTGGTAGTCCAGAAACGGCAAACCGGGCTCGGAAATGTAGAAATGTTTAATGTGCGGCTATTAAATATACCGTGATTTGACATAGATAGGATTTCGATAAAATTCTGAAACAAGGTACGTGCATTCAGTGTTAGTTTGTAAAGACATTAGTGTAAATAACAATATTAATTATGAGTTCCTTATATATAATATAATTAATTAAATTTTAATTTTTAATATGGCTTTAAAATCTTGACTTCAAAAAGTTAGTCGGCTGCCAAAATTCTTATTTTTTGGTCAGAAACGTGATGTAAGCGGAAAAGTTTGAGTCAAATAGTTGAAGATTTTTTTTCAGATTTTTAAAAAATTATCCGACTTATACTTTTTTTAGAAATTCAAGTACAGATAGCGCGACCGTCACGTTGGCGCGCTGGTTAAACCGCTGCCCGGGCCCTGGCGTCCGCTCAATGCTATACCCTTCCCTTGCCTCGTGTTGCCTTGTGTTGTGTTAATAATTATTATTTTTATATAACTAACACTATCATGTTATGGTCTATAGTGGTTTTCATATTTCTAAGATCGTATGGAAAATATTATTCCAAATTTGTAACCCTGGTAATTTTATTCTTTTCTAGAGAAGACATGAAATCCAAGGTTTATTGAACATCACTTTATTCAAGAACCTTACCTTCACTCGCCTTATTTACCTTACCTCACTTTATTTACCTGTTTACCTTTTGTGGATTCAGGTACATATAAATAAATATATATATATATATATATATATATATAAATTATTCATTACCATTCAATCTAATTTAATTAACTTAATTTAATTTAAACACACCGGTACAGCAAGAAAACAGCCTTGCCTGAAGCTCTATGGACGGCGGGACTATGCTATTTTGGTACAGAACATACACTTTGCGCGCGAAATCAGTATGACTTACGCTGGGGGCTCGGTGTGTTGCCTATGAACGCCTTCACCGGTAGTCGTAGACGGGCTTCACCTCCAGCCACGCATGTACTCTCTATTGGTCTTTAGTGCCCGCTGATAGGTTATTCGCGGCTCATTAGATTTTCTTTCACAACTCGTACTGATTATCCATTTTCAAAAAATGTATTCAAAGTTGTTTTGAATGTTGACAATTACAGTAAAATTATTTACAATATTTACAACACTTATCAATGAGTGCGCTACGCTTTGCATTATAAGGTAAGTGCACGCGGAACACACGTGGAAGTGCAGAGAGCGATGATGACTCAGACAAGGTCACACACCCTGCGCCTGTTCCGTCACCAGCACAGCTGTAGTGCTTGTAGTGTCTAGTGACCCGAGGGTGTTACTGTCAAACTTTTCCAAGGCTGACTGCAGGCGCGGATCCACGGGGGGGAAATGGGGGAAATTTCCCCCCCAAGGCAAAAGGTTGGAGTTGCGCGCGCACCAGCGCCAGTGCTACGTCTGCCCGGCAGCGTCATCTCAACTTGTCTGATTGATGCGTTGTCAGTCAGATTCATATGCCTGTAATACCACTACAGAGTGTTCACAGACCGAAAATTCCTGGAAAATCGGAAAGTTTTACGGGAATTTCGGCGAAAATTCTTTAATTTAGTTAAACGTTTTTTTCGGCCATTCTCGTTCATGCGGTTCGGTTGTCGTCCCCCAGGGAGGTAGAAACCATGGAGAGCTCGTCAAATGGACAGAAAATGGTCCGCACATTGTCAGGCTAGACCCAAAGTGTAGGACACGACAAATCTGAGTAATCCCGAGCGGTGATCGCGTTGACGTTTACACGCTCCTGTACCTCTTAATAATAATACAACTACAATGAAACTTATATATTCCTTTTCTGCATGAATGTCCGCATCTAACAGTATCAATATATTTTAGTTTAAAATTATGTGTAATTTGTAATAATTACAATATTAGAACATAACATAAAAAAGTCAGTAAGCGAGAAAGTTTGTTATTCCTTAGGTAAAAACAAACTTCCAGCGAGAAAGTTGTAGCTAATTAGTTGATCTTCAAAATTTATTCGAAACAAATTTCTATAGAGCTTCTAGTTTCTTCAATAATAATCTATATAAATAAATCACAATCCCTTTTTTTGACGTGACTCCATAACTCGAGAACGAGTGCACCAAATTGGACGATTCTTTTTTTGTTGTGTTCCTTAATGCCAGGGGAAGGTTTGTATGAAAGAAAATTTTGAATCCACCCAACCATTATTTAGTAATTTGACTTTAAAAATTGTAAAAAATGTAAAAAATTGTTCAAAGCTTTAACCAAAAAGCATTACAATAAACGATATTCACATTAAAGACAGGACAACATCTGTCGGGTCATCTAGTGCAATATAAATAACGGTTATGTTGAGTTCTACGCGCGCCGCCGTCGTCGTCGAGGACCACGTGGTCACATTTTATGATTTTAATCGTGAACATTGAAATAGAAGAGAATCAACATCTGTTTACAGAAACTTAAGTTATACCTCCCTAACAACTATTCAAATAGACCTATAATTTGATTTTGTGTGTATAAATAAGGAATAGATCGGGGAACTGAAATACAAAGTCGTAAGTAAATATGTGTAGCTAAATATTTAATCAAAATTATGAATGAACTATGGTTTTACGTCGAAACTCAAAACTAAGCCTCTATATCAGCCAATACTATAATAACCAATCCTATAAAAATCATATTGGTGTTCAAAGTTGAGGAACATGACAAGGAACTCGAATACAAAAGATACTTAGTTTTGAATAAACTTTTCTACCAAAACTATAAATGCGATAGTATGGAATCAAATTTGTTGTGTCAAAATTCAAAACTAAGCCTCTTTAAAAGCCGTAAAACTGTTATTATATATTTATTTTCACGAAAAGAGTTGACTCATGTATCGAGTAAATAAAATATGAGAGTCATTGAGTCAAAAATTAATTAATTTCGATAAAAATCCAGGTTGAGTACGTGAACATCGAGATTTGTATACTAATATTGAAACTTACACGTGTTTTACGTCATAATTAGAGGTTAAATACATTTGAATTTAATACCAAAAGATAAAGAATTTATTCAGTAATACGATTCCAAAAAAACATTTTACTATAAAAAAATCCCTTGCACCGTAAACCTCATTTAACTGAGGACGTGTCGCCAATAACCCATAAGACGCTGTACTGAGCGCTGCGACCGAGTCCTACACTTTGAGATGTGACCTTGAGCCCGGCCGGACCGAATTTTTGTCTATCCCGACTATGGGCGCGAGCATGGTCTATCCCGACATGGGTTCTACCTCGCTGTCGTTCCCAGTCAATAAGACAAGTTTTGGTTGTCATTTTCAGACAATAAGAAACGTTGCCGATCGTCATTTCGGGCCATTAAATGCAACTAAATTCCTGTTTTTAATCTATCCGATGCGGAAAAATAGGCGTTCTTTACCTTACCTCGTGTGCTTGTTCTTTAACCGTTTCAAAATGGCGGCTATTTTAAATATTTGACGCCAAATTTAACGAAAACCGTTAATTTTACCAAAAAATTGAAAGATACATAAAATTTAGTAAATTTTATGGAGATTTCAACGATATCTTATTAAGCTTAGGTTGGACAAAGAATAACTGAGAAATTAATTTCTTTCTTGCTATACCTACAGTTTTCTCCATTTAAACAATGTTAAAACTATAACAAATATAATTAATAAAATAATTTCTCCATTACTCTTTGTCCAAACAAAGCTTAGTAAGATATCGTTGAAATCTCCATAAAACTTACTAAATTTTATGTATCTTGCAATTTTTTGGTAAAATTAATGGTTTTCATGAAATTTGGCGTCAAATATTTAAAATAGCTGCCATTTTGAAACGGTTAAAGATTTTGTATTCACATTTTGCAAAAAGAAATCGGCTAATAAGATAAACATTTGTGCAAAATCTCAACGCTGTAGCTCAAACCTTTAAGGAGTTATGACTTTTTTGTAAAAAACACATACAGACAGACAGACGCTAAACGAAAGGAGATAGGACATATGTTTATATAAACTTTGTTGCTTATTTTGACCCAAGGAATCACTAGGTAAATTATGTCCCCACCTTTTTTTGAACACCCTGTATATTGCCACGCTAGAAGGTGAGGTTTTTTGTTGTGTCAGGTTAGGTTGGCAGCACCGGCCGGCACTACGCGGTACAGCGAGTGACTCCCAGGGGCGCCACCGTACTGCCGCCTGATGTTCCTGAACATGCCTTTGTAATTTATACTCACACAATTCGAAAACTAAATATGTTTCAACAATCTTGTGCTTTATGTGCTCTTAACATATCAGAGCTTGTAATGGCTGAGGACAAATTCAGTTTTAACTATTATTTAGATATAAAAATTGCAAGGGGAAAACCATAATATAGGGTTATTTTAAAGTGATTTTGCACATACATAACGAATACATTTCGAAGTTTTAGTTCAGCCATTCCATACTGTGAGTTTTTGTGACCATGTTATAGTTTATTTCAACTCAATATACGATCAAATAACGCCGTGAGAGCTTGTAATGTAGGAACACGTTTTCACGGCACTAAGCCGACGGGTGGAACCCTCTTAAGTGATGCCCTTTCTTTAGATACTGAGAGGGCAAATCTATGCAAATATAACTTTAATTTGACAAATCAACTGTTAAAATCCGTCCAGCCGTGATCGAGTTATGACTGTGAAGAAAACGCCCTAGCGTAATAATATATTGTCTATAGGATACTTGGTCGAATCACACATTTTTAATGATATAATCTATCACTATACATAATTTTAACTCATTGTGTGCACTTATTAAGATGATGATGATGATCATGTCTTATTAACAGATACAATTTATTAATAAAATTGATAGTCTATCAATAAGACGATTTTGGCGTGGGAATTATTATACCCAATAGGGTCATAGCATAAACAGATTCTGGCAAAATGAGAGGGCATTTACTATATGAAATTATTATGATATTAAAATACCCCCGTCGCAGCAAACCTGCGGACTCAGCGAATTTCCAATGCATAATATTTGTCTGAATTCCACATAAAGCCGCAAACCAAGTTTCATAAAAATATATTCACATATAAGCGATTTTAATTATTCTCCATAAGAATAACATTGGTAATGAGTATGTAGGTTTGCTGAAACAAGGAACAGAAACAATTGGTTTTTATGCAAATATAAATAGAATTTAACTAGGCGAAGCCACATACTAAGTTTCATCGATATTCAATCATAAATAAGCGATATATGACATTCTAGTTATTCTCCCTAAGAATAACATGGGGGCTGAGAAAGCAGGTTTGCTGCAACAAGGAACAGAAAAATGGGTTTTTATATAATTATCAATATAACTCAACCAAGTGAAGCTACATACCAAGTTTTATTAATTTATGTTCATAATTAAGGGAGTCAGTACATTTTACTTATTCTCCATAAGAATAACATGGGGGCTGAGTACGCAGGTTTGCTGCTACGGGAATAATCAACAAAAAATCAATTTTTTGTGCAAATATCAATATACCAGTACTACTTGAAGCCACATACCAAGTTTCATCAACATACACTCATAAATAATCGAGATATCAAATTTTATTTATTCTCCTTAAGGATAACATTGGACAACGTACTGTGTTTAGCACTTTGAATATCTCTGCAACGGTTGGGCGTAGAATCACAATTTAAACACCAAAATGATTGTTTTGTGGAACTGAACAGGTTGGTAAAAGCAAATGTGAAGTTTACATTAAAATAAACTGAGGAAAAGCCAAAAACCTTTTTCCCATAAGATTAACATGGGAGATTTTATGAGCAGGTTTTTTTGGATTTTCTCCGCAACCACTTAACCTAGGTTAATAATTCAAAATACTAAATTATTTGTTTTTTTAAGCTCTATAACATGGTCTAAACCAAAATTAAGTTTTTTAAAAATTTTAAGGTGAAAAATACAAAAAACTGATTTTTGGAAAAATTAAAACCCCCATAAACCCCCCTTCCCATGGTCCGATTTTTCTGGTTTTCGAACTTAAAGTCATGAATGTCATTTTACATATTTGAGCCAAATTTCATCAAAATCGGACGTTTTTTACTCAAGTTATCGTGTTAACGGACACACATATATATATATATATATATATATATATATATATATATAGAATATATATAGATATATATATAGATATATATATATACATATATATAAATTTGAACGAATAGTGTTTTTGGCATCTGGGGACTTCAAAACAAAAAGTTATCATGGTCTCGGGCTTAAGTCTTACCATGAGACCTACGGTAATAGCTTCTTCCCTATAGGGGAAATTCGCTAATATAGTGTTTCTGTATCTATGATCTTCTCACGATATTTTAGGTTTATTTTAGAATTACTTAAAAAGAATTTTAAGGCTATTGAGTCAATTCCCTAACGGGTTGGTCTTTTTTTCTGCGTGATGGTGATAGCAAACATGATAGTTTTTAAGACTAGTGGGGTCGGGGTGAAATCTAAGAGGATTTCCAAAAAGCATATTAGGTCATACTAGCTGACGTACCCGTTCTTCGCACAGGGGTTTTCTCTACCCGTTATTTAGTCAAAGCAATTTACATTTTAGTTAGCTTGAAACAGCTGTTCTTGCTTCTGCTCTTTAAGCTGTCAAATTTAAGTAGGTATCCACAGCTGTTTGCATTACAGTTTCTGAATGTTTACTTTATTCTGAAATGTAAACATTAAAACTTAGGACGTTCACGGGGCGTAGCCCGAGGGGATTTTAAGGAAGTGAATAGGTCTATGTCTTGCATGGGTTCAAGATCTACCTATGTGTAAAGTTTCAGCCCAGTCGGTTCAGTAGTTTTTGCGTTCACCCGGAACATCAGACAGACAGACAGACAGACAGACAGAAACCACCTCTTCTTTATAATATTATAGATTTGAAAGAGGTACATTACAAAACGTACTATAGATTTTCAGCACAATCAGTCAAGCGATGAACAGGGCCGCCTTGAGGGGGAACAACAGGGGCCCCCAATTTTAAATAAATTCCGAAAATTGACCAATATATTTAAATAGCACTCTCTGGAACCCCACAGAACATTTTAACCAGTCCCCTAATTGTCTTGTGGAAGCCCTCGCGATGAAGTGAATTCACCCAGAAGATTCTCGTACCTCCAAATGGCAAAGGAAAGTTGTATTTTACAATTCCAGGAACTTACAGCTGTTTTATGTTAATTTTTTGGTGAGGAAAAAAGCTAGCCCATCACAATAAAAGTCATACAGGCTCATAATGTTCAAAATCATTTCCAGTTTTCACATGAATAAGACAAACAAATAACTCCAAATTACATGAAACTATAAAAAGCGGCTTTCTGACAGATTAACATATTTTAGGTATATTCCTTGCATGTAACCTGTAAAAATAATATAGTATTAACAGATAAAATTATAATAAAAATACTACCATATTTGTCTAGGTCACTGGTGACCGAGCTTTGCTCGTTCCTTGTCAGACAGAAGTTTGTTTTTATGAATGTAGTAGGCCCCTAATGTTACACCACGTCCTCCTAATGGTGGGCACATTTGCTTAGCTTATATTTGTATTTTTTATGCATATTTGAGGTAACTCCAGTTGTTATTATAGCTCAATATCCCTTTTATTCATTTCGTACCGCTTTATATTTATTCTTCATTCAATAGTTTTTACAATACACTGATTGATTAAACCTCAGAGTTACGACTGGCTGTTATGATTCTTTAGTTTTGATTTTAAAATCCATAAGGTACATCTACATATTTTAGTTTTATTATTACTTTTATTACATTACTCGAGTTTATCAAGAGAATGACACCTGCCTGGAATTTATTTTTATCCTAGAAGTTTGATATTTCCTACACTTTAGGACATCACTGGAGCAGTTTAAAAAACTCAAATTTACAAGCAAGCTATAACCTTATTCATATTAGAGTATAGCATAGACAGATTGATATTGAACCGGGTGGGGGGGGAGGCAGTACCCTTCAGAACGTAACTGACGAAACCCTTTTATGCCCAGCTTCGTTCAGAACCAGATTTAGGGTATGTAGACACCATGTGGTGCGGCCCCTTGCTGTCCACCGCCAAGGTTAACTAAAGTTTTGGAATATGGTTTTAGGTTTTTATGATTTATGTGTAGTACGGGCCACTTTGTGGATCGGGCTCCTAAGTAACTACCTATGTAGCCTATGACTAACTCCGGCCGTGGCTACGAATCAGGGAAAACATCAATCGTTATTATATATTCATAAATAACGGAGGCATTATCTATCAAATTACTCCTTAACGTATGTATAAGATATATACATACATATAGATCATATTTGATACAATCATAACATATGATGGGTTTAACATAATTTACATCATTTCGTTCCTATTTCTATTTTTTGTCATATAAATACAGTCACATTAACGGGTAAATTGATATCATACGGGAAATTTTGGTTGTAAGTGTTGGTATCTCTGCTCAGTGACGATCAGCTCCACGCTACGTTACTCCGCTACTTGGGCGCGCCTACAGCTATGAACGGAAGTGGACTGTTCCTGTAAATCCGCGCGTATATTCGCCTCTCCCCTCTCTTCGAGACAAGGAGAAGGGGGTGCGAGCAACTGGTACATCGAGCAAGTAGCCCATCTGTTATTACATTTATTTATTTGAAACCCTACCAACTGTCTATGCGAGCAACTAAGATGTCGATCAGTGGGTTTCAGGACTTGATTTAATTATTTATACTTATTTTCTAAAACCCTACCAACTGTCCCTGTGAGCAACTAACATGTCGTTCAGTGCGTTTCAGTACTTTATTTAATTATTAATATTTATTTTTCAAAACCCTACCAACTGCCCCTGAGACCAACTAACATGTCGATCAACCGGTGGGCCCCCTATCAAATCGTTGCCTCAACACGGTTGAAGAAATAAAACAATTTATTTTAGGAATATAAATAACTGGTCTTCTAAGGTCATATATAAACTGAAAATCCACATAAGGTTATGTTTAAATATCCAAAATAAAACAATGTAATATGGGGGGAGGGTCTAAACTGAAGAGTGTGGTGCATCAACTATTAAATCATTAACACATTAGCTGCCGTGTCTAAAATACCACAATCCTGACATATTGCCACTCGGAACTAATGGAATAATTCCCAACATCTTTTCAAAAACATTTAAAATATAGTCCATATGTACCATTTCAACAGATTTTATATGTAAATTATCTTAAAAAAATCTTGGTGTGTTCGGACCTACGTGCAGATTTACGGCGTTTTTCCCCTTGTATGTTGGTCGTACTAACGTTGTTTGTTTACCTTAAAAGTCAGTCAACAAGCGACCCTATATTTTTTGTCACATTCATAATGGCTGGTCTACTGTTTGGCATCGGTCGAGGGTCATGGTAATTTATTCCAAGAGATAAGGTTTGTCCTATAACAATATTCGAAAACTGAAACTTATGGTCGTACAAAGACAAATGATGGCTCATTTTTTACGTACAACTATCACAAATTAAAGAAAATATCAATCAAAGGTGTGTGATGTTCCATCCAAGAGATACGAATAATAATCACTGTTTATCAGTTTTATTGATTTTCCCGACGATTCAAAATTTTCTATGTTGATTCCCTCCTTTCCCGACATTTTATTAATTTCTATTCAAATTCCTGACTTTCCCAATTTTCCGAATGCTAGACACCCTCAATTTATTTGTACACATGAGTCCGGCTAATTCGAACTAATTGGGACCGAACGCTGTTCGGATTAGCTAATTGTTCGGATTAGCCGAGATAATTTAAATAATAGAGAACGAAGCAACTGAACGGGTCTGTAGTATTGTAATATGAATGAATGATACATAAAAACAAGTATCAATAGACCGTTTACTCTTTCAAACGCAGAATCAAGAATATGCACAGTGCATTGCAGGCAGCACACTGGCCCACTGTGTGTAGTTTTGTGATGTGATGTGAGCGGGCAAGCGGACTGTACGCATGACGATACTGCACGCGGACTGTACGCACTGCCAACTGAGACTGTACGTCTGCCTCCCCACTACTACTAGCTCAAGCGCCAAAATCATAACAAAACCTTGACGTAGTCTACTAATTTTTGTACTGCGGTCAGTCACCTGTGCAGTCGCGCTAGTGTTTTATTTAAATTACCGTAGCTAGTTTTTATTTAATCGTGTTTGTGAAGTGTGAAAGCAAAGTGCAATGGCTACTAAACGTAAACATAAAACGTTGACTCTTAAAGACAAGCTGGAAGCTTTAAAACGTTTGGATAGTGTTGAAAGTGTGACAAAACTAGCAAAAGAGCTAAACGTTGGTAAAGCCACAATTTGTGTTTGGAAGCAAAATCGAGCGAAGCTTCAACAATATTGCACTACGTCTTCTGAAGCGACTCTTGAAAGTCGGCAAACAGCGCAGCAATCCCAGTACGATAAAGTTGACGAAGCACTTTTCCTTTGGTTTTGTCAAGAGAGGGAAAGGGGAACCCCTTTAAGTGGGCCTATTGTCCAAGAAAAGGCGATACAATAAAACACACTACTAAATGGTGAAACCCCATTTACGGCGAGTACTGGTTGGTTTGACCGATGGAAAAAGCGCCATGGTATTTGTCAGTTAACTATCACTGGAGAACAGCTTTCTTCTGATCACGCTGCGGCGCAGGAGTACCTGAGTACGTTTGAAACTTTGATTGCTGAAGGGAATTATTCCCCCCAACAAGTTTACAACGCCGACGAAACCGGCCTCAATTTTAGGGCTCTTCCAACTAAAAGCTTGGCCTCGAAAGAAGAAATTCGAGCTCCGGGTTTTAAAATGAGTAAAGACCGTACAACATTAATGGCTTGTTCCAATGCTGCCGGTAACCATAAGCTACCTCTCATGATGATAGGCAAAGCTGCGAAGCCTAGAGCCTTCAAACACATCAATATGAAGTCACTTCCAGTCTATTATAGAAACCAAAAAAAAGGCTGGATAGAAGGTAAATTATTTAAAGAATGGTTCCATGACCAATTCGTGCCTTCTGTTAAGCAGTTTAGCAAAGATAATGATGTGCCCCCACGTGCTATCCTTTTGATAGATAATGCGCCTTCCCACCCAGATATCGAAGAGCTTTCTTGTGGCGAAATAAAGGCAGCTTTCTTACCACCAAATGTGACACCCTTACTACAGCCAATGGACCAGGGAGTTTTGCAGGCACTTAAATTGAAGTATCGAAAAAAGTTTTTGAGATCTCTAATCGAAGACGATACTATCCCTTTAGTGCAAAAGATCAAGCAAACAAACGTCAAGGATATTGTCTATTGGGCCGCTGAGTCTTGGGAAAATGTTACGGTTGGAGCGATAAGAAAGTCTTGGAAAAAACTATGGACATCCTTAGAATTTGAAGACAATGCTACCAAAAATGACACAGTTAACCTGATACCGCTGAAACAGAACATTCCTGGTTGTGAGGATGCAGTCGAAGCAGACGTGAATGATTGGATGGCGGCGGACGCCGATAATGCTGAGACTTTGACAGATGATGAAATCATCGCAGCTGTGACGCAAGAACAAGTTCAGTGCGAGGAGGAGGAGGGGAGCGATGATGAACCTGTGTGCGGGGGGGGGGGGGGAGAAAGTGTCGCACAATGAGGCAGCAGCTGCGCTTGACCTCGCCCTACGCTACTTGGAACAACAGTCTACTGCCACGCCCGCAGATGTGATGTTCATGAGGAAATGGCGGAACTACGCAGCAAAAAATAGACTGTCAAAACTTCAACAAAAGACGATGACGGAGTTTATGAACAAAAACAAGTAAATTAATATTCACTTTTATGTGCAGTACGGTACGATATGTTCACTTTTTTACAGCTGAACTATCAATCCTTCATTTGTTTACTGTACTGTATTTTCTAAGTTACGTAAATATAGTCGTTTCACATTAAACAAAACATTTGTATTCTTCAAAATATTACTTTGTTTTCATTTTGTTACACCATTATTTTTTACCTTTCCCATTATCTTTTGTCTTTTAATGTAAAACGTAAAATATATATATATATATTTTTTAACGTAAAGTATATTTTGTTTACTAGTGCACAGTATTTACAAAAAAATCCAGAACCTGTTCGGATTACCTGTGTTCGGACTAGCGGGACTCAAGTGTACTCAATTTCGAAAGATCTACAGAAGTAACATTACGAACACGAGGAACTTTGACTTGTTCGTCAATTGTATAAATAAGGCAATAAGTTATTCCTTACGATTAACTATGTATAATCTTTATTTAATAGTGTAATCATACTCATTTATGGTTTCTTTTATTTCAAGTATGTAATACATTTATCTTTTTTACCATTTAAGTACTTTCACATATTTCAAGTGTTTTTAACTATTCTGACTCAAAATTTATATTATTCCAGTAATTTTATACCCTGTTTTTATAATTGTATAATTAAAAAAAAAAACTTATAACATTAATACTTATAAATGCAGTGTTTAGTACACACCATTCATTATATTTTGAAAATTACTCATTAGGTCCGAACAGACATAATAAATTGTAAATATTTTCTTCTACTTTAAGCCGACAGTTGGCAGCCCTGGTTGGTGACGAACCAAACCAATGAACGGCCAGTAGGCATGGTCTATCTATAATGCTGGAAGTTCAAAGTTTTGCTGCTAGGTCGCTCTGGTGACTAACTTGAACCGTTTTAGTAAAACCTTGCATTTGCGAGTTCTTAGGTCCGCAAGGACCTAAGTGGCAGCTAACGTGTTAATAGTGGGGCTTGGCAAATAAAGTTTGAGAACTGCTGTCCTAGTAACTTTACCTAATTCTAAATAAAAAATATTTGGGTTAAGTATCTTAGTTTGTACAAAATCTCCCTTAAATTGCATGGTTTTCTGAAATGTTCACCGACTTTTTGGTAGATTTATAAAAGCTTCCCTGCTTTCCCTGACCATCCGATGTTGATAGAACCTGATGGATCCAGGTTGGTGGAAACCCTGTGCAAGATGATTTCAATTTGAATAAAAATTATAAAAAATCAGCAGTAAGTTAGTTTTATATTTCAAGTACAGTGGAACCTCGATAACTCGAACCTCAATAAGTCGAATTCCTTGATAACTCGAATTTTTGTCATTCCCCTTGAATTTGCCTACCTAATGCTATGTTATTTTACCTCTATAAGTCGAAGGGTTAACAGAAAACACCTCGATAACTCGAATTTTTGCAGTATTCTTAGGCTGTTGCCGCACCTCTATAAGTCAAAGTTTTAGCTGTAGAACCTCTATAACTCGAATATGTACAATTGTCGTACCTCTATAAGTCGAAGTACTGACTAGAGAACCTCTACAAGTCGAAGTTGTTGGTTCACCAAACCTCCAGTGACTTTGCAGCCGGAAATTTCAACCCTCCCTCCACACTAAATCTCTTTCCCGGGTGCTCCTGGTGTCGGTAAAATAACCGACAAATTTATGTTGATGAGCAACACGCATATCAAACACACTCATCCTCACGCACGGGTTTCACCTATGTGAGGATTTCATTTCATAAATAAGGAACAGTCTCATATTGTTGTAAATTATATATATATATATATATATATATATATATATATATATATTAAATAAAATGGTTTTGATTTGATTAGATTTGTGTTCTTAGTCGTTAGTTAGTGTGAATTCAGGGGTTCTGGATGTAGTACGTGAAACGTAGTTTATAGGTTAGTTTTTACAAAGTGTTTGCAGTTTGGTAAAACGTGTTGGCAAAACTCTACCCCATGAGGAGAAGTTCAAGACTATTTGAGGCTAGTGACACAGGAAATAAAAACAGTGACATCGGGAAGCAGTTTGGAACACCAGTGAACACTGTCGACAACTAAAAACAAAAAAAGTGTCGTACTGCTTCACCCTAATTCCAACAATGCTCCGCATTTTTTAATTGTTATCATTTTTTGTTCCCTTTTAGTTTTGCAAATTATTTTAATAGCCTACAGTACATTAATGTTCAGCTAAATGAAATTGATGCGGAGTTGGTCAGAACTGACTTCCGTAATGGGAGGGATTTGTTTGGGGCAGGTGATAAGAAGTGAGCAAAAAGTCTAGAAAATAGACAGGAAGTGGTCGAACGGGAAAAACATCACCAAAATACCAAACTGTGAGTCATTATTTGTTTACTTTCCTCCTCTACAATATTTCCACTGAAGTAAGTATTTCGTCCTCTACCACGTTATCAAAGAGAACGGTTTACAACATATTTCCGGGCTTATTTTAGAATTTTAAAATTGTTCAAATCTATTTTAATTTTAATAATAATTATTATACGGTGTGGTTATTTTTTACACATAGCTCGAACTTGTAAGGATTATACCCTTCCATGATCCATCTATTGTGTTACCGTGACCCTCAATAAGTCGAAGTCTTTGGAAAATCACCTTGAAAAGTCAAACCTCAATATATCGAAATACTCGATAACTCAAATTTTTGCCGTTCCCCCTGAGGTTCGAGTTATCGAGGTTCCACTGTAAATACACCCACAAATTGTTTTTGTTATGAGAAATAACTATTTCTTTTATCACAAGTGCACAATAGCCTACACAAATAAACATATTATTAAAATTCTTAGATAAATTCATCAGCTTTCAGTTTGTATTCCTTTTACCTTTTCAATGTTGTATTTTTCCAGTGCTTGGGTCGCACAGTCTACAGCATCCTGCTGCATTTCTTCTGACATGTCAGCATTTTTAATAACGGCCTTACGATCAGACATGTTGGAGGAGCTGAAACAAATATAAAAAGCTAGTAAAACACACTAAACTTATGTAGGCCTACTGCAAGGACAAGGTTATAAAAATTAGATGATGTAATTATTAGATAATGTCCCTAACGATAAACTGATATCAGAAACAGTTCTCTGTAAACATGATTCTTTTTCCGCAGTCGCCATTGTTTGTAGTACAGGGGGCAGGGAGTTCACTACCTAGGTGGGATCAACAGCTCTACACCGCCATACTAAGTAGTTGGTGCTGGACCAGTGCTACATTACTCTGCTCAAGGTATTTTTATTTAGATCCCTCTAAATCAATAGGTCTCTACTATGTGCATCGTGAATATTTTAAAAGGCACATTCCGCGTATATGGAGGTAGTTTTGGTACCATGAATGAATGAATTAAAGAATTTATTCCAGAACAAAATACAGTAGACGCTCGGAAATCCGGGCTATTGTGACGGACGGCCAGTCCAGATTTAGAAAAATCCGGATTTCCCACAGGTGGGCGTGAATCATTAATTCCGCTTTTATAGAGAACAATTATGACAAAATGTGTTTACTTTCATGTGCCAAGTGTCAACGGTCTACTGATTTACATCGCTAGTGATGAGCCATAGACAGGAGAAAACCTGAACGGAGCAACGTCCACCGCATTCATAAACAATAACAAACACCGGTAACGGCACAGTTAAAAAGTTGGGCTAAGAGAGGAATCGGACTATACGAGATGGGGTTGGTAGGCTTGATGATGCAAACTACATGACATTTATGTAGTGCGGGATAATAACATGAAAACTGAAGGCGCTAAACCGTGAAGTTGCGTTTTTTCATTTTTACTTGTAACCAAAAATTGTAAAAAAATCAATATAATAGGTCCGGATAACCGAGTGTCCGGATAAGTGTGATCCGGATTTCTGAGAGTCTACTGTAATAGCAAATACAAAATCGTACAGCACTTATAAATAAAATATATAAAATATATATATCTATATACAATATATATATACACAGTAAAACCCCGCTTAACAGAAACCCGGGTTAACCGCAATGGTGTACTGTACAAGAAATGGATAATCAATAGAGAATAAGTCCGGCGTATGACTCACGGCGCGCCGAGATACCGCCTGTCGCGGCAGTCACTGAACTTAGATGTTTTGATGGGTTTTGCCACATACCTGATCCGCCCTTGAGGGGGTGGGGGTTTGACCCATACTGCATTTACCACATTCCATTATCACACTAAAGGATCAGTGTACCGTGACTCACACCTGCACTGGTGACAATGCAGTTCTGTTGTGGTTATGTAGGGTAGTGTCATTTGCCAAAGTTATAAGTTTGTCCAGCAGATATTCGGAGAACAATTTCCACGATGTCTTCGGAGAGAAAACATGTAGTAGTGTAGTATACATACATACATACAGTAAAACCCTACTTAACCGAAATAATGTGGGCGAGACCATTCCGGATAACCCATTTTTCCAGATAATCAACTGTTGGTATTTTAAGGTTAATTTAGGAAAAATATGCATACATCTTGGAGATTTCTCAATATAAGTATAAAGAAATATGTAATATTTACAAATGTATATTAAAAAGGCTATTTATTGAAGTGAGCAACAATCTTTTTCTGCATTTTTTCTATTAAGTGGTTGCGGGCAGCCTTGTTTCGTCATCTTTTTATAGTAGCAAATCAGCAAGTGTATCAAATTCATGTTTTTCTATACGTCTGATAGCTTCCAACTTATCACTAATGTTCACTACTACACGTTTTCTCTCCGAAGACATCGTGGAAATTGTTCTCCGAATATCTGCTGGACAAACTTATAACTTTGGCAAATGACACTACCCTACATAACCACAACAGACAACAGAACTGCGTTGTCACCAGTGCAGGTGTGAGAGTATATATATATATATATATATATATATATATATATATATATATATATATATATATATATATACACACACACACACACACACATACATACGGTATGATATTATTTAAGTAAGTTAAATTTTTTTTTATTAATAAAAGAAAATTTATGCTTCTGAGAAATTACAAAATAACCTTTATTGTTATAAACAAAGTTTAATTATGGTCTTAGGAATAAGCCGACATTGGCGCTGAGGCCTGTGCGTCGGCTCTGAGTTGTGCCCAAAATAAAAATAACCAAATAATTCATATGTGGTAAACATATCAAGGAAAAACAAAATATAATAAAAACTATGAGATGTCAATTAAATAGAAAACGAGTTCGCACGCAGCACGCTGACGTGAGGGAAGTGAATTTCCACATAAAAACTTTTAAAACTCAAAATCAGTGTAAAACAAACAGTTATACTAATTTTCATTGAAATCTAAAAACATTGATTTTTTGGCTGTTCTGGTGCTCCTGGTTTCATTTACCTGCAATGCTGGGAATACAATTTTGCGCATTATAAGATTAGGAGAAGGTCCAGTCAGGCTTTAAAGTAGGCGTGAGGTTGCTGGGGATGATGAAAGTACACCAACAAATGAATTATAACAGGCTTTTCTAATGTAAAACCCCCATAAGACAACGTACTGTGTTTGGTCAATACACATTTTCTTCTATAACTTGGTAAATAGTAATGCTAGAATAACGGGAGAGGGCTTAAATATTTCGCCTCACTAATTCCCATCTTTATACATGGATTAATTTTACATCCGGTGCTTTTATGACCCTTTTTGGGCCCAAAAACTCAAAATTTGAAAGATTAATCCCCAAAAAAGGGGTTTAGAGTTTTCCGATTGTTTTGCCCAATGAACTTGTCCAACTGATTACAGATAGGAATGTCCCTACCAAATTTTAAGTAAATCGGACAAAAAATGTGACCGCTAGAGTGCAAAGAACACACATATATATATGTCTATATATATATAAAACTTGAAACGACCCCCCAAAATGTGTTCAGGAGTTCACGTTAGGAACTTCTATGGTGGTCCCGGGCTTAAGTTTCACCGTGCGGTTCATGCTAATAGTTCACTTTCCATAGGAAATTCACTAAAAAAAAAACACGAAAATGAATATGAATGGAGTGAGAATGAGATTGAGAATGCTGGCAGCAGCTGAAATATCCATGCACGATGGCAAGGGACGAGGGGGAGTGGTGAAGTAGGGCAAGAGTACAGGGGCCAGTTTAGTGCCACCCGTAATCTGCTGCGATAATATACTCGGCCTCGTCTATACCCAACCTAAGCAACCATTCATAAATACGTCTTTTGAATATATTTATGGAAGGGGAATTAAATAAATTCAGGTCTTGAAAATAATTACATAAATTATGGTACACGACATGAGAAATGTAAAATGCATTAGTTGTAGAAATGGTTTTATAAATTTGTAACGAAGCAATTCCAACTCTTGATGCTTATCTGGTGTTATGTGAGTCAGAAATTTGAAGAAAAATGTCATTGTGATTATTACAAATATGAATTAAAATGTGTTTTTATAAAAATGTTGTCTGATAGTTAAAACGGAAGTTTCTCGAAACAGAGGGTCAGTCGGGTATCGTTTACACATTCCAAAACCTATTTTTTAAATAAACTTTTGCGTTATACTCAGGGCCGGATTTAAGCATAAGCAATATGTGCAGTTACACATGTGTATGAAACTGGCAAGGAAACATCCATAACTTCTGATAGAAGGGTATTTAAATTATGATATCACAACTCCTCTATTGTTCAGGCTATTTGAACAATGACGTCACATCACCCGCTGACAGAAAAAACAAGATGGCTGCCGCATCAGTATGCTACATAACCTCAAAACCGACTTTTCCCGCCTTTTTGCAGACATCAAGATTCCCGCCAATATGAAAATCTAACCTCAAAAAAGAGACCATGGGTTAATAAAGACTTACTTAGAAAACGATCGCAACCCGGTGTTGACATCCAAGCACTACTCATAACTCCTAAACCCTCCGTTAAAACCTATACTTTTATGGTATGTAATTAAAGCTAATGAGTCTATCTACAAGCTTATCACTATGACATACTGTCATGATAATTAAAAATATAAGTAAATGTAATCTCAACTTGTGCTTTTTGAAAGGTTTTTCACCATCAGTCTAGGCTATGGTTTGGCAGTAAATCCTTTCTAAACCCAGTTTAAAATAATAATAGTTTTATTTAAAATATACATTTTCTGAGAGTTTAACTAACACCTGTTGACTATTTAATAGTGTAATTTCTCCATTTGATTAATAAAAACTTACTTAGAAAACGATTGCCAACCCGGTATTGACATCTCAGCAATATAAACCCAGCAAACACTACACCGTTTCACCGTATGTAATTAAAGCTAATGAGTCTATCTACAAGCTTATCACTATGGGATACCGTCACGATAATTAAAAATGTAATCTAATAATTTTTATTGAGTGACTTATTAATTTTGTATTGGTATATGGAACCACTTTTTTACAATTTCTGTTGCATTCAGTAGGCTCACCAGTGTTTGGGTATCAGGGAACTGTTAAGATTTAATTTAATAACCACTTATTATCTTGAAGATGCATTTTTTTTAATAATGTGATTCTTTATTGAATTGTTTTGCAGCCTCCTCCTCCCCTAAAGCTGCCCTAATCCTCTCCACCTATATTTAACATGACAATGTTGTAACTCTAATAATAGTGTTAATTTGTAAATTACATTCAGGTTATAGGCATAGAATGAGCAATGCACCTGTTGAGAATTCGTTCCGTCAGGTAAAAAACATGATACTCGATGGACAAACAAATCTAAGAGCAAATTGATCTGTCCGAAAGGAGTGTAATCAAAGCTCGATGTAAAGAAATAACAATGAACATTCCAAAGGAAGGTTGCTGTGGTCGGAAAAAAACAGATGAGAGTAGATAAAAGAAAACTAAAACTAACAACTAAAGGGAAATTAAAAGATAATACAGGGATAGAAAAAACGAAATCAACAATAAATAAACCTTTGCCATGTTGCTTTCATAAAGGCATCATGTGTTCACCTATACATGTGTAAAAACAGCATGTAATATATTTTGGGTCTACAATAGAAGAGAGAGGGAGTGGACGGCTTTATGGGAGGAGGATGCCATAAAAAAAATTATTTTAAGTATTACTGACTAATGTTATATTTAATATGTTGTTGTACAATAAATAACCTGAATGTAATTTACAAATTAACACTATTATTAAGAGTTACAAAATGGTCATGCTAAATATAAGCGGAGAGGATTAGGGCTGCTTTAGGGGAGGAGGAGGCTGCAAAACAATTCAATAAAGAATCACATTATTAAAAAAATTAATGCATCTTCAAGATAATAAGTGGTTATTAAATTAAATCTTAAGAGACAGTTCCCTGATACCCAAACACTGGTGAGGCTATTGAATGTAACAGAAATTGTAAAAAAAAGTGGTTCCATATACTGTACCTAAACAAAATTAATAAGTCACTCAATACAAATTATTAGATTAAATATATCGACAAATCGTTAGTGTTCCATCAAACTGTTTGTTTTTTATTAATGAACAATTAAAATAAATATAAATAATCAAATTTTTAAAATTTAAAACCCAGACACCAAAAAAACCATTTGGTACAATATTAGAGGAGAGGAAGAGAGTGACTTTAGGGGAGGAGGAGGCCGCAACAAATTAATTGATTTAAACTTTGTACTTATGCATATATAACATAAATACTGTTTTTAGAACCTGGATTGAGTTATGACTTACTGACCACTCGTTGCCTAGACTGATGGGGAAAAAGAAGTCGAGAAAACACTTACTTATATTTATAATAATCGTGATGGTATCTCATGGTGATAATCTAATATATATACAGCCGCATGTGTAACTCACTCACTCACTCACTCACTCACTCACTCACTCACTCACTGAGGTATACGAATTCTAGACCACTTCTAGACGAGCTAGAAACCTGAAATTTTTTATGCAGGTAGCTTATAGCTTGTAACCCCCAGGAAAATCGCCAAAACTGACAGTTTTATATCATAACCCCCCCAAGAAAATATTTAAAACCCCCCAAAAAAAGGCTTATTTTAAAATTACAGTTTTTGAGCTCTAGCAGCCGAACGGATTGACCTATCGAAAAACGGACACCACCACGGGACACGGATTTTGCAAGATCTACAACTTTGTTCCTATGACATTTTGTCGTATCTCGTTCCCTTCACCCGTAGGTAGCGCTAGATTTTTTAAATTTCAGGCAATTTCGACGGTTTTTTTCGTGGTTTTTAATTTCTTATCACATTAATTTAGTATATAAAGGCTTGATATTTGGCACTCAATATGTTTACACTTTACTCTTCATGAATTAGTCTATAAATTAACATGTTTTAATAAGTAAACACCTCAAAAAATTAAAAACCCTAATTGTTCCGTAAATGACAAACTGCATTATCGACTTACTCAGGTAATTCTAGACAAGCTATAAACGTCGAATTAGGCCTACATGTAGCTTGTCCATTAAAACCTCCAGAAAAATTGGAAAAAGGCATAATTTTTAATCAGAACCACATAAAAAAAAATAAAAATGGAGGAAAATTTGAATATATCCAAAATAGTGCATTGTTTTGGGCTGTAGCGGCCAAACGGATTGTCCTATTGAGAAACGGAGACCACCGCGACACACGGGTCTTAGACGATCTAGACTTTGGTCCTATGACATTTTGTCGGATCTTGTCTCCTTCACCCTTAGGCAGCGCTAGATTTTTTAAATTTCGGCATATTTTCGAAATATTTTGTCCGTTTTTTATTTCCAATCACGTTAATATACTTGATGGAGGCCTAATATTGGACACGCAGTATGTCTACATCACACTTAGTAAATAGCACGAAAAATATGACCAGTTTTTAGTAATTAAACCTGTCGAAAAATGAAAAACTCTAAATAACTTTAGATATGACCGTTTCCTTAGTATAAGTAGTGGTGTATTGGGGGTTCTGTGCCAATTTATATTATTATTCATACACGTGACACCAATAATACTTGAGCTAGAGACGTGAGATTTGGCATGCATGTGCCTTGCACCTTTTCTTCCCAAATCCTACTATTTTTAGTTTGAACTATCTCAACTAAATAAATGATTGTGAATACAAAAATCAAAATGTAGTATTTTTTTATTTGAGCTCTAGCGGCCAAATGGGTTGTCTTATCAAAAAACGAAGACCACCTCGTGCCACGGATTTTTTGACGAACTATAACTTTAGTCCTATGACATTTTGCCGTATCTCACCCCCTTCACCCTTAGATAGCGCTAGATTTTTTAAATTTAAACTTATTCCCATGATTTGTTCATGGTTTTTAATAGTTTTTAGCTCTAATATAGAACTTAGTGGCCTAATATTTATCACACTGTATTCCTACATTACAATTAGTACCAAGCAACACTCACTCGACCAGATTAAATATCTTAAACAACCACAAAAATATAAATCTTTGAGCTTCTGTCGATTTTATCGTGATTTTCTTATGTTGGCTCTGTCGAGGGGAAAATCCCTTATAAATCATGTCATATTTGTTGTAGAAGGCTTGAAGTTACCCAAAGTCACAGCATTTCAGGTAGTTATCGGTATCGGTTATCGGTTATCGGTAGGTATTCCTTATAAGGTTCAAGAGACGCATTATATAGGCTAAATTATACATCAGTTAAGGGTATTAATTTTTTCAAGCACTTAGGTAATACATGGAGGCTTAACATTTAACAATCTACGTCTCCATGCCAAGTAGTATTCATGAACAGGCATATGACCAGATTTTATAGGTTAAACCCTTAAAATAATCAAAGCCTTGGAATAGTTGTAGAATTTAGGTCTTAAATAAAATTTGGACCAATTTACATTAACCTGTGGTCAAACAGCGGCCTGGGGGTGTGGCGGAGCGATTTTGAAATTGTTATATACTCTAATATTATACTGCTAGGCCTACATTTGTTCACTCAATAAGTCTACTTTACATTTTGAGTATACATAGGACCTCGGATTATTAGCTTAATTAAACCATGTGCCATAGGTACTACGACAGGGACCTGGGGGCGAAGCCCCCCACAGGGGTCTGGGGGCGGAGCCCCCAGCGTACAAAATGGTCATGCTAAATATAAGCGGAGAGGATTAGGGCTGCTTTAGGGGAGGAGGAGGCTGCAAAACAATTCAATAAAGAATCATATTATTAAAAAAATTAATGCATCTTCAAGATAATAAGTGGTTATTAAATTAAATCTTAAGAGACAGTTCCCTGATACCCAAACACTGGTGAGGCTATTGAATGTAACAGAAATTGTAAAAAAAAGTGGTTCCATATACTGTACCTAAACAAAATTAATAAGTCACTCAATACAAATTATTAGATTAAATATATCGACAAATCGTTAGTGTTCCATCAAACTGTTTGTTTTTTATTAATGAACAATTAAAATAAATATAAATAATCAAATTTTTAAAATTTAAAACCCAGACACCAAAAAAACCATTTGGTACAATATTAGAGGAGAGGAAGAGAGTGACTTTAGGGGAGGAGGAGGCCGCAACAAATTAATTGATTTAAACTTTGTACTTATGCATATATAACATAAATACTGTTTTTAGAACCTGGATTGAGTTATGACTTACTGACCACTCGTTGCCTAGACTGATGGGGAAAAAGAAGTCGAGAAAACACTTACTTATATTTATAATAATCGTGATGGTATCTCATGGTGATAATCTAATATATATACAGCCGCATGTGTAACTCACTCACTCACTCACTCACTCACTCACTCACTGAGGTATACGAATTCTAGACCACTTCTAGACGAGCTAGAAACCTGAAATTTTTTATGCAGGTAGCTTATAGCTTGTAACCCCCAGGAAAATCGCCAAAACTGACAGTTTTATATCATAACCCCCCCAAGAAAATATTTAAAACCCCCCAAAAAAAGGCTTATTTTAAAATTACAGTTTTTGAGCTCTAGCAGCCGAACGGATTGACCTATCGAAAAACGGACACCACCACGGGACACGGATTTTGCAAGATCTACAACTTTGTTCCTATGACATTTTGTCGTATCTCGTTCCCTTCACCCGTAGGTAGCGCTAGATTTTTTAAATTTCAGGCAATTTCGACGGTTTTTTTCGTGGTTTTTAATTTCTTATCACATTAATTTAGTATATAAAGGCTTGATATTTGGCACTCAATATGTTTACACTTTACTCTTCATGAATTAGTCTATAAATTAACATGTTTTAATAAGTAAACACCTCAAAAAATTAAAAACCCTAATTGTTCCGTAAATGACAAACTGCATTATCGACTTACTCAGGTAATTCTAGACAAGCTATAAACGTCGAATTAGGCCTACATGTAGCTTGTCCATTAAAACCTCCAGAAAAATTGGAAAAAGGCATAATTTTTAATCAGAACCACATAAAAAAAAATAAAAATGGAGGAAAATTTGAATATATCCAAAATAGTGCATTGTTTTGGGCTGTAGCGGCCAAACGGATTGTCCTATTGAGAAACGGAGACCACCGCGACACACGGGTCTTAGACGATCTAGACTTTGGTCCTATGACATTTTGTCGGATCTTGTCTCCTTCACCCTTAGGCAGCGCTAGATTTTTTAAATTTCGGCATATTTTCGAAATATTTTGTCCGTTTTTTATTTCCAATCACGTTAATATACTTGATGGAGGCCTAATATTGGACACGCAGTATGTCTACATCACACTTAGTAAATAGCACGAAAAATATGACCAGTTTTTAGTAATTAAACCTGTCGAAAAATGAAAAACTCTAAATAACTTTAGATATGACCGTTTCCTTAGTATAAGTAGTGGTGTATTGGGGGTTCTGTGCCAATTTATATTATTATTCATACACGTGACACCAATAATACTTGAGCTAGAGACGTGAGATTTGGCATGCATGTGCCTTGCACCTTTTCTTCCCAAATCCTACTATTTTTAGTTTGAACTATCTCAACTAAATAAATGATTGTGAATACAAAAATCAAAATGTAGTATTTTTTTATTTGAGCTCTAGCGGCCAAATGGGTTGTCTTATCAAAAAACGAAGACCACCTCGTGCCACGGATTTTTTGACGAACTATAACTTTAGTCCTATGACATTTTGCCGTATCTCACCCCCTTCACCCTTAGATAGCGCTAGATTTTTTAAATTTAAACTTATTCCCATGATTTGTTCATGGTTTTTAATAGTTTTTAGCTCTAATATAGAACTTAGTGGCCTAATATTTATCACACTGTATTCCTACATTACAATTAGTACCAAGCAACACTCACTCGACCAGATTAAATATCTTAAACAACCACAAAAATATAAATCTTTGAGCTTCTGTCGATTTTATCGTGATTTTCTTATGTTGGCTCTGTCGAGGGGAAAATCCCTTATAAATCATGTCATATTTGTTGTAGAAGGCTTGAAGTTACCCAAAGTCACAGCATTTCAGGTAGTTATCGGTATCGGTTATCGGTTATCGGTAGGTATTCCTTATAAGGTTCAAGAGACGCATTATATAGGCTAAATTATACATCAGTTAAGGGTATTAATTTTTTCAAGCACTTAGGTAATACATGGAGGCTTAACATTTAACAATCTACGTCTCCATGCCAAGTAGTATTCATGAACAGGCATATGACCAGATTTTATAGGTTAAACCCTTAAAATAATCAAAGCCTTGGAATAGTTGTAGAATTTAGGTCTTAAATAAAATTTGGACCAATTTACATTAACCTGTGGTCAAACAGCGGCCTGGGGGTGTGGCGGAGCGATTTTGAAATTGTTATATACTCTAATATTATACTGCTAGGCCTACATTTGTTCACTCAATAAGTCTACTTTACATTTTGAGTATACATAGGACCTCGGATTATTAGCTTAATTAAACCATGTGCCATAGGTACTACGACAGGGACCTGGGGGCGAAGCCCCCCACAGGGGTCTGGGGGCGGAGCCCCCAGCGTACAAAATGGTCATGCTAAATATAAGCGGAGAGGATTAGGGCTGCTTTAGGGGAGGAGGAGGCTGCAAAACAATTCAATAAAGAATCACATTATTAAAAAAATTAATGCATCTTCAAGATAATAAGTGGTTATTAAATTAAATCTTAAGAGACAGTTCCCTGATACCCAAACACTGGTGAGGCTATTGAATGTAACAGAAATTGTAAAAAAAAGTGGTTCCATATACTGTACCTAAACAAAATTAATAAGTCACTCAATACAAATTATTAGATTAAATATATCGACAAATCGTTAGTGTTCCATCAAACTGTTTGTTTTTTATTAATGAACAATTAAAATAAATATAAATAATCAAATTTTTAAAATTTAAAACCCAGACACCAAAAAAACCATTTGGTACAATATTAGAGGAGAGGAAGAGAGTGACTTTAGGGGAGGAGGAGGCCGCAACAAATTAATTGATTTAAACTTTGTACTTATGCATATATAACATAAATACTGTTTTTAGAACCTGGATTGAGTTATGACTTACTGACCACTCGTTGCCTAGACTGATGGGGAAAAAGAAGTCGAGAAAACACTTACTTATATTTATAATAATCGTGATGGTATCTCATGGTGATAATCTAATATATATACAGCCGCATGTGTAACTCACTCACTCACTCACTCACTCACTCACTCACTCACTCACTGAGGTATACGAATTCTAGACCACTTCTAGACGAGCTAGAAACCTGAAATTTTTTATGCAGGTAGCTTATAGCTTGTAACCCCCAGGAAAATCGCCAAAACTGACAGTTTTATATCATAACCCCCCCAAGAAAATATTTAAAACCCCCCAAAAAAAGGCTTATTTTAAAATTACAGTTTTTGAGCTCTAGCAGCCGAACGGATTGACCTATCGAAAAACGGACACCACCACGGGACACGGATTTTGCAAGATCTACAACTTTGTTCCTATGACATTTTGTCGTATCTCGTTCCCTTCACCCGTAGGTAGCGCTAGATTTTTTAAATTTCAGGCAATTTCGACGGTTTTTTTCGTGGTTTTTAATTTCTTATCACATTAATTTAGTATATAAAGGCTTGATATTTGGCACTCAATATGTTTACACTTTACTCTTCATGAATTAGTCTATAAATTAACATGTTTTAATAAGTAAACACCTCAAAAAATTAAAAACCCTAATTGTTCCGTAAATGACAAACTGCATTATCGACTTACTCAGGTAATTCTAGACAAGCTATAAACGTCGAATTAGGCCTACATGTAGCTTGTCCATTAAAACCTCCAGAAAAATTGGAAAAAGGCATAATTTTTAATCAGAACCACATAAAAAAAAATAAAAATGGAGGAAAATTTGAATATATCCAAAATAGTGCATTGTTTTGGGCTGTAGCGGCCAAACGGATTGTCCTATTGAGAAACGGAGACCACCGCGACACACGGGTCTTAGACGATCTAGACTTTGGTCCTATGACATTTTGTCGGATCTTGTCTCCTTCACCCTTAGGCAGCGCTAGATTTTTTAAATTTCGGCATATTTTCGAAATATTTTGTCCGTTTTTTATTTCCAATCACGTTAATATACTTGATGGAGGCCTAATATTGGACACGCAGTATGTCTACATCACACTTAGTAAATAGCACGAAAAATATGACCAGTTTTTAGTAATTAAACCTGTCGAAAAATGAAAAACTCTAAATAACTTTAGATATGACCGTTTCCTTAGTATAAGTAGTGGTGTATTGGGGGTTCTGTGCCAATTTATATTATTATTCATACACGTGACACCAATAATACTTGAGCTAGAGACGTGAGATTTGGCATGCATGTGCCTTGCACCTTTTCTTCCCAAATCCTACTATTTTTAGTTTGAACTATCTCAACTAAATAAATGATTGTGAATACAAAAATCAAAATGTAGTATTTTTTTATTTGAGCTCTAGCGGCCAAATGGGTTGTCTTATCAAAAAACGAAGACCACCTCGTGCCACGGATTTTTTGACGAACTATAACTTTAGTCCTATGACATTTTGCCGTATCTCACCCCCTTCACCCTTAGATAGCGCTAGATTTTTTAAATTTAAACTTATTCCCATGATTTGTTCATGGTTTTTAATAGTTTTTAGCTCTAATATAGAACTTAGTGGCCTAATATTTATCACACTGTATTCCTACATTACAATTAGTACCAAGCAACACTCACTCGACCAGATTAAATATCTTAAACAACCACAAAAATATAAATCTTTGAGCTTCTGTCGATTTTATCGTGATTTTCTTATGTTGGCTCTGTCGAGGGGAAAATCCCTTATAAATCATGTCATATTTGTTGTAGAAGGCTTGAAGTTACCCAAAGTCACAGCATTTCAGGTAGTTATCGGTATCGGTTATCGGTTATCGGTAGGTATTCCTTATAAGGTTCAAGAGACGCATTATATAGGCTAAATTATACATCAGTTAAGGGTATTAATTTTTTCAAGCACTTAGGTAATACATGGAGGCTTAACATTTAACAATCTACGTCTCCATGCCAAGTAGTATTCATGAACAGGCATATGACCAGATTTTATAGGTTAAACCCTTAAAATAATCAAAGCCTTGGAATAGTTGTAGAATTTAGGTCTTAAATAAAATTTGGACCAATTTACATTAACCTGTGGTCAAACAGCGGCCTGGGGGTGTGGCGGAGCGATTTTGAAATTGTTATATACTCTAATATTATACTGCTAGGCCTACATTTGTTCACTCAATAAGTCTACTTTACATTTTGAGTATACATAGGACCTCGGATTATTAGCTTAATTAAACCATGTGCCATAGGTACTACGACAGGGACCTGGGGGCGAAGCCCCCCACAGGGGTCTGGGGGCGGAGCCCCCAGCGTACAAAATGGTCATGCTAAATATAAGCGGAGAGGATTAGGGCTGCTTTAGGGGAGGAGGAGGCTGCAAAACAATTCAATAAAGAATCACATTATTAAAAAAATTAATGCATCTTCAAGATAATAAGTGGTTATTAAATTAAATCTTAAGAGACAGTTCCCTGATACCCAAACACTGGTGAGGCTATTGAATGTAACAGAAATTGTAAAAAAAAGTGGTTCCATATACTGTACCTAAACAAAATTAATAAGTCACTCAATACAAATTATTAGATTAAATATATCGACAAATCGTTAGTGTTCCATCAAACTGTTTGTTTTTTATTAATGAACAATTAAAATAAATATAAATAATCAAATTTTTAAAATTTAAAACCCAGACACCAAAAAAACCATTTGGTACAATATTAGAGGAGAGGAAGAGAGTGACTTTAGGGGAGGAGGAGGCCGCAACAAATTAATTGATTTAAACTTTGTACTTATGCATATATAACATAAATACTGTTTTTAGAACCTGGATTGAGTTATGACTTACTGACCACTCGTTGCCTAGACTGATGGGGAAAAAGAAGTCGAGAAAACACTTACTTATATTTATAATAATCGTGATGGTATCTCATGGTGATAATCTAAAATATATACAGCCGCATGTGTAACTCACTCACTCACTCACTGAGGTATACGAATTCTAGACCACTTCTAGACGAGCTAGAAACCTGAAATTTTGCATGCAGGTAGCTTATAGCTTGTAACCCCCAGAAAAATTGCCAAAACTGACAATTTTTTATTTTAACCCCCCTAAAAAAAATATTTAAAACCCCCCCCAAAAAGGCTTATTTTAAAATTACAGTTTTTGAGCTCTAGCGGCCGAACGGATTGACCTATCGAAAAACGGACACCACCACGTGCCACGAATTTTGCAAGATCTACAACTTTGTTCCTATGACTTTTTGTCGTATCTCGCTCCCTTCACCCTTAGGTAGCGATAGATTTTTCAAAATTTAAACAATTTTGACGGTTATTTTCATGATTTTTAATTTCCTATCACTTTAATTTAGTATTTAAAGGCTTGACATTTGGCACTCAATATGTTGGTACATTACTCTTCACGAAACACTCGATAAACTAACATGTTTTAATAATTAAACATCCCAAAAAAATTAAAAATCCTAATTATTCCATAAATGACAAACTGCATTATCGACTTACTCAGGGAATTCTAGATAAGCTAGAAACATGGAATTAGGCCTACATGTAGCTTGTCCTTTGAAACCCCCAGGAAAATTTCAAAAAGGTATAATTTTTTATTTTAACCTCCTCAAAAAAATTCAAAATGGAGGAAATTTTGAACATCTCCAAAATAGTGTATTTTTTGTGGCTGTAGCGGCCGAACGGTTGGTCCTATCGAGAACCGAAGACCACCTCGACACACGGATTTTAGACGATCTACAAATTTGGTCCTATGACTTTTTATCGTATCTCGTCTCCTTCACCCTTAGGTAGCGCTAGATTTCTCAAATTTAGGCATATTTTCTATATTTTGTGGCAGTTTTTTTCCTATCATGTTAATATAATTGATGGAGGCCTAATATTGGGCACGCAGTATGTCTACATCACACTTAGTAAATAGCAGCAGAAATCTGACCAGTTTTTATTAATTAAACCTGTCGAAAAATGAAAAAATCTAAATATCTTTAGATATGACCGTTTTCTTAGTATAAGTAGTGGTGTATTGGGGGTTCTGTACCAATTTATAGTATTGGATACACACGTGACACCAATAATACTTGAGCTAGAGACGTGAGATTTGGCATGCATGTGCTTTGCACCTTTTAACCTTACAGAAAATTCCCAAGCATTATTTGTTTAGTTTTAACTACCTCAAAACAATTCATAATAACGGTTATAAACAATCAGAATGTAGTGTTGTTTAAACAGTTCTAGCAGCCAAACGGATGGTCTTATACTTAAATATCTGCTGATTTGTCTGTTTTCTTAGTATAAGTCTTATAGGGGTTCTGGGCCATTTGAAACAACACCTCTTCAACGTGAGGCCAAACAGCGAGCTGGGGGCAAAGCCCCCCACAGGGGTCTGGGGGCGGAGCCCCCAGCGAGCGAAGCGAGTCCTGTAGATAGACTCAATAGCTTTAGTTACATACCATAAAAGTATAGGTTTTAACGGGGGGTTTAGGAATTATAAGTTATTGCTGAGATGTCAACACCGGGTTGGCGATGTTTTATAAGTAAGTCTTTATTAATCGAATAGAGAAATAACACTATTAACTAGTCAACAGGTGTTAGTTAAATTGTCAGACAATGTATATTATAAATGAAAACTATTATTATTTTAAACTGGGTTTAGAAAGGATTTACTGCCAAACCATAGCCTAGACTGATGGTGAAAAACCTTTCAAAAAGCACAAGTTGAGATTACATTTACTTATATTTTTAATTATCGTGATGGTATCCCATAGTGGTAAGCTTGTAGATACTCATTAGCTTTAATTACATACCATAAAAGTGTAGGTTTTAACGGAGGGTTTAGGAGTTATGAGTAGTGCTTAGATGTCAACACCGGGTTGGCGGTCGTTTGCTAAGTCTTCATTAACCGAATGGAGAAATTACACTCAACAGATGTTAGTTAAACTGTCAGACAATGTATATTGTAAATAAAAACTATTATTATTACTGTAAACTGGGTTTAGAACGGATTTACTACCCAACCATAGCCTAGACTGATGGTGACAAATCTTTGAAAATCCACAGTTGAGATTACATTTACTTATATTTTTAATTATCGTGACGGTATCCCATAGTGATAAGCTTGTAGTATAAACTCATTACCTTTTATTACATACCATAAAAGTATAGGTTGTAACGGAGGGTTTAGAATGAGTTATTATTGATGAGATGTCAACACCGGGTTGATGGATGTCTTAAAAAACTAGTTTTTATTAATTTAACAGTATCGTGACGGTGTTACATAGTAATTAGGTTTTAGATAAACTATTCAGCTTCAAGTCCTAAATAAAATTAAATAAGTTTCTCAAAATTTATAGAATTTATGTCTTGTGGACGAAATGTTGTACCAGATCTGTAAACAATTTTGTTGTTGGTTTTTATTTATTAGTGGAATGTTTGCTATAACATATATATAAACCCAGTAGGATATGTTTTTTATAATTCATTGACAAATCAATAATATATGTCTCAAATTTAATATAAGGTTAAGTTGGGTAAGTGTTCGCCCGGGGCAAGTAGTGGACTCCCAGCTAATAATAAATTTGTTTATTAACCAACAAATTTGAAAACTTAGCCAAAGGTATTTCAAACAATGCTCTTTCAAATTATAATCACTAAAAAATTCTCTTGTTACTATTTCTATGAGTTTAGACGTGTTTAAAACCCTCTTACGTTTATACTCAAAACGCAATTGCCGCTCGGAAAATTAAAAAAATAACTAAAAATTGAAATATAAAGATAATTATTTCAAAATTGGTGATCTTGATAGATTTCGTGTTTGGTGCTGATCTAACTTATAACATCAAAACAGACTGGAAAGAAGAAAAGAATGTTGGAGAGCCGTGGAAAAGGATGTTCAAGGACCTTGGATTGGACAAATTACCAGTTGAAAGTGGATGTATCAGCTGACCTGCAACCCAAAAGCAGAAAAATCTTAGCAACGTTTTACTGCAGGCTATACTTACTAAGGGAAATGTCCCTTGCAGTACAAGAACAATTGGTGCTCTTTTGTTCATTCTGCTGATTTGGGTTAGAACCTAGGGCCTAACCGTTTGTGAACCATATTTAAGTTACCATCTTAAGATAAGGGAAAGACCAAACGATCAATAACAATCTAAACTGGTGCTTGAAAGTGGTGTCTGCTGTCTACTAGAGTGGCCCAAGATGTTCATACTAGAAACACTAGTATCAGGCGAAATTTCAGAGATGTAGTCTACGCTAGCAATTTTTCAACACAGGGCCATTCCATGTCAAATCATCCAGCCAAATTACAATTTGACACCCAAGTTCTCAGATTTTTATGAAATTTTGTATACATTAAGTGTGTACAAAAATAAGAAAAAATGCAAAGTTTCACCAAATTCCATTAAGTAGTTTCAGAATTATAGTCGTTTAAAGTTTTAGAAAAATGTAATTTCCAATGGCAGTATGAGCGGGAAATCAGCTTGTATGTTTCCACGTTTTTCTAAATAAAATTTATATTTATGTAGCTAGAGGCTTCAAACTTTATGAATTTGTCATAAATTTAATGGAGAATCAGATTATACTATAAGTGTTGGCATTATAACTTTTCATCATTGTTTAAAAAATCGTATAACACAAAAATTATAGTTTTTTTCAAATTGTGACGTTTATGTAAAAAACAATCTTTGGCTAAAATCTCTCTCCAGATACCCTAATACAACCATATATCACTGAAAAGAGCATAACATTTCCTTTTAAATGGTGAAATAATATTTGTGGGTTTACGTGTTCTAAAAGTTTTATTACAATGTAAAGTTAATAAATAAATTTTTGAATAGCGGAAAAGGTATTTTCATTGACAAAGACAGAGTTTGTGGTAAGGATGTTAGAAAGTCAATAATATCTTATAAAATATAGGACTATGGAGCTAAAATCATATGTAATACAATTTGCATGGCATATTTTGTAATAACATAAGGCTTACTGTTGGATATAACACATTTACAACAAATAATTTTGTACAGTATGATGTCATTTTGAATTTAAATGTATACCCTTGTTAGCCTACGTATTACTGGAGAGCTGCATGTCAGTCTCAAAAGGTGAAATAATAATTGCAAGTTGTAGCATTACAAGAGTTTTAATACAATATAAAAATATGAAATGACATGGCTTAAGTGCTCCTTTTTTTACCTCAATACTGAGGGTGTACTGATTTAGCTTACATTAAACAACCTCGTGAATTTATGATACCTACACAAAATATACAATATTTACATTTCATTTAGTTACTGCACTGGTTTACTTACTTCTTATCCAGATTTTCGTGGGAAAATTCTTCTGTTGTACAAAATGATAGTATATCTTCAAATTGTGTTAAAAGTTAAAAATTGTTAAATAGTTTTTAAAGGTCTTGGCTTGGTTCGAAAGTAACTTGAAATGTAAGTAAACACAATCACTGAAACTTAAAACTGATGACCGTCTATAGTGATATTTTAAAGTTGTCCCAGGCTGTGTTAATTTATTTTTGAGAGTCAGAATCAATCTTACAAGTTCAATCCCATTGTGACGTTACCACTGGAGGTTTTACTTTACAAAGGAGATGAGGTGGTGGTACGGGACAGTTTTCTTCTTTTTGAGGCCAATAAAAGTTTTCAGCTGTACCATGAGGATTGCATAAAGAGGATATTATAATCCCCTTCTTCCTCATTAATTTGCTGAACCATTCCAATCCACCAGTTGCTTTCATAAACCCAGGCAACAAAGGAACGGAGGTTAGGTTCAATCATTGGTCCTGATGGGTTAAACATGTTTTTTTTTAACACGTTGGCTGCTGTGGGCCCCGATCGGTTTTTTTTTCTTAACATAGAAACTTATGCAAATTTCATGTTTAAACATGTTTGCAGCAGCGAAAGTGTTAAACAGATAACAGAGCCTGAGCTCACTCTTTTTGCTATGATTTCTTCTGACGATGCAGGCTGGAAAAAAATTAAAACTTCTTGTTCCAGTTATGCTTTGCCCAGATTCAAAACGACTACTTTGGGTTATTCTGATATTTTCAATATCTTCTTCACTCAAAAAGAAAAATTTTATTTTTGAAAACAGATTATGACAAAGTGTGAACATTTGCCAAGCATTTACAATCCGTTCACTTGCTTTTGAACTTTGGAGGTTTCTCTGTATTAGTTCTTTTGTCTTGCCCCCGATTCCGTCACATACAGTTTTTCCATGACTTGTTGCATGAAAAGACCTTCCATAACTTCCATGAAAATTTTCCATGACAAATTCATCATGGTATTGAAATTTTTATACTGTGCACTGCACCCATCAGTAATGTATTCCACTCTGCCAACTGATGGAAATGTCAGCTTAATTAAATCAATCGTTTTTTCTTGGACAGAGAAGACAAAAGGTACATCGTGTCTTAGGTCATCAGAAATGAAACACTATGATGTTTCTAGTACCACAATGATGTTTTAAGGTACCATCTCCACTTTTAGAATATATTACTGAACTGAACAACTTAAATGGCTCCAGTGGTATGACTGTATTTAATTTTGAAGAACAAAATTATAATTCTCAGCGAAATCCATTAAGACCAAAACTTCATCAAATCATTTCATATTTTTATATTGTATTAAAACTCTTGTAATGCTACAACTTGCAAATATTATTTCACCTTTTGAGACTGACATGCAGCTCTCCAGTAATACGTAGGCTAACAAGGGTATACATTTAAATTCAAAATGACATCATACTGTACAAAATTATTTGTTGTAAATGTGTTATATCCAACAGTAAGCCTTATGTTATTACAAAATATGCCATGCAAATTGTATTACATATGATTTTAGCTCCATAGTCCTATATTTTATAAGATATTATTGACTTTCTAACATCCTTACCACAAACTCTGTCTTTGTCAATGAAAATACCTTTTCCGCTATTCAAAAATTTATTTATTAACTTTACATTGTAATAAAACTTTTAGAACACGTAAACCCACAAATATTATTTCACCATTTAAAAGGAAATGTTATGCTCTTTTCAGTGATATATGGTTGTATTAGGGTATCTGGAGAGAGATTTTAGCCAAAGATTGTTTTTTACATAAACGTCACAATTTGAAAAAAACTATAATTTTTGTGTTATACGATTTTTTAAACAATGATGAAAAGTTATAATGCCAACACTTATAGTATAATCTGATTCTCCATTAAATTTATGAAAAATTCATAAAGTTTGAAGCCTCTAGCTACATAAATATAAATTTTATTTAGAAAAACGTGGAAACATACAAGCTGATTTCCCGCTCATACTGCCATTGGAAATTACATTTTTCTAAAACTTTAAACGACTATAATTCTGAAACTACTTAATGGAATTTGGTGAAACTTTGCATTTTTTCTTATTTTTGTACACACTTAATATATACAAATTTTTATTAAAATCTGACACCATGGGTGTCAGCCCCTGGATGATTTGGCATGGAATGGCCCCACACCGATAAAGTTGACAAATATATTAATTAATTGAGTTATTGAAATATTAAGTTATTGCATGTGTAAAAATCCTTGACTTTGACTATTGTATGTATTTTTGCCAAATGTCAATAAAGATTTGATTAGATTTGAATTAAAAATGTAAATAGGCCTAGGTATATCCTTTTCCACACTAGTCATCAGATGCCAATGCCTAAGTCATACAGCCAATTCACTTTCACCAACAGGAAACATTCTCTTAGATATTGACCTACCTACATCAAAAAACGGTGTTGGGCTCGGGTAAATTTAAGCCACTGCGATATAGGACTGTAGGTTTTAAAATCTACGCCTACGACAAAAAATTTAGAAACCCTCTAGAGTAATTTAGAAACCAAGACTAGACTTACGACATGACTAATTTTACATAATCCATACAGTGGTAAAACTGTGACCTAGGTTACATTTATAATGCATGCTATATGGCAATAGGCCTCATTATTATAAGTATTTACTTTGTGTATTCAAAGGTGTTATTAGTTTGCTTCTATATGTAAAATTGCTTTGCCATTGTAATAAACTAGTATATTAAATAGGCTAGGCCTAGGTAGTGTTCTTATCAAACCTCAGATTTCTGCTAATTCTTATTGATGCTAATATATCTATGCCTGCTGTCATATTGAAGAATAGAATATCATGGCACCCAACGCTAAAACAAAATGCTACATAAAGAGACTATAATCGATGATAACATATCATATTACCTCAACCAAACTTAAGAATGAAGTATTGAACCTTTCAGACTTAACCCTACGCAGGTACGGAATGGTACGAAGGGGGACCTGCGATCAGTGAAGTCATTCCAAAATGTACTAAACCAAAATCTATTTTATTTCATTCAAATTATTTTATTATAGCGTAAGAAAATAGCGATACCTGATGACACTTACTATTTGTATCAACAAATTCGTAATATTTTAAAGCCGGCCACACACCTAGGTTGTACTCAGGGAACGCAAGTTCTACAACAGTCAAAGCAACCGCTGATTCAAGTAACGCTATTGGCTAGAATGCAGGGTTTTCTATCAGGGTCTTTTATCAACCCACAATGCAACGCGAGAGACATTCCAACTTTCAATGACAACCAAAGCTATATAAACTGTAAAAATAAGTTAGTATTGAATAAGTGTTATATAGTAGTGTATAAGTATGACTATTACCATTGATTATGAGGCGACCTTAGTTACAGTTCTAGCTCACTTTAACCTGGGTTTTTAACTTTGTTCATTATTTTACTTAAGATGCTTAAAAAATTACTGAGAAAAATGACGGAGTTGCAAAAATATTTACTGAAACTACTGAACCAGAAAAGGTATTGGAATAAGGAGATTTTCTCAAAAACGTCGACAGGTTTCGATCAAGTAAGCATGAGTGTTAAAGCATTGTCATACTAAAACCAGCAGTATATCTGATAAATTTCTCATTAAGGACTGGTTTATTCCCTGACGGCTGCAAAAAGGCTGAGATCATACCGATTTTCAAAAAAAAGGATGAGTTGGAGGTGTGTAACTACCGCCCGATTTCCCTCTTGCCAGTGTTTTATTGTACTTAAAAAAGGGGTACCTACCTCGTACCTCGTACCTATGTAGTCGTCCCGCCGACCCTCTTCACAGGGTATAGGACCAGTCATTTATTTTAATATCTATTTTAAAAGTCGCCTCAGCCAGTCATGGATTGCAGCGAGTGTAATTGATCAAAAAGGTTTAGGAAAGAAAGTCAGGGATCCCATAATACCGTTTTTCAATTAGACACTCTTTTAATTCATGTTTAAATTTTTGGCTGGTCTTGTAGTTTTGTTAAGATTTTCTGGTAGTTTGGAAAACAATTTCAATCCAATATACTCAGGCTTCCGTTCATAAATTTTTAGGCTATGATGAACAGAAGGGTTAAGATGTCTGTTCCTATATAAAGCTTGATTTTATTATTTGTTCTGGTATATTGAATCTTAACTTCTAAAAGTGTTTGGATCACTTAAGTTTAATACCAGTTACTCTAAAAACTCAAGTTGGCTGTAAACATATTCTTTTCGTTAATACAATCGAAACTCATTTAAGATACTGCCAATGACTACATAAACTATAACGAGTTCGCACGCAGCACGCTGACGTGAGGGAAGTGAATTTCCACATAAAAACTTTTAAAACTCAAAATCAACACATTTGTCAAATTTTTATTGAAATCTGAAAACACTGATTTTTTGGCTGTTCTGATACTCCTGTTTAATTTACTTGCAAAGCTGGGAATACAATTTTGCGCATTATAAGGTTAGGAGAAGGTCCAGACAGGCTTGAAAGTAGACGTGAGGTTGCTGGGGATGTTAAAAGTACTCTAACAAAGGAATAACAGGCTTTTCTAGTGTAAAACCACCATAAGACAACGTACTGTGTTTGGTCGATACACATTTTCTTTAATAACTTGGTAAATATTTATGCTAGAATGACGAGAGAGGGCTTAAAACTTTTGCCTCTCTAATTCCCATCTTTGTCCATGCTTTGATTTTACATATGGGGCTTTTCTGACCCTTTTTGGGCCCAAAAACTCGAAATTTGAAATATCAATCCCCAAAAAAAGGGGTTTAAAGTTTTCCGATTGTTTTGCCCAACGAACTTGTCCAACTGATTACAGAAAGGAATGTCCCTACCAAATTTGAAGTAAATCGGACAAAAAATGCGACCGCTAGAGTGCAAACACACACACACACACACACATATATATATATATATATATATATATATATATATATATACAATTTTGAACGACCCCCAAAACGTGTTCAGGGGGTCACGATAGGAACTGCTATGGTAGTCCCGGGCTTAAGTTTCACCTTTCGGGTCATGCTAATAGTTCACTTTCCAAAGGAAATTCACTAATAAGACGCTTACGCGCCGTGTTAAAAATTCAACGCAAAGCGGTAACTCTGCGACCCGCCGCTATAGTAGCGCTGCATGTATCAAATCAGCGCTTGGACTGACATTCAGGCCGGTGACACACGGCAGTCGCTGACGTCCGTTGGGCGCCGTCCGCTTCAGACGTCAGCTGCAGCTTAAAATGACAAGCAACCGGGGAAGACACACGGGTACCGGCCGTTGCTGATCCGTCCGGAACGCGTCCGTTGCAGCGGGGCAACGGAGGCTTTGCCACATAGGACTACTTGGCCCTATCCTTTGCGGATGTTATAATAAGTAATGTCTTGGAGGGTAATTAACCTTTTTGAGGGTAAATTGGACATTTGAATGTATTTTCGAGTGTAACAAGGACGATGGTACTATAAAATAAAGTAATAGTATAAATTGTTATTATTTATTTAGGTAATATATTAGGAATCCAAATAATTATCCATAGCTATCTAACGAAGTTGGTAGATAGGGCCTACATGCAAATTCCTAACACAGGGTCTGAGTGGTCGTGCTGAGGCTTAAAGATCAGAATAACTTTGTCACATATTAGAAACAACATGGGTTATACAGTCTAGGATCTAGTTCATAAGATGGATTGAGCTTTATACATCTTGATGGGCTGCACTAAAAGGATGACTAATGCTCTGAGCTCGGTAGGCTATACAATTTTGAGATTAATTTGACAGTATATTTGGTTTTATAGTGACATTTAATTCTAATTTGAGACAAGGTTATTCTGATCTTTAAGCCTCAGCATGACCCTGTGTTAGGAATATTCATGTATCTATATACAAACATTTATCAATTTGGTGAGATAGCTGTGGATAATTCTTGGGACTTTCGATATATTACCTAAATTAATAAAAACATATTATTAATTCGCAACTGTTCTTCCCCAAGATTGTTGACCCTAATTGTTGTTTTTTGTAGGCCCTAATCTCTTTTAGCGAATTTCCCCTATAGGGAAGAAGCTATTACCGTAGTCGGCATGGTAAGACCTAGGCCCGGGACCATGATAACTTTTCGTTTTGAAGTCCCCAGATGCCAAAAACACCATTCGTTCAAAACTGTATATATATACATATATGTGTATATATATACAATTCTATATTTATCTATATATATATATATATATATATATATGTGTGTGTGTGTGTCCGTGGGTGCGATAACTCTCGTAAAAATGATCCGATTTTGATGAAGTTTGGTACAAACATGTAAAGAAATTTTTATGACTTTAAGTTCGAAAACCAGCCAGATCGCTCTATCCAAAGGGGTATTTTGGGGGGGTTTTGTACCCCAAAATGTTTTTTTTTGAGTTTTTACACATATTATTTTAGTAAATCCAATTTTAGTTTTCACTATTAAATTAAGCTTAAAAAAACAAACAATTTGGTGTTTTGAACATTGCTCTACGTCAATTGGTTATCGAGATATTGAAAGAGCTAAACACAGTACGTTGTCCAATGTTATTCTTATGGAAAATAAGAAAAATTGTATATCTCGCTTATTTATAAACTTATCCTGATGAAACTTGGTATATTGCTTCATATCGTTGTGGTTTATTGATATTTGCACTAAAACACATTTTTTTGCCTGTAGTTCCCGTAGCAGCAAACCTGCGTACTCAGCCCCATGTTATTCTTATGGAAAATAAGTAAGTGTTATCTCCCTTAATTATGAACATAAATTAATAAAATTTGGTATGTGGCTTCACCTACTTGAGTTATATTGATATTTGTATAAAACCCCATTTTTTGTGTTCCTTCCTTCAGCAAACCTGCATACTCAGCCGCCATGTTATTCTTACCCACACAGCACAAGGTTGTCCCCAGGACATCCCAAGGACATCACAGTGGGATATGCAGGATATCCCAGGATCATCCCTATCTCATCCCATGATATCCCCAAGTTACCCTCAGGATGTCCCCAGGACACAAAAATGTCCTCTCCCCACGACATCCTGGGGACATCCTTCAGGATGACCATGGGATGCCCCTTGGACCTAATCAGGACATGATAATGAAAGCCATAGGACATCCCCAGGATGTCCCACAGGATTATCTGGGGATATCCCTCGGATCACAAAAGGATATTGTATTTTGAAGCCCTAGGACATCCCCAGGATGTACCACAGGATGTACTGGGGACATCCCACGGTCCACAAAGGGATATTGTACTCTGAAGCCCTAGGACATCCCCAGGATGTCCCACAGGATTTACTGGAGACATGCCTTTGACATGCATTGAAAGTGTCCCATTATTCTATCAGTATGAATCCCATAACCCCACAGATATCCCTGCCTCCCCATGATAATTCTGTGGTCATCCTTGGGAGGCCATAAGGCTCCTAGTAATAGGTAGTGTGTACCCTGAAGCCATATCGCCTCCTAAGGATGACTGCAGAATTATCATGGGGTAGGCAGGGATATCTGTGGGGTTAGGGGATTCAAACTGATAGAATAATGGGGCACCATTCAATATGGTCACACAATCTGATAGGAAGACAGTTATAAAATAAATTACAGGACAACTTTAAATTATTCTTTTATAAAAATAATAATATAATTGTCCATGCCCAGCTAGCACATAGAAACAAAAGTTTTAACTTCATATTGGTGTTATTTTTTTAAACAAGTTGACTAGTGTATAAACGTTAAATACCTGTAATCTTCCTTGTGATCCTAGGATATCTTTTTAATGGATGGCACGTTTTGTCATCTTTAGACCCATACAAAACTTTAAATTGTCACATCACAGTTCAAAAGCAAAAATACTTTAAAATCATATTTTACAACTTTATATTGGTTACCATTGTCATATTTTATGCTAATTTTTATCATTACTATCACATGATTTATTTGTAAAAGTGTCACTAATGTCCTGATTATATGTACTTAATTGGATTGACACTGAAAATATATACACAACTTACGACTTTTTATTAAAATTTACTCAAATCTTAAAAAAGAATAGTTGTTTTAACAAGTTTATAATAAAATGAATATATGCATGTGTAGGCCTAAACATTTCACAGAACAAAAGTTGAATTAATAAATACAGATTTAATAAAATTAAGGATGGATTCCAATTTATAATTGTCGGTGATGTGATACAAACAATTAAGGATTTTTTTAAATAATACAGTAATGAATTCAAACAAAATGACAGTATAATTGCAGTAAAAATAAGTACATAAAAAAATGTAAGTCATATAAAACAGGCTTTATAAACACACAGTAAGTATTGGTAGTTGATTAAATTCCTTCTCTGTTTTCATCTTCATCATGGCCTCGCTTCCTGTAAATAAAAAAAATTAAGCTAATACTGCATATAGCCTTGGGTAATATTTTATCTAAAAATACCCCCGTCGCAGTAAACATGCGTACTAAGCGAATTTACAATGCATATAAATGTGTCTCACTGTTACATAGAGCCACTTACCAAGTTTCACAAAAATAAATTCATAAATAAGTGATATATATAACATTGTATTTATTCTCCATAAGAATAACATTAAGGCTGAGCACGCAGATTTGCTGAAACAAGGAAGGTTAGAAATGTGTTTTTTTGCGATAATCAATAGGGTATAACTCAAACAGGTGAAGCTAAATACCAAGTTTTATTAATTTAAGTTCATAACTAAGGGAGATATCAAACTTTACTTACTCTCCATATGAATAATACCCCTATATGTTTCTTACTACCGCAGAAAGCCACTTACCAAGTTTCATAAAAATACATTTATAAATAAGTGATATATAACATTTGAGTTATTCTCTATAAGAATAACATAAAGGCTGAGTACGCAGGTTTGCAGCAATAAGAAATATAAGAAATGTGTTTTTAAGCAATTATCAATATAACTCAATCAGGTGAAGCTACATACCAAGTTTTAATAATTTATGTTCATAATTACGGGAGATATAAAACTTTACTTATTCTCCATAAAAATAACACATGGCTGAGTATGCAGGTTTGCTGCTACGCGGATAATCAACAAAAAACAAATTTTTGTGCAAATATCAATATACCAGTACTAGGTGGTTTTTACCTATTTTGAACTCTCTTTCCATAGAGCCTGATCGATCTGGTTTTCGAACTAAAGTCATAAATGTTAGTCTCCACATTTAGGCCAAATTTAATCAAAATTGGGCATTTATTTCAAAATTTATCGAGGTAACAGACGCATATATATAAATCTAAACAACTTATGTGTTTGGCATACGGGGACCTCAAAACAAAAAGTGATCATGGTCTCGGCGTTAAGTCTTACCTTGCCACCTACAGTAATAGCTTTTTCCCTATAGAGTAAATTCACTAAAAAAAGATAGAAATGAACTGGGAAGTAAACAAGACCAAACATTAAAAATGTCTTCTCTAGTAATAAAATACCCCCGTCACAGCATGAAAACTCATTTTATTTCTGCTGCTGCCATTTCAGTCGCCTTGTTAATGATTATATTACAGTTACTGGTAACCACCAATCATTCACACTAAAATGAAATATATAATGTTATAAATATTAATGTTGAAAAATGTAAAAGAAAATTGTCAGCAATATTGCAAATTTGATCTCCCCTTAACATTATATTTGGTAAATATGCCATTGAATATTTTGTGTAGCCATGTGTTTATAAGGTACAGTTTAAGTGCTTAAAGAAACATCAAAAAGCATAAGTGGTCTTCAATTTTGGCAAATCAGTTGCAGAGTCTATTCACCCCTAGTTTCCAGTAGACCTGACCCCTTGGCCACCCTCAAATTTGTACCGTAGTGCATGAAGATGGTGAGAAAATAATTGTATTAATAATTAATTATGCCGATAAAATAAAATGATAAATGCGGTAGCCAGTAGCCTAACGTATTCTAAAAAATAAAATCAAGACAAAAAGGATAACAAATAATACCCCGCACACAGAAAACCATCAGAATTATCAGTGAATTTCCAATGCCAATTTATATATCTACCACATAAAGCCACTTGCCAGTTTTCATGAAAATACTTTCATAAATATAAGTGATAAATAACATTTTATTTACCCTCCATATTAACGCTGAGTCAAGGAGGATGAGAAATGTGTTGTTATGGAATTATCAGTAAAACTCAACCAGATGAAAATATATACCACGTTTTATTAATTTAAGTTCATAATTGAGGGAGATACCTATCAAACTTTATATATTCTTCATTAAAATAACATTAGGGCTAAGTAAGCAAGTTTGCGGCTTCGCGGACAATAAAAAATCTTTTTGTGTAAATATCAATAAACCACAACCAAGCAACATACAAAGTTTCATCAATATACAATCAGCTAATAGATATAAAGACTTAACTCTTAACCCATTGGCTAAGAATGACGTACTGGTGCCGTTCCTGACCTGTAATTTTTAAAACCTTTGAAATGGAATAGAAAAATCATGTTTTTAAATGGATTAATGGTGTATTTTAGTTAAAATATTGTTTTCTTTCAGTTTAAATATTGAAATTGGCATACTCACAGAATAGACATAAGTAAAAAATAGCAAATTCAGTGTTGAACATGTAACACACAAAAAAAATAAACCGATCCTGTTAACTTTGAATGTAAAATGGTTATTATATATATAGGCCCTTATTATTGATTTTAACTTATGACACCTTATTCAGGCAATTGTGTAAGTAACTAAATTGTGATCATTTTGATAGGTGTTAAGGCTATCATAGACCTTGCATAATTGAATGAAGTAGCCTACGTTACCTAATCATAGCTTTTAACCTACCTTATTTAATATACAGAATTGTTTTTATAGTTTTACCTGGATTTCTCTTCATATAAAGAGTTGATTTATTTGGGGTTTGAGCCAATCCATAAAACCAATATGTTTTACTTTGGCCTCAGCAAACTGATTCTGATCAGCTCCTAAACAGAGACACATGCTAATTTAAATACCTAATTGATTAGCAAACAAACTAGGCCTAAAAATTTCCTGAAATCACATAGTTACGTCATATGCCTACTTTTAATCTACCATATCCACTCATCAGGCACTGTAAGTTTCAGTTCATACGGCAATTTAGGTTGAGTTTTTAAAGATTTGATTTATTTACCTAATCGTACGTCATACGCTTTTTATTAATTCAATAGTAACTAAAGTAAACGATGAAGCTGATTTTTATTTCCACCTAGCATCAAGATTATAGTATCTTAAAATAAAGAGTTGATTTACCACACTTCAGTTAACCGAATGATAAAATTCAATATGTTCTTCAATATTCTCTTCAAAATTTGCATAAGTTTTAGGCGCTAACAAATAATCATTAAGAAACTATTATTACTTTATGTATCGTACCTAAGGCCTATTTAGGGGCAAGCGGAGAAACTGGGCACACCTAAGTTAAATCCATAATACCGTACTCAAAGATTTTTATAGTTAAACTTCAATTTATTCATATTGCCTCTAGGATCGAAGTTTGACTCAAAATAAAACAGGTTTTTATACCCTATCGTCAATCCTCTGGTTTACTAGCAGATGACTAAGTTAGTTTTGGGATTTCTGTCCCATTATTAAATCTGGCGTCGCTAAATTAAAATATGAACACATAACTTTGTCACAATATATACACCAACACAACACAAACGGACGCTACGATTAAAACAAACATTTATTTGGTTTGGCCGACCAAGGACAAGTCCAGACAGCGGGACAAGAACACGCGGAAGCTGTGACGTGACTACCTTCAATACCTAAGCCTACATGACTAACTTACCTCCTACCAATGTACCTTGTCACATTGTAGCCTTCCGCGTGTTCGTATCCCGCTGTTTGGACTTGTCCTTGGCTTGTGTTAGTGTATATATTGTGACTATGTGTTCATATTTTAATTTATCGACGACAGATTTGATAATGGAACAGCAGTCCCGAAACTAGTCATCTGCTAGTAAACCAAAGGACTGACGACGGAAAGGTATGTAATACTGTTTCATTTCGAGTTAAACTTCAAACGAATACATATCACTGTTCCCCATTTAGCTTATTCGTTTCTTAGGAGGAAATTCCAATTTAATCGATTCAACCATTATTTGTACAGAAATTAATGTCAAAGTATGCAAAAGCGCCCAGTTCCCCGACTGGTGTGTCACTGTGCGCATTGGGTAAGGTAACTGTGCGCAGTACCGGTATAGCCTAATTGCAAATTTGGGTGAATAATAAAAATAAAAGGCTGTTACCTACTATCAGAGTTAATATAATACAACACATATGGATAAGAATTATATATTTTGTAAGGAAAACAACTTTAAGCTAAAAAGTCTTCAGTATTCTTATGATTAAATAAATGTAAATCCAGGCTGCCCATAAGACTAGTGTTAATTGTAACATTGGCCTTATGGAAGTATGGAAAGCCTAGTTTTTCATTCGTGTAATACACTTTATCAGCCTAAATAGTTTTGAGGTTATGGTAGTTCTTAGTATGAGAGACTGACTAAACTGATTCAGTAGGTACCGGTACTGTCTATAAACAAACCATCCTAGTGGAATAACTCTTTATTACAATATGAAGAAAAATTAACTATAGTTAATCTGTAAATCTGTTTTAACAAAGTATGTTACTTACCAAGAAACAGTACAGTATTCAAAACACCTGAAGTAACTCTTGAATGAAGATACATTTTTCTCAATTCAAACCTGCAAAACTTAAAACTTGGTAGCCTAAGTAGAAAGTAACTGAAACATAATTTACCAAGTCAAACACGGATTGACCGTTATATATAACGCACGTCTATCTGGTCTGTCGTCTGTAGAGTTTGGTTGGGATGCTGCGTTATGCGCAGGCGCCAGGCGCCGCGTCGGATTTTTTTCTCTTTTCTCAAAGGGGATTATGGGAGATCGGATTGGCCGTTAATTTAATGGTGTACCGGTAAAAAGTATGCAATTTTTCTTTTCTTATAAATTGTCAGAATTCTATGCATATTTCATCGATGTATAAACTGTAAATTCATTCTTTTTTTATACATGTGTTATTTTAGATATCTAATCATTATCCTTGTTATTCAATTTGGTTTGAATACTAAAACTCTAAATACAACTTTTAATTAATTATTACTAAAATTGGTCTGGGATATGGAGGATGTCGGTGGGATGTCCCCAAGATATCCACGTTATCCCGGGATTTCGTGGACATCCCTGGGACGTCCACAAATGTCCCGGGACATATCAGGATATCCTGGGGATGTCCTGTTTATCCTGGGATGGCAATGGGATGTGTGGGACACAAATGGGATATCCTGGGGACGTCGTGTGCTGTGTGGGGTATGTTTGACCTAAGTTTGAATTTCACAATTTTGTTTCTAATCGTAGAGTGCTTGTCTACTCTTTTTTGAAATTGTAATGCCGACTGTTGACTGTAATTACTCATTTGGACTTATGGATTGTTATGCATGTATTTAGGTTATTATTCTATTACCTTGGCCTACTGCTTGTTTTTATTGCTTTTTGTTATTTCTTGTTTTATATTATAACTAAATTCTGAACAATTGCATGTATGTTGCCTGACCATGTCATTTGCATGATTGTAGTGCTGTCTGACAATAAAAGTTGATTATTGATTATTTATTATTGATTGATACTGCCAATTTGGAAGAAATACAGATGATTAATCGATTGACCTCGACGAAAGCGCAAATATAATCTGTAATGACGAGAAGTGTTTTTAATTTCTAACATTTCCCACTCCATCTCCAATGCCCCGAAATGACTCAGTTAACAAATAAGAACTTTATTTAAATGATACTAAACAAACGGAGGTACTTATGCACTATACCGACCTTTTAAGATATTTTCCTACTGGGACAAACCAAACAAACTTCATGGACAAAAGATAGAGACGTTTTATTATTTAGCCTACAACTTACAAGCACTTAAAATGACTCGTAACATGTTTGAGAATCCCAGAACAACAACAATATTGGCGTTATGTAATCTCATTCCCTTAATACAGCGCGCTGTGGCGGTTAGGTTAGGTTAGTTATCATGCATTGTGTGGTTTAGTACCTTAACCTTAACATAACATAAAATAACCACCTCAGCACGCTGTATAAGTATAGATTCTCTACATAACAAAATGTTTCTTGAGAAAATGTATGTGGCCACAGGCCAAGGTAGGGAGTAAAGGAGAGGTTTTGCTGCACGACATTCGATAAATTCTGTCGAAAAAACAGTACTCTACACAATTACAGAGTAACCTAACCTATCATAAAAGTCGCAGGGAGCCATGACATGTGGTTGTCGGTATAATGCATAAGTACCCAAACGGAACTATTACCTATATTTTTCAAAGTAAGCTAAAGGAGTGGACCTTACAAGTACCGATCGAAGGGGCGCCAAATATCTGAGCGGGCGCATCATATTTCCCCCCTTTTTACACATAATAACAATATTAAACACGAATCATTTTAACTTCAAGTAAAGATGAGATCCCGATTCAGTACTCTCCAATCCCCAAACCATATATTTCTTCATATAGGAAGTAGTTAAAAATAATCGAAGATGGTGGATTAAAATAATTAGTTGCATCGTGTTATTTGATATTTTAACATTGCAATTAATTTGCTTGCATCATTGCGAGTTTTATTCACACTATCAATACCAACCAGAATGCCCTGAAGTTGTTACAAAACGATAGAGATCAAAACAACTTTTCGATTCGGAATAGAGGGGAGCGGAGGTTGTGTTATCTGATTTGTGGATTTAGTGTTTTAAGTTTAATGAAGGTGCAGTATGGTGAATAGACAACATTCTTCCCAATAATGCCTTTATAATACTGTAATAATATACAACAAATTTACAAAATTAGTCGGGTTTATACATATTTACAAATACTTTATTTTAGCGCTACGGACTACATCCCGAACCCCGCACCCCACGGCCTGACATGAGCGCCGAGTGCCGCCTCCGAAAAGCGCCGCACCCCTCGCGCCCCGTGCTGGAGCACGGCTTGCACTGCCCTAGAGCCGGTACTGTGTATATATATATATATATATTACACACAATCCCAGATTTAAAAAGAACATACAATCATCCCTTGGTTTAATTTTACAATATCCATTAATAGTAACAGGAACAGAAACAAATACATTTAACTCAAATAACGATCGTAAGAAATGGAAGCTATAATTTAATAGTAAATACAGTACACAACAATACGTATTTCTGTAGTTATGTAAATCAATTTCAAGCCGGCCAATTTTGGCATGTTTTTCATATGTAAAAAACAGATTGGATAAACATGACCTTAAGGAAAATGTAGAGTTGAGAGTTGAGTTGTTGAGTTTAGCTACTATAGCTACTAGCTAGACACAGAGCATTGATAAGATAATACTTTATGCGTTTTTAGTACGTTAGGCTGTCATGTGTATAGACGGAGCGTGACATTACAACAAATAACCATATTTATGTTTGTTTTGTGCGATGTGTGTTACGACATTTTCATTAAATCTAATTTTGTGGCTTGTATAAAGGAAAGAAATGTTTGTTAACCTCAAAATTTACCACACCCTCTTGAGTGATAACATAATATACATGTTTAGGTCTAATTGTTATATAATAATTAGTTATAATTTATTTTCAATTTGTAGTGATGTTATTAAATGCATTGATAATACGGGCCTACGTTTGTTTTAAAATGTCTCAAAGGGTTTGGAAAATGTGCTTTGGCATTGAGATTAGCCGTTAAACATGGCTAGTGCAAATGATGAAAATGAGCACCTAAGTTGGATAGAATTTTGTGATAGACATGCAAAAGCTGCAGCTGCTGATTTTGCCAAGGCATTAGTAGGTTATGTTGGAGCAAATCTTCCTGAGAATGTCAGACCCACAGTGGCATATAAGGACTTTGTGTCAAAGTTTGTCGAATTCTTTGTTGATCACTTTGAAAATGAATATTCCATGAAGAACCATTGTAAGAAAGTGCCAAATGGTAACATATTACCTCCAGGATCTTCCAACCACAATTCTCATACCCACAGTCACGAGGAGTTCAGTGATTATTCTGAGCATGAAACGGATTCGCCGTCTCCAAAAGTACCCTATAAACCATTTTTTCGCAGACTATCTTTTAAAGGTCTTCGGAAAGGGAAAGGATTTTTCCATAAGCAAAATTCAGATGAAGTAGAACTTTCACACGATAAACATTTAAAGAATGATAAACATTCCAAAACAAAATTGGCCAAAATCGTCGTTGAGTGTAGAAAAGAAGGCATTGTGAACTATCTTATGGGTGAAAATATAGATGGTTGCAGTAACCAAAAGTGGGAAAAGTGTAGATTAGCGCTTGTTAAAACAGTAGGTGGATACATGTTGGAATTTTATTCACCACCAAAGGTAATATAAACCTAAGTAAGACTAGTTTAGGCCTAAATAGTTGTTAAGCCCTTAAGTAGCCTTTAGCCAGGTGAGTGAACATGTATGAGTTAAGTGAGTAAGTCAGCAAACAATTATATAGGCTACAGTCCTCGTGAACTGAGTGATTTTAACTCGTACTCTTTTGTCACTTGTTTCAACCCTTCCCAAGCGTTGGACGTATTTGTCTTCCAACGGCTTAGCCATTAATTACAATGATAGGCGACCTAGCTTATTATTAGTATTAAATATATACTGAAAAGAACATTTCAACATTTTTAAAGCTAATAATAACAATAAATAAGTAACTATTACAAATTTCTAAAATGTATAGGGTATGCTAATAACAACAGTAAATAGGTAACTATTAAACGTTACAAAAATGTTTCAAGCGAATAATAACGATAAGTAAATAAAAATAAAATTAAGAATAACATCAAGATAAAAACACAGCCCATAAGTTTAAATGATACCGATCTACAGACAAGACATAAAAGAGTGAAATTGGAATAATAGGTAAATATTAATATTCTAAAAATGCATGAAATGTATAAATAACAATCAATAAATAATACAAGAACAGTACTTGGTACAATACTCAGCTCATTAAAGAAAATAATCAAGGTGCAACGCATGAATAGTTCAAATGTAAATTGATACTGTAATAGACTAACCACTACACAACACATTACTTGCAATTTAGTGGCTCTTTTAAGGTACCACCTAAAAAAGGGATCATGGAGGCACTAAACTCAGACTGTGCTCCTCTAAAGGCACCACATGGAAAAACTACACAAGAAACAACATGTGGCAGGATAGCTATAGTTGTTGATTAAGAAGTGAAGATTTAAATGACGCCAGGGTTGAGCAAAAGAAATTCAGATGATCCGGTAGAGTGTTTCCCAGTCGCTGGACTCTCATCATGGAGCTTTTAGCAGCGCAAGATGTAGAGACAGAGGCATTTGCAAAAAGTGCCTTGGACCTTGTCCTGGAAGGCACTCTGAAGGTTTATCCTCTCCAGCAGGCTGGGGCAGTCGAGGTTTCCGTTGATAAGCTTGAATAAAAACAGTATGTCCTGACAGAAGCGCCTTGATTCCAGAGAGGGGATGTTTAGGAGAGTTGAAACTTCTTGTATCAAGACAACCATATAGCTATACCCAAGCTTCACGCCAACAAGTCTCAAAAAACTTCGTTGTACTCTCTAAACTCTTTCAAATACAACTTGTGAGGAGACCAAACAACACTATAGTACTCAAGGTGTGGTCTCTCCAGACTGCAGTATAAGATATTTAGTACATGTAAATCCGTGAAGGTCTTTGAAACTCTGAAGATGAGACCAAGAACTTGAAGAGCTTGTTGCATTATTGTGCACATGTATCTCCCAGTTTAGAGAGGGAGTAAAGGTGACCACAAGGTCCCTCACCTAATTTTAAGTCCTAATTAAAGGCACTCCCCTCACAGAATAGTTATGTATGACTGAGGTTGATATTCGATGAAATGTAATACAAACATTTACTTAAGTTGAGAGACATTCCATTATCACTGCACCAACGATTGACTTTGTTAATGACATCTTGAGCCACATCCTGCATGGAGGATATAACTGTGTATAATTTCATGTCCTCTGCGAAAAGCAAATTATTACTATTGAGGGAAGCAATGACATCATTAATATATACAGATTAAAGAGCATGGGACCAAGGTGAGATCCTTGCGGGACACCACTCGTTGCATGAAACTCCCTAGACAATATTCTGTTGTATTTGACTACAAGTTTGCGGTATACAGTATACACGCTAGCGAATTACAGTATTCAGTATACAGTATTACAGTATTCAATATACAGTATTCATTTGCGAACATTGGTCGTATATATATATATATGCAACTCAATTTGAAACTTACAAGCGTATGAAGCGTATAAGGAGGTAAGGGCTTCAACTCTGGGAACTATGGTAAGGGGTGAATACCTGCCTCTTGAGAGGAGCTCATCGATAAGGTGATGGATGCAGTTTATCAGGCTTTTGAACCTGGAGGAGTCCTGAAACCACCTCTTAATCTCTTTCTCGGGGGTGCGCAATAAGTCCACTGCGGCTGATGTGCCTTGGTACTCATGTCCGCCCCTTCTGATGATGATGATGATGAAGCGTATGATGAATATTTATGCCAAACATGTAAATGTAATTCAGGTATTGTAAAGTTGTTTCCGGGTTAGTTAGGCTATTTTTTAGTCTATTTTAGTGGTACATTTACATTTGGTGAGTTAGCAACATTATTCTCGCAGCAGCTGTCATAGACTGGCCGGCTGATACAATCGTTTGTTATCGTCTCGTGCGCAGACAGTTTGTTTACGTTCAGTCTGTTGTGTGAAGTACAAGCTAATGATGTTTTTCACATTTTTTGTGTGTATTAGACTGTGTCATGTTATTAAAAAAATTACATTCAGAGTGGATGATTGACTATATATATACTAATACTAATTTTGGTCATAAAACTTGTACCTAAACAAACTATTTTCATCATGAAAGTGAAAATAATTTAGCTACTTTAATTATCAGATAGAGGTGGAAACAAATAAATATTTAAAAATGTATTTTTTGACCCCAACCAAAAAATATATTTAGCTCTTGGGAATTTGGGTTAAAAATAGACCCCCAGGTCCCTATCACATTTATTAGTCTCGATAAAGTGAGGTTTACTTTAAGTCATAATTTCTAGATCTCCAACTAAGTTATTTATTAGGCATACTATTAAAGTGCTAGGCTCGCCTTATACATTTTGAGGTTGACAACACTGACATTATTTTATGCATGCAGATTTGTAACTTAGTTCATTTATACTTTTAACATTGTATGATATAAGCTACCCTAATCTCTTTTGAGGTTATGTTTTACTATTGCAAATCAGGGGTGGGCCCTAACGCTGTGGTGTTAAGAAATGATTTAGGGCCTATTGTAGTATACTTTTGATCTAAAAAGTCCTCCGTAATAATATTTAATCGCACCTTTTTTATCTGAAGAATACTGTTATTGTAGGCCTACTTCTAAATCATGTTATCTGCATTTTGATTAAATTAGCGAGTAATGTTATGTAACTTATAAATTAAATTTAAATTCTTCAGATTTAATTTGGTAGGCTATGTTGATTGTGTCTTGGTTGTTCTTAGACTTAAGTTTTACGGGATATAAAAGACGTCTTACAACACTTAAGATATATTTACACTTATTCTGATTCACTTACAGACGGTAAACATATATAAAATATGGTACTAGGCGTGATGATAGAACATTGATGGAAATTAACACTAAAGTAGATCTCCTTTTAATAGACCCCCCTTTTTTAACCATCAGTCAGTTTAACTGTCCCTTTCCAGCAAAAAGTAGGAATTCGCTTAACTTAGGGCCTACCTTATCCTATAATTGGTGATTTGCTCTCTTACATAGACATGTCCATCCTCATGTAAAGTGAATTCTTATCAATAACATTTATGAATTTGGTTTGACATTGCGCTTCAGAGAGTAAGGAACTTTTAATTTGTAGGCCTATTGTTTTATGTTTGACTTTATTTAGTTAGTACATAGTATTTATTATAGTCCTGTTATTATGGTCGATTTAGTGACCAGATCAACATAACTTTACTCAAACTGCACACAAAATAAGTATAGCCTACATGAATAATGTCAGGTTATACCTGTCATAGTTGAGAAAGTGCTCACTTAACAATTTTAAATTTGTTTAAATGCTCCTAGATTTACGATAAAACTCGGTAGCGGACTTTAACAATGGTAAAACACTGTTATTTACAAATTTATTATAAACTTTTAAAATAACATAAACTCACCATTAGCAGCAATGAATTTGAAACAAATAGTCAAATACTGGTGTCGTAATAAAAAAAAAACAGACGTGTGCAACAGGATTGAGGAGATTAAACTCGTTATTGTTACCGGATATGTACACTATCCATTACCTCTGTGCCGGTATATATACTTCTGTAGCCTATTTGTTCTTGAACACCTCCACACTGTCACTGTTGCCATTTTGCCATATAAAAATATTCTTCAAGTGTTATGCTGTCCAGTTGGTTTACAGTTTGGCAATGCAGCATGTCTAGGATTGGCTGGGTCTTGGTTGATAGCCTGTAAGCCACGCCCTCAACTGTCTTCTCTCCTGCTTGTGGGAATAATTTAGGAAGTGTAATGTTGAGACAATATTTTGTTTTCCACTCACAAATAAAAGATAAGCTGTCCCTATACCAACAACAAACAACCTATAGTCCTACGTCAGGACTATGGGACCCTGACTATCCACAATTGGATAAACTTGGCAAGTCAGAACCAATATAAATTGTGGGTGGTTTAGTGTCTTTGGCGTGCTTTCTCTGTGGGAGTTGCCGTTGGTACTCTTTGGTTTCAAAGAACAATCCAAAAACCAGGGAATAGACTTGGCCCCAGGTTTACCATGGACCATGTTCAATTAACACGTTGGATGCGATAAACATGTTAATTACCATTTGATTCCATGTTAATTAAAAAGGTCACCGGTGATCGGCCCATACCGAAAGTGTTAAGAGGCAAGTTTTCTGAGTAAGTTTACCCAGGTTTGCTGCTACGGGAACCATCGGCAAAAAATTTTTTTTGTTCAATCAACAATAAAAAACAACCAAATGGAGCCACATACCAAGTTTCGTCAGTGTATATTCATAAATAAGTGAAATATAAATTTGTTCTTTTTCTCCATGTGTTCAGTACTTTCAATACCTCAGTAAGCAATTGATGTAGGGCAATGATCGAAACACCAAATTGTTTTTTTTATAAGCTGAATCCAATGGTGCAAACTAAAATTTAAATAAAAATTACATGTAAAAATGTCAAAAACCCATTTTTGGGGAACAAAACCCCCCTTCAGATGGTGCTACTTTACATATCTATACCAAATTTCATTAAGATCTGACCTTTTTTTATGAGAGTTATAGTTCTTATGGACACGTAAATATATTTATACAAATTTGAATGAATGTTATTTTTGGCATCTGGGGACCTCAAAATATAAAGTTATCGTAGTCCCGGGCCTATGTCTTATCATGCCGGCGATGGTAATAGCTTCTTCCCTATAGGGGAAATTCGCTTAAAACACATAGGCTACCGGTACATGGAAAAAATCAACCAAAGATGGGCCACTTTGTTGTTAACTGACCCAACTGTTAATTACAAAGAGGCAAAAGAAGAATATTTGAGTTAGTGTACAAATTAAGTTGTAGAACCAAGTTACCGTTAGTCTCTTGACTTTGGGCTTAACTTATATGGACTCTAGGTTCTTAAACATTTTTTCAGTTATTTAATTAATATGACTTGTGGTAATATGGGTGTTCTTCAGATTTCCGAACTCTTGCTTGGTGATCTTCCATTTTCAGTATGGAATATGTTCCCAGTGCAGTGTTGAGAACCTCTAGTTTATGAATGTGTTATCAGTCAATACGTCGTCTTCTGGAATCAGCTTCCGGACAAAAATCTTTGATATAATTCTTTGTTGGATTAAGCAAATTGTTTTGCATTAAGGTACTTAGCCTAAAGAGTGTTTATTTTTTCAGGCAATAAAACCCAAAAGTGGAGTGTTTTGCTTTTTGATAACAGAAGCTAGAGAGACAACAGCACTGGAGATGCCAGACCACGAAAATACATTTGTCCTCAAAGTAAGTAGGCCTGTGTAATTTAAACATCTTGTTTGGCTTTGAATACACTCAGTAATTGTACGCTGTTCACTTGGCGATTGTGTGCAACCGAAAGTTGTATATTTTTTAAATACATTAAGTATAATTTGTTCACCAGGAGATTCACTACAACCGCAAATAGTATACTGAGAAATGTACAGTCGCCTCATTGTTGATCTAACAGTATGTCTGCTATGCAAATATATAGATATGCAAGATAGATATTTGCTTTAAAATGTTAAAATCATGCTGTGCAATATAAATTCATAATATCTGTTAAAACATTACAAGTATTGTTAAGTCGTGTGGCTATGGGGCATATTCCTTAACTGGGCTGTGTGTAAAGTCTGTTATAGTGATCGCCTATAATGAAGTTTTAATTAAACAATTCTGGGTGATTAAAAATTATCTGAACAATTAAAATTTAACGTAGGATACTAACTTTTTTAAACAAAAATATTTTAGCCTACTTTAAATTGGGATTTTCAAAGGAAATAGGCCTACTGATTTTTATTCTTTTATGAGGGTGTTTATATGTAAGAACATACAGATGAATGAGGGATCACACAATGAATAAAACACAGCATTTGGATAATCAACTAACTTTAGTTTCAAAATTTTTTAGACAGGATCCATTTAGTATTATTTTGTATTTTTAAATTCCTTTCTATCTCAAGATTTTGTATTAGTTCCTTATATTTACTATAATTGATTCATGATTAAATTGTAGGCAGAAAACAACATGGAGTATGTGATAGAGGCACATGATACAGACGACATGCGTTCTTGGCTGGCTACTGTCAAATACTGTATGCGTTCGATGCAGCCAACAACAGATAGTGCAGATACCAGGTATGTATCTAGATTTTTCTTGAATTAAATACAATTGTATCAACAAACGTGTCTTTTAGTAAATTGAGCTTTAGTTTTAAGGCATACGGCTTTAGAGATAATGGACAACAGGAGTTTTACATTAATAATAAGTAAATTGGTTATACACAAGTACTTTGGTAAGTATGTACCTTTTTTTGTAATTTGATCTGTTTTGAATAGGCTATAATGTTTCTGATTTATAGAATCTGTTGTATAATATTTTGAAAATTTCTTAACTAAATTGAGTTAAACTAATTCTCCTTTTTGGAAAGATTTTGTAAAAATTCCATGACAACAATTCTGTAAAACTGCAAACATGATAATGTTTTAGGAAGAAGTTGACACTACACAAATATGACAGGCACTTTTCAGCATTTATTTAATTTATTTTCATCATCTAACATACCTTTTAGTTCTTGATTATCCATGGATACAAAAAAAATACACTTGATTGCCTAGTTTTCTTATTGAAGTATCCACAAAAACTGTAGGCTGTCTTGTTTTTAATTCTAGATTTAATCCCGTTTTTAGCTCCTATTCAAACTTTCAAATAAGGACCAATTTGTACAGTACACTGCTAAAATTGGGCTTGGTTAGGTTAGGTTAGTTTACCATTATGTTTTAGAAAATTCTTTATTTGACAGAATCCTGCTTCTAACGCTCTCACAACTCTTTATTTTGGAATAAATATATTAAAACTAGGGGTGTGCGAGTAGTGATTTTTTTAATCGAGTCGAGTCGAGTAATGCCAATTATTTTCGAGTTTCGAGTATTTTCGAGTGAGTATTTGCCATCAGTTGGTAGTTTAAAATAGTGTAATGGGATTTGGATACCACCCTATATTTGATAATCTAAACATGGTTTCTAACTAATACATGAGTAGAAATACAAAGTTATGGCCGGTACAATCAAACTGGATTTCGTATTGACAAACAAAACACGGTTTGACATTCGTTTCCAGCCGATGAAACAACGGTCCGATTGTCATTTGGCCAATTTCACCTGGTCCAGACATCGCTTATAATCAATATTAAATGATAAAATCGTTAGTCACGGCCGAAATTACCCGGTCCGATCGTCATTTTCGGCCGATTTTACGTGATGCGATCGCCTTTTGTGGCCGCCATTACGCGTTTTGGCCGGTTGCAATCGTTCGTGGTCGTCATTTTCGGCCGACTTTACGTGACGCGATCGCCTTTTGCGGCCGTTACTATGCGTTTTGGCCGGTCGCAATGTTCGCGGTCGTAATTTTTGGCCGATTTTACGTGATACGATTGCCGTTTGCGGCCGTTACTACGCCTTTTCGCCGGTCGCAATCGTTTGCGGTCGTCATTTTCTGCCGAGTTTACGTGACGCGATCACCTTTTGCGGCCGTTACTACGCGTTGTGGCCAGTCGCAGTCGTTTGCGGTCGTCATTTTCGGCCGATTTTACGTGATGCGATTGCCTTTTGCGGCCGTTACTACGCGTTTTGGCCGGTCGCAATCGTTAGCGATCGTCCGGAAATCGGCGGGAAATACTCGCTCGAACTTTCGAGTAGTTTTCAAAACTTCGAGTCGAGTTTGAGTATTAAAATACTCGGCCGAAAACTCGAAGTTTCGAGTACTCGCACACCCCCAATTAAAACCCAGTTTGAAACAAACTCTGATAAAGTTAATTCACAATGGAAAATAAATAATCAGTTAGCCAGCAGGTTAAACCAAACCCCCATTCCTTTCAAAATTTGTCTCTTTGCTGTAACTTAATTTACATCCCCAACTACTCTAGTATTTAAATCAGTGCACCATTAAAAGCACCATTGCAAGCTTGTATCACAATTTAAGTACAATTATTGTGAAAGTTAAATAATATTGTTTAGCCTTGATTTTATGTTATTATAGACTGTTATATAAAATGGCTAACGTTTGTTCATTGTCTACCAAGAGGAAACTTGTCACAGTTAGAAGTTATAATTAGACTGTCAGACAACAAGGAGAAAAACAACAACAAAAGGAGACTTTGCCCCTGTCGATTCAGCTAATCAAGAGAGTAAGATAATACTGTCAAGAAAAATTCCAGAAAAATACTTAACTATTTATTGATTTATTTATGTTACAACCATTTTATTATATTTATCATTAATTACATGCTCAAGAATTTGCACAAGAGATTGAAACATAGTAATTCGTAATTAATATAGCAATTTTCTATTATTTTAAGACATGGGTTATTTGTATTTACAGTTATGGATTTTAGAATTACCCGGTAACAGTAGGCCTGGTACAAATAATGTTGAAAAGTAGCTGCCAGTTAAAAATTAAACTAAATTAACATTTTAAAATCAATAATTACAAACTTTATTGTCATAAAAAAATTATAAATTTTTCAGCGCAGCTGAGAAAACAGGTGACATTGTCAATATTATAAAGTATACTAACCTACATACATTTTGCTTGTTAGCTTAGGCCACACAAAAGTCAAATTTATTATAACATTTCATTAAAGTTTAACTTACTAGATTATTACATTACACAGGAACTCTTAAATACTATAATAGGCCCTCTGGTATCAACAAGATACAGTACCAGTACCTTATTCTGAAACAAACAAATTGTTCAATATCCTTTAGCCTGGTGGGAAGCTTACTGGAGATTTTTCCTTCAAAAATTTTGACAATAATTCAGTTGCGCTAATATTCTTAATAACACCAATTAATCAACAAAACAATAAAAAAAGGGTTATCCTAAAGGGTTCCACCTCCATTTACTTGGGTTAACAAACATGGTTTTACTGTGTCTCCAAATTGATTTACTGCCACATGGATCAGTTCTTGGCCCAGTGCTTTTATACTTTTGTCTAATGACTTACCTCAGTACCTGGAAGCCCACTGAACACCACTGACGTATGCAGACACCACCACGTTGTTTCTCTCTGGAAAGAATCCTGAAACCCGGCTGTAGACTCTCATTGTACTCAATATGGCATTTTTCTTTTGTCATAAAAACGATCTCTCGGTAAATTCTAACAAAACCAAACAATTGACATTTAGTAACAAACAACAAGACATATAAACAGTACCTAACATAGAGAGGTTGAAGACCATGCCTTATTCCTTGGTATTGCAATCAATGGAAAAATCTCATAGAAACAACACTTTCACACTGTCCAGTAAACTTAACACCAACTTATATGTCCTGAAAAGAATAAAGCACACAAGTGATACAAAGATCACCTACCATGCACTAGTTGAGTCACACTTAACATACAGCCTGGGGAGGAACTGCAGCGGTAAACCTAATCGTAGCCTCTTCCTTCAAAAGAGAACAAGCTATCTGACTTAAGAGGCCTCAATTGGAGGGAAAGTGACAGGGAAGCATTCACACAACTAAGCATTATGCCAGTAGTTGCACTTTACTTCAAGTAGGTGATTTTTTATGTGGATGGGAAACAAAAAGGAACAGACACCCACCGTCATAACACCGGACATGGATCCAGATATCAGCTACCATTTCACAGCGCGTTGTACGAGAAGAAGCCAAAACACATCGGCAGGAAACTCCATAATCTGCTTCTTGAGGACATGAGAAACCAAACAGGGAAGAAACTGAAGACAACCCTCAGCAACTGGCTGGTGAAGAACTCTTTCTACACCCTGGATGAGTTCCTGCGATGGAGAGACATCCCCCCAATCCGTATAGGCGCAGCATCTGTCATCATAGATCTTCCTTTCTCACTTGATGTATTACTTTGTACTGGGTCTTGTGTGTTGTTTCGGTAGTTCTTGTTTAATTATAGGTCTAGTACTTGTTATTATAATGTAAAATCTGTTAGTAACCTGACATATCATAATGGCGTGCTGTACTCGTTAGTACTGTGTATAAACCAGAGTCCTGTTTATTCAAACCTCGCTAATCCAAACAGACTTTCGGAATTAAAAAAAAATTCTCGGAAACTTGAATAAAAACAGTAAAAATATAAACAAAGTATTATTAATAATTTATCACTTCCATTTCCTCAATTTGTTTAAAGAAAAATGTGTAAGTTTACGTTTAGTAGCCTTAATCCATAGAGAATGTTAATTTTGTCTTTAAATAACCACACTGTAAATACAGTACATTACAAAAAAAGCTATCAAGTCGCAACACCTTAAAAAATGAATAAACAAATAACCTAAAAAAATAATTAATAAAATTGTATAAAACATTGTAAGAATGTTACTTCTGAAGATGAAACCAAATTTAGAAAACAATCTATTAAACCTATTAAACAATAGCAAAATAAAGTAATTAAAAATCACAATATGTCATTTTGTAGTTAACGAATAATTTATATGCAAGGTCTTCCTTGTAGCCAAACACACATTTACTATTAACTACCCTATCGTTTAAATTTTGAACTTGATGAGGCAATTAACTAAAGTTTTTAATACCTAATGATGTGTCAAACTTACTAGACACCTAATTGTATTATAGTTGTGTCATACTGATTAGGTATTACAACACAGGTCCAACAATATACTAACTAGCCTGTACCATTACTCATCACACTGTCTTATACAAGTGCTTGTGATCCAACAGTTCTTTTAGTCTCTGACAACAGAGATTCCATCCGATGAAATAATAAGTTCTTTTAACTGTGGCTAAAACTCCATTTTTTCCCTAGTTCTACAACATTCACAGCATTGTACTATAGTCTGCCTTCTTAAGAGGGTTTCTAAAATAAAACTTTAGGTCAAGTAACTTTAAGACTTGGAGTTTAGGCATTTTAACACAACTGTTTGTAAATTACTGTTATGGTTTGTTCTTCTTGAACTAACTACCTATGCAAATTAGTTAATAAGTTTATACAGTAGGGTCTCATAAAAATAATGTGCAATTATTCATGAGTTAATAATCTTTTGTTCCCCTAATTTAACATTAAGCCAAACCAGTCAGATGCTTTAAAGTTGATTCAAAATAATTGCAAAGCCAAAGAACACACTGACATGTTTTTGGCTGACAAAAATACTTTGCATACTTTGGATACTTTTTGGATTTGATGTATGCGGTTTGGATTTTGGGTGTACACTGTCGAGTTTGGTGAATGTTGATTTTCCCAGAGTTACATTAGGGGAAGAAAAAATTAAGCTTTGGCTTAATGTGATATTAGATTAAATCTAAACACATTACAGTACTGTATATGGTAGTGATGTGTCAAAACCAAAACTTGAATCTCAAAACCACCAAAACTTTGGAAAAGTTTCGGTTTCGAGATTCGATCGGTGAGTTTCGAGAATCAAAACTCAAAACTGCTGAGATTTTGTTGTGTCTTTATTGTTGTTTTCTTAACAGAAATCACGCCCGTGTTTCGATCAATAATGCAAAGGTCAAAAGCCTACTGTCATCGGTCGTCTACCTTCACCTTTTTTGGATTATTGATTTTTTATTTCTGAAAGAACAACTCTAACAAAAATATATAATTAGTTTTAATTAATTTTTCTGGATTTATTTTTCATAACCATACCCAGGCAAGTAAATAGGGTTTCGCGATTTGAGTTTCGAGATTCAAGATTCGATTTTGTAAGTTTCGGTTTCGGTTTTGAGATTCGAAATTTCTGGTTTTGACCATCACTAGTATATGGTATTACGAAACATAGAAAACCATAAACCTTACATTGATATGCTTAAAACCACAAGACAGACAGACTGAGGAAATTCCAAATTTTCCAAAAATGACTAAAACAACGGAAGCGTGTGAGGTATCTTAGAGAATCGGAGGCGCATTGAGGTACAGTCGAGTGCCGGCCGCGTGTTTGGTATGGCAAAATGGAGGCATCGAGTTTCCCGGAATGTCGAGTTATCAGGAGTCGAGTTTGTGAGACTCTATTATTACAAATTTCCCACAAAGTTTTAAAAATCCCTTAACATGTCATAATATCCCTAGCTATCCCTAGCTTTTGTTCCTTGCAGGCTGGAACTGGTTTTATTTTTGTATTTATAGAACTAAAGGTTGACAAAGTTTGGCCTTAATTAAGTAACTATTCTACTTAGTACTACCTAAACGGGGAAAAATGCCCTTTGTATGGAGACAGTGCCAGTAGTAAGGCCGCGCGCTTGGGGTCCAACATTGGTCTTATGGAGAATAGATTAACATGGGGTCTTATGGAGAATAGATTAACATGGACTCTTATGGGAGAATAGAATAACATGGGCTCTTATGAGGAATGGAATTAGGGTGTAATTGCTACCCCCTGTGGCTCTTTTGCTACCCTCTGTGGTTAATTATTTATCTTTTTCATCGCCTGTGGTTAATTATATACCGTTTTTGGTAATTGTTTGACCCTTGCGTCCTTCACTTTCTTCTGTGTATCTAACTACAGATCCTGTCTCTCAGCGTACTGTAGCTGGCGGGTGTAACGTGAACATTTTTAAGTAAACTGATGGGTTGAAATGTTAATTCGTGTCCTTCTGTTGTTAATCATCTAGCCTTCTGTGGTAATTATTTTAACCCTCTGTGTTTAATTATCTACTATTTTTTGGTAATTATTTAACCCTCGCGTCCTTCAATTCCGTGTATCTATCTACAGCTCCTGTTCTCTCAGCGTACTGTAGCTGGCGGGTGTAACGTGAACATTTTTAAGTAAACTGATGGGTTGAAATGTTAATTCGTGTCCTTCTGTTGTTAATCATCTAGCCTTCTGTGGTAATTATTTAGCCCTCGCATCCTTCTGCTCTGTTAATCATCTAGCCTTCTGTGGTAATTATTTGAACTACGTTTCCTTCTACATATTTATTTTTTAACCCCAGTGCCCTTCTATACATCTAACCTCCACATCCTTCTGCGTATCTCACCTCCTTCTGCATATTTAACCACAACATCCGCAACAAGTCTCTGTCAGCAAACTCGTTGTAACCTGTGGGCTCTGTGATTTGTTACAATAAAGATGTATTTTATTAGCCGTAATTAGGCGTCCTGCCCTCTGATTGGTCCATACACCCGCAACAAACAACACTATTGCATCAGTCACCTCCCCACCACCCCCAATTACCGCTATTTTCCTCTCACTTTGCTCTCAGCTTTCATAGCGATCAGACGTGTCCCTGTGTTGCTCCGTTTGCTGCGTTTTGCAAAGATAACCTCACTTTTCCTAACCTCAATCTTGAGCGTTTGCTTACCCTATCTTACGTGTAACATAACCTTACTTTTAATTTGTATTATAATAATTTTGAGTAACATAACCTCACTTTTTCTAACCTCAATCTTTACACTCCAACTTTACTGTATTATATTCCATGCATGGTGTACTTAATTTTATTTCTGTGTTGTATTTATTGTCTTGGCTAGAGTAGTGTTGTTTTGTGTTTAATTGTTTGATTTGATAGTTTACAGTAAGGAAGTAAACAAACCCTCACTTCCTTGTGGATAAAGTAGTGTTGTGTTGACTGACATAACCTCCAGTAACCTTATTTTTTTTGCCCTGGTTCTTTTGAACTGTAAATTCACCTCAGTAACCTCACCTTCTATTCTTGTTCTTTAAAACAGTTTTGGTTAGAACAGTTTTTGTATGTGTTGACTAACAGTAACCTCACTTTTCCGAGCCGCTGAGCGAGGAAAGAGTAAGAAGAAAATTTTCCCGCCAAATTTGCGCGCCAAAAAAAAATTGGCGCCAAACCTAACCTCACTTTTCATCCCTCCAAAGTGTTACCAACTTAGCAGAGCTAATGTACCATACATAATTATATGTATCATATATAATTATATGTACCATATATAATACTACAGTGTATAATCATATACGTACCATAATAGTGTATAATATACCATCACCAGAAAGGTAAGTGGCTATCTAACCTCACTTTCTTGTTTGATTTGACTATAGTAGTGTTGTGTAACAGTAATCTCACTTTTCTTTAATGCAGTTTTGGTTAGTGTTTGCTACCTTCATACTGGTATATTACTGGTAACTTCTTATGTTGTCGTTTTCTGACTTTTGGTAACTTGTAGTTCTGATTTGACTCACGTAGTGTTAGTGTTTTTCTGACATGCGTAGTACAGGGGTACCGTGCTCTTTTGTAGATCCTCTGTACCTGTTATTTTAGAGAACTTGGTCAGTGACTTTAAAGTATCAGTTCTAGACGTAACCGTTCCAATAGTAACAGTTACGTTCTCTATCTTGTTCATGTTATAACATTGGAAACTGCTACAAAGTAACGGTTCCAAATGGTTACAGTTCCAACAATGTAACAGTTCCAGCAGTACTCGTTCCAACGGTTCCAACAGTAACCGTTCCAAAAGTAACAGTTCCAGTAGACCAACCAGTGACAAAGTAACAGTTCCGTTCTCTATATAGCTCTTACAACAAGCTCCAGTTCTTCAGTCTGATGTCAGTCGTCACACTGGTCGGAAGTTCTTTTGCACTGCTCTTGCGTAGGTGTTCGTGTTTTAAACCTTCATTGGAGTTAACTTTCGATAACTTGTAGTTCTGGTTTGACTTGCTTAGTGTGTGTGTATGTTAGTGTTTTTCTGACTTGCGTAGTGATACAGGGGTACTGTGCTCCCCTACATACTATATATCTCTTACAACAAGCTCTAGTTCTTCAGTCTGATTTCAGTCGTCACACTGGTCGGACGTTCTTTTGCGCTGCTCTTGCGTAGGTGTTCTCTTGCACAGATTATTATTGATTCTGCGTAATTCAGTTGTATCCGTGTGAGTTTGACTCTGGTCGGTGTGTTTTCTCTTTTAAGCGTTAGCACAGTTTAGCTTGTTTTCAGTATTTAATTGTTTGTTGAAAGATGGACGTTTCTAAAAAGAACCCTCAAAACCCGATAAATTTAATTAGTAAAAATCAAACCTATGTTAAAAAATTCAGACTTTACGGGACTAATATTGTTTTTAAATTTACTAACCCTCCCAATGGTATCTCTGAGTTTGATTGGATTCGTAAGGGTCTCAATCAAATTGTTGAAAAAGCTAAAGCCGATGCTGTACCCACCGATTATCTAGGGTTTAAAATGCAGTCAATAAATTTAAAAAGTGCTGAACCGGGGTACGTAGATTATAGACCGGTCTCTGAAGTTAGCGGTGATGTACTTTGGCAGGTTTTTGGAGGTATTCTTCAATCAAATTCAGAATCAATTAAATCCACTGATACGTTTAAAGTAGACGTGTCACGAGTTAACGTTCCAGTAGGTTCTGGGAGGGTAAGGCCCGGCCTGTATAATACATTTGATGAGGAATCTAAAGCGAGACGGGGAATAGTTGTAATAAATAACAAAGACAATTTATGTTTGGCTAGAGCGTTGGTAGTAGGCAAAGCGTATGCAAAAAATGATCCTCAGATCTACGCTATTCGAAAAGACAAGGGGAAAAGACAAACTTTCAGAGCTAATAAGCTCATAGCAAAAGCCCGTGTAGAAATGCCGGAGGAAGGCGCCGGTATCCCCGAGCTAGAAAAATTCCAGTCCCATCTTAAAAAATACAAAATTACCGTCTACAACTATGACAGAAAAGGCCGGGATGTCTATTTTGAGGGAGGTAATGAAGACGCTAAATTTAAAATAAACCTTCTGTTTCACAATGGTCATTATAATGTAATTACAAACTTAACTGCAGCGTTTGTTTGTAATTTCTTTTGTGAAGCCTGTCATATTCCCTATAGCAACAGACATGAGCATCGTTGCTCTAACAGATGTTCGTCCTGCCATACTATCTCCCCACCCTGTAAATTAGAACACGGAGGCATTACATGCCGTTTTTGCTGTCGTTTCTTCAAAAACGAGCGGTGTTTAATAGCCCATCAAGGGCAAGTTTGTAAAACTATAAAGTTCTGCCGCGACTGTAACAAAATGATTTATCCAAGAAAACGTAAGACAGCTCACGTATGCGGAGAAGTTTATTGTGAACCCTGTGAAGCGTTCAAAGACCCCGCACATCAGTGTTTCATGAGGGTAGATAGGAGAACTCCCAAAGACCGTGATTTTTTGTTTATTTTCTTTGACTTGGAGACTCGCCAAGACGAGTCTCTCCCCTCTGACCCTGAACAAAAAGTACATCAAGTTAACCTGTGTGTCTCACAACAGTACTGTTTTAAATGTATTAATGGGGGTGAGTGTGAAACTTGCTCGGAACGGCAAAGGGTATTTGAAAAGGAACCGGTAAAACAGTTTATGGACTATGTGATGCAAGTTCGAAAAAAATTTAAAGATGTTTGTGTAATTGCCCACAACGGGCAAGGTTTTGATTTCCAATTCATACTACAATATATTATGGAAGAAACTAAATTTACCCCAAAAATAACTCCTCGGGGAACTAAAGCTATTTTGATGGAAATGGACAACGTCAGATTCATCGACTCCCTAAGCTATTTCCCCATGGCCCTCTCTGCGCTCCCTAAAGCCTTCGACCTGCCTCCCGAGAAAAAGAAGGGCTACTTCCCGCATATTTTCAACACTCTGGCAAACCAAAATTATGTAGGCCCTATGCCCGATAAAAAATACTATTGCCCCGAGTCTATGTTTGAGAAACCACACAAGGCATTTGAGATTTGGTACGAGGAACAAGTCGCTGAAGACTACGTGTTTGATTTTAAAAAGGAAATTTTGGAGTACTGTATTTCAGACGTAGAAATCCTAGCTCAAGCGTGTATTAAATTTAGAGCCTTGCTTCTTCAAGAGTGTAACGTAGATCCTTTTCTCGAGGCTATCACAATAGCCAGCGCGTGTAACCTGGCCTTCCGCCGTAACTTCTTAAAAGAAAATACTATTGGACTTATACCAAAATCAGGGTACCGACTTGCAGACAATCAGTCAGCCGTTGCTTTACAGTGGCTAACATGGGAGGAGGAGAAACGTGGAGTAAAGATTCAACATGCGGGCCGGGGTAAAGAAGTAAAGATTAACGGGCTAAAAGTAGACGGGTTTGATGGTGAGAGAATTTATGAGTTTCACGGGTGTTACTGGCACGGGTGTCCAAAATGTTTTCCTTACAATCGAGAGGAACCTCTGCCGGAGGATCCTTCAGACAGTTTGCATCTCCGTTACGAGAGAACCAAGTCCAAAATGGCAAGATTTACTAGCTATGAGGTTGTAGAGATGTGGGAGTGTGAGTTTAAAAATTTGAAGAAAGATAAAAAATTAAATTACCTGAACCAACTATCCATTCTAAACACACTTCCACTTAATCCTAGAGATTCCTTCTTTGGAGGCAGGACGGGTAATACTAAAACGTATTGTAAATGTGAAGAGGGAGAAACAATTCAATACGTTGATGTCTGTTCCCTCTACCCGTATGTAAATAAATATTGTAAGTATCCCGTGGGTCACCCTACTGTTTACGTTGGAAATGAGTGCCGAGAGAGAGGTCTTGAAGTAGAGGGCTTGTTAAAATGTAAGATTCTACCTCCTTACAACTTGTATCATCCCGTACTCCCCGCAAAAATGAATAATAAATTGATGTTTGTGTTGTGTAGAACCTGCGGGGAAACTCAAAACCAAGGGGAATGTTTTCATGATAGTGAGGAAAGGGCGATGGTAGGGACATGGACTATGGATGAAATTAGAAAAGCTGTAGAGAAAGGATACGTTGTGCTTGATATGTATGAGTTGTGGGAGTACGAGGTAGCTACATACGAGAAAGGGGGACTTTTTACCGATTTTATTAATAAATTCTTGAAAGTAAAGCAGGAAGCTTCAGGGTATCCCGCTTGGTGTAAAACAGAGGAGGATAAAGAAAGGTATGTTTCTGATTTCTTTGAGCGCGAGGGTATTCAACTGGACACGGGCAAAATTGCTAAAAACGGGGGTTTGAGATCGGTAGCCAAACTCATGCTAAACAGTTTTTGGGGCAAGTTTGGTCAACGCGAAAACATGACAAAAACTGCAATCGTGAGAGACTCTAAAGAATTGTTCAATTCGTTAACTCAACCAGGAACAAAAGTAAAGTTTGTTGAGATAATTAACCAGGAGGTTTTATTAGTTAATTGGCAGAATGTTGATGAAGCTAGTGAGCCTCTAAAAACTGTAAATGTTGTAATTGCGGCCTACACTACAGCTCATGCGAGACTTAAACTGTATGAACACTTGGAGGCTTTGGACGGTCAAGTCTTGTATTATGATACAGACTCGTGTATTTATTTATACCGGGAAGGATTGTACAGGGTCCCTACGGGGGATTACCTCGGTGAAATGACCGATGAATTGGCAGGTGACTACGGGCCCGGCTCTTATATCGTAGAGTTTGTTTCTGGGGGGCCTAAAACTTATGCATACCTTGTTTGGTCAACCAACAAACAGAAACTAGAATCTGTGTGTAAAATCAAAGGCCTCACCCTCAATTTAAAAACCTCCGAAACGCTAAATTTTGAACAATTGAAAAAGATGGTCCTTAGTGAAGCTGCTGAAATTTTAGAAATTGAAGAAAACAGAATCAGGAGAACAAAGAGACGAGAAGTCGTTACAGTAAGCGAAGTTAAAAAGTTTAAAATTACAGGACCCAAGAGGAAATTTAGTGATGATCACGATACCTTGCCTTTCGGCTTTAAAAAACAAAGAGTTGCTTAACGGAGCTATCACTCACACGGGTACTGTGTGCATATACCTCTAAACATCAGCTCTATCAAATCATTCTGTTCTGAGACGCGGTAGTGAACGGACGTGCCTGTACTGTTACTGTTTGTCTCTTCTTGTAGAATGTCTGCTGAAAATAATACACCCACTATTCAAGCGGTGTTTTTAAAGTTTATATCTAAAAGAAAGTTAAATGAAAATTCAAAATTTCGCATTACATGCTCAGAGTATGAGTTCTTTCTTACTGGGCCAATAAATGCATGGGAATGGCCTTTGATGTTCTCGGAGTATATAGTAGATAAAATAACGGAGGACTCCTCATCAAACACCTACATTGGAGTGGCAATAAAGTACGGTGATGTTTCGGGAAATATACCGTTTCTGCCTTTAGGGAATTTAACACCGTCAGTTTTTGATGATCACTTTGAAGAAATATTTTGTAACGTTGAGAAACTATCTGGTGTTTTACGTCTTGAAGTAACACTTGTCTCAATTCCATGCTGCTACTTTCGATAAAGGTAGCACCTTTCCCTACGGAGCAGCGTTACTCTTGTATATACCAAATGTCACTAGTACAGTTTCATCATTCTGCTCCAAGTCGTGGTACTGATCAGACGTTCTTTTGCGCTTCTTTTTCCTGTACTATTGAGTAAATTGTGACATGGCTGCCAAGTTCTATACATTCAATAACAAACCCGTATTGGTTCTGTTTGATAATGAAGGAAAGCCATGGTTTAAAGCTAAAGACGTAGCTACTGCTCTAAAGCATGTTAATTGCTGGAGTGCAATTCAGAAACATGTAGATGACAGTGATAAATTAACTGTTGGAAGTTTTACTGACGCCCAAAAACAGGGAGTTGGGCCTATTGAGAAAACAACGGTTTTCATAAATGAAGCCGGGTTATGTTCTTTGATGTTAAAATCAACTACTCCTGAGGCAAGACTGTTAGTAAAAAGTCTGTTGCCGGAGAAGTTTTACCTTACTTACACAAATATGAAGGATGAAAGTTAACTTTAAATGTAAATTTTCTTTAAAATCACAAGTTCCCACTGTATGTGTGTGTGTGTGTGTGTGAATGAAGGTCACTGGCGCGGGTGACGAAAAGCCCCGTAAACCTGAATTAAGGTCACTGGCGCGGGTGACAAAAAGCCCCGTAAACCTGAATGTGTGATGAAGGGCTTAGTAGATTGAGGCGTCGGGCTAACACCCCGACTACTCCTTCGAACAACCCGGTGTGAATGAAGGATCTTGTACACTGAGGCACCTGGCTAACAACCAGGCTACTCCTTGGAACGGTCCGTACGGTGGGACTTGTAAGAATAAAAATGAAAACTGCGCCTTGATGTCCGCGAAGTACTACGCTCAAAAAATATTTTCGAGTGGGGTCTAATAAAAAAAAAGACCCGGCAGTCGCTCACCCATCAGGCAGGGCTAAACCCTTTGTAAGTCCAGGGGTGTGGGGAGGTTGGTGTAAAAAACCGTGAAACCGTTTGTTGTAATCCTCCGACTGTCAGGGAAAACCGGATGGAAAGGCGCAACAAAAAAAAAAAGATAAAAATAAAAACCAAATAAAAAGTATAAAAGCAAAAAAAACAAAAAAAAATAAATAGGAGGTAGCATTTTGTTATGGAGTGGCTACCACTGTGAGAGGCGATGGTTGGGGCCTCTCACCCCAGAGGTTAGGCCTCCAGGGGAAGCTCTGGGTAACCAAAAAGAACGCGCCGACGCTCCTACGGCCTAGCCTAAAGGCTTACCGTGGTGTGGAAACGTGAGCGTTCAAAATTATTTCACTGGGGTTAGAAGTGTTTAACCGATAAATTTTAAAAAGATCCCCGTTAAAGTGAAATGTAACACATTATAATGTAGCTTCAGCGGAGGCAGGAGTAAATGACCGGATAAATTTAAGAAGTTTCGGCAAATTTATGGCACTGCCCCCTTAAAAACACCTTCAAGCTGAATTTGAGGTATTTGACGGAGGAGTTACAGCGTAAAAATACGACAGATCCGCCGTTTTACAGGACTTAAATGCAAATAACCAATCAAGTTTAAAGACTCGGAGCTAAATACTGTATAATTTCTGCCCTTCTAAAGAATGCATTTTATGCTTGTTGTCTTTTAATATGCACCCATGGTGTGTAATTTTTTGCCAACTCTCTGATATTGGTGTTGGTTACAATCCTTTTACTAGTAAATTCAGTAAAATTATATATTGATTCAGTTTGTTACAGAGTTTTACAAGCAATCAACTACAACAAAAAGACAACTCTGTATTTGTTTGACTTTACAAAATACCCTACTGTCACCAGCCTCTTCTGCATTAGTTTTAATTCTTAAACAGTGGGTCCTGAGGGTCCAACACTTAGAATCATGATAATTGAGTTGGGACCCATTTTGGGTCCCAACTACTTCCGGTGTAGGGTTATCAAAGGGATTCGTTCCCCCTTGGAGTGGGGGGTATAGTTTTATTATCTGTCCATTTCTGCTAGTTTTTACAAGCCTCTTCTCTCCTTTTAGTTAATATAACCTTGAGATTTCTAAACAGTTCAATACATGTAAAGTTTCCCAAAGTAATTCTTAAGTAACACTTAATTTACAGACATACACAACAGCTACAATTATTCAATCATGAAGCTAAAACCCAGTTAATATACTAACAATCTAATAAAAGACAGAGACATGACCCAAAATAACAGCTAAAATACACAAAAAACAGCTAAAATACACAAAAAAACAGCTAAAATACACAAAAACAGCTAAAATACACAAAAAACCGCTAAAATACACAAGAACAGCTAAAATACACAAAAAACAGCTAAAATACACAAAAAACAGCTAAAATACACAAAAAACAGCTAAAATACACAAAAAACCGCTACAAATAGCCAGAGAGCCATTTTAGCAAGGGGAAGTATTGACCCCCTTTACCTTCACCTTAAAGAATCAGTCAAAGAATAATTTATTTTGTGTTGGTTTCTCACCAGTTTTCTTGTAGTTTGTGTCAATCACATGTATTTTACATTATCATGATTTAAGAGTGGCTGAGGTATATGATAATGTAGAGAAAACCATACCGGAAGTGGGGGTGAACGTTTTGTTCACCCCTTTGACCTATCAATCCCAAATAGTTTAAATCAATGAACCATGGCTTTACTATATTTAACATAAAAAAGAAGCAAACACCCTGAAAAAACTAGTACAACAGAGCTTGTAGACTGTCCAATTTTGTGATGTTTTTTCTTAACATAGTTTAAATTGTAGCGTGGGTTAATAAGTAGCGAACTGCATTTCGATTGTCCCAAAAACTCTCAATATATTTAATTTTAAAGTATAGCTCCTTCAATTGTTTTGATACTTTCCCACAGTACAGAGTTTAAGTTTTGGTAAATCTTAGCGGAGGTTAACAGGTACCTATATACCAAGTTTCATTAGAATCGGCCAAGCCGTTCTCAATATATTAAATTTTAAAGTTTTACACCCTCCATCATCCCTTAAACAACCCTTTTCTACCCTCCAACAAAATTGAAGGTTAGAGGATGTTAACAAGTATCCACATGTCAGGTTTCAATTATATCGTCCCACCCGTTCTTAAGATATTGATTTTTAAAGTATGACTCCTTCAATTATTTTTATACTACCTGCAGTACAGAGTTTAGGTTTTTGTAATATGTAGCGGAGGTTAACAGGTACATACATGCCAAGTTTCGTGAAAATCGGCCAAGCCGTTCTTGAGATATTTAATTTTGAAAATTTGCCCCTTCATTTTTTGAGATGCAACCCGCAACATTTTAGTTAAGACTTTTTATATGGGTAGATACCCCCCTGGAGTGCCTACACTACGTAGTAGGCAGTTTTCCGGGGTCAAAATGACCCTAGGACTTACCGTTTTCGAGATATTAGCAATTTTAAGAAAATCTGACTCAAGAAAGAGAAGAAAAAGAAGAAAAAAGAGAGAAGGCGTGGTGAGGGGTAGAGGGGAAGGTGAGGGGAGTGACAGTAACAGAACACACAAGATAAATAAAACAGTGGATGGGTGAGGGGGAGAGGGGAGGGGAAGGTGAGGGTGAGAAGAAGAAGAACACGCAAGTGCTAACAGAAGTGATCAGTAGGGTTCCCGAGAGGATGGGACCGGAAGTGAAAGTTTATAAAAGTGTCCATGGTCTTTTGTATATCTACATGGTCACGTTAGAGTGATGTGAGTTGGCAACAGCTGCTTTTTTCTTAAGTTGTCAACATATATATTTTTGTTTGCAGTCTGTTGTATTATAAATGTCTGTGACTTTACTGTTTTGAATGTCCGTGACTTTCTTACTTTAGTGTCCGTGAGCGTGACGTAATGGCTCCATTATTCATAAATCAATGATTTTATTTTCTTTGGTCACGCTCTTTGGTTTAACCGTCTTTGACGTAACGAGAATCTGGCAGGGAAGAAAAGTGAGGTTAGGAAATCTGGCGGGAAGAAAAGTAAGGTTAGGTTTGGCGCCAATTTTTTTTTGGCGCGCAAATTTGGCGGGAAAATGTTCTTCTTACTCTTTCCGGATTAACGCGCTCTAACCACTATGCCATTTCCGGTTCTCATCTCTCGGGAACCCTACTGATCACTTCTGTTAGCACTTGCGTGTTCTTCTTCTTCTCACCCTCACCTTCCCCTCCCCTCTCCCCCTCACCCATCCACTGTTTTATTTATCTTGTGTGTTCTGTTACTGTCACTCCCCTCACCTTCCCCTCTACCCCTCACCACGCCTTCTCTCTTTTTTCTTCTTTTTCTTCTCTTTCTTGAGTCAGATTTTCTTAAAATTGCTAATATCTCGAAAACGGTAAGTCCTAGGGTCATTTTGACCCCGGAAAACTGCCTACTACGTAGTGTAGGCACTCCAGGGGGGTATCTACCCATATAAAAAGTCTTAACTAAAATGTTGCGGGTTGCATCTCAAAAAATGAAGGGGCAAATTTTCAAAATTAAATATCTCAAGAACGGCTTGGCCGATTTTCACGAAACTTGGCATGTATGTACCTGTTAACCTCCGCTACATATTACAAAAACCTAAACTCTGTACTGCAGGTAGTATAAAAATAATTGAAGGAGTCATACTTTAAAAATCAATATCTTAAGAACGGGTGGGACGATATAATTGAAACCTGACATGTGGATACTTGTTAACATCCTCTAACCTTCAATTTTGTTGGAGGGTAGAAAAGGGTTGTTTAAGGGATGATGGAGGGTGTAAAACTTTAAAATTTAATATATTGAGAACGGCTTGGCCGATTCTAATGAAACTTGGTATATAGGTACCTGTTAACCTCCGCTAAGATTTACCAAAACTTAAACTCTGTACTGTGGGAAAGTATCAAAACAATTGAAGGAGCTATACTTTAAAATTAAATATATTGAGAGTTTTTGGGACAATCGAAATGCAGTTCGCTACTTATTAACCCACGCTACAATTTAAACTATGTTAAGAAAAAACATCACAAAATTGGACAGTCTACAAGCTCTGTTGTACTAGTTTTTTCAGGGTGTTTGCTTCTTTTTTATGTTAAATATAGTAAAGCCATGGTTCATTGATTTAAACTATTTGGGATTGATAGGTCAAAGGGGTGAACAAAACGTTCACCCCCACTTCCGGTATGGTTTTCTCTACATTATCATATACCTCAGCCACTCTTAAATCATGATAATGTAAAATACATGTGATTGACACAAACTACAAGAAAACTGGTGAGAAACCAACACAAAATAAATTATTCTTTGACTGATTCTTTAAGGTGAAGGTAAAGGGGGTCAATACTTCCCCTTGCTAAAATGGCTCTCTGGCTATTTGTAGCGGTTTTTTGTGTATTTTAGCTGTTTTTTGTGTATTTTAGCTGTTTTTTGTGTATTTTAGCTGTTTTTTGTGTATTTTAGCTGTTTTTTTGTGTATTTTAGCTGTTTTTTGTGTATTTTAGCTGTTATTTTGGGTCATGTCTCTGTCTTTTATTAGATTGTTAGTATATTAACTGGGTTTTAGCTTCATGATTGAATAATTGTAGCTGTTGTGTATGTCTGTAAATTAAGTGTTACTTAAGAATTACTTTGGGAAACTTTACATGTATTGAACTGTTTAGAAATCTCAAGGTTATATTAACTAAAAGGAGAGAAGAGGCTTGTAAAAACTAGCAGAAATGGACAGATAATAAAACTATACCCCCCACTCCAAGGGGGAACGAATCCCTTTGATAACCCTACACCGGAAGTAGTTGGGACCCAAAATGGGTCCCAACTCAATTATCATGATTCTAAGTGTTGGACCCTCAGGACCCACTGTTTAAGAATTAAAACTAATGCAGAAGAGGCTGGTGACAGTAGGGTATTTTGTAAAGTCAAACAAATACAGAGTTGTCTTTTTGTTGTAGTTGATTGCTTGTAAAACTCTGTAACAAACTGAATCAATATATAATTTTACTGAATTTACTAGTAAAAGGATTGTAACCAACACCAATATCAGAGAGTTGGCAAAAAATTACACACCATGGGTGCATATTAAAAGACAACAAGCATAAAATGCATTCTTTAGAAGGGCAGAAATTATACAGTATTTAGCTCCGAGTCTTTAAACTTGATTGGTTATTTGCATTTAAGTCCTGTAAAACGGCGGATCTGTCGTATTTTTACGCTGTAACTCCTCCGTCAAATACCTCAAATTCAGCTTGAAGGTGTTTTTAAGGGGGCAGTGCCATAAATTTGCCGAAACTTCTTAAATTTATCCGGTCATTTACTCCTGCCTCCGCTGAAGCTACATTATAATGTGTTACATTTCACTTTAACGGGGATCTTTTTAAAATTTATCGGTTAAACACTTATAACCCCAGTGAAATAATTTTGAACGCTCACGTTTCCACACCACGGTAAGCCTTTAGGCTAGGCCGTAGGAGCGTCGGCGCGTTCTTTTTGGTTACCCAGAGCTTCCCCTGGAGGCCTAACCTCTGGGGTGAGAGGCCCCAACCATCGCCTCTCACAGTGGTAGCCACTCCATAACAAAATGCTACCTCCTATTTATTTTTTTGTTTGTTTTTTTTGCTTTTATACTTTTTATTTGGTTTTTATTTTTATCTTTTTTTTTTTGTTGCGCCTTTCCATCCGGTTTTCCCTGACAGTCGGAGGATTACAACAAACGGTTTCACGGTTTTTTACACCAACCTCCCCACACCCCTGGACTTACAAAGGGTTTAGCCCTGCCTGATGGGTGAGCGACTGCCGGGTCTTTTTTTTTATTAGACCCCACTCGAAAATATTTTTTGAGCGTAGTACTTCGCGGACATCAAGGCGCAGTTTTCATTTTTATTCTTACAAGTCCCACCGTACGGACCGTTCCAAGGAGTAGCCTGGTTGTTAGCCAGGCGCCTCAGTGTACAAGATCCTTCATTCACACCGGGTTGTTCGAAGGAGTAGTCGGGGTGTTAGCCCGACGCCTCAATCTACTAAGCCCTTCATCACACATTCAGGTTTACGGGGCTTTTTGTCACCCGCGCCAGTGACCTTAATTCAGGTTTACGGGGCTTTTCGTCACCCGTGCCAGTGACCTTCATTCACACACACACACACACACATACAGTGGGAACTTGTGATTTTAAAGAAAATTTACATTTAAAGTTAACTTTCATCCTTCATATTTGTGTAAGTAAGGTAAAACTTCTCCGGCAACAGACTTTTTACTAACAGTCTTGCCTCAGGAGTAGTTGATTTTAACATCAAAGAACATAACCCGGCTTCATTTATGAAAACCGTTGTTTTCTCAATAGGCCCAACTCCCTGTTTTTGGGCGTCAGTAAAACTTCCAACAGTTAATTTATCACTGTCATCTACATGTTTCTGAATTGCACTCCAGCAATTAACATGCTTTAGAGCAGTAGCTACGTCTTTAGCTTTAAACCATGGCTTTCCTTCATTATCAAACAGAACCAATACGGGTTTGTTATTGAATGTATAGAACTTGGCAGCCATGTCACAATTTACTCAATAGTACAGGAAAAAGAAGCGCAAAAGAACGTCTGATCAGTACCACGACTTGGAGCAGAATGATGAAACTGTACTAGTGACATTTGGTATATACAAGAGTAACGCTGCTCCGTAGGGAAAGGTGCTACCTTTATCGAAGGTAGCAGCATGGAATTGAGACAAGTGTTACTTCAAGACGTAAAACACCAGATAGTTTCTCAACGTTACAAAATATTTCTTCAAAGTGATCATCAAAAACTGACGGTGTTAAATTCCCTAAAGGCAGAAACGGTATATTTCCCGAAACATCACCGTACTTTATTGCTACTCCAATGTAGGTGTTTGATGAGGAGTCCTCCGTTATTTTATCTACTATATACTCCGAGAACATCAAAGGCCATTCCCATGCATTTATTGGCCCAGTAAGAAAGAACTCATACTCTGAGCATGTAATGCGAAATTTTGAATTTTCATTTAACTTTCTTTTAGATATAAACTTTAAAAACACCGCTTGAATAGTGGGTGTATTATTTTCAGCAGACATTCTACAAGAAGAGACAAACAGTAACAGTACAGGCACGTCCGTTCACTACCGCGTCTCAGAACAGAATGATTTGATAGAGCTGATGTTTAGAGGTATATGCACACAGTACCCGTGTGAGTGATAGCTCCGTTAAGCAACTCTTTGTTTTTTAAAGCCGAAAGGCAAGGTATCGTGATCATCACTAAATTTCCTCTTGGGTCCTGTAATTTTAAACTTTTTAACTTCGCTTACTGTAACGACTTCTCGTCTCTTTGTTCTCCTGATTCTGTTTTCTTCAATTTCTAAAATTTCAGCAGCTTCACTAAGGACCATCTTTTTCAATTGTTCAAAATTTAGCGTTTCGGAGGTTTTTAAATTGAGGGTGAGGCCTTTGATTTTACACACAGATTCTAGTTTCTGTTTGTTGGTTGACCAAACAAGGTATGCATAAGTTTTAGGCCCCCCAGAAACAAACTCTACGATATAAGAGCCGGGCCCGTAGTCACCTGCCAATTCATCGGTCATTTCACCGAGGTAATCCCCCGTAGGGACCCTGTACAATCCTTCCCGGTATAAATAAATACACGAGTCTGTATCATAATACAAGACTTGACCGTCCAAAGCCTCCAAGTGTTCATACAGTTTAAGTCTCGCATGAGCTGTAGTGTAGGCCGCAATTACAACATTTACAGTTTTTAGAGGCTCACTAGCTTCATCAACATTCTGCCAATTAACTAATAAAACCTCCTGGTTAATTATCTCAACAAACTTTACTTTTGTTCCTGGTTGAGTTAACGAATTGAACAATTCTTTAGAGTCTCTCACGATTGCAGTTTTTGTCATGTTTTCGCGTTGACCAAACTTGCCCCAAAAACTGTTTAGCATGAGTTTGGCTACCGATCTCAAACCCCCGTTTTTAGCAATTTTGCCCGTGTCCAGTTGAATACCCTCGCGCTCAAAGAAATCAGAAACATACTTTTCTTTATCCTCCTCTGTTTTACACCAAGCGGGATACCCTGAAGCTTCCTGCTTTACTTTCAAGAATTTATTAATAAAATCGGTAAAAAGTCCCCCTTTCTCGTATGTAGCTACCTCGTACTCCCACAACTCATACATATCAAGCACAACGTATCCTTTCTCTACAGCTTTTCTAATTTCATCCATAGTCCATGTCCCTACCATCGCCCTTTCCTCACTATCATGAAAACATTCCCCTTGGTTTTGAGTTTCCCCGCAGGTTCTACACAACACAAACATCAATTTATTATTCATTTTTGCGGGGAGTACGGGATGATACAAGTTGTAAGGAGGTAGAATCTTACATTTTAACAAGCCCTCTACTTCAAGACCTCTCTCTCGGCACTCATTTCCAACGTAAACAGTAGGGTGACCCACGGGATACTTACAATATTTATTTACATACGGGTAGAGGGAACAGACATCAACGTATTGAATTGTTTCTCCCTCTTCACATTTACAATACGTTTTAGTATTACCCGTCCTGCCTCCAAAGAAGGAATCTCTAGGATTAAGTGGAAGTGTGTTTAGAATGGATAGTTGGTTCAGGTAATTTAATTTTTTATCTTTCTTCAAATTTTTAAACTCACACTCCCACATCTCTACAACCTCATAGCTAGTAAATCTTGCCATTTTGGACTTGGTTCTCTCGTAACGGAGATGCAAACTGTCTGAAGGATCCTCCGGCAGAGGTTCCTCTCGATTGTAAGGAAAACATTTTGGACACCCGTGCCAGTAACACCCGTGAAACTCATAAATTCTCTCACCATCAAACCCGTCTACTTTTAGCCCGTTAATCTTTACTTCTTTACCCCGGCCCGCATGTTGAATCTTTACTCCACGTTTCTCCTCCTCCCATGTTAGCCACTGTAAAGCAACGGCTGACTGATTGTCTGCAAGTCGGTACCCTGATTTTGGTATAAGTCCAATAGTATTTTCTTTTAAGAAGTTACGGCGGAAGGCCAGGTTACACGCGCTGGCTATTGTGATAGCCTCGAGAAAAGGATCTACGTTACACTCTTGAAGAAGCAAGGCTCTAAATTTAATACACGCTTGAGCTAGGATTTCTACGTCTGAAATACAGTACTCCAAAATTTCCTTTTTAAAATCAAACACGTAGTCTTCAGCGACTTGTTCCTCGTACCAAATCTCAAATGCCTTGTGTGGTTTCTCAAACATAGACTCGGGGCAATAGTATTTTTTATCGGGCATAGGGCCTACATAATTTTGGTTTGCCAGAGTGTTGAAAATATGCGGGAAGTAGCCCTTCTTTTTCTCGGGAGGCAGGTCGAAGGCTTTAGGGAGCGCAGAGAGGGCCATGGGGAAATAGCTTAGGGAGTCGATGAATCTGACGTTGTCCATTTCCATCAAAATAGCTTTAGTTCCCCGAGGAGTTATTTTTGGGGTAAATTTAGTTTCTTCCATAATATATTGTAGTATGAATTGGAAATCAAAACCTTGCCCGTTGTGGGCAATTACACAAACATCTTTAAATTTTTTTCGAACTTGCATCACATAGTCCATAAACTGTTTTACCGGTTCCTTTTCAAATACCCTTTGCCGTTCCGAGCAAGTTTCACACTCACCCCCATTAATACATTTAAAACAGTACTGTTGTGAGACACACAGGTTAACTTGATGTACTTTTTGTTCAGGGTCAGAGGGGAGAGACTCGTCTTGGCGAGTCTCCAAGTCAAAGAAAATAAACAAAAAATCACGGTCTTTGGGAGTTCTCCTATCTACCCTCATGAAACACTGATGTGCGGGGTCTTTGAACGCTTCACAGGGTTCACAATAAACTTCTCCGCATACGTGAGCTGTCTTACGTTTTCTTGGATAAATCATTTTGTTACAGTCGCGGCAGAACTTTATAGTTTTACAAACTTGCCCTTGATGGGCTATTAAACACCGCTCGTTTTTGAAGAAACGACAGCAAAAACGGCATGTAATGCCTCCGTGTTCTAATTTACAGGGTGGGGAGATAGTATGGCAGGACGAACATCTGTTAGAGCAACGATGCTCATGTCTGTTGCTATAGGGAATATGACAGGCTTCACAAAAGAAATTACAAACAAACGCTGCAGTTAAGTTTGTAATTACATTATAATGACCATTGTGAAACAGAAGGTTTATTTTAAATTTAGCGTCTTCATTACCTCCCTCAAAATAGACATCCCGGCCTTTTCTGTCATAGTTGTAGACGGTAATTTTGTATTTTTTAAGATGGGACTGGAATTTTTCTAGCTCGGGGATACCGGCGCCTTCCTCCGGCATTTCTACACGGGCTTTTGCTATGAGCTTATTAGCTCTGAAAGTTTGTCTTTTCCCCTTGTCTTTTCGAATAGCGTAGATCTGAGGATCATTTTTTGCATACGCTTTGCCTACTACCAACGCTCTAGCCAAACATAAATTGTCTTTGTTATTTATTACAACTATTCCCCGTCTCGCTTTAGATTCCTCATCAAATGTATTATACAGGCCGGGCCTTACCCTCCCAGAACCTACTGGAACGTTAACTCGTGACACGTCTACTTTAAACGTATCAGTGGATTTAATTGATTCTGAATTTGATTGAAGAATACCTCCAAAAACCTGCCAAAGTACATCACCGCTAACTTCAGAGACCGGTCTATAATCTACGTACCCCGGTTCAGCACTTTTTAAATTTATTGACTGCATTTTAAACCCTAGATAATCGGTGGGTACAGCATCGGCTTTAGCTTTTTCAACAATTTGATTGAGACCCTTACGAATCCAATCAAACTCAGAGATACCATTGGGAGGGTTAGTAAATTTAAAAACAATATTAGTCCCGTAAAGTCTGAATTTTTTAACATAGGTTTGATTTTTACTAATTAAATTTATCGGGTTTTGAGGGTTCTTTTTAGAAACGTCCATCTTTCAACAAACAATTAAATACTGAAAACAAGCTAAACTGTGCTAACGCTTAAAAGAGAAAACACACCGACCAGAGTCAAACTCACACGGATACAACTGAATTACGCAGAATCAATAATAATCTGTGCAAGAGAACACCTACGCAAGAGCAGCGCAAAAGAACGTCCGACCAGTGTGACGACTGAAATCAGACTGAAGAACTAGAGCTTGTTGTAAGAGATATATAGTATGTAGGGGAGCACAGTACCCCTGTATCACTACGCAAGTCAGAAAAACACTAACATACACACACACTAAGCAAGTCAAACCAGAACTACAAGTTATCGAAAGTTAACTCCAATGAAGGTTTAAAACACGAACACCTACGCAAGAGCAGTGCAAAAGAACTTCCGACCAGTGTGACGACTGACATCAGACTGAAGAACTGGAGCTTGTTGTAAGAGCTATATAGAGAACGGAACTGTTACTTTGTCACTGGTTGGTCTACTGGAACTGTTACTTTTGGAACGGTTACTGTTGGAACCGTTGGAACGAGTACTGCTGGAACTGTTACATTGTTGGAACTGTAACCATTTGGAACCGTTACTTTGTAGCAGTTTCCAATGTTATAACATGAACAAGATAGAGAACGTAACTGTTACTATTGGAACGGTTACGTCTAGAACTGATACTTTAAAGTCACTGACCAAGTTCTCTAAAATAACAGGTACAGAGGATCTACAAAAGAGCACGGTACCCCTGTACTACGCATGTCAGAAAAACACTAACACTACGTGAGTCAAATCAGAACTACAAGTTACCAAAAGTCAGAAAACGACAACATAAGAAGTTACCAGTAATATACCAGTATGAAGGTAGCAAACACTAACCAAAACTGCATTAAAGAAAAGTGAGATTACTGTTACACAACACTACTATAGTCAAATCAAACAAGAAAGTGAGGTTAGATAGCCACTTACCTTTCTGGTGATGGTATATTATACACTATTATGGTACGTATATGATTATACACTGTAGTATTATATATGGTACATATAATTATATATGATACATATAATTATGTATGGTACATTAGCTCTGCTAAGTTGGTAACACTTTGGAGGGATGAAAAGTGAGGTTAGGTTTGGCGCCAATTTTTTTTTGGCGCGCAAATTTGGCGGGAAAATTTTCTTCTTACTCTTTCCTCGCTCAGCGGCTCGGAAAAGTGAGGTTACTGTTAGTCAACACATACAAAAACTGTTCTAACCAAAACTGTTTTAAAGAACAAGAATAGAAGGTGAGGTTACTGAGGTGAATTTACAGTTCAAAAGAACCAGGGCAAAAAAAATAAGGTTACTGGAGGTTATGTCAGTCAACACAACACTACTTTATCCACAAGGAAGTGAGGGTTTGTTTACTTCCTTACTGTAAACTATCAAATCAAACAATTAAACACAAAACAACACTACTCTAGCCAAGACAATAAATACAACACAGAAATAAAATTAAGTACACCATGCATGGAATATAATACAGTAAAGTTGGAGTGTAAAGATTGAGGTTAGAAAAAGTGAGGTTATGTTACTCAAAATTATTATAATACAAATTAAAAGTAAGGTTATGTTACACGTAAGATAGGGTAAGCAAACGCTCAAGATTGAGGTTAGGAAAAGTGAGGTTATCTTTGCAAAACGCAGCAAACGGAGCAACACAGGGACACGTCTGATCGCTATGAAAGCTGAGAGCAAAGTGAGAGGAAAATAGCGGTAATTGGGGGTGGTGGGGAGGTGACTGATGCAATAGTGTTGTTTGTTGCGGGTGTATGGACCAATCAGAGGGCAGGACGCCTAATTACGGCTAATAAAATACATCTTTATTGTAACAAATCACAGAGCCCACAGGTTACAACGAGTTTGCTGACAGAGACTTGTTGCGGATGTTGTGGTTAAATATGCAGAAGGAGGTGAGATACGCAGAAGGATGTGGAGGTTAGATGTATAGAAGGGCACTGGGGTTAAAAAATAAATATGTAGAAGGAAACGTAGTTCAAATAATTACCACAGAAGGCTAGATGATTAACAGAGCAGAAGGATGCGAGGGCTAAATAATTACCACAGAAGGCTAGATGATTAACAACAGAAGGACACGAATTAACATTTCAACCCATCAGTTTACTTAAAAATGTTCACGTTACACCCGCCAGCTACAGTACGCTGAGAGAACAGGAGCTGTAGATAGATACACGGAATTGAAGGACGCGAGGGTTAAATAATTACCAAAAAATAGTAGATAATTAAACACAGAGGGTTAAAATAATTACCACAGAAGGCTAGATGATTAACAACAGAAGGACACGAATTAACATTTCAACCCATCAGTTTACTTAAAAATGTTCACGTTACACCCGCCAGCTACAGTACGCTGAGAGACAGGATCTGTAGTTAGATACACAGAAGAAAGTGAAGGACGCAAGGGTCAAACAATTACCAAAAACGGTATATAATTAACCACAGGCGATGAAAAAGATAAATAATTAACCACAGAGGGTAGCAAAAGAGCCACAGGGGGTAGCAATTACACCCTAATTCCATTCCTCATAAGAGCCCATGTTATTCTATTCTCCCATAAGAGTCCATGTTAATCTATTCTCCATAAGACCCCATGTTAATCTATTCTCCATAAGACCAATGTTGGACCCCAAGCGCGCGGCCTTACTACTAGTGCCTGACAGGTGCAGGTAGTGGCAGTGATATTGTTGGATTTCAACAAAGCAATGGAGTCGATGGGACGACAATTTTAATTCAGTTCAATTCAAGGCATCTTTATTCATATACACAAGAGTGTAAATCAGAAACTCCTTATTGTAGTTTCTCACAGAAATGTACAGCGTCAGTTTACAATAACAGAATTAAAATAGATAGTCATATTCTTGTAGCCCCATTTTAGATTCTCTTCTAGTCTGTAGAAGGGCCTTGCTTCCAGCCAAACATTCAGCGATGAGTCATATTCTTGTAGCCCCATTTTAGATTCTCTTCTAGTCTGTAGAAGGGCCTTGCTTCCAGCCAAACATTCAGCGATGAGTCATATTCTTGTAGCCCCATTTTAGATTCTCTTCTAGTCTGTAGAAGGGCCTTGCTTCCAGCCAAACATTCAGCGATGAGTCATATTCTTGTAGCCCCATTTTAGATTCTCTTCTAGTCTGTAGAAGGGCCTTGCTTCCAGCCAAACATTCAGCGATGAGTCATATTCTTGTAGCCCCATTTTAGATTCTCTTCTAGTCTGTAGAAGGGCCTTGCTTCCAGCCAAACATTCAGCGATGAGTCATATTCTTGTAGCCCCATTTTAGATTCTCTTCTAGTCTGTAGAAGGGCCTTGCTTCCAGCCAAACATTCAGCGATGCTTTCAGCTGCTTTCCAGTGAGAATCTTGTGCGGGCAGTAGGTTGAACAGCTTCTTGCCGTGGTTTGACGTTTTTTTTTCTCATACAGTGTGAGGTGGTGTGCTGGTAATGAGTAGTCTGAAGCATGCCTGTTGGAGTAGTTATGGTGGTCAACAACTTATGGTAAGTTCTTCTCGTCAACATGTAGTGTACTACCTTCCGGATATATAGGGAAATTACCTTCATGATTTTAAGTTCTATAAAGGCTTACATAATTAGTGTCACTGGTTTGGTTTAAAAATTATACACATGAAAATAAACTTAATTTTAGAAAGATTGAGATATTATAGAAATAATGTTTTGCAGGTATTAACATGATAATTTCTATCAAAATCGTTATCACTGATGTTAGGCTCCCGTTTAGAACTGTCTTTAACATCCTAAATATACAATTAATTTGGAAGCTCTAAAAATCATCATAAAAGGATATTGATTTGAAAATGAGATAGTTCTTTATTTTTGTATTAAATTTAACAAAATGATGTTCGGATTTAATATTCTGATGAATTTTATTATAAAACGTTGTCCCAACATATATATAGGTTTTCCCTAGATAGTTGTTAACTCTGTGGGCTCATTGTTAATTCCCTTTGACATCTAGTGTTGTAAGTGTGACTATCTCCAGATTATTGCTCATTATATGCGGATTTCAATTTTAATATACTGATTTATATTTTTGCTGATATTAAAATTACTAAATTTTATAATTTGACTACAATAGAACCTCGATAGTTCGACACTTTGTGGACTAAAGGGGTGTCGAACTATCGAAATGTCGAACTATAGGGAGTATATGGAACATTTTAACACAGGGAGTATTATGAGCAAAAAACAATAGCGTATCACAAAAGAATCAAAAACGTGTTTAACTCCTGCAGCGTCTCGAGCGAACTGACTTGACCTACTTACTGGGATGGGCGGGAAAAGGGGTGGATAGGACAGGGTAGGGGGTAGGAAAAATAAGTTATTTATAGAAAAGGTGGTAGCGCACGTTCGCGAAAACAATAAGCGGGCTCCCATCACTGACCGGCGAACCCGTCAAGGACACAATCGGTCGCCGCTACTGTCATGTCATGTCGTCACGGCCCGTGTCGAAGTATACAGACTGTCGAACTATCGAGTGTCAAACTATCGAAGTTCTACTGTATCATGATCAGACAGGCATGTTCCCTTTGATTGATAAGATAATCATAAATTGCTGACAGGGAATATTTGGAATTTTCTTTCTGAACTGCAAAGGGCAAAGTGGGACTTTATCCCTAGTCATTCCTAAAGTTTTAACGATAGCTTTAAAGTTTGCATGGGTAAAGACAGGCAAGCAGTTTTCTCTGCTTTCCCTCTCAGAAACTTTAAAGCCTTGCATTCGAAAGGCTCTAAAAGTTGGATTTCAATTTCAAATGGAATCCACATATCCAGTATATAAAAAGGAAACTTCTTGAGAAGAGCAAATGTTACAAAGACCCTGAATTTTTGTTTTATATAAAAAAATACAAAATTATCTTCAAAAAGAGTGTCAAGCAAAGCAGAAAAATAATAACGTTTACATTTTAAAGTAAAAGAAGAGAGTAAAAGCAGTTTGGAAGGTTGTGGCTAGGGAGAGTGATAGTAAGGACAGTAAAGTGGAAGTTGACATAATTGTTAGAATGGTGTTGTAATTTCAAACAAAAAAGATACATAGCTAATATCATCAATAAACACTTTTTTATATTATCACCTAATTTAACCTTAAGCCAAACCAGTCAGATTCAAAAAGCTTTAAAGTTGATTCAAAATATTGCAAAGCCAAAGAACACACTGACATGTTTTTGGCTGACAACGGAGATAGAGGTTTCTCTGAAAATTGGATCCCTTTACCAAAAAGGATCTGCTAGATGGGATGAGGTTTCACCTTACCCATGTACTAACTAACCTTTGATCTTTCTCATTTAGCAGTTCAATCCAGCCTGGCATTTTTCCAGATCTCTTAAAGGACTTGATCATTAAAGCAATAGAAAAAAAAGAGCAACATGCACACTCTAGATAACCTGAGACCCATCTCTCTGTTGTCAGTTTTCTCAAATGTATTTGAAAAAAGTGCATTTACTAGACTTTATGACTTGAAAAAAAACTTGTCATGTTTTCAATCATGTTATCAATTTGGCTTCCGCAAGGGTAAGAGCACAGCTGATGCTATCTATGAGTTCGTGGATCGGATCGCGGGTGCCGTGGATGGGTCGTAGTTCACTGTTGGTGCTTTTTGTAACCTATCCAGGGCATTCGACTTTGTCAATATTGAAATCCTCATTGAGAAGCTGAGATGCTATGGAGTGGCAGGCACTGCACTTGGATGGTTGCAGTCTTTCTTTATAGGCAGAGAGCAGAAGGTAGTGGTGAATTCGGGAACTCAGTGTGGCTACCGTAAAATAGTTTCTGGAGTCCCACAGGGCTCAATACTGGGACCTCTTATTTTTCTGGTATATTGATCTTCCTGACATAGCATCATCTAATGTGTAGGTTTTGATGTATGCGGATGATACCTCCATCGTAGTTTCCAACCTTAACGAGATTGACCTGTCGCAAACTTTGATTGAAAATCTGGATAAAATGAGTACATGGTATGGTATAAATGGTCTAAAATTGAACCCTATCAAAACACAGTTTTTCAATGTCCTTTAAATTACAGTAAAACTCCCCAAGATCTGACTTATCTTACTTACCTTCTCACTTCAACTAGTAGTTTGTACCAAGTTCCTGGGCCTAGAAATTGACTCTACCCTTTCCTGGCATCAACATGTTAATTTTTTACTCCATCGGCTTAGTAATGCTTGCTATGCGTTGCTGTCTTTAACTCAGTCTGTGAAATTTGAAGTCCTGAGACAGGTATACTTTGCATACTTTACTCACTCATCTCCTATGGTCTCATATTTTGGGGTAACTCCAGAGGCCCCCAGAGCCCCTCAGAGCTCTGAGGCTCTGAGCTCTGGGGGGGATTTTGGGGGATCTGAAGCTCTCAGACGTTAATGTGTAAAAAGTCATCAGATTGCTTTCTGGTTTGAAACCAAACATGTAAACTGCACTTTATGAAGCTTATGTTCTTCCACATCCTTCATTGTTTATCCTTCAGTGTCTTTTATTTGCTAAATACAACTCTCAAAGATTTTATGGAAAGAATCATTATCACCAATACACCACTAGAAATTCTGCCATATTACATACCTTAGTCATTAAAAAACTTTCCCAAAAAAATCACCATCATATACTTCTGCTTATAAATTTACAATAATTGCTCCAACCACATAAAAAATGAGTCCTGCTTCAACAAGTTTAAAAAGCTCGCTACTGAATTTCTATTTCAGAATTGTTTCTACAGCGTCTGAGTATCTTGACTGCAATTGTCGGACTGCCTGATCACATAGAGTTTTTATGGGTAGTTTCTTCAGCTGGTAGCTAGTTTTACATCCTACATTACGTACAGTTAGTATCAATTTAATTATGTGTTACCTGGTTATTCTATAGATTTAAAATAGAAATGTAAGTCTAAATTTGAATGTATGACAAGTTTGTTGCCTAGGCAAACATTGCATGAAAGGGTGTATAAGATGATGTAAATAAATAAATAAATAAATAAATAATAAGCCGTGATATTTCTTCCTCCTTCATATCATGTTCAGTTAAAATTGTTATATTTTAATTTAACTCTTCTAATGTTACGTCTAACAGGACAATCTTATAACTTAAATGTTGAATGTTTTGGTGGAAAATGCTAAATATTGGTTCTCTTTTCTCTATGTTATTGTGGTGGGTACCTTGCCATCTGAGTTTAAAGGGGAAGCAGGAGGCTTAGAAATGCAATTCTCAGGCTAATGCATATGACAACCCAGTCACACACTAGTCGCACCATTCACTTAACACATAACTTCACACATGAGAGACATTGGTTCTTTGGGTTCCTCAGCTTGGAGATGCCCTGAGTGGTAGTAGAATTCAAAATTCCCGCTCATTCAAAATTAAACAATTAGCAAGAATTTTTTGGGTCCTTGCTTTCATGCTGTCTAGTAGGATGAGTTTTCTTAATCCCATGAGTAGACGAAGTTAGAAGGGATGGAAAGTCAACATTCTCCCGGAAGCCTTGAGGACCTCAGCTACGTAAGGGCTAATCTCAGGTTCACTATCAAATCCTTCTGTGGAATAATTGTTTTCAACAGCATTACTTGTTTCATGGTTATCCAATGCTTTTGCTTAGTTTAGATGAGCCTTTTTAGTATTTCCAGAAATTCTTCATGTGCTTAAATTAGGGGTGTGCGAATAGTGATTTCTGGCTCGAGCCGAGCCGAGCTTTTTTTCAAAGTTCTCGAGCTTCGAGCTTTCTCGAGCCGAGCTTTTTTTGATGGGAATTTTCTCTAGGAGTGTGCAATACACCAGAAGTGATTTTCTGACTCGATCCATGCCGGGCAGAATTTTGTCAAAGTTCTCGTGCTTTGAGCATGTTTCATTAGGCCTATATGTATTCTTTATTTATATTATATTTAAAAGAATAAACGTTTTATCCATTATGGTAATGTAAAATAATTTATATCTTTAAATATTTGTCATCTTCCATTCACTTCTTCTAGATTCATTATTCCTACATTACATAAATAAAGGCCTACGTTGGGAAAATAACAAAATAAGTACGGTAGGCTTCTAAAAAGTAAGATTTATTGAGACCACTTGTTGATAGGAAGCTTAACGAAAAATTTGTCTTTCAATATAAAGTAGGTGGCCTACATAGAGAACAAATAACGTAAAGGATGAGAACTACAAATTTTGAGCCCACAGGTTAACTAATGCAGATATTACCACATTTATTAATGGCCATAATAATAATAATAATAATTGACTATATGTCCATATGTACTCTCCATGTAACCAAAGACTTATGCTCTAGCTTTGGGAATTGCCAAAACCCAGTAGCCTATCTCTCATTCAACTGTTTGTAAATAGTAAATTTTAGGTTATCCTTTTATAAATATAAGATAGTTAAACCAGTCTTTATATCTTATTGTACTCACAGGAATAAGTTAATAATCGTAGGCCTAGCTTATGTTCTATCTAACCTATTACCTAATAAACTTAATTTATTATATCTGCTTCTGAAACAGAAGGTCGAAGAGGATCGTCAATGCATTCTTCTTCCATCACAACTTTAACAATTTGATAGCATACAATTACAAAATGTTATGGTTTCTACTTCTACTGAAGTTTATTCATAAATTCAAACAATCCCGCGGAGTTAACAATATTATTTTAATCGCACAGCTGTAGCGTAGCGTAATAAAACACTGCGCCATTTTGATCGCGTCTTGCTCTTGGTTAGGTTAGGGCCTTCGGCGTTCGTAGAATATAATCAACCTTTAAAATAATACGACCACCGGTATTATAAACATGCGTTACGTAACCATTCAGAATTTTTATAAAATCCTTAGATTTTGTGAACCTCGCAATTCGTCAATTTTTTAACTATCCAATTTTTGGAGAGTACTAATTCGTCTGCACATTATAACGTCATCATGTTTATTAGGCATTCATCACCCAAGATGAGTGGAGTAAGGTGAACACTTACTCTACTCATCTCGTTCATCACGTACACCCTTGTCCCTAGCTGTTGGTCACGTGAAATCATTATTACATCATAATTACCATCTTCACTCAACGTCTTAAGGCAGTTCGCAAACACTGAGCTCTATGTTGTATCTGGAGTCACTACTCTCTGCCTAAATATTTTCCAATAACGTGCCGTCAACACTGACTTTTTGGAATCAAAATGCATTGGGTGGACGATGTCAAAATTTCAGCCAATAGGAAATGAAATAACTACACCACCAAAACGTCAAAAAACACATCTGGCCAACATAACGACCATAAACACAGTGGCACGCTTTTTCACCACGGAGTGGTGACTCCAGATATAACATAGAGCTCAGTGTTCGCAAAGTGGGTATGCCAACAGTGTTGCCAATCATAATTTCAGACTCCAGGGAATATAATTATTGTGTAATGTACGAAGTTGTAAGTTGTAGAAAAGACTGTACCGATGCAACAATTAGACAAAGTGTTTTAATGGATTCTAGTTTTTCCTGTGATACTTTTTCTGGAGCAGTACCGTTGTTGTATTAATTACTATTAACCGTGAAATATTGCACAACTCAACTGGGCAACGGCAACACTGCACTGCAAACTGAATAGTGTGATAGGTCCACTTGATGTGATTGAGCGAAGAGAAAGTAGCTCCATTGCGTTGGTTGATCACTGATCAGGTCGGCAGTTAAAAATATTACAGTACTTTCATGTTTGGTTATTTTTTTTACGAAGGACCGAAAGCATTAGTAATGCAGAATTATATTTGTTATGGAATGGAGCTCTACCGACGCAAACTACGAGAATTCTAACATAGATTCTGGAAAGTTGTTTTTAAGTTGACTTTTGTAGACGACTATTTTCACTGGTCGGCGTTTTAAATATTCGGCTCGAATTTCGAACCTTTTTGCAAATCTCGAGCCGATCCGAATACTGCAATATTCGGCTCGAAAAAGCTTGAAGTTCGAATACTCGCATACCCCTAGCTTAAATGATGGATCGTAATCTTCTACAAAAGGTTTTGTTAATATTTAATATTTTGTCAGCAATGTGCATATAAAAGCCTCATTGTCAATGTCTTGCCAGTATATTTCTATTGATGCAGTCTCTGGCAAAGGTTTACCAAAATACCTTCTGAACACCACTGTTATGCCAGCACTCATTTAGTTTTCTTGAAGATCAGCAGAGGCACAGTGTGCAAAAGCAACAGAGGACACAGTCTTATAACTTTCAATTACTTTCTTAATTTGGGATTCAACAATTGATATTCTAAGTTTTTTGGTTGTCTGCGTGCAGCACTGTTTTGCTCTTTAATCTGTAGTTGTGGGGTAGAATGTTTTACTTTTCACACTTAGATGCAACATTATATAAGAATCTGCTCATAATTGCTTTGCCTTTTTTTATTTAAATATATACCATCTCTTGCTAGGCAGGAGTCTGTAATATATTTATACAAATCTAGAAAAACATCCCCAGAGTTTAGGCACAACCATCTAATGTTTTCGTTAGCACGGTGTCTCATTAGCGAAGATGTGTCTCTTCTGGGAACTATGCCATTTACAACCACACATGAGTTGCAGAACAATGATTTTGTTTCTTTTTTTGCTTTAATAAAACTTCAACTGCATGTCTTCATAGGCCAATAGGCCTGTGCGGCAATCTAAAGACAGCAGGTTACCATAACGGGTTAATCAAGTGGGCAAGCCAGAGGTGACTGCTTGCGAAATTGTACAGTGAGCGCTACATCACAGCTGACTTTCGAGACCGGTGCTCTACGTCTGAGCTACCGTGTTTGGTCAAATTCAGTTTGCTCAATGACATTTTTTATTTTCCTCATTACATCATGAGCATTTCTCATTTTGTCTAGATCATTCGGTCCAACGTGAATGATGACTGTTTCGAATTTCCCACTTCTTTGGAAATATCTTAAATTTTCATGCTCATCTCTAATTCTCCTGCTCCTCTATAGACTTGCTAACTATTGAATTGGTCATAGATACATAATTTAATCATGGAGTCTCCAATTATAAGATACTTGTGTTTGAGTCTTTTTTCTTCTCTAACTTTTACTGTAGGGTTTTCCAAGAGTATCTGATATTGGATTTCTGCTGATTCTGTACTTTCTATTAAATTATTATTTTTGAGTTTGATCTCTGATTCGGATAGGCAGGCATATTTTATATTTATCTGTCCTAGGTACCAGAGAACCTAGGATGGATCCCTGAGGTACTTGATGGTTTTGCCAGATTTGTCTTTTTTACTGAGGTATTCCATTATGTCTTAGTACAAATTTCACTCTGCATGAAAATAATGCAACCAAACGTTACTCCTTAACAAAACTGTACTGTACTGTACTGTGCAACGTACAAATACACTAAATAAAATTATATGAATCAATATTTATTATTAAATTGTGACTTTCCGGATAATCCGGGAATTCAGTTACTACGAACCGTCTCCAGTCCCAACTAGCTCGGATTAACCGGGACTCCAGTGTATTTTATACTTAACTAGTTTTAATACATAACCTTCCGATAAGTAAATTAGGTAAATGCTTGCCTGTGTCTGTTTGGATTTATTAGTGAATTTTCTTTGGAAAGTGAATTATTAGCTTGACCCGCACGGTGAAACTTAAGCCCGGGACCACCATAGAAGTTCCTAACGTGACGCCCTGAACACGTTTTGGGGGTTGTTCAAAATTTTATATATATATGTGTGTTTGCACTCTAGCGGTCACATTTTTTGTCCGATTTACTTCAAATTTGGTAGGGACGTTCCTTTCTGTAATCAATTGGACAAGTTCGTTGGGCAAAACAATCGGAAAACTGTAAACATCTTTTTTTGGGGATTAATCTTTCAAATTTCGAGTTTTTGGGCCCAAAAAGGGTCATAAAAGCCCCAGATATAAAATCAATGCATGTAAAAATATGGGAATTAGAGAGGCAAAAGTTTTAAGCCCTCTCTCATCATTCTAGCATAAATATTTACCAAGTTATTAAAGAAAATGTGTATCGACTAAACACAGTACGTTGTCTTAAAGGGGTTTTACACTAGAAAAGCCTGTTATTCCTTTGTTAGAGTACTTTTAACATCCCCAGCAACCTCACGCCTACTTTCAAGCCTGTCTGGACCTTCTCCTAACCTTATAATGCACAAAATTGTATTCCCAGCATTGCAAGTAAATTAAACCAGGAGTATCAGAACAGCTAAAAAATCAATGTTTTCAGATTTCAATAAAAATTGGACAAATGTATGTTTTTACACTTATTTTGAGTTTTAAAAGTTTTATGTGGAAATTCACTTCCCTCACGTCAGCGTGCTGCGTGCGAACTCGTTTTATAATAATGATGTTCACAATCAAAACTGTTCTTTTATTCTGTGTCTAATTTTAATTATTTCTTACTGTATACTGTTGTTTTTAGCGAATTTCCCCTATAGGGAAGAAGCTATTACCGTAGGTGGCATGATAAGACTTAAGCCCGAGACCATGATAACTTTTTGTTTTGAGGTCCCCAGATGCCAAAAACACTATTCGTTCAAATATATATATATGAAGAAGGCAAAAGCCGAAATATTACGAATTTATAAGTAAGTTGTTTTTTTTATTTTAATATATATATATGTATATCTACGTATATATATATATATATATATATATATGTCCGTTACCGCGATAACTTTTGAAAGAAGCGCCCGATTTTTATGAAATTTGGCACAAATATGGAGAGTAACATTTATGACTTTTAAGTTCGAAAACCAGATCGATCTGTCTATGGGAAAGGGGTTTTATGGGGGTTTACATTTTTCCAAAAATCAGTTTTTTGAACTTTTTACCCTAAAATTTTGAAAACACTAGATTTTGGTTATAGCCATTTTGTAGAGCTTACAGAAACAAACAATTTAGTATTTTGAATCATTAAGCTAGGTTTAGTGGTTGTGGAGAAAAGTAAAAAAATGTGTCCATAACATTTCCCATGTTAATCTTACGGGAATACGGTTTTTAGATTTTCCTCAGATAATTTCACTAAAAACTCCACATTTCTTTCTACCAATCAGTTTAGCTATACAAAACGAGCATTTTGGCGTTTTAATTGTTGTTTTACGTCCAACCGTTGCAGTGATATTCAAAGTGCTAAACACAGTATGTTGTCCAATGTTATCCTTATGGAGAATAAATAAAATGTTATATTTCGATTATTTATGTATGTATATTGATGAAACTTGATATATGGCTTCAACTAGTTGTGGTATATTGATAATTGTACAAAAAAAGTTCTTTGTTGATTTTTCCTGGTAGCAGCAAACCTGCATACTCGGCCCCCACGTTATTCATATGGAGAATAAGTAAAGTTGTATACCTCCCTTAGTTATGAACCTAAATTAATAAAACTTGGTATGTAGCTTCACCTGGTTGAGTTATATTGATAATTGCAAAAAAATCCTAACTTATCTTCCTTGTTGTAGCAAACCTGCGTACTCATTTATAATGTTATTCTTATGAAGAATAAATAAAATGCTATATATAACTTATTAATTAATGTATTTTTGTGAAACTTGGTAAGTGGCTCTAGGTAGTAGTGATACCCATATATTTGCATTGGAAATTCGCTGAGTACGCAAGTTTGCTGCGACGGGGATATTATTTATTTAAATTTTACCATTTATTTATATTATCAGTAAAATACTGCAATATACTTTTGTCTTAGTCATCTGGCAGTACCTTGACAATGTAATAATTCTTATGGATGATTTGATCCAAGTAATCTTATACCTGATTGGATTTGATATAATGCTTAATTATAATATTTAATTGGTTAACTATTGTCAAATTTTATGATGGATTAGCCTCCGAATCACTTACCAAAAAGGTTTAAATTACCTGGTGATGTTGACCAGTTATTCTATTTCACAGTGCAACTGCTGTTGGTTTAGAACCTCAGGGGTTCATTTTCAAGTTGTTACTTGAAACAAAACATACATCACTTCATTACTGGTAGTGAGAACAGTCGGTAAAGTTATAAAACATTTACACATAAACGCTAAAAAAAAGAAATAGAACACTTATAAAGAAACCGGCCACTACAAATACAGAACGGCACGTGTGTCGTCAGCAGAAGATGAGTTACTTGTGTCGTGTGTCAATGCGTACTGGCCAGTATTTTAAAAAGTGTATGATATTTTGTGTTTCGTGTTTATGTGTAAATGTTTTATAACTTTAATGACTTTTCTCACGTCCAGTGAGGAAGAGTTGTATGTTTAGCTTGATTTAACAACGTGAAAATGAACCCCTGAGTTTCAAAACCAGTGGTAGTTGCACCATGAAATAGGATAACTTGGCAGTATCACCAGGTAATTTGAATCTTTTTTTGTTATATTTTATAACAGAAGTGTACCAAAAAAGGGGGAAAAAAATCAAATACCAAAAAAAAGAAAAAAAACAAGTGAATAAATTAGTTTTGTGGATAATCTGCAAGATGCTTTATCCACAGAAGTCTGCTGGGAGTGGTGAATGAAAATGATAGGCTGCGGTCTCCAGTGGCTAAACCTACGGCCCCACCAGAGTTAGTGGAAGACCCGCCAGAGCTGCCCCCGCGCCTCCAGACCTCCACCCCTGTCCTCAGGCTCTCCAGCAACAGCAACTTTGAGCTTTGCACTTCCAGGACCGACATTGAACACGGTCAGTACCTTACCCATACACAAAGTCATTAGAGTATAGAACAATTTTTATCTTCATTGAAACAAAAGAAAGTGTTTATTGCCATTGAATATAAATAGAAATCAATCACTTAGGTCTATGGCAACTTTCGTAAATTAAACAATATTAGGGGTGTGCGAGTAGTGATTTTTTAAATCGAGTCGAGTAGTGCCAATTATTTTCGAGTTTTGAGTATTTTCGAGCGAGTATTTGCCATCAGTTGGTAGTTTAAAATAGTTTAATGGGATTCGGATACCACCTTAGATTTGATAATCTAAACATGGTTTCTAACTAATACATGAGTAGCAATACAAAGTTTTGGCCAGTACAATCAAACCGGATTACGTATTGACAAACAAAACACGGTTTGACATTCGTTTCCGGCCAATGAAACAGGGCCCGGTTGTCATTTGGCCTATTTCACCTGGTCCAGACATTGCTTATAATCAATATTAAATGACAAAATCGTTAGTTACGGCCGTAATTACATGGTCCATCGTCATTTCGGTCGATTTTACGTGATACGATTGCCTTTTGCTGCCGTTACTACGCGTTTTAGCCGGTCGCAATCGTTCGCGGTTGTCATTCTTGGCCGATTTTAAGTGATACGATCGCCTTTAGCGGCCGTTACTACGCATTTTGGCCGGTCACAATCGTTCGCGGTTGTCATTTTCGGCCGATTTTACGTGATGTGATCGCTTTTTGCGGCCGGTACTACGCGTTTTGGCCGGTCGCAATCGTTCATGATCGTCATTTTCGGCCGATTTTATGTCATGCGATTGCCTTTGGCGGCCGTTACTACGCGTTTTGGCCGGTCGCAATCGTTAGCGATCGGCGGGAAATACTCGCTCGAACTTTCGAGTAATTTTCAAAACTTCGAGTCGAGTTCGAGTATTAAAATACTCGGCCGAAAACTCGAAGTTTCGAGTACTCGCACACCCCTAAACAATATCAAACATACAGAACACAGACTTACACCCTTGTAAGCAAATCTGCCCTGCAAACCTTAAAAGCTCATGTACGGAGTAAAATTCACTAGCCAATAGCCACTTAAATTTTGGACTTAAAAGAGTTCAAACTTAGGTTACATACATCCAGGGGAATTATGTTGAACATATTTACCTGTAATACTTTATATACCTGCTGTGTACTTTTATTTAGTTAGAAGAATCATGAAAAAGTTCTTTGCGTCACTCACTGTAAGCAATAGTTTGGGACTTTTCTAAATTTAGTATAACATTTTTTACCATAAGACGATAGAGGAATTGAGGCAACACAATTTTAACTTAATCAACCTCTATTGAGTGACCCATTTTTAACACGTTCACTGTGTTAATCATGTTTTATCATGATAATTTCATTTGTTTACTTGCTAAGCAGCTGCCGGAAATCCTGCCCACCACACTAAACACGTTAAAAGGTTTTGGTAAGCTGAGAATAATGACAAGTTTAAATCGGTTGAAGCTGAACAAATCAACGCCTTTAACTAAATTGTATTAAGTTATATCTTTATCCCTTCTTTCCATGTTAGGTTTGCAGACATCAGAACCCAAATTGTGGTAGTCTTCTTTCATATTTATTAATGTTAAACATGCATCACAAGCCTATACGTAGCAGGCCTAATCTAACAACGTTGAACAACTCTTCCTCCTCGCAGCCCCAAAATTTATAAACAAATCATTAATCTTTGATTGCTTATACTGCCTCTCTTAACTAAATAGGTTATTGTAAGTAAATTACTAAGGAAATCACATCCGTTTGTGTTCTGATTTGTGGTGTAAAATACCCAGTTACCTAAAACTGGGAGTAAATACCCAAAATTCATAAATACCTGGGTAATTATTATATAAAAAAAATTGTATAATTTATTCTTACTCGTTTTATTAATTGATATAGGCTACATCTATATTTGAAAATGTTCAAAATCAATCGTAGTTACGCTGTGAGCTGTTTTGTTTTGTTTTGTCTTTTTTCGATGCCAATGGACAGAGCATATTGCAAACGTTTTTAAGGGAAAGTCGTCCAACAAATTAAAATTTGTGTGATCACCCTGGGATTTGAACCTGTGACCCATTGAACCGAAGTCCCTGACGCTAACTGTAGGCTATTAAGATGCCGTTGGGAGTATTCAGAGCGACGTAGTGTGATTTCAGCCTTATGCCACAGCCCCTTGCCCATCAGTATAGGCATGTGATTAAAAACACCTGCATGAGCAGATAACGCATAGAGTTCTGCATAAAAACACCTGCATGAGCAGATAACGCATAGAGTTCTGCATTTGCCACCATGCACCCTGCGCCCCTCCTTCTCTGGTCCTTTTTTCTTTCATACCAATCTGTTTTTGCCCTATAATCATACCTCTTTTGGCATTTGTTCATGATGAAACGTAGGACTGCAAATTCTACTTTTGATTTCTTTTACAGTTCCTTGTTTTAGCTCTTTTGTGATCTGTGTTCAGTTTTGCCTGGATCAGGGTCACTAAATTTCTTATGTTCTAGGTATTCTTCATACCTTAATTTGTGATCAGAATCCACATCCCATTTGTCGTTAAACTTTTATTCTCTTAACAGTGATAGCAAATGTCTGCAATATTTGTTGAAACAACATAATATTGCCGAGGCAGGAAGTAGCCGTGGTTTTGTTATGATAGCTTGATAGATCTAAATAAATAATTGATTTATTTCCTTCTTTATGATACAAATTGCATACAAACGTAAAAACTTAGGAAAAACCTGATCACAGTTACCAGTATGTGTATCAGTGGTTAATTATTTAGGCTACTTGAAAATAGACAAAATAATAACATGAGTCCAGTCACATCTTTTCACAAACAGAACGTCCCTCTGCAGCGCTTTAGGAAAAAAAAAGCTATCAGGTAGAGATAACTAATTCATAAATACATTTCACCAACTTAATATATAGTCAGTTTCTGCATCTAATCAAACATTTATACCAAGCTAATCCCCAAAAACTCTATATTTGTGTTGATAAATTTGTAAGTATATTATTTACAAAATTAATTGTTAAACAGTTTGTCGCCTTCCAGGCAAATGGTCAGGTACCATTAAAAAAAAAAAACGATTTTCAGGTTATGACGGTTTCTGAATCTCATAGGCTAATCTGACACATCACACGAACTGCTGTATCTCTATCTTTTTTAGTTCAGTAAATATGGCTTGTGAATGATGCGACTTATCTCAGGGTACTGGAAAATCTTTCAGAGGAATGGTCGAATCTAGAGATACGACAGTTTACCTGGAATATATGTGTACCGACCAAGTCATCCCAAGTGCCGTATCTCAACATACGTCTGTTCGTCTGAGCTGTATAGTAAAGTATAAAATACTACCTCACATCTAACAGTATTCGGCTACATGTTTGTAAACGGATGTTTATAAATACTCTTAACATTTCGAAAAAACTTTTGGTTAAGTTTGGTTCGAACCGCCTTAGTAAAAGTTAATGAAACAGGTCAAGTAGACAAAGATAAAAGAGGTGGCCGACAATCGAAAACTATAGAGGAGAAATAAATAAAAATAAGAAATCTTATTAATGAGCATATAGATAGAATCCCTTGTTGAATCCCATTCCCACGAGCAAGCACCTCAAGCGATTATTTTCATCCAGAATTGTCACTTCCGAAAATATACAACCTTTTCAAGAAAGAATATAAACAGCAGTTGAAAGAAAATTTCCCAAGTCTGTCAACGTACAAACAGGTCTTTTCCTCTAAGAATTTGTCTTTCCACCGACCAAAAAAAGACCAATGTTCCCTTTGTGGACCTTCCGCTAAGGGAATGATTCTGCCAAACAAGACTTAAAGGATCAATATGAATATCATATAAAAGAAAAAGTAAAAGTAAGAGGGATTAAAGAAAAATGTAAGAACAAATCTGAAAAAGATGAAGCAAAAGTAACTGCATCTTTTGATTTGCAGCAAGTGATACATCTGCCCATAACAAAAGAGAGTGCCTTGTTTTATAAAAGGCGTTTGGCAGTGTACAACCTAACAGTCTACAACATAGGAAACAAAGATGTTAGGTGTTTTACGTGGGACAAATGTCACAGCAGAAGAGGATCAAGTGAAATTTCGACAGCTATGTTCAAAGCACCGAAGTTATTTGATGCAAAAGGTGCGAAAACAATTAACCTTTTCGCTGATGGCTGCCCTGGGCAGAACAAATATTCAATATTACCAGCTATGATGTTGAATGCAATATCCAAAGGCAACAATATTGAAGAAATTCATCTCAGATTCTTCGAGGCATATCACGGACAAAATGAAGGCGATTCCTGCCATTCGGCAATTTCCTACGCTGTAAAATGAGCAGGAGACGTTTTCATCCCATCAGAGCTCCAGCCAATTTTTCGACTGGCTAGGAAAGATAACCCCTTTCCTTTATTCTGTTCACCTTTTGCAATTTACAGACTTCCTTGATTTTAAGGGTCTTTTTAAGGATCTGAGAATCCTACAATAACGAGATGTTCAAGATGATGCAGATGCGGTGGTGGACTGGACGAAAATGGTAGAGCTTCGAGTGTGCAAGAAAAATATCCAGCAGATTCACTTTAAAACAAGCCATTTGGAAAACCAGTTTAAAACAATGAACTTGAAAAGGCAGACAAAAAACTTGCAGGACATGGTTGTTGTTAGGACCTTAAACAAAACACGACCCATGATACCGAAGCTAAATACAATTACTTGACATCATTGTGTACAGGAAATACCCCAGTCATTCGACTGGACGAACACAAAATCTTCTACAGACTATTACCCCATGCAATGACGGAGTAATACGTTTGACGTTGACAGAACCAACAGGAATTTCATGGCATCCTGTACACTACACTATTGCCTATTATTTTCTATCCTTTAAGGCTGCTAAATAAGACAGAAAATTGTTTATTATTGTTAGTTATCTAGAAGTATGATCTTTATTTAATTTTTTCATTTTAGCGAATTTCCCCTATAGGGAAGAAGCTATTACCGTAGTCGGCATGGAAAGAACTAGGCCCGGGACCATGATAAATTTTCGTTTTGAGGTCCCCAGACCCCAAAAACACCATTCGTTCGAAACTGTATATATATATGTGTCCGTGGGTGCGATAACTCTCGTAAAAAAGGTTCGATTTTGATGAAATTTGGTACAAAAGTGTAAAGCAGCATTTATGACTTTAAGTTCGAAAACCAGATGGATCGACCTATCCGAAGGGGTATTTTGGGGGGGTTTCGTACCCCAAAAATGTTTTTTTTTAAGTTTTTACATACAATTTTTGAAAAAGTAAAATTTTATTTTTCCCTATTGGAATCAGCTTTAAAAGACGCACAATTTGATGTTTTAATCATTGCTCTACGTCAATTGGTTACTGAGATATTGAAAGTGCTAAACACAGTACGTTGTCCAATGTTAATGGAGGATAAGAAAAATTGTATATCTCGCTTATTTATCAACTTATCCTGACGAAACTTGGTATATTGCTTCATTTCATTGTGGTCTATTGATATGTGCACAAAAACCCATTTTTTGCCTGATAGTTCCCATTGCAGCAAACCTGCATACTCAGCCCCATGTTATTCTTAGGAGAATAATTAACGTGTTATCTCCTTTAATTATGAACATAAATTAATAGAACTTGGTATGTGGCTTTACCTAGTTGAGTTATATTGATATTTGTATAAAAGCCCATTTTTAGTGTTCCTTATTTCAGCAAACCTGCATACTCAGCCGCCATGTTATTCTTATGGAGAATAATTAAAATGTCATAAATCGTTTATTTATGAATGTATATTGATGAAACTTGGTATGTGGCTTTATGTGGTATTAAGATAAATTAATATGCATTGGAAATTCGCTGAGTATGCAGGTTTGCTGCTACGGGGGTATTTGTTACTTTAACCATACAGTGTTTTCTGTTTTTATAATATTACAAAACATTATTCAAGATCAGTGTAATATTTTTTACAATTTTTAATATTTTAGGATAGGTATACATTACTTTATTTATTTTTATTATTAAAGACAATGATATTATTTTTCTTCAGCTAGAATAATTTTTTGTCAGACATTATTTTAAGATAGTGAAATATTGTTTAGTTGTATTCATGCCTCGACAGTCTAAAAATCAATTTTCAAAGTACATCTGTTTGGAAAATGTGACAAAAAATATAACAGTACTCTTTGTTTTTTGGCTCTCCTAAAAAGTTGCCAAAATTGAGATATGACCATTTGCCTGGAAGGCGACAAATTAAATGTCTTTGCATTTAAAAATATACAAGGTGTTTCCAAATTAATGTTGCTAACTTCGGGATATTGTTCCTTATGTCAAAAGGAACGTAAATCATCATATAACCGGGGGTCTGTTTCTTTTTGATGACTGACTGTCTCTCTGTATGTGATTTTTACTAGAAAATTTATATTTAAAAAACGGCTTGGCCAACGTTTGGTTAAGTACTCTTCTTGGTTGGATCTTTTTTAGAAAAAATGACTTTTTCATAAAATCTTTCCGTTTACAAATGGCGGCCATTGAAAGTTTTTAACCTGAAATATCTAAAAAACTAGAAATTTTACAAAAATCTTTTTATAATAAAAATTGTAAGAAAATGTAATTGCAAATTCATATCTGCTTAAACATTGAAAATCGGGTTTAAATTAACTGAACTATGACTGAAAAACGGAACACTTGGCTAAACTTTCCTATTATTTTGATTAGTTATGATAGCAAAATTTGGTCAAGTCATTTTTAAAATATAAATGTTCTAGCAAAAATCACATACAGGCAGACAGACAGTAAAAGAAAAAAATAGACCCCTGGTTATATGATGATTTATGTTCCTTTTGACATGAGAAACAATGTCCCGAAGTTAGCAACATTAATTCGGAAACACCCTGTATAATGTGAGTGAAGTGCAGTGAATTATTAAATGAGTAACTTTCCACAAGAAAATGTCATTGAATAATCTATAGTAATGAACTTGGACTGCCTGATAAGGTTTAGGTACTAAAGTACCTGTTCAGTCGTAAAATGTCTCTGTTGTTTCCAATTTTTAACACTGTTGATTTTAATCGTTGTGTTCTAGAGATTTCTCACATAGTTTAGACTTTTAAGGATCATTTGTGTTGTGTGTCATAATAGTGGTTTTACTGGTTGCAGCAGTTTGTGAGTCCGATGTAGACCTGTCTCTGACCCTGCGCGACTACCCATGGTTCCATGGGACTCTGCCTCGCTCAGATGCCGCCTCTCTAGTCCTGCACGGCGGCTCTGGTGCCCATGGAGTCTTCCTAGTCCGTCAGAGTGAAACCAGGAAGGGCGAGTTTGTACTGACATTCAATTTCCAGGGAAGAGCAAAGGTAGGCATTATGGTATGAAATAGTCTCAGTAATGATTTCAAACGATTAGTATAATCAACTACAATATCTTTGTAATGTTTAAAATAAATTTACTAACTAATCACCAACTAACCAACCACTAACCTATGATAATAAAGCACTAACTAACCAATAATAACTAGGAATAGCCTCAGATGGAGTATAACTGGATCGAGCCTTGCAGTGCTTAGAAGAGCCGAAAACCGAGACTTCATAAAGCCCATTGGGTGGCAAAAGAGTCTGTAACCGTGAGACCCCGATATCAGATGATAGAGTGACATTTAACCCGCAATAAACTAGATAATTATTCTAACTTTACATGGAATTTTTCAGCATGAAATGGTGAACCGAACAGCATGTGTTACAGTTTTTAAGGTATAATTTAAGTAATTTTAATAATTAGTAAAACACGGAATGTGTTTTGTCCAATTGAGAATGAGGTAAAAAAGTAGTAAGGAGGAATTACTTTATTTTTTGGTCAGGTAAAAACTGTCAGTGTGAAAATTGTTAAGTTGTATAAATTGTTTGTTTTTTAAGGTGAATTCAATGGCGCAAACTAAAATGTGGGTTTAAAAGGAATTATTTGTAAAAAGTTCAAAAACCCATTTTTGGGGTACAAACTAGGTTCTTAAAATCGGTTGTTGGTTTTACCGAGAACCGATGGTCAAATGTCAGTTTTGGTTTTTCACTGTCAGTAAGTGCTCATATTGGAAATAAGCATTATAAAGTTGTACAAATATCGCTTAAACTCCTAACCCAGTTGTCAATAAGATATATCAGTGAAAGTCTAATGACACGATATGTTAAAAATGGTACAATAAAAGAGATACGCGTATCGCTATACATAATCCCAATACTTAAATGACTTAAATGTCATCTTGCTTTGGTATAACAATCAGTGCGTAGTAACACTTGCACGCTGATGCCGTGGTCAAGGCTAGTGATGTAAAATTACCCACGTATTTAAAACTCAGGGTAAGTACCCTTGAATACCCGGGTATTTTGGGTATTTATGATATTTACATAAAACGCCAATGTAATTCATATCTACTCTTACTATCTACCCTTGTTATTATCAATGTATAACATTTGAGGATATTTTGTTGATTACGTTAATTATAGGGGGTGTGCGGAGTATTCGAACTTCGAGCTTTTTCGAGATTTGCAAAAAGTTCAAGTAGAATATTTAAAACGCTGACTAGTGAAAAGAGTGGTCTACAAAAGTAAATTTAAAGCAAAAACTTTCCAGAATCAATGTTAGAATTCTCATAGTTTGCGTCGGTAGAGCTCCATAACAAATATAATTCAGCAATGCTAATGCTTTCGGTCCTTCGTTTAAAAAAATAACCTATTATTAAAGTACTGTAACATTTAACATTGTAAACTGCCGACCTGATCAACCATCGCAATGGAACTACTTTCACTACGCTCAATCACATCAAGTGGACATATCGCACTATTTTGTTTGCAGTGCAGTGTTGCCGTTGTCCAGTTGAGTTGTGCAATATTTCACGGTTAATAATAACTAACTAGTTGTCCTGTTGCTTGAATCCGAGCAAGTTTGTACCCAACGAAAGGTTTCTTCAGTTGTAAACAAACATGACAAAACATCTGATATTAAAACAGATGATAACAACGTTCTTTCAATCAACACGAAGTTTAGACTTCCGCCGTCGGATAGCGCCACTGTTCCGAAAATTCAGCCCTTTACTGTGTTTAAGTGATGCCCTTTCTTAACATTCTGAGTCGTATTGGCAAATCTACGTAAAAATACCTTTAATTTGGCACCTAAAATGTTAAAATCAGTCCAGTCGTTATCGAGTTATGACTGTGAAGAAAAAACCCCTAGCTTATTAATATATAGATATAACATACAAAAACTGTACTGCTCCCTAAAAAGTACCACAGATAAAAACTAAAATCCATGAAAACACCTTTTCATCACACTGTACGGAAAACAGCTGTTTTCAACATCAGCTGCGAGTGCAGAAAATAACGTTTTTCCGTTTTAGAGTGGGAAAATCAGCTGTTGATCTTCCACACTAGTATTTAGTTATGATTCCTGACACAGGTAGCGCTAGTAGCGCTAAGAGTATATTTATCAGAAATCAGCTATTCTCAATAACGTAATCGACTGTGTAAACAGTATCACTGTTTTCATTGTACTGTGGAAATCAATTGAGCACCTACAGGTTAATTCTTAAACTTATATTATTTAATTCATTATTATTATTAATTAACTAGGCCCTACAGTGTGATGAAAAATATCGTTCATAACTCGAGTAGTAAGTGTTATTCCGTACCTTGATCGAAATTCCGCGCTCGGCTAAAGCCTCATGCGTAAACTCGATCTCGACCCAAAAACAGCCACTTTCCACTCTTGTTATGAAATATACTATTTCTAGCTGTTGCATAAATACATTCTATTCTACAACTTACAACTTCGTACATTACACAATAATTGTATTCCCTGGAGTCTGAAATTACGTCTGGCAATACTGTTGGTGTACCCAACCACTTTGCGAATTGCCTTAAGACGTTGAGTGAAGATGGTTATAATGTAATAATGATTTAGCGAGACCAATATCTAGGGACAAGGTTGTAGGTGTTGAACGCTTAATAATCATGATGGCGTTTTAATGTGCAGCCAAAATAGTATTTTCCAAAAATTGGATTGTTAAAAAATCGACTAATTTTGAGGTTTCCAAAATCTTAAGGATTTTATAAAAATTCTGAATGATTACGTAACGCATACCAGTGGTCATATTATTTAAAAGGATGATTATATTCTATGTACACTGAAAGCCCTAACCAAGAGCAAGACGCGATCAAAATGGTGCAGTGTTTTGTTACTCTACAGCTGTGCGATTAAAATAATCATATTGTTAACTCCGCGGGATTTTTTGAATTTTGTGAATAAACGTCAGTCAAAAGCATATAATTTTGTAATTGTATTCTATCAAATTGTTTAAGCAGTGATGTAAGAAGAATGCATTGACGATCCTTGTGTTTCAGAAGCAGATATCATAGGTTAAGTCTATTAGGTAATAGGTTAGATACAACATTAGCTAGGCCTACGTTTTTGGATTACATAAAAAAGAAGAACATATGTGATGAGTTAACCTTAACACAAATTATAAATAAATTAAATACTAATCGACAGTTCGGACTTAGTCTGCTAGTGAAAGTGACGCATCATGTGTATCGTCTCATCTCTGTCGCGATATTTCAATACGTTACGTATTGAACACGCACTTCACAACTATAAGTTACATTCCTGAATTTACCGCCCGGAACAAAAGCTCTTGTGATGAGAATACACAAAATTACAACCAATGCAAGAATCACGAGGTTCGAACTCCAGCCGCCAGGATCAATAGTGTTTTCAACTCCAGACACCAGGATCGTTAGGTCTTCGGGCGACAACTCAGGTATAACCTTCGTGAGTGTATTAGTTTATATCAGATTGTGCATATCACATCACTCACAAGCAAACGACGACGCGACGTCTAAGAGGGTCTACGGGATTACTGTAAATATTTCTGTGTATTTAATAAAGTCGGTAATTTTTATTAAGAAATTTTACCATTGAGAATGCCAGAAGAAGAATTAGTCTACAATCTACCATCCAGCCCAATTGATATTGCTAATAACCCCGATCACGGAGGTAGTTCTAGTCCAACTATTTTCATAGCCTAAATATAAATCCTACTTTATTTACAATTATGTCCTTCTTGTAAGAAAAGATTCTGGGTTTACAAAGTCTGCAAAACTAAAATATCAGCAAAAACAGGTAAACTTATTTTGTTTTTAAGGTTAGGCCTACAGTAGCCTAAACTTAAACCTTAACATCTCAACAAAGTTTAAGTTAAAGATTACTTAGACTACGCTACTGCCCTAGGCTAACTTGTTATTATTTGGCTAAAAAAGGTTTTAAGCCGTGGTGTGATTAATTAATTTTGTAATACAGTAGAAATCCAATTATCCGAACCCCAATTATCCGAATATCCAATTATCCGAATCGATTTTGAGTGAAAAAAAATAGAAATATAAAAATCAAGAAATAACAGCACGAGCGTGTGTAGCGATAATGCGCCGTGAGCGCTAAAATAAAAGCCCGCGCTGTTACCTGCCGGACGATATTTTCGCCGGGAACAATGAGTCATACCCCCTTCCCGCCCTTCTCATCATCAGTCGCTACTGTTCTTTCACCGAGATTATTGTTCAAAATGAGTACAAAACGTAAACGTGTTGTCCTTTCGCTTTCGAAATGAGTACAAAACGTAAACATGTTGTCCTTTCGCTAAGTGATAAACTCACTTTGCTCGAGATGTTCAAGTGAAATAACCAACATTGAACAGTGAAATACGTACAGTATGCATTGAAAAGAGCAACTGTATTCAATTTAACTCCTGTAATTTAATTTTTATGATGTATACTCTTGATACAGTTCGCTCACTTTCTGTTCATTACATTTATAATAACTTTGTCAATAAAATTCTTATGTATGGTGATGTGTTTTGCTTAATTCCAGAGGTATATCTGATTATCCGAATTTCTGCATATCCGAATCGGCCCGATCCCCAATTAATTCGGATAATTGGAGTTCTACTGTAGTCCATAATATTTTATTTAAATTCATTTGATTTGTCTTTGATTGATTACTTTTGACTTTTTAACCAACTCTCCTGTTTGTCTTTGATTGACTACTTTTGACTTTTTAACCAACTCTCCTGAGGTAGTGTCTCTGTAGCAGTATTTATGTAAACCAGTGAAACAAAGTAGGAAATAGGGATTTATAGGTACATAATCGATTAAAGTTTGGTAAAAATTTAATGTTTGAGTGGGTAATGACTGGGAAGAATTTCAGAATCTAGGTAGAAACTTAAATTTAAAGTATTGATGAGACAGTTTTAGGTAAGTTCTTTGAAAAATAACCGAAACCGACATTCGACAATTGTTGTTTGTAAAAAACCAAACCGATAAAAAATGCAACCCCCTTAAAATGGTGCGATCTGTCTCTTGTCTTTGATTGATTACTTTTGACGTTTTAACCAACTCTCCTGAGGTAGTGTCTCTGTAGCAGTATTTATGTAAACCAGGGAAACAAAGTAGGAAATTGGGATTTATAGGTACATAATCGATTAAAGTTTGGTAAAAATTTAATGTTTGAGTGTATAATGACTGGGAAGAATTTCAGAATCTAGGTAGAAACTTAAATTTAAAGTATTGATGAGACAGTTTTAGGTAAGTTCTTTGAAAAATAACCGAAACCAACATTCGACAATTGTTGTTTGTAAAAAACCAAACCGAAAAAATGCAACCCCCTTAAAATGGTGCGATCTGTCTCATTTTCAAACTCATGAAAATAGGTGCTGCCTTACAAGTTTTTACTACATTTCATCAAGATATGACTTTTTTATGAAAGTTATTGTACCTATTGACACATATACATATTTGAACGAATGGTGTTTTTGGCATTTGCGGGCCTCAAAACGAAAAGCTATCATGGTCTTGGGCTTAAGTTTTACTATGTCACCTATGGTAATAGCTTCTTCCCTATAGCATTTTGGTAATTCGCCAAAAATAGCTGTGGATGTTAAATATTGTTAAATTAAAATAACACCAAAACCACTAATTTTACCAAAAAACAAAATGAATGACTGATTGTGTTTTTTGTATGTATCCAACCCTGTAAAATTTCATAAAATCAGATGAAAAATACCAGAGCAGCTCATTTGGAAATGGTGACGTGTGTGATATCACTACTCAAACAGTGCAGACTGTATATGAAATTTTATCTTTGGCGATGGTACATTTCATGTACATTATTTTATATAGAACCTCTGTTATTTCATGGAGATAAATATCTTGCTTCAGGTAATTATTTAAGTTAGCTCAACTCTTGTACATTGAATTCTCGAAGTGAGGTCACATATTATACATACTCATGATGTAAGAACCAGACATAGGTGTGCTCTTGCGCAGGTTTAGAGACGTCATCTTCGGGGAAAATCAGCTGGTAGCCATCCAACAAACCACCATCTGTCATTTTCATCTTGTTTGTTTACTTTTTAATGTTTACATCAGAACGGAAAGCTTATGGTACAAATAAAAAACATGTTCAAAATCGAAACAAATGACGTAAACTTCAGGGGATGCGCAGAACGTTTCCGAATTTGGTCGCCGTTGGAGCACACCTATGTCTGGTTCTTACATCATGATACATACTTTTTCAATTCAATTTATTTTCATCACAAAAATTCATACAATGGCTGAAATTCAGCAGTGAATATATGGCATATTAAGTTGATTAAATAATCCAATAATTCTAAAATGTTTCAAAATAGTAATAAAATACCAGTATAATAAGCCTAACTAGAGTTATGAGGATAACGATTTTTGAATACTGTAAGGACGTAGTTCTATTAACATAATAGAGAGTTCCCTCTTAAATACATTTTCACTTCAGTTTTAATTTATAAGAGTCGGTGATAGTTTATTGAAAACCTGTATACATTTGTCAAATTAAATCTAATCAAATCCATTTTATTTCTATTAGACTATATACATAGCATAGACAACAAGTCACAATTTGTTACATTTTGTAACCTCTTAATAAAATCAATATCCAGACAGAAATAATAACTAAAAACATTTTTAATTAAATTACAAACTTGTCATTGAAAAAAATCATGCGCACTAATATTCCTTATTTATTAGAAACATCTTTGTCTGACGTCTAAATTTGGTAACATCTGATTCCTTTTTTAGGTGTATGGGCAAAGAGTTGAACAGTTTTATAGATCAGAAGTATGTTTGTCTTTCAAAATGAGTTGTGTTATGGCGTGGAATGGAAAGGGAAAGATTATTTCTGAAGCTATAACATGTATTTTGATTACGAGACTGAAATATCTCCTTGTTTTTTACCAAAAATGTTAAACACTCCAAGATATACAAGCAAGGAAATTTTAGCATATTGTTACAAGAAAAAACTCCCCGGCATGATTCAGACCTTTTCATTCCAAAAAATACTAGGCCTAGATTTGTTGTGAGCCTCAAATCTAGGTTTCAAAATTAATTGTATTTGATAGGTTCTTTTACTGTCGTAGTTTGTCTGTGATACCAATGCTAAGCTAAATTGGTTTGAATTAAAATTAAAATTACGTTTTAGTACGCTGTGCTCATGTTCTCCAAAAGTAAGATGTAAAGCTTTTATTGTGAAAAATCATAGGGTGTGACCGTGGAACACCAGTCCATGGCCTCAGTCTTGCCATATTTGGTGATCGTGCTTAATAAGTCTTTCTATTGGTCGAATCAATCGGGATGTTGTGGTCAAGAGAACCCGTGTATAAAAATCCTGTGCCGGGAATGTGCGCAGTTTGGCAGAAGACAGTAGATGCGAACAGTCATGTGACCGCGCCGAGTTCGCCGTCGGTACCGCCCTTCCGCGGTAAGTACAGGGTCACAATTACTCTCTGGTAGGCTCCCCTGGCTCAATATAACACATAATTGGTATTTCATAAGTTTCTCTAAAACACTGTATTAACTATTCTGAATGTTCCTAACTGTTCTGGAATGAATATCGAGGTTTGTAAATTATATAACTAATTGGATATTATGTTTCCTTCATTTGATGTAACTGTTGTAAATTCCTTAGTCACTAATAAAGCCTCTCTTTACACCCACATGTTGTTATTATTGCCATCCTGACACCTCAAGACATAGTGTTCTCCCCCCACCCTAGTCACATATAACATTTGGTGTCAGAAGTGGGATCTTAGATGACTCAGTGAAGATGGATAATGTAGCAATGTAGTAACGTATTGAACAAAATTGTGTATAGTTGGAAAATATAATTAAATATAGTTGCTGAACTGAAAGAAGCTTATTGCAGGGACATAAAAGACATAGTGTAAATTTAACAAATCAATCGGGGAATTAAAAATGTAATAAATGCAAACAATCGAGGAGTTAGTGATAATAAAATGAATAAATTTTAAAAATAAAGTTTGAATACTGGTATGTTACTAAGTGAAGAAACATTACATTTAACAACTGTGAACAAGAAGCACAATAAGAAATTAAAATTAAACTTTTAGAAATAAGATCAGTGTAGTAGGTTTTAAATGCTAAAGGATTTGACTTGAGAGTGGCTGTTATCCAGTTACTAACATATTAGGATTCATACGTAATAGGTCAATAATCATAATAATAAATCACACAATTGTTTATACTATGTGTGTTATAAAGAGGTTTTGCATGCTTTGGGTTTTGTGTCATAACATTTCTTGGGTAGTTTGGGCATAAGTATGGAAGACCTGGTAAATAAAAAAATAGGTTTTTGAATGTTTGAATAAACAAACTTTTATAAATTAAAGTAGGGAATTTGAATTATCTTATTGTAGTATGGATTGTAATCCATGTACATTCTTGGGGCTTTCTTCATTTGGAGGGTTTTGTTTTTAAGTAAGGGAGAGAATGTAAGAGTATACATTGCATAAGCATACTGAGTAGTATATTTAGAACATTGTCAGGGACGCTCTTGATAACAGAGGGGGGCATGTGAAATAGGAGTTATTTATTGTCCAAATGACATGCTCGTTCAGTTGCAATAATAAAAGTTGGAAGTTAGGAGTAACATTTTTTTCCAAATCCCAAATTAAAATTTTTATTTTGAATAACTCAAAATGCGCCCCTTCAAAAATTTTGAAAAAATTGTCAAGTTGTCTTTGTAATGTTTTAACTGTTTTGTAAAGTTTCATTATGGGCTTTCAATGGGAACATATAATAATTTGTTTGAAAAAAGCTTTGCACACACTTTTGAGAGTTTTGGCTGGCTATTACCATAGAAAAATAAACCAGGTATAGAAGTGTCACGTAATGCTAAAATTTGCTAACACGAAATTGTTAATTCAACCGGCCAGATCATACGAGGCGCTGCGAGCAAAACCGGCCAAGCGACGTTGCCTATCTGTGCGCTCCAGCCGGCTGGCCGGCCGGCCCAGCCGGTAGGGAAAAATTCCCTCGTCCTGCTTGGCGCTTGTCGTATTGAGTGCAGTGTTTACGCGCTCTTCGCATTATCTACTTCTCTGGTTAGTTTTCTGTTCAATGGTGCTAAAGATTTTGTCTCAATGTTAATTTATCGATTTACCAACTTTAAAAATACATTTAAAATCTTCTGGGATACCGATACGTTTAATTTTTACTGACGATTTCTTTAAACATTTTTTAGTTCGAATATAGTTTTAGTTTATGGGTTCCGCGCCAATAATAAGATTAAAAGCTTGAGCTCTGTCTGTATGTTTTATGAACATACTCTGATTTATAAATAAAGAGTTACAGATAATAAGTAAAATCATAATTGTAAAAGTAAACCATGTTTCACGATTAAATTTTAATGCATTTTATAACTGAATTTAATATTTTACAGTAACTTGTTCCTATGTGAATAGCTAATTTGATCAGAGCATTTATAGTAAATTTGTATGGCATCGGCTGCTAACATGTCAACATGTTATATACATTTTAAAATTTAATCGTGCTTAGATTAAAGTAGGCTAAGTCCTGCTTAGAAATTCCCTTTTAATGTAAAAGAAACTTAATTGAAAAATCAGTTTATTTTTAATTTTTAAGAATTTTAAAAAGCAAGTAATTTATTGTGTAAACGAACGGAACAACCAAGGAAACCGTTTCTATTGATAAAATAAATATTAAAAATAGACTTTACGTTTCGTATTATGTCTCGGTAAGAATTGCATTGTGATAAGCGCACATCTCCACCAAAAAGCAGCATTCACAATTAATTGTGGTACGATGTTGTAGTTGATACGGTACTTTGGACAAAAACAATACAATTAATTGTACAGACAATCTCCACGAGGACTGAGTCCAAATAGGAATCAACGAATCATTCTTTTATTTCTAAGTTAAAACTCTATTCATCAAAATACTACGGAATTTGTTTTCATTATGACTGTATTATTGTGTCGAAGTATCATAGTACAAGAGCCCGCATCTATACTAGCACAGACCAATGTTTGAGCTTCACAATACCATTTGAATACTTAATTAATTTCTTTATTAGCATGATACATGTTGTCTAGTGAAAATAACATACAGACAGACAGACAGTAAACTAAAAGAAATAGACCCCCGGTTATATGATGATTTACGTTCCTTTTGACATAGGGAACAATATCCTAAAGTTAGCAACATTAATTTGGAAACAATCTGCATTTTATGTATTCTCCTAAATAATAACATTAAAGGCTGAGTACGCAGGTTTGCTGCATCAAAAAAGATAAACAATATGTTTTTGTGCAATTATCAATATAACTTAACCAGGTGAAGCTACCTACCATGTTTTATTAATTTATGTTCATAACTAAGGGAGATATATAACTTTATAAAACTTATTCTCCATAAGAATAACATTAGGGCTGAGTATCCAGGTTTGCTGCAACAGAGACAGTAAAAATTGTTTATGCAAATATCAACATACCAGTACTAACTAGGTGAAGCCACAAGCCAAGTTTCATCAATATACATTCATAAATAATCGAGATATCAATTTTGAATTATTCTCCATAAGGATAACATTGGACAACGTACTGTGTTTAGCACTTTGAATATCTCTTCAACGGTTTTGGACGTAGAATCACAATTAAACATTAAATTATCATCAAGTTCTGCAATATATTTAGCTAATGTGTTGCTAAAATGTTTAAATTATGTTAAAGATTTAACTAGGTAACTATACAGGTTCAGACAATTTCCCGGTGGAAATAGAGATTTTTTTAGGATAGAAAATAAATAGTACTGCTACAGAGATGCTGCCCTTACTGCCCATGTTGATGGGCTCAATGCAATGAACTGTAATATAAAAATTTGTTTTTCTATTTATGCTGAAACCTTCCGAAATTGGTTATTTTAATATAAACGGGTTAAAGTTAGGTATAAATTGACCTGTTTATAAAGACGGCTTAATGTATATATGAAATACGATTTTTTATACATAGGGTAGGATGGATTTGTTAATGTTTAGTGACCTTGGTTAAAGTAAAATGTTATATCTCGCTTATTAATGAACATATATTGATGAAACTTGTTATGTGGCTTTATTTGTTTAGGGTTTACTGATATTTGCATTTAAAAACCATTTTTGTGGTCCCCATGTCTGCAAACCTGTGTACACAGTAGCTATAATGTTATTCTCATGTAGAATAAGAAACATGTGATATCTTGCTTATTTATGAACATAAATTGGTAAAAATCTAAATGTTGTTTTATGTTATGGTGATCTATTTTATTTGTAAAAAAAAAACAGATTTTTGTTGTTCTTGATACAGCAAAGCTGCATACTCAGTCCTAATATTTTTCTTATGAAGAACAAACAAATAAAATGTCATATTTCACTTATTTATGAATATGCTTTGATGAAAGTTGGTAAGTGGTTCATGACGTAGTGAAGTACCATTTGAAATTCTCTGAGTATGCAGGTTTGCTGCAACGGGGGTATTTTATTGTTAATCATCATTGCAATTTACGGAATTTAAAAGGTTTAATTTGTCTAATGCAGTTCATGTTTAACCTTCTGTAGTAATAACATTCCAGAAAAGTAATAAATATCAGATCAGTTCGAAACAAGATTTGTGCACATCCTCCACTTCCTGTGCATACGACGGGAAAGTGATCTCCACTGCCAAACAGCCAGCTACACGTTTATCAGATCAGCCTTACCGCCTACCGATGCCGCAGCCGTGGCGGAAGCGACCGAGCTTGCTCCCTGCGGGAATTTGGGAATCCCGCACTGCCCGACTTGGCAACAAGGCATCGCTAACTCAGACTTGAACGACGCGACAGCGCCTGCATTTCCATGATACCCGTGTACGCTTATTCCCTACTTCGTGAGACTTCTGTACCTGGTTTATTTTTCTATGCTATTACACACCTAACGGTTTTCTTTCACATATGTCTTATTGCTGTAGTCTCATCAGTAATAGCCTCATCAGTAATGAGTTCTAATGATGTCTAATAAGCTCTGTGGTTGGTTTCATTCTGTCAGTTTGTATGCATAAATGGGCCTATTAGAGGTCAAAAAATTATTCTCATCAATCCTAAATCAGAGCTTTGGCTTTAAATTTGACACAAGACACTCTTTCCAAAATAAAATAATCACACTTCTTTTAGTAATGTCTAGTAATGTTTAGTAGTGATGGGCTTTCAATGGGAACATAAAATAATCTTTTTTTGAAAAAAGCTTTGCATTAGATTTTTAGAAAAAAATTATTGGGTTTATAAATATTATACGTTGTCTCCTACTTTTCCATTCATTTTACTAGTTAGAATATGTTTAAAATTCTAAAGTAGGTACTATTAAAAAACATTTAGGTATTTAGTGTAATAATGAATTAAATAATGAATGTTTAATACAAAATTGTTTAGCTAGGCTGACTTAGGTACTTTTTTTAAATAACTTAATTAACTAACAATTTTAGTCTTAAAAAGCGAAAAAGTTTCCTTTTCCCTGCAGAAAAATGTTTGGCTATTTCAAAGCCTGTGTAGCTCTAAGGAGGCTGGAGGTGTAAGTGGCACTGTGAAAAGAGTGGCAGCCAGGGCAAGTTTGCAGGGCCCGTAGGATGACCAAATACAAACCCCATTTGAGCTGTATGAGTGGGCTCTGCAAAACATTTTTTCTGTAAACCTTGTATATGTAGCAAATGCAGACTACATTGATGCTGACCAATTCCTGAAAGACCGTCTAAGCATGTCTACTGTGATCAAAGGAACCCAAAAACTACATGGTTTTATACCAATCACCGGTAGTACATCGAAAGTATTTTCAGACACAGATGTATCAACCATTGAAAAGTAACCACGTTGCTAGATAGGCTGCAACTAACGGAAGTCAGCGGATACGTTACCATTATTTATGAAAATGAATGGTGGTTGGCAAATGTACTCTCAAAAGATGAATGTGTTGAATAAATTAAGGTTTCTTTTTGCACCCTTATGGTCCAGCACCCTTATTCACATCCCCCAGAAAACCAGACATTCTGTGGCTACCTGTGACTCATGTTTTGTGCAAAGTCAACCCTTTGACACCAACTGGAAGAGTATACAGAATGGAAGATTCTGAAGTGCAACAAACTGTTCACTCCTTCACAGACTACTACAGGGAAATCTAATGGTTATTGACTCCAGGAGTTCTCAGAAACTTTGTTCAATTCTTTGTATGTTTTTACTGAATTAAAAAAACGTTCATTTTTGTATTGCAGGCCTACTTTGTTTTTAAGAATGTGTAAATCAATAACTTAACTGTAGATAAACCTTGTAAATAAAGATTAAATTTTTTTAGTAAATAGGCCTATATTTTTATTTTCAAAGTTGTTCATAACACAAAAATAAGTATATACTAACTTTTTAATATTAAAGCATAGTATTTAAAATATTCATAACCATTCAAATATATATATCAGATCAAGAAAGTACTATTACAAAATAAAACCAATAAAACAAAATGAAGTGTAATTATTATATTTTGAAAAGAGTGCTTTGTGTAAAACTGAAAGCCAAAGCTCTGATTTAGGATTTAGGATTGTTGAGAAATATTGTTTGACTTCTACTAAGCCTATTTATGCATACAAACTGACAAAATGAAAGCAACCACAAAGCTTATTAGACATCATTAGAGCTCATTAGAGTATTATTGATTAGACTACAACAATAACACATAAGTGAAAGAACACTGTTGGGTGTGTAATAGCCAGCCAAACCTCTCAAAAACGAATGCAAAGCTTTTTTCAAAAAAAGATTATTATATGTTCCCATTGAAAGCTCATCATGACATTTTCCAAAACAGTTAAAAACATTACAAAGACATCTTGAGAATTTGTTCTAAATTTTTGAAGGGGCGCATTTTGAGTTATTCAAAATAAAAATTTGAATTTTGCATTTGGGAAAAATATTTTCCTCCTAACTTCCAACTTTTATTATTGCAACTGAACGAGCATGAAAAATGCTAAAAAATGACACCTGTTTCAGCTTTCTATCTTTAATAGCAGAATCACAATCGCAGTTCAAAAAAGTTGTGTTGTGTCGTTTGTCGTTTTTGGTTTTTTTTTAGAAATTTTACATAGCTATAACTCCCAAATCGGTTGACGGATTAAAAAATAAATTGTTATTTTTCTTAGTCTATATGAAGCTAACATATATAAAAAATTTGATCAAATTCTGAGATGGTGAGGTAAAAAATGTCTCCTTTTTGTATTGATTTGACACGGAATAATCCGCCTATCTTTTAGGGTCTTCATAATCTAAAATTATGGGATTAAAGGGACGATTTGAAATTGCTTCGAGGGGAGTTAGCCTTCACTATGGTCTTTGTGTAAGTTATGAAATAGGGAATAGAAAAGAGTGCTTTAGTTTTAAATGAGGGAATTATTTCACCACATATGTTAACACTTCAACAAAACCCTGTTGGCTAACATCATGTCAATTGTAAAAAGATATAGTCATGATCAACAAATCTATTAAAAATAAGTCCTGTGACAAGAGTATATTTATAGGCCTATTTATTTAACATATTTATTTGCACATACCGTAAACAGATAATTACATAGCCTACCATTCACCTTATGGCCTATTTATAGAATATATTTAGGAACAATAACAAATGTTGTCTTGTAAAAAAATATAATAAAAAATAAATGCTATTGATGTGTAGCAATTATAATTGCAAATTTATGTAACAAATACAAAATAAACTAAATAATAGCACTGATTATACATCCTGTATAATCAATGATAATAGCAAATGTAGCAATTCGAGTTCTGTTTTTGAGATTTATTTTATTCAGTAAGCATGATATAAATAAGGGTGCATTAATAAATAACCCTATTTAACATAATCTTACACACTTCATTTGATGGGGAACGACTCCATCCTCGGGTGGGGGTTGGGGGGGTAGTAAAGGACCAAGCATAATTTTGGGGGGAATCATGCTATTGCCTTTGGGGGGGATGGGCACCCCTGGTTCTTCTATAAGATTAACATTCAAGATTCAAGATTCTTTATTTGTCTTTAAACATATAAAAATGCAATTGACATTGTCGAAATTTCTTAATAGTACTAATATAAAGTTAAAAATATATAACAAGAGAAATAACAACAACAACAAAGACTCAGTCTAAAACATCACAGTAAAATAAATAATTATGGCCTAAAATCTTAATTCACCAATATCACAGTTCAAGTATTCGTCAACTGAATAAAAAGCTTTGTCTCTCAACCAACTACTAATAGAATTCTTAAACTTAGCTAGACTTACTGACCACGCTACATCAGGTAATTTATTAAAAAGTTTGATTTCCATACATAATTGACTTTTCTTTGTTTTTTCTAGTCTTAACATTTAATAAATCAAGTTTGCCTTTATTTCTAGTATTATACCTATGAACATTCTGTCGAAGTTGATAACTTTCTAAATTTTCTTTGCATTTAACCAAACAAGACAAAATATACATATTTGGAAGAGTCATAATTTGTAGTTCTTTAAAAAAAGGATAGCAAGAAACTCCGGCAGACATACCCTTAATTACTCTTATTGCTTTTTTCTGCCACACAAAGACTTTTTGAGCAGCACTACTATTGCCCCACAACAGGATTCCATACATTAAATGTGGTTGGAAAAAAGCATAATAGGCTGTCATGAGCATATCCACGCTAACACAAAATTTTAGCTTTCAAAGTAAATAAATAACCCTTGCAAGTTTCATGCACAACATATTTACATGTACATCCCAGGTTAACTTACTATCTAAATATATTCCTAAAAGTTTAATAGGTTTAAAATTTAAATCATCATACAAATTAATATCCAAGGAGAAACATATGTGCTCTGTTTTATCATTATTAACAACTAAAGAATTAGATCTAAACCACTCAATAGCTTCATTGATCAGCTTAACCTTGTTGGTCAATAACTTATCCATTTTCTTATCGCTACTTAATAGAGTGGTGTCATCTGCATATAATATGGAAGAACATGACATATTATGAGCAAAGTCATTTACTGCTATGACAAACAAAAAAGGCCCCAGCACTGAACCTTGTGGTACCCCTATTGTGACACTAATAAAATCTGATTTATCTCTACCTTGTGCAACCATTGTTTCCGACCATCAAGATATGACGAAAAAAGTTTTAATTCATTATCTTTAACATGATAACCATGAAGTTTTTTTAAGAGTAAGTCATGTGGAGTACAATCAAAGGCCTTCGATAAATCTATTAGTGAGGCCGAGCACACCATTTTGTTCTCAAAACTATTTAACACATTTGACACTGCAGACTCTACAGCTTTAATGGTATTACGGCCAGGTATAAAACCAAACTGTTCTTTACAAATGTACCCTCTATTTTCCATATACAAATAAAGCTGATCTTTAATACAATGTTCAAATATCTTGCTAAAAATTGGCACTAGTGATATGGGGCGATAACTGGTAGAGTTTGACTTTTCTCCCGTTTTGTAGATGGGAATTACTTTGACTACTTTCAAAACACCAGGAAATATACCCTGTTCAAGCATCATATTATATAAATATACTAAGGGTTCTACTATATACAAAACAATTTCTTTTAAAATCTTGTTAGAAAACCCATATATATCTTCACATGGTGAGGAAGTTAACTCTTTTACACATTTTAATACCTCACGTTCTGTAATTCTGCACCACTTAAAGTTAGACTTTACGATACTAGAACTATATTCAACATACTTATTTAAACACTGTAAAGCATAGGTATTATTGTTTTTTACATTATTATTTACAATATAGGCAGCATGAGCAAGATACTCATTTAGCTGTTTTGATTCAATGTTCGTTTTTACATCCATTTTAACATTTTGACCTGATTCAGCTTTAATAATATTCCATGCTGCTTTGCACTTATTATTGGAATTTTCAATGTATTTGTTATTTGCTGATATTTTTGCCTGCTTTATTTCAAATCTGTATGTTCGTTTTGCTTTTAAATAGTCTTTCTTAAACTTCTCTTTCTCCAAATCATTACTACAGTTCTGTAACCTATCATACAGGACCATCAACATTTTTCTTGATTCTTGAAGTTCATCAGTGAACCATCTATTTTTTTGTTCTTTTTTTAATGACTTAATTCTAATTTCCTTAACATTACAGCAACAATCATAAATATTTGATAATTTGTCAACAAAAAAACTAAAAGCTTCCTCTACATTACTGAGCAATCTTAAATCTAACCAATCCAACAACTCAAGATTAGCTTTAAAAACAGCTACTGCACTTGGTTTTACATTTCTAATACTACGATACAAAATTTCTTTTTCATCATTAAAAGTTTTATTGGTAAATGAAGCAATAAGACCAGCATGATCTGAAAGATGAGCTTGAAAAACATTACTGTTTGTTTTTTCTCTAAGTTCATTGGTTACAATGTTGTCCAAACAAGCATTTTTCCTTGTCTTTTCTTTATTTAGACAAAACAGATTATAAGATCTTAGTAGGTTCAAAAAACATTCACTTTTGTTTGTGTTTTTATTTATGTTTATGTTAAAATCCCCAGCTATGATTATTGTACCATTGTATTTATCATCCAAAAAACTCAAAAAAATATCAAAATAGTACATGAACATTGAAACATCTGAATCTGGAGTGCGGTATACACTAACAACTGTAGTTTTAATATTCTGTAAATAGATGGCAGACACCTCAAAAATTTTATCCACACAATAACTATTGACATCAATCGCCTTAAAATCTAGGCCTATTCCAATTTTAACAAAAATACAACAGCCACCTCTAGTTAGTGGTGGTTTTCTACAGTAAGTAGCAGCCAAAGTGTACCCAGCCGGAACGTAAAGCATACTTTCATCATGATATAACCAATGTTCATTAGTACTCAAAATATTACATCCTATTTCACCTAACACTAAATCTAAGGCAAACAATTTATTCCTAATTGATTGTATATTGAGATGAAAGATACTTAAGAGTTTGTTGTTGAAGGCTGGAGCATCAATGGGGGGGGTCCTCTTTTGTTGGTTGGCCGTTTCCCACGTTGGTAGTTTTGGTTTCCGTTGTTGTGTTGGATGAGGATTTGCTTGATGATTTCGAGTTGCCGATCCCTGCTGCCTCACATATCCTCTCTGCCAACCATTTCTTTCCACTTGGTTTAAAATGCATACCATGAGCTGTATGCATGTGTCGCTCAGCCTTACTTGCTTGTACCAGTGTCACATTAACAAATTTTTCACTTAGATTTTGTAGTCCTTTATTTGTTTTTTTGGTTGCTAAATTCACACACGACCAGTCAGGTAAATCATGGCGGTTTGGTAAATCTACTAATATTACCCGTTTTTCACTAAACTTGTTAAGAGTTTCTTCAATCTTGGCCAGTGCATCATCTCCTTCATTCCTAGCAACATCATTCGTACCTGAAATAACTACTAATATGTCTCTCTCATTTACAAGTTCTTTGATATTTTTTTCACTTAAAATGTGCGAAGTTTGGCCACCAGTTTGGCATTGAAACTTTGAAGGTCTGTGGGTGTAGCCTCGAGGGCTAATGTAAACTATAAGGGGTTTATGCAAATCTATTTGACAATACCTTTCTACCGGTGAATTTCTCCTACGATGCACACACGTTGAGAAAAACGTACGACAATTGTTGTGCTTGCCTATTAATATATTGATGAGTGTGCTTGAATAATATTTTGTATTTGTTGAGATGTTTATTTATAAATATTTATGTTTGTTTAGTGTAAACTTTGCTTTGCTATTTCAAATGTTGTACTTTGCCAAAGAGAGGGAGAAGTGAGAATTCTATTAAGCAGTATTGTCTAGTTATCATATGGAAATCTAATGGAAAAGGAATAAACTGTTTTGTTGTTAAAACATAACAAGCTTGTCTCATTTCGATTAAACCTACTCTAAAGTAAAGTAATTAAATAAGCTATGCTCCTAGTGACTGTACATCGACGAGGTCGTGTACATCACAATTCTATTGTTATCTTACTGGGTTTTAGCGAATTTCCCGTAAAGGGAAGAAGCTATTACCGTAGGAGGCATGGTAAGACTAGATGGACTATTATAACTTTTAATTTAAGTCCCCAGATGCCAAAAAAACAATAGTGAACTTCTTTTTCAAGTGCCTCAAGAAGTTGAACATCAACACGGCTTTTCAAACCACCCCTTAGTTTTATTTTTCCCAAGTTATTTTTATGAGTAAAACTGTTTTCATGTTCTAACACTCGTTTAGCATTTTCCAGTCATTGAATCCGATAGTAAAAGCGCTTCTCATATTAGGTTGTCCAAGTAGCCTACATGGAACACAGAAAATGCATCCTTTTGATGGTGAATAAACCAGCCACGTTATGTTTTTCATATTTCTATTATGGAGTTTTTTTTTAAAACAAGCTCTTGGACAATTAACGAACATTGTCTAAATATTGTCTTATAGACTGATTAAAGTCCAAATTGTTATTTTGTATCACCCCTTTAGTGCACACATAATCTTGTAATGGTTTACATTCCATTAAGCCGGATCCAACCTGAAAACAACGTCAACTCTTCCATTTTCTAAATCTGCTTCCTCTCCAAGTTGATTAAAAATTGTCCCAGGACTACCTTAAATCTGGTCTTTACCAGTTTTGAGGCTGACATTGGGTACAGCAAATGACGTTGTCATTACATATGGTAAGTCTTTTGGCTGTCCATTATGACAAACTTCCCTTTCACCTTTGGTCCCTCCATTTGCAGTGGCTAGGGACAGAATCTTCGGGTTTGGTCCTCAATCTGCCAACCTGAGAATGGATGGTCCCTGGCTGTTGTACATGGATATCCTGTCAGTTGAGTTGACCAGTTGGAGAGAAGAACGCAGGTCCCCTGTTTGAGAGCCTCATCCCAGCTGTCACAGGGGTACGGGAGTTGGCTCTCTGAAGGGTCGATTTGGCTGCCGTCCCATCCCACCCTTTCCTTTCCTGCTATATCCTATCCTTCCGGTAACCTGCGCAATATTGCCGCTTGTGGAAGACGTGCCTAGCAGCTATGCTGGGGTTTCCTAATCCGCAACAATGATGATGATGATTATTAAAAATTCAAAAACAACATGTACCGGATCGATTTCACTAGCAATTTCCTCAAATTTAGAATTGACAGGAGAATCAAACAGAAAATGTTCTCTGTTGTCTGTATTGTCATTCACTATTCCACACTCAGCACTGGGTGAAACAAATTACATCATTTATGGATTTTCTCTATAAATGTTGCACTGACTATCTTTGTTTAAAATTCATTGTTGGTGATGGCGAGTTTATGTTGTTTAAGGAATTTTTGCGGACATTTTCCATCACTTATTAGTAAAAACAAAATGTCAAGCGTTATCATTGCAAAATGTCACGCGACTTCAATCAACAATAGTTTAGGTGCACCAATAAACAGTATTAAAAAATAAAATGACCACTTTTTATAGCACATTATAAACATCGTTTTTGTTAATAAAAGAAATTCGTCTTACCGTGTGCTTGCACCCTCTGGCACTGTGCGCCCCCAGGCCCTGCCAATGGCCTCGGGGACTGGCACGATTTTCATCCACTGAGAGTGCAATCCGAGGGTTTAGCATACCTAAATTTCAAACTCAAAAATTATTTATGTTTTTTTTATAAGAGGGAACTTCTTGTCAGAATGCAATACGAATAAACTGTCCTAAATAATTTGTTGTATTTATTATTTCAGTATCCAAATTGTTCCTCACTGGTTTCTCCAAAATTTATACACCAAATCATTTATAGAATGTTCGGTTTTTAATATTTAAATTATTTATTCGTTGTTTCAGCACCTTAGAATGACACTGAACGATCAGGCGCAATGTCGGGTTCAGCACTTGTGGTTCTCGACCATCTTCGACATGCTGGAGCACTTTCGTCAACATCCAATACCTCTCGAGTCCGGAGGGACGGAGGATGTAACACTGACGGAATATGTTGTGGCACCACTGGCGTCAGCTCAGGCCACGGCTACCAACCACACTGGAGCTTCCAGGGCTGCCACCGCGGCTAGCACCAGCACACCTGCTCCTGATCGCCGGCCCCCTCCCACCCCGGATACTAGAGAGGTAACACTACTTCTCCTATCTATGTGTCGGGGGCAGATGGATGATGACCAGACTAACATGTTGTACTGTTTTAACCATTTAAGTTGCCTACAAAAAATCACCTGCTGAATTATCTTAATGTACGTTTTGGGGTTCAGTACCTTTATTCAATCATTCGTATAGTTGTGTGAGTCTTTGAGTTACTATGCTTTTAAATAATTTCGGGGACTTTTATAACATTCTTTATCTGTTGAAAGTTTTTCTTTTAAACTAGTAAAAGGGACCTACTTTGTTATTTACTTACCAAAATAGTATTTCTAAGGGTTCAACAACATATTACGTATTTTCGTAATGTTAACCTCTAATAATGCAACTTAACACCTAAGGATTCTTTCTTCTTGCAATGAGTAATACAGCTTTATCCTATAATATTCTTAAATTTGCAAAAAAATTCATGATGTTTTGAAGAATTTATTAAAAAATAAATATTTAAAAGAAGCTGTATTTTATGAAAACATATATTTTTCTGAGCCAAGGATTGAGTGTTTTTCACAGATTATGGTTTAAGAGTAATTATAATTTATTTAGAAGCTGAAATAATACTTTAAATTCATTATATTTTATAAATAACAAACATTCTACAGACAAAATTAGATTTTTCAAATCAAAATGATATGATAAAATAGTATGTTTTATCTAATGTGGGTTTTCAAACATTCAAATCAAATAATAAAACACATATACGACTTAAAAAATGTTTTCAAATAAGTTACTTGGGTTTTAGGCCTTGTTACATATATTACCGCATCCGCCCATCTTTCATCTACACCCTGCTAAGCCTGGTAAAACCTATATTTTTTTGTATTAGCAGGCTTCAACAAGTTTTATTTCCACACCAATTTCTTCAACGATATCTTCTTTAGATGGATGGACAATTAACATTATTGCTAATAACTAAAAACAATGGGTGTGTGAGTAGTTATTTTTCAAATTGAGCCAAATTGAGTATTGCCAATTATTCTCAAGTTTAGATTATCGATTAAAGCCATCAGCAATAATCATTGTCAAAAAATGGTTTCAAGTAGTTATCGTATTTGGGAACCACTCCAGATCAAATTCCATAGTCCTACGAAAAAATGTTAATAACAAATATGAGTAATAACACAAATCAATAGAGCATGGTTTGTCCATTGCTTTTGGTTCATTAAATGCCGGTTTTTCTGCCATACAGAATACATGGTTTGGTAGTCGCTTGCGCTTGTTATTATGTGGTTAAGTCATCATTTACGGCCAATACCTTGCGTTTCAGTCGGCACTTTCGACCGCTATTATACAATCCGGACATTATTTACAGCCAGTCAGAGAGGTCCAGTCATCATTCACGACCAACTTTATGCAGTCTAGTTGTCATTTACGGCGGTTATTATACAATCCAGTCATCATTTGCAGAAGATGTTACACATTCCGATCATCATTTACGGCCAGTATCACGTACTTTGGCAGTTTCCTGTTATTTATAAGAGACATGTTTCCTGTTATTTTCCCGCGGTTTTATGTTGTCCCAGTCATTTTTATGACCCATGCGATATGATAGGGCAGTTTGCTCTATCATTAATCATCTTTTGCGGATCAATAGAAAATACGTGCTCATATTTTAAGCTTTTTTTAAAATTTGAGTTGAGTTTGAGTAGGCCTACTGAAAAACTAAGCCAATAACTCAAATTTTCCGTAACCGTCCATAGTCAATAGTATTGATTAATTTCACCATTTCTTTCTATTTATTTTATTTAAATCAGAAGTTTTGCCAACTGAAAAGTGAAATTAACAAGTTGTTAAACATCTAGAGGCTGCTATCAAAGTTTGTTTCTATGAAGCGATGCTACTTAAATAAAAGAACGATGTAGTAGTAGGCAACACGACTTTCTCAAGTAGCCCTTTCTCCACGTTTGACTGTAGCCCTTGATTTTGATTTATTTATAATATCGCATAACATCTCTTATAGGGAATTTCCCTTAGACAGGCGAATTGTCACAGTTTACATTATCCTAGTATAAATACAATGTAGACACAATTTTACATGGTTCATGATAATATCTTATACTTAGAAGAATAAAATAAGAGTCTGGTATTTTTGTCACCATGGACTCTCATCTCTTTATTCAGCTGCTTTTGCATGGTTTGATTTTTTTTATGCAAAATATTATCCACTCATGATTAAATCCATGGCAGTATATTTTATGTGTCTGTTAATGTAATGATTTTCAAACAAAATATGTAATTCCGATTATGCTCTTAGGAGTAAGACAACAATATATTTTACGATCCTGTGAAATTGGAGTTTATATATATCATGGAAAATGGAGTTATCAAAGGTTTTTTTGTGGAGGGGATTAAAAAAAACAAAGTTTTTCAATTGTTTGAATTTTTTCCCAACTATTTTTGTCTCTCAGAAATAATGGCCTCTATCTAGTCATGAAATATTTCATGTTTCTTTCTGCTTCTTCCGTAAGGCCAAAATTAAAACGCTGGTCCCTCCTCAACAGATTACCCAAAATCATTGATGGTTGACTCATTTTAAGGCATAAATAAATACCTAGTTATAATAGCAATAATCACATAAAACGGTATTCGGTATTACGGTATTCAGTTATATCATAAAATATTTGAAGTTTGAAATTTTTGTTTGTGATATTCAAATTCTGCTCATTGAAATTGTTAGGTAATTTTTTCCTTTTTCAACAATTATGGTTAATTTGTTAAGGAAGAATGGGTGTTAACAGTTAAAATTGGTTTCCATAAGTGAAGGAAGTAGGTAGAAAATGATAGGGAAAATAGGCTAAACAAATGATTTAATATTTGTTCACTAACTAATGGTTGAAAATTACACAGTCCGTTGATCCATGCTGTTTTAACAACTAATGCTCTCTGCATGTTTTAATGAAATGATGGACATTTACCATCATTGGAGAAACTAATGATAATTGATGAAACTAATTTCACAACGTTTCAGGATATTAAATCTGACCTCGTCTTCTGATGTGAACAAAAACTAAATAAAACAAAACATGAAAGGTTAGTGGCAAAGCAAGGTAGTGGGCAGAGGTGGACGAAAATCGTTTAAGAGTCTGAAATAGAGAGAACTATAAAAGCATTTAGAAGGTCAGAATAAGTCTTAATAAAAAACATAAAAAAATCATATAAGAGACACAGCGTAGCTTTAACACTCAAGAGGAACTGAGTTCTTGGAACTCCAGCCCTGGGTTCTTGTTTGGTGCGGGTGCACTGCTGTGCCACAAAACGACTCTTGGGGGAATCGGTTTGATTTTTGTTTTTACGATTTCTTCTGAACGTTTTACTGCTTCTGTATTCATCTGTTTTAGCTTTTGTATGGATTATATACAGCATTGCCTATAATACGTTGATTTTGCCTACACCATGTTGCTTTTTATGTTCAAAATATTTTTTGCACTTTAGATTTTAGATTTTGAAAAGTTTTGAAATATTTCTTTCTTTTTAATCGGTGACGACACAAAATATCTACTGACTTTTTATAAACAAAATATCCTCACCATCACCAACTATGAATTTTAAACAAATGATCGACATTGCATGTCTGGTTAGCTGGATAGGCATGACTTCTGGTTCTCTTAAGATCTGGATTGATATTGATATCCTCAAATGACTGAGCTTTTGCTTTTGGTTAGAAATAATATTTTTTTAAATACAGACATTATTATATGACATTAAAATAATGTCTTGAGTTTGTTGATTTTCACCCTCCAAATATATGATTCTGTAAACTTATTGGGTATTGAAAGAAAACTTTTATTGTTGATATGCCTTTTGGGGTTTGAACAAATCAAACCTACGTTTAGGCTCATCCCTTAGGCTGTCGAATTCCTCATGTTTATCTTATAGATTTAGAGTCACCTGTTGGAATAAACTCTTTGTACAAATACATATATTTACCATGCAGATTATTAATCTCTACAAAGACTGTAACATGTTGTGTTATGGGTTGATTTTGATTTTATTGTTTAAAATAGATCAGCAGTTCTCAAACTGTGGGGTGCAGCACCTAAGAAGGGCTTAAGATAGGACCAAAAGGGATACAGTTCATTAATCTAACATAAATGTCTATATTCTAATCTTAAAGCAACAAAATTAATGTTATTTTTATAACATCAATTAACAGTCAAAGCAGGCAGTTATTTTTTTAACTGCTTATAAATTTGTTTTTCAAACAATACATTTTCAATAAAATTTGTGTTTTATTAAAACAGTAAAATTTATCAATGTTTTTATTTGTAAAGGTCACATTATTCAATTATAAGTTATACAATATTGTTTAGGATTGGGCTAAAAAGTTTGAGGACTGCCGAAATAGATTATTCCATCAGTTTCAATTAGGGGTGTGCAAGTACTTGAAACTTCGAGTTTTCGGCCGAGTATTTTAATACTCGAACTCGACTCGAAGTTTTGAAAACTACTCGAAAGTTCGAGCGAGTATTTCCTGCCGATTTCCGGACGATCGCTAACGATTGCGACCGGCCAAAACGCGTAGTAACGGCCGCAAAAGGCAATCGCATCACGTAAAATTGGCCGAAAATTACGACCGAGAACGACTGCGACCGGCCAAAACGTATAGTAACGGCCGCATAAGGCGATCGCATCACGTAAAATCGGCCGAAAATGACGATCGGACCACGTAATTTCGGCCGTGACTAACGATTTCGTCATTTAATATTGATTATAAGCGATGTCTGGACCAGGTGAAATTGGCCAAATGACAACCGGGCCCTGTTTCATCGGCCGGAAACGAAAGTCAAACCGTGTTTTGTTTGTCAATACGTAATCCAGTTTGACTGTAATGGCCAAAACATTGTATTGCTACTCATGTATTAGATAGAAACCATGTTTAGATTATAAAATCTAGGGTGGTGTCCAAATTCTATTACACTATTTTAAACTGCCAACAGATGGCAAATACTCGCTCGAAAATACTCAAAACTCGAAAATAATTGGCACTACTCGACTCGATTAAAAAAATTACTACTTGCACACCCCTAGTTTCAATGATGTGTGCTGCTTCCTTATTTTAGTTAAGACAACAAATCAATTAAAACATTGTGATAGACATTGCATTTAAACAGTTCATTGGGTTGTGGGGTTTGTAGCCTCAAGGTCACTTCAGTTTCTCTCAAGTATGACAGACATGCAAATTGATGTGCAATTTTACACAAACTATTTACTTACTTTCTGATATTTTCACCATTATTGTAAAACATCTAGGACGAATCTTTTGACAGTTACAGATACAGTTAGAGTTACAGATACAGATACAGAGTTACCAGATCGAAAAAAAAAAAACACAACACTCAGGATTTAGTATAACTGAAATATATATTTGATATAAATTCAGACTTTTAAATCAAAGTGTTTCAAGTGATGAGTGGCAAATTAGAATTGAATTACCAGTACACAGTTATCAGCAGAAGCGTAATTGACTGTTAAGTGTTTATAATGTCTTAATTTTGTTATTTAAGTTTAAGATTTTGATCCTCCGAGTTAATGCACCCCAGATGTGAGTGTTGCTGATGACATACAATGCTCTTCAAGTGTTCTAAGCGAAGAATAATGATTTTTGAATGAAAAGACAACAACTTTGAGATGGCAGCGAATTATATTTAAATCTTTTTGATATGTTTTTGTTGGGGATATCGAGACTTCAGTTCAGAATTTGAAAAAAACCATGTAGGCTTTTTCAGATTTCCTTTATTGCAGTAAAAAATGCCTTTTGTGCATGGCAAGAGTCACTTTCAAATAAGTCTTATTAGAGGTGTGTGAATAGTGAATTTTTAGTTCGGATCAGTTTCGGTTCGGGTAGCTTAATTTCGGATCGGATAGTAAGGGTTTCGTATCGGATCATTTTCGGATTCGGATATTTAGCTTACTTAACCCCAATCTCTAAAACTATCATATTTTCAGGTTGGAACTTAACATTTTAATTTTTCTTGCAAGATAAATATTCAATATTTAAGCTAAGTAATTTTATTGAAAACACAACAAGTGGTTATTATTTTTACAAATGTATCTTTCTGAGTAATTGAAGACTGTACCACACATAACCCCACCATAAAACAGCATGTCTAATTAGAGGAGCAATATACCAACCTCTGTACATACTCGAAAATATTATCTCTGCAGTGAAAAATATTAGAAATATCTATCGTTTACTGGTTATATAGAGATAAAATAAAAGTATAGGTAATTTAATAATAGTAGGCCTAGGTTAGGCTTCTCAAACCATGTAATGTCACCTTGACTATCATTAATCCTTGTCATTATGCTATAACACCTTAGCCTAACTGGGTGTAGGCCTAGTAAAAAACAAACATAAACATATGGTCAGGCAAGGGAAACAACAAGAAAACATTTTAATATGATTACAGCCTATTTAAAAGACCGGAATCACCGATGTTGATAGCATTAATATGATTACAGCCTATTTAAAAGACCGGAATCACCGATGTTGATAGCATTCATATGATTACAGCCTATTTAAAAGACTGGAATCACCAATGTTGATAACAAAGCAGACATCACAACACACTAAAGGCCTAGCACGATAAAGGCAATCAGACCCTACTGAAACAATGAATCAGTATAGGGCTTCAACTCTGTATGAGCTAACCAAAAACTTCCATAACCAAAGAATTTCCTTTGTTTCATAAATCTACTAACTAGGCCTAGTTCAAATTTATTTTGTTTACTACAAATTAGAAACATTGTTTAACCTAGTTTGTCACCAGAATGCAAACAGACTACAAAGTGTCAGCTTGCATTTCAAACAGTCGGCAACTTCACTATCGGCTTCGTTATTTTTAAAGAATTTAACAAACTCAAATAATATCCGAACAACGAAATCTGTATAAATAAATAATATAGATAACTAAGCGATGCCTTCTTGAATCCGTCGTCAGGTGTCAGGTTGTCTCTGCTTTAAACGTCGCGTTGTCGTAAAGATACTCGACGAGCTTAATATATCTAGAGGTCTCATCCGGGGGTAAACAAGTGAAGTCTTTTCTTGGAGTATAAGAGCTCTAGCTAGATTAAGCTCTTTGATCATAGCGGGAAACTTCGCCGTAGAGAAAGCTATGCAACTCGTTTTGCGCAAGTCAACAATATTTTACTCAGGGTTTTTTAATTTTATTGAATGAAAGAAGAATATCAGAAGCAGCAATTTTAAATTTCATACACTAACATTTCTATTTGCATTATGCAACTTTTGAATTATAGCTTACTCTATGAGAGCTTGCTCATTGCACTCGTCAGAAGTTGATACTATCGGAAATCGACTATTGACGAAAAATTATCGACTTATTCGCCAGTAATCCACTACTGTTGTCTCGTTGTTTGCGTTTATCCCGTGAATCGTCATCGAGTTGCAATGTTGCAATATTGTATAAATTTGCGGTTGTTTACTATCAAAAACGTTCGCTATCATACATTTATCTTTATAAACAGTGTTCATTCTGTTTGTTAAGATGATATACGATGTGGCCGTGTATCGCGATACGATACTTGACTACACAAATATCGTATCGATGAATTGAAACGAGTTACGTAATGAAAACATTCAAAGCGACAGGCATTGCGTCATGTTACCTTGAACGACGTCAAGAGTCAAAACGTTTATTAATGGTCTAAACATATTTATTGTTTCATTTCTACCTTTTTATCCCCAGATATACATTCTATCCAAATAAGTCAGATATGTACTAGACCTTATCGGATATCGATAAAGCCTTCAGATCGGATTCGGATATCCGATCCAAACCGAAACCGAACCGGCTTTTCGGATATCCGCACACCTCTAAGTCTTACATCTATAGCAAAATGTCTTATGAATAAAACTAAAATAACTATCTCGTACAAACAAGGCTATTCAAGAAATTTGTTTTTCTTAAATAATATAAATACTATCAAAAGTAATTCCTATTGACTTCAAAAGCTGGATATAATTTTATTTATTAATTTATCCACTCAGTCTATTACTGTTTAACATATTGCCTGATACATAGAAATAGCCCTTTGTCCATTTAAATATGCAGTTGTTAATACAAAAATATGTACATGTTCTCAAAAAATAAACCTTTGGTCAGTGTCAAAGTTGTATAAATAATGCTATTAACTTAGAAAATTATGTTTTTTATATCATTACAAGAAATTATGCTATCCTGCAAGAAGTATTGAGTGAATTTACAAACTCTGTATATAACACAAGAAACCTGAAATTGTTTAGTATATATTCTAATATTTCCTTAATATGTTGACCATTATAACTAACTTTTTAGAATTATTTTTATAGGTACCAATCCTAAACATTTTCTAGTATTTAAATTTAGGAACTTTGTTTTTATAAATTCACACTATACTGTCACAGGTCATCTTTCAACAGTCAAAAATCCAATTATAGGGAATTTCATGAGTGTAACTTTGATTCATATAACTGATTATTGCACTGTACTATGAGTAATTTCTCCTTTGTGGGATACACAATACACTTTGATATGAATTGACAAATATAGTGCAAAATAGTATTTTCAGAATAAAACTTATGAATAAAATATAAATTACTAACAAATTCAATAGCTAGAAGAATTTAATATTATTTGCCAACCCACTCCATTATTGGAATTATCATAATGCTTTTGGTGTATGCAGATTTTTTTTGTAGGCCTAATTGTTCTGTAAAATATTTTTATAAATATATTTTGGGGGTTTCTCACAAAATAATCTAGTTAAACTCATAACAACAAATTAGTTTTTGATGGAATTATTCCGCATAAGTCAGGAAGGAAAAGGGATTATTCTTGATTTATTATTTGGTTTTAGTTATTTTTTCACTTCTTATTTCAGAATTCTTTAGTTGTTGAATTTTCTTTGCCTAGGTCTGAGTGAGTTACAATTAGATTGCTAAATTGAGTGTGTGGACAAGGTGCAAGGCGCAATTCACCAGTGGATCCAGTGAGTACGAGACTTGAAGCATGATGATAAAATAATATTATAGTTTGGCGCTTTACTAGTTTGAGACTGGAATTGGGCTTGCTTCCACTCACACATACACTGTAGCCGTTGTTCTTTCAGTAAGTTAATATTGGTGCTAATACAGTCGGTTGAAACTGTATATTTTAAAATACCCACTAACTTAATCACCTTTGATGGTAGTTCTGTTTGAAAAGTTCAGTTTGCTCAGTGTCTGGGGTGTAGGAGGGGTAGTGCCGTAATTCTTGCACAAACACGCACATTAGGTCAGCCTGTATGAGTGCCACTAGCCGTGGCACCGGGATAGTTGTGCGATCACCAGATCTTTCTCTGTAAAATATGAAACTGTGCTGATTTCAAAAGCACGGCCATTCAAATTTCAAAACAACAAATCGCGAACCAGCCACGTCGCCGCCAACGAGGTGGGGGTGGCAGGCAGAAGCACGAAGGTTTTTTAATCCAACGGTCATCGGAGGTCACCAGGTCAGTCGGTAGTTGTCTCTGAGGGACACGGGTTGTGCTGCTCGCGTCTTGATTTTTTTAAAGTGAATTTCGGCGTCGGCCGCTGCAATATCCGTTCTTCTGTAAATATTGTGTTTTTACCAATTTTAGTAAAATTAACATTTATAAGACCGGAATTAGATTCGAGGTAGCAAATAAAATAAACCGTCAGAAATCAGGCCGTGGCCGGCAAGGCCGAACGAACACCAAATTCTCTCGACGTTCATATTTCCAATTATTTGCGAAACATTGACAGCAGCCTCCCGCCGACGTTAATTATAAGTTTTTTGCATGAATGAGTATTAGTGGGTCGACCCTTTATGTAAGTAATATAGAATACTTTATCGTAGAGATCAGTCCGCATTGAGTGTATTTATCGCATGTTTAGCCTGTAAGTTTGTTATTTATATATATATATGTATATTTATTATTTATTTTTTTATGAAATATGCGTCCCTGTTAAGATTAATTTATGTAATTTTATGCTGACCATAAATTGGAAACCACGTTTTGTACCCTTCAGGCTGAGTCCTGAAAATCTGAATGTGTAAGTTTTTATCGATTGTGTAGAAGTATTAATATTTATTTGGCGACTCATTACAGTTTAACTCTTAATCAAAATTTACCAGAGCATTTATCAATTTTTATAAAATCACACATCGCCCAAACTTGAGTGTTCCAATCATCAGTCTCTGCCCAGACGAGGAAATAGTCATATAATATGGTTGTGTAGGTGTAGCGTCGTTAAAAGCATAAACATAATAAAATAAATTAAACTCTGATAGTGTTTAGCTCAGCAGCTGACACGTGCCCCCCCCCCCAACAGATCGTTGACATAGGAGAGTGAGCAGCAGCTCCCTCCGTAAATCCCCTTTTTGCCAAAGATCATACCGCTGGCCAGTTGGTATAATAAAATACAAATCTTTGGACGCTCACAACCCAAATAAAACTTAAACCTTTTAGAAAATTGTGCTGGCAGAGTCTTGTAATGCGATTGTGTGTTCTACGCTTGTTGGGCAATCTCATTAACAGTATTTTGTATAAAAAAATGCTCTGGTAACTACGCAACATATTTGATTCAAATTCTGAGCAACCAGTAATAAAACATAAAGTCTGCCACTTGTATAAAGTCTTGGAAATTGTTGTATGCACGTTTGAGACTAACATTGCATTTGCCAATCGTTGAATAAAATACAATATTATTGTTTAGCCAGTGTTGTTTTTTCCCACTGTATTAATTATTTGAGATACAAATCAGAAAAAAATCTAGCTTCAGATATTTTATGATTATTTGATTGCTTTTAATACTGAGTCATTGTCAAATAATTTACATTTTTCATAAATGAATAAAGCGTAGAGTCGTTGTGACATTCTTTGTGATATCCAAAGTATTATTTTGTACAGTAAAAACATACTCAGTGGTCATTCTTACTATCAGTTAGGTGACATTGCCTCACGAGACCAGTATAAAATAAATAAATTCACAATTGGGAAACTATATTATAAGTAAGTGTTAACGTAAGGAAGTGACGTGTGAAGAAGACCAGCATCCTTTCCAGGATCCCGAAGGACCTCTGGGCGCACCATAGCACTGAGCCTATGCCAACACGTACCATCAAATTTTCCACTGCGTACTATTGCATTGAAAACCACCTTGATATTAGTTGTCAAGGTGGGGGTGACCATTTTTGTGTCACTGTTTAACATTTAACCAATTAAAGTAAATCAAAGTTTTTTCCTTACAAAAATGGTAACATATATCTTTCTGGAAAGGTGGGACTAACAATGCGGACTGATCTACTACCCCTCTTGTGGACTGATCAATAATTATTATTAGTTATAGTTTATTAGTTGTCTTGTTATTTATGTTTGTTGAGGATATATTATTTAAATAGTATAAATATATATATATAGGCTTACGTCGGTTAAGACTCGACGTTTGAGGTCCCGTTTTGATAAAAAAAAGAATACAAAAAGTTGTGAGTAAACTCAAAATGAGTTGTCCGCTGTACGGCCCAAATTATCGTACAACGGCTGCAGATAGAAACGCCAGGATGGCAAATCGTGCATGCAGTTCAGTCCAACCACACGTCAGTCAGGTAGGACCAGACAGGCTGAGCGCTGCGTCGAGTTGTCAAGGAAACCGGGCGTCGGGGACGTGCGACGACATGCTATCGCATATCCCCTCTCATGTCACTTTTCATGAGGGGACGGGGGCGCCTCCCGCCCACAGTACCAACGTTGCTTGTAACATCTCGGCCAGCCGACGATTTAAATCCAGGGTCATTTTGGAAAACTTCATAAAGTCGTAACCTAAAATCATTTGGAAAGGTAGGGAATTCAAAACCCAAAATTTAAAATTCCACGAGAAATTCTCTAATTTGATGTGGATTGTGGCCTCCTGCCTAACTGTGACTTGGTTTTGATTCGCTACTTCTACCGTGTGGTTAACCTTTACAACGTTTTTGATCAGTTTCAATTCTTTTAACTTTGCAAAAAGATCTTTTCCAATGAAGGAACGGCTACTACCAGAATCTATAAGTGACGAACAATGAAACGTGTCGTTGAAAAATATTTTTGCCATGGGTAATTTTCCCTGTAAATCGATAGCCTGGATTTTGGAACGGGCGGGGACTGGAACTTTATTTGCACGACTCCGAATCCCCACTTCGGAGTCGGAAATCAGTTTAAACGTGCCTTACAAGCCCTAGCAATATGACCTTCCTGGTTGCACCGAAAACATTTTGTGATTCTCTGCTGCGGTCGATATCGCAGGTCAGATGGGTGCGGGTAGTTCGGCGCAATGTTGACATTTCTGAAGTTATTGGGTCGCGAGCTGTACGCGTGTGCGCCATTGTTGACTGTCGTTTGAGTCGGGCCAAAATAACGCATCTCGGCGCGCACTGCACTAGTCACTGTACTAGCCAGACTTCTGAGTTCATAAATGTCAAAAGGTTTCCGGGAAAAATTGAAATAAGCTCTCGTTTCCGGGCGGCACTTAATCAGCGATATTTCAATTACGTCCTGCTCACTAAGACTGGTTTTCAACGCAAATGCGACAGATAACAGGTGCTCTACATATTCGGAAAATGTTTCATTAACTAGCTGGGGGCGCTCAAGCTCGATTGACTCTTATTTCTCGCCTTCTCATTGGGGGAATAAAACGATCCAGTACGGCCCCATGGAGCACGTCCCATCCTGTTTGGGCCTTTAGTGACTCCATCCACAACTGAGACAACTGACCATGAACTTTTGGAATGAGTAGTTTAATTATTTCACTTTGACACAAAGGTGAAATGTTAAAAAGAGTCATTAATTTTTTCAAAAAATCAACCAGTTTTAATTCATCCGAAGCATCGGTCGGTTCTATGTTCTTCAATAGTTCCATTATAACAACGTGATCGGTTTTATTTAAAGTGTTTGTACGTTGCGGTTCGTAAGGAGGCAATGGTCTACGATAAATATCCGACGGGTTTATTTGGTGGGTTATACAGGGTCTATGGCTGGGGAGTGGGTGAGGTAGGCTGGCCGATTGATAAGAAAACATTCCTGACAGCGGCCGGTTCAACTTAAAAATTTGATTGTCGATATCGGCGTACTCGGGTGTGTTTGAAATTTCCGCCACGGACTCATTTCCCTTACAAAACGCCGCCTCATGCACCCGTCTAGGCCCAATATTATCCCTATTTTCAATCGCCGCGACTCTTTCTATCACGTCATTGTCAATATCGATTAAACAGTCACTGTTTAAGAATTGGCTCGAGATGTTACCAGCAACGTTGGTACTGTGGGCGGGAGGCGCCCCTGTCCCCTCATGAAAAGTGACATGAGAGGGGATACGCGATAGCATGTCGTCGCACGTCCCCGACGCCCAGTTTCCTTGACAACTCGACGCAGCGCTCAGCCTGTCTGGTCCTGCCTGACTGACATGTGGTTGGACTGAACTGCGTGCACGATTTGCCATCCTGGCGTTTCTATCTGCAGCCGTTGTACGATAATTTGGGCCGTACAGCGGACGACTCATTTTGAGTTTACTCACAACTTTTTGTATTTTTTTTTTTATCAAAACGGGACCTCAAACGTCGAGTCTTAACCGACGTAAGCCTATATATATATATTTATACTATTTAAATAATATATCCTCAACAAACTATAAATAACAAGACAACTAATAAACTATAACTAATAACAATAATTATTGATCAGTCCACAAGAGGGGTAGTAGATCAGTCCACATTGTTAGTCCCACCTTTCCTGAAAGATATCTGTTACCATTTTTGTAAGGAATAAACTTCGATTTACTTTAATTGGTTAAATGTTAAACAGTGACACAAAAATGGTCACCCCCACCTTGACAACTAATAACAAGGTGGTTTTCAATGCAATAGTACGCAGTGGAAAATTTGATGGTACGTGTTGGCATAGGCTCAGTGCTATGGTGCACCCAGAGGTCCTTCGGGATCCTGGAAAGGATGCTGGTCTTCTTCACACGTCACTTCCTTACGTTAACACTTACTTATAATGTAGTTTCCCAATTGTGAATTTATTTATTTTATACTGGTCTCGTGAGGCAATGTCACCTAATTGATAGTAAGAATGACCACTGAGTATGTTTTTACTGTACAAAATAATACTTTGGATATCACAAAGAATGTCACAACGACTCTACGCTTTATTCATTTATGAAAAATGTAAATTATTTGACAATGACTCAGTATTAAAAACAATAAAATAATCGTAAAATATCTGAAGCTAGATTTTTTTCTGATATGTATCTCAAATAATTAATACAGTGGGAAAAAAAACACTGGCTAGACAATAATATTGTATTTTATTCAACGATTGGCATATGCAATGTTAGTTCTCAAACGTGCATACAACAATTTCCAAGACTTTATACAAGTGGCAGACTTTATGTTTTATTACTGGTTGCTCAGGATTTGAATCAAATATGTTGCGTAGTTACCAGATCATTTTTTTATACAAAATACTGTTAATGAGATTGCCCGACAAGCGTAGAACACACAATCGCATTACAAGACTCTGCCAGCACAATTTTCTAAAAGGTTTAAGTTTTATTTGGGTTGTGAGCGTCCAAAGATTTGTATTTTATTATACCAACTGGCCAGCGGTATGATCCTTGGCAAAAAGGGGATTTACGGAGGGAGCTGCTGCTCACTCTCCTATGTCAACGATCTGTTGGGGGGGGGGGCACGTGTCAGCTGCTGAGCTAAACACTATCAGAGTTTAATTTATTTTATTATGTTTATGCTTTTAACGACGCTACACCTACACAACCATATTTTATGACTATTTCCTCGTCTGGACAGAGACTGATGATTGGAACACTCAAGTTTGGGCGATGTGTGATTTTATAAAAATTGATAAATGCTCTGGTAAATTTTGATTAAGAGTTAAACTGTAATGAGCCGCCAAATAAATATAAATACTTCTACACAATCGATAAAAACTTACACATTCAGATTTTCAGGACTCAGCCTGAAGGGTACAAAACGTGGTTTCCAATTTATGGTCAGCATAAAATTACATAAATTAATCTTAACAGGGACGCATATTTCATAAAAAAATAAATAATAAATATATATATATATATATAAATAACAAACTTACAGGCTAAACATGCGATAAATACACTCTATGCGGACTGATCTCTACGATAAAGTATTCTATATTACTTACATAAAGGGTCGACCCACTAATACTCATTCATACAAAAAAACTTATAATTAACGTCGGCGGGAGGCTGCTGTCAATGTTTCGCAAATAATTGGAAATATGAACGTCGAGAGAATTTGGTGTTCGTTCGGCCTTGCCGGCTACGGCCTGATTTCTTACGGTTTATTTTATTTGCTACCTCGAATCTAATTCCGGTCTTATAAATGTTAATTTTACTAAAATTGGTAAAAACACAATATTTACAGAAGAACGGATATTGCAGCGGCCGACGCCGAAATTCACTTTAAAAAAATCAAGACGCGAGCAGCACAACCCGTGTCCCTCAGAGACAACTACCGACTGACCTGGTGACCTCCGATGACCGTTGGATTAAAAAACCTTCGTGCTTCTGCCTGCCACCCCCACCTCGTTGGCGGCGACGTGGCTGGTTCGCGATTTGTTGTTTTGAAATTTGAACGGCCGTGCTTTTTTGAAATTAGCACAAAACGAGTTCTGCAATCCAACCCAAGTACAATATGCATTTTGCTATATGATTGTTTATAACCAACAAATGTTTTGGCTGTAGCAATGCACCGTGAACTTTGCGCTGTGTGTAGGAAAACGTAAGGAGTAAAGGAGTTGTGCTGGGAAGGTCCTAGTCATTTAAAATTGATAGCTAAACTAATATAAATGGTGAAATAAGAAGTGGCAAGCCTACTCTTATTGATAAAGGAGTCGAAAAAATTATTGAAAAGATTAGTAACAGTCGACATTTTCCCATCTTTTTGTATCTTGTATGCTTTCCCATGAATTCCCGCAGATGTACAAGTATGACGTATTGACAGAAATTTTAAACTACTATATGTTCCATGGATCTTGAAAAATCTTTCTGAGGGTAAAAAAAAAAACAGAACTGGCTTATGCTCTTTAAATAAACTAACCCTTTCGCGAACAACTCCTTTACACTCTTATAGTTTTTGGCTCATCTGGAATTTAGCGTTCTCGGTGAATTGCTGCTGCCAAATGTTGTTTGGCTGGGAACACTCTGAAGCGGAACACACTTTGCATTTGGCTGGACCTTTTATTGGAGCATTCTTTTTTTATTAGCGACCTCACAATCATGACGATGCAATGGCTGGACGCTGACTGGCCTAACATGCTTATCAGTGCAAGAATCATGGCACTCACTCACTACATCCCCTATGGTGAGCAGAGTTTAATTTCCTAAATATGCTTGTAAGAGGGTCATCCAGAAAGTAAAGAACAATTGCTTAGTGCACCGAGTACAGCTCCCCCACGACCGCGATTACACGTGCGGCAATCCACTCGCCTCCCCACCAAAGTATAAGCTCAGTCGCGTTGCTGAGCGATCACACGTCTTGTTTCTTCTGCAGTTTGAAATGGCAGCGCCATTCGAAAACCCCGCCAAATTTGAGGTCCGTAGTGTTATCAGTTTCTGAATGCGCAAAGTATCCAACCTATTAAAAATTTTAGACAAAATTCAAAAAAAGTTTTACGGTGAAGTGTCTTTAACAAGATCTTGCAATTTCTGGAAAGGATTCATGTAATTAGCTAACAGTGTAGCACCTGTTTTCCTAAATTCTTCCCTCAATTCTTTCTTTCAAATCATCTGTAATGAGCGATTGCCTACAATTTCATTCCTTGTCGTGCACGATCAAATTCCTTCATTAAACGTGGTACACCATTTTTTCCCTGAAGACATACACTATGCTGATATCACTGCTGATCTCAAATTTGGTAGGATTTTCGATCAATGCCGCAATTTAGAACCGCTGCAGAAACAAGTCGTGTGATTGCTCAGCAATAAGACTTGGCTCATACTTTAGGGAGGTGAGTGGACTGATGCACATGCAATCGCGGTGGTAAGGGCACTCTGCTCGGGGCAGTACGCAAACGTTCTTTACTTTCTGGATGACCCTCGTATATTCGTTTTGACCCTGAGATTCTTATTGTATCCTATAGATGTATTAAATCAAAAAATGTTTAGTGGAAAAGTGAAAGAGTTGCAGATAGGAAGCACCTAGATGTAGGATGTTTTGAGGTCCTAGTTTCTTCAGAACTCACGTCACTAGAAACTAGCTAGATTTCTGCTGCTGCACGTTAAAGTTGGTTTGAGATTTGTTTGGCCTTAACAATCTTGGATCACTTTACTATCATAACTTCAGTGAACCAGTTAAAAGGTGCTAGCAGAGCGCTGAGTTGTTAAAAAAATAAATCTAATGTATCGTGATAAGTATACAGATTAATTCACTCTATGTTTGTTTCTATCAAGTCTCCATTTTCTCAATGATTTTGGTTCTCCGTTCTTCAAGTAGTACTTGGTAGAGTTCATGTTCTTGGTAAAAAAACTAAATCATTGATGCAACTTAGCTGTACTTTGTGACAGATTCTGTATCCCTTCTTTTTTAGTGCATTAGGATACTTACTATAATGCCAAAATCAAAGGGTAGTTTTGAACATTCTTATTTCTTCTCTCAGCTCTTCAGTTGTAAATTTGAAGTTATAGGTTTTATTTTTCCTAGTCCACTTTAAACTTTATATAAGTATGGCATCTTATTCAACATTGGAAGGTGTCTGATTCCTCATGCTTTTTTAAAACTTATTTGTACCTGTCCAAGTTTACTTTTTATATATTTGGGTTGTTTGTTTTTGATTGTTTGGAGTATTTTATATTTTTTATACCGTTTTTAAGGTTGAGTTGAGTTGCAGTAACAGATGATTTTGATTTTGGGTGGTGGTGGTATCAGTTGTGTTAAAAAGAATAAAAAGTCAATTTGTTTAGTTTTTTGCTGTTACAATAGTGACATTTATTTATTTTTAATTACCCATCTAAACCCTTCCCAAGCAGCGACTGCGGGGCGAAGCCCTACATACTATATATTTTTTTGTTAGGGTAAAAAATTAGATTTTGAAATATTTATTTTGTTCCACTATCTGATGGTTAGAGTAAATTACTTTCACTTTCATTATAAAAATAATTTTTGTACAAGTTTTATGACCAAAATTAGCATGTTGTATATAATGTCAATCATTTACTTTGTATATCATTTAAAAAAATAATACGACACAGTCTAATTTACAAAAACACTGTTCAAGAGATTGTACTTCACACAACAGCAAGTAAACAACTCACTGAACGTAAACAAACTGTCTGTGCCGAGACGATAACAAAGAATTACATCAGCCGGCCAGTCTATGACAGCTGTTGAGGAAACAGTGTTGCCATCTCACCGGATGAAAATGTAGCACTAAAATAAACTGAGAAACAGACTAATGGCTTAAAGTAACTGTAAATAACATAGAAAAAAACTTTACAATACCGAAATTACATTTACATGTTGACGTATAAATTCGTCATACGCTTGTAAGTATCAAACTGAGTTGCGTATATATACGTCCAATGCTCGCAAATGAATATTATCGTTAGCGTCCAATGCTTGGGAAGGGTTCACTGCTGTGGTAGCTTCCCTCCTCAGAACCCTTAACACCAGGTTTTCTTTATGATTTAACATGAGTTTATTAATTATGCAAATAACCTAATAAACTAATTATTTACTAGTTGCTAACACTAATAAAAATATTGCCGTGCACATAAACACACAAATAAATACACAAAAATAACTTTAATATTACAGATTTATAACATGTTTATTTGCAAAACAAAAAGTAACAACGTTTCCTTTAACGACAATTCTTTCAAAAGTTTCGTGAAAATGATGTGTAATGAGTATTTTATTTGAGTTTAATATGGGTTTTCAAAATTAATTACTCAAATTACTTTCTTTATTTTAAAAAATTTTTAATTTTTCGCAGAGTTTTTTAGCCGGTAAAGTCTGGCACTATTCTCGAATACAGATTTTTGAGTGTCCATGAGGATTTCATCTTCGGCCGATGTAATCAAAAGGAACAAAATATAAATTGTGAAAAAGTATTAACCCTTTGGCTGCTGCGGACTTCGATCGTTTTTTTTTTTCAACATATAAACTTATGCAAATTTCATGTTTAAACATGTTTGCAGCAGCGAGAGTGTTAAATGGGATTTTAATAAGGAAATATTGGTTGTGATTATCTGAATCATTGGCAATGAAATATCGATTTAACATATCATACACCTTTTACACTAATTTGTAATTACAACAGGAAGATCATTTTCGCGAGCGAACGTAAAACATTTATCAAGAGAGAAGCCGCTATTATTTGACGAAAGGGAGGCACTGGGGCTGGCGGCTGGTGGACACCCTGCAAGCAAGCCACGGCGTGAGCCATGGCAGTGTTGTCTGCGGCGCCGTTCTCTCTCACTCTCTCTCTCTCTTGCACACGGATGCTGTCTCCCCTCCTAGCCCGTGACTCGTTGGTTCCTCACATGGCCACAAGCTGCGCCACTGCACTGTTGCCTTCGGCACTGATTCTATACTAGAAAATCCCACAAAATCCCACTGTGTACTAGAAAATCCCACAAGAGCGCGCCACTGTTCACCCGTATTCATCTGGTAGCATGCCGATGAAACATCCACTAAGGAATATGCTTACTTATATCTACTAAGTAGTGATCTATGCTAGAAGGCTCAGTCACTACACCTTTCTTAGAGAGTGGCTTAACAACTAACGGTATGTTTCAGACCATTAGGGACAATTCCTGTTGTAATGTGCTAAATTCGTATAGGGGTAAAGTCTGGCAAATTGTAAGCCTACCTGCAGAGTCTAAACGACAACACTTCTAATAAGATCCACTACTTCGATGAAAATAAACGGATTATTTACTCGTTGACCGAACCAAAACAATCCGACATAACCTCGTCTCCCGATCAACTGTGATTTAGTTTGACGACATTTGCCAGATCATGAGGTGGGGTTCTTCTTCCTCTCTCGGAATAAGTTTTAGCCGGTGAAGAAGAAGGTTGCCGGATATATCCTTAAAATATTTAGCGAATTTCTCCTATAAGGGAAGAAGCTATTACCGTAGGTCTCATGGTAAGACTTAAGCCCGAGACCATGACAACTTTTCATTTTGAGGTCCCCAGATGCCAAAACACCATTCGTTCAAATTTTTATTTACGATATATTTATAAATATATATGTAGGTAAGCACGATAACTCTCGCAAAATGGTCCGATCTTAATGAAATTTGGTACAAATGTGTAAAGTACCATTTATTTGAACGAGTTTGAAAAACAGACGAATCACACCATCTAAAGGGGGGTTTTTGGGGGGTTTTGTACCCCGAAAATGGGTTTTTTGGAGTTTCCACTTGTAATTTTTAATTAAATAAAATTTTAATTTTTACTATTGAATTCAGTTTAAAAAACAAATAATTTGGTATTTTGATCATTTCTCTACGTCAGTTGGTTACTGAGATATTGAAAGTGCTAAACACAGTACGTTGTCTAACGTTATTCTTATGGAGGAAAAGAACAATTTTATGTCTCGCTTATTTATGGACATAAACTGGCAAAATTTGGTATATGGCTTCATCTGGTTGTGGTTTATTGTTGTTTTCACAAAAAAATTGTTCGCTTGTGGTTCCCATAGCAGCAAACCTAGGTACTCGGTCCCCATGTTATTCTTATGGAAAATAATTAAAATGTTATATATAGCTTATTTATGAATGTATATGAATGAAACTTGGTATGTGGCTTCACTTAAATGAGTTCTATTCATATTTGCATGAAAACCCTTTATTTTGTGTTCCTTGTTGCAGCAAACCTGTGTACTCATCCCCAATGTTGTTCTTATGGAGAATAATTAATATTTTAAATATCGCTTGTTTGTGAATATATTTCTTATGAATCCTGTTAAGTGGCTTAATGTGTTGTGTTATATATTCATTGGAAATTCGCTGTGTTTGCAGGTTTGCTACGACGAGGGTATTATTTAGTTTTTAACCCAGCTTTCAACCCCTTTGCCGATCAGCTGGGGTGATTCATCAAAGCGGAAGGATTGTCCCCAACGAGGTATATATCTATAGAGGTCTCGTCTGGGGTAAAAAACTGTTCCAACATGCTCTTCGCCATTTTGACCCTCTATACCCTCCGGTCTCCATGGCAACAAATATGTTAACCAATCAAATGCTCCCTTCACAAGTTATGTTAGTCTTTCTTTCTCTTTGACCAGATGTTTTGTTTACAAAAATATCCTCCAACAATATGTTAACCAATCAAATGCTCCCTTTACAAGTTATGATAGTGTTTCTTTCTCTTTGACCAGATGCTTTGTTTACAAAAATATCCTCCAACAATATGTTAACCAATCAAATATTCCCTTCACAAGTTATGTTAGAGTTTTTCTTTCTCTTTGACCAGATGTTTTGTTTACAAAAATATCCTCCAACAATATGTTAACCAATCAAATGCTCCCTTCACAAGTTATGATAGTCTTTCTTTCTCTTTGACTAGATGTTTTGTTTACAAAAATATCCTCCAGTAAGGCTTCACTTTTTTAACACGAGACGAGAGCTCTATATTTATTCTACTTCGTTAATTGTCCCTCGTGGAGAAGTAGCATCACTCGGAGATTGTCATAGTGCTTCAGCGTTCTGACTACGATTATTTCTCAGCTAGTTTTGCGAAGTGTGTGACAGTGCGTTACCGTGCGTTCGCTCTCACAACCGCCTTTTGTTATTTCAGGTACGACAACGATCCATTACGATCTTTATATTGAGGCTCGATTATAAACTTTTATTAGTAAAGTTGTGTTTTTACAATAAGATAGCCTAAATAGGCCTAGCGTCACGACCACGTTAATAGTAACTGGGTAATAAAGATTATTATCCCGGTGTCAACTTTTTATTCATTAAATTCATTTTTGTAGTAAACAAATTAAAGTCAGCCTGTGAGGCATTTTTATAAATTTTCTTTCTTTGAGAGTAACCTCAGTAGATATAAAGAGCCGTTTTTGCAACCAAAAGTACGAAGGACGTGTCACATGACCTGGATTAAATTCGCAAACCTCAGTAATGCGCTGTTTTTTTCACTAAAACGATTCTCAAACCTATCATAAGCTATGTTTTATTTTCTAAACGAGCATTTTCACCTCTTCATTAATAACAAAAGCTTTATATTCCGAAAAAAATAAATGCAAAAGCTTTATTTTGTTTAAAAATGCAATTGTTTTGATTTGATTGAATAAACAACAGCCAATTCACAGCGTCAACCTGTCTAGAGCCTGTTATCTCGAGGTCAGAGGCCAATGTCACGGTGATAAACAGTACATAATTATATTTGTCTATACTTTTAACTTAAAAATGTTCAGTTTTAAATGGTATTTTTTAACTCAAAACCGCTCCAAAAACGTCATTTTACCCTCAAATTCGACCATTTTCATGTCTGTATTGGCAATATCAAGTTCAAATTTGAAAAAAAAACAAATTTATAAGCTATATTTCCGTTTTAATACAATTTTTATGTTAAAATTCAATAAATATCGACTGATTCACAGCGTCAACCTGTCTGAGGCCTGCTTCCTCACGAATGGAGGTCAATGTCGCAGTCATATACAGAGCATATTTATATTTTTCTATACTTTTAACTTAAAATGTTCAGTTTTAAAGGATATTTTTAGAAATTTACAGTTACAAGAATTAATTACCTTTAAATACTTAGTTTGAAAAAATTAAATGCAAAAGCAATATTTAAGTAAAAATTTCGATTAAAATACAATTTGTTGTGTCATGAAATCAATAAACAACAGCTGACTCACAAAGTATGTCTGTCCATGACCTTAAAATAAATTAAAATATCGTATTTTACCAAAAAACAAAATTTTATATATCATAATCATACGATTTGCAAAAATACTGGTGACTTCTGCGCAATTAGTAGGAGTTTACATTAAAATAAATTAAAATAGCGCATTTTACCAAAAAACAAAACTTCACATATCATAATCACATGATTTGCAAAAATGCTCATGTAAATATGTTTTTCAATAAAACGCTTAGTTTTTCGCTCGAAATTGACCTTTGACCACTCAAATCGCGCTGTGATATCAAAGTTTCATTGTTTTTCATACGAAAACTCAATTTCACAACCCTAATACAGTAAATATTTGTTGATTCACTAGGAGTCTGTTATCTCGCGGCACACGCGCCGTTATCATCTGCTTGCGGGCACAGGTCAATGTCGTGGTGATATCAAAGTTTCTTTGTTGCTAGCGTTACGTAATTCCATTGTTGCTGTTTATTTTATAGGAATAAAAAAAAATTAAAATTGCATCTTTAAAAAATCAGTCTTCTACGCACTATTTTCAATTAAATAAGAGATGTTCACCTATATATTTCTTCCTATATGATGACAGTCCCAAATTAGTTCTATGCAACCAAGGTTTGACCATAGGCGTCTTTTCTGTCGTGACCTCATTACTCTCAACATCTTCGTCTGGCGATGTTACAGGCAACCCCATACCTAATTTCTGTTTTGTCCACATCGCCGTCCCTGTAGCCAAAGCTAAAGGTCTCTCGTAAAGACTAGAATCAGGTGCTATAACGCGTTCAAATGCCTTATCCTCTAGTATTTTGTCTGCTTTCCATCTATCCTCTGCTCTCTTGTGTTTACTATACCATATATCGTGTTCTTTTGCTGCTTCATCAAGAGGATTTACACCTTTATCACCTCTAGCTAAGCGTTATTGGAGTTTCGTCCCCGGGCCATAGAAAATTCATTCTCGGCGCGTGAAGTTCAAAGGGTAATTTGTTGATAATATCGTTTAAAATTCCAGATCCTTCTACTACTTTCTCAGGTAAAGATGCCAAACATCGCACCAAATACATCGGACCATCTGGAAGGTCAATCTGATGATTGAGAATGTTCCAGATAAAATTAATAACATCATTTACGTATTCAGTTGTGTTACGATCTGTACTTTTTATCATATCAATCACGTATTTCACAGAAAGTTTCGGTAGAGGAAGCATGCAACATAATGTACTTGTGTCCGTTTGTCGATTTTGTTAATTCTATTAGTATATCTAAATAAATTTAGCAATACCCAACTTTTCACTATGGAAGTTTTTATTGCCAGCTCTCTCTTCTGCCTGTAGGAAATAGAGCCTTTTGATAAGGTCCGCATATAATCTTATATATTTATATTCAACTGGATTGTTTGTTTTTTCCAGCAAACCGGATCCCATAGCTCTCACAATTTCAAGTGTTCTGCTATTTTTAAAGCCGCTTCCCGTTGGTTTTCCGCGTAAATTCTCCAATCGAAGTTCCTCCCACATAGGTTTAATCAATTTTTTCCACTTAAGCCCTTGACTGGATTTGGGACGTCCGGACGAAGGATCGTTGCTTTGAAATATCGCACCAGATTCGATTAAAATCTTTTTATAAGCATCTCTATCACTTTTCGTATATTGTTCACTCCCGACATCTCCTGACTGTGTTAAAAGCCTCCATAGGCCTGGATTACCGGTTTATCTTTGGTTTGTCTTGTCGATAATTATATCATCATTTGTAATAGTGACACTGGAATTTCCTACTTTAGGTTTTCGCTCTCCGATATCATAGTTAAGACCAAATGTTCCATCGTTAGCTCTAGATAAATATTGTCTCGCCAAGGTGCCCACTTCGGTACCGCTTCTTTCAACGATAGCTTGAATCGAGTTATCAAAACGCATATCTTCATCCTTATCGGGCAACAGTGTTCTAGCGGCCTCTACTATCGTTTCCTCCTCAGAAATGCCCTTTTTTTGTGGTAAATTCTGTTCCGGAATCATTTTTTCTTTTTCAAAAACGTCTTGGTCTTTTAAATTTGCATCATTCCCCAGTATCATTGTACCTTTTTCAAAGACTTTACGACTGGGTGTACTCATTGCACACGGTCTAAATAAAATGGGTCTGTTCTGTTTACTTCGCATTTCTTTGATCTCTTCTCCCTTTTTTTCAATTCATTTGTCAGTTTTTCCAACGCATTGACAACTGATTCGTGTTGCCTTTTGATCTCTCATTTCTCATTGAATTCTCGAGTGCGATATTCTTTCGCTTCAGCTATTAGCTTGTCTTGTAATTTATCTATTCGTTTTGCTATTCGTAATTTTGAAAGTTTTTATTTATATATTTTTAACGAAATTATACTTCACTTTTAATAAATATAATTGGAAATTACAAGCTTAATAAATAGTAACAATGAGCGTCTGGACGTGCGACAAACGATTCGTTATAAAGTGCGTCTTTACGAAGCTCACGCAAGTCACGGTATAACGACCATCGTCGACGCTCGGCACGCACGTCACGGTACAGCGACCATCGTCGACGCTCGGTAACCGCGATTGTTGTACGGTGCGATCTATCTTACGATGTGGGTGACGTGCGTTGTCAATGACCATTATACATTTGTAGGTGAAAGACCTTAAGCACCCTATAAAAGACCCAAATTCATATATAATTTATACTACATATTGGCAGTCATGTATAATTTACACTACATATTGGCGGTGATGAATAATTTATACTACATATTAGCGGGCTATGCATTTCAAATTCATGTATAATTTACACTACACATTGGCGGTCATGTATAATTTACACTACATATTGGTGGGTATGATTTAAAGACAAGTTTGATTAAAAATTTTTATTTTTTGATGTTAATAATGCATATTTCTAAGTGATATTGGTAATTCAAATTGGGGGAACAAATCGTTCCTCCACTTTGTTTGATGCGTTTTGTGCGATGTTCTAGCGAGGTAACAGCCCCTCGAGCGGGCGCTTTGAATCAGCCAATATTTATTGCATTATGGTGGTAAAATTCACCGATTTGAGTGGTCAAAGGTTAATTTTGAGCGAAAAACTAAGCGTTTTATTGAAAAACAAATTTTCATGAGCATTTTTGCAAGTCGTGTGATTATGATATGTGAAGTTTTGTTTTTTGGTAAAATACGCTATTTTAATTTATTTTAATGTAAACTCCTACTACTTGCGCAGAAGTCACCAGCATTTTTGCAAATCGTATGATTATGATATATAAAATTTTGTTTTTTGGTAAAATACGCTATTTTAATTTATTTTAAGGTGTTGGACATACTTTGTGAGTCAGCTGTTGTTTATTGATTTCATGACACAACAAATTGTATTTTAATCAAAATTTTTACTTAAATATTGCTTTTGCATTTAATTTTTTCAAACTAAGTATTTAAAGGTAATTAATTCTTGTAACTGTAAATTTTTTAAAATATCCTTTAAAACTGAACATTTTAAGTTAAAAGTATAGAAAAATATAAATATGCTCTGTATATGACTGCGACATTGACCTCCATTCGTGAGGAAGCAGGCCTCAGACAGGTTGACGCTGTGAATCGGTCGATATTTATTGAATTTTAACATAAAAATTGTATTAAAACGGAAATATAGCTTATAAATTTGTTTTTTTTCAAATTTGAACTTGATATTGCCAATACAGACATGAAAATGGTCGAATTTGAGGGTAAAATGACGCTTTTGGAGCGGTTTTGAGTTAAAAAAATACCATTTAAAACTGAACATTTTTAAGTTAAAAGTATAGACAAATATAATTATGTACTGTTTATCAACGTGACATTGGCCTCTGACCTCGAGATAACAGGCTCTAGACAGGTTGACGCTGTGAATTGGCTGTTGTTTATTCAATCAAATCAAAACAATTGCATTTTTAAACAAAATAACGCTTTTGCATTTATTTTTTTGAAATATAAAGCTTTTGTTATTAATGAAGAGTGAAAATGCTCGTTTAGAAAATAAAACATAGCTTATGATAGGTTTGAGAATCGTTTTAGTGAAAAAACAGCGCATTACTGAGGTTTGCGAATTTAATCCAGGTCATGTGACACGTCCTTCGTACTTTTGGTTGCAAAAACGGCTCTTTATATCTACTAACCTCGTTTTACTGCAGACAGGTGACCACTGGTTATAACCTGCGAGTCTAACCGGAGTGTAGGGCAATCCTGCTCCTGTGAGAAGTATTTCTGGTGCTGGGGTTTTCCTTAGAATTCTCTGCTAGGCCCGTCCTAAGCCCTAGTAGAGCGCCCACACCAGTGATAGCGGCAGCTACGAGTTGATCCCGAGAGGTTACTGTCTACAATTAAATTTCTTTTTATTGATTGCTTATAAATTCATATTTTCTAAATTCTAAATTCTTTTTATTGTAAGTAAAATTTTTGTGTCTCATCTTGAGGAGTTTTAACTTTAGTAAACCTCTGGAGAGGTTGTTTCAAAATTCCAGGCCCCAATCAATTTTTCTGAGGGCAAGGATGAGGCAACTCTGAGTTGACTAGCAACCGAGTTGAGATATAACTGAGCTCTCTGATTTTATAAATCGTATAACCACTGTTACATTCGAACCTCGACCCCTGGAAATATCCCAGCAACCGAGCTGAGCGTTTCCTGTGACTTCGTCAAACAGTGACGAGGTTTCTGGGTTTTCGGATTCGCCTGACGGTCCGAAACATTTTCGACACCTAGAAAGTTCATCACACTGTTTTTAGTGATAGGTTTACAATTTTAGCACAAGGATTGCTTATGTTAGAGAAGAATTGTTTGTTTAAGAAGAATTGTTTGTTTAATTAACTATACAGAAATACCCCCCGACCTTAAGCTTTTGTATTTCTTAACTCTTTTAGTGCTAAGATTCTGAAAGGAGTGGTTGAATCTGTGATGTTTTGTTCAGTTTTTAAATATCTTGGACATCTAAACAGTTAAAATAAAAAACCTGATTCTGGTGGACACACACACAATAAAGATAGGTAAAAAGTAGCAAAACACCTGATCAGATGTGCAACTCACAGACTTCACCCATTCCGTCAGCTTGGACCCGAGCTGTCTACCATTTGCTTAAGGTCCGCCCTCACTTTCAACCGTGCCACAGACAGGTGAACTCTCCATGAGTTGCACATAAAAACCACCAAATGTTACAGGATTTACACCCTTGATCCAAGGGTTATTCCTGGCCAGGAAGGTAGCGCCTTAGACCGCTCAGCCACTGATCAGACCAGCAGCTTTAGCATATGTAACAATGTTTTAGTTTGTTTGCTACTTTGTTACACTTCAAATTTGTTGTTTTAATTATTTCCAATTACTCACTGCTAGATTAGCAAGGTGTTACTGAATTTATTTTATTTTACTGATAACTGCAGAGACCTGTGGAAGTGCGCAGGGCCCAAAACACTATATGGATCTCTGATAAATTGTGGGATGTAATTGAAAAAAAAAAACAAAAAGAAACAGTTCGTCCGAAATTCAATTTATTCAGCTGCTAAAGTCGCATACACTCAAGGTGAACAAATGGAGTTAGATATTTGGAGGAGTGTGAGAATTTATGGTTGTTTCCTTAGACAGATCACTACGTTTGATTGCTTCGAGGCCTTTATTTGTTTCATATATTTTTATGTATTTTTATATGTTTGAGACACAGTTAAGTTTCTGTCATGCAATGGCAGTATATTTAATTCTTGCTTAACCAGTTGAATTTGTACAAATTATAAGTGGATAATGCAAACGAAAAGTTGAGAATATTATTATATTTCTAATAACCTCCTAATCACACCACCTGACCTCCAACCTTCCTTACCTTCTAGTCTTACCACAAAAAATTATTTACTGACTCTAATATCAACTAGCAACTGGCAATAACTGTGTATAAATTATCTCCTTTTTTTGTAGAAACTAATCAAACCAATGATCGTTGATTCTTTATATCATAAATAACACCTAGAATTTTGTTTGCCTCCCCAAATATTAAACTCTTACAATTTATACAACAAATACAATAGTTCAAACTTTAAATTCAATATAAAATATACAGCAATAAATCTCTGTAAATTCAACAAATGTAAATATGACTTCTTTCTGACAAGTACTTTAAAAATATGTGGAATGCTCTAGAAATATGACCTATAATGTTATAATTAAAATACAGTTTACTTACAGGTGCATGTTGGAAACCTTCACTATTCACAGATCAAACTTAATTAATGTACAACATTGCAAAAACTTTTACTACTAATACAATAAACTCTTTACCCAAATTGATACCGGGTACTTCTTAAAAATCCCCAATGATCACTAGAATGATTTATCGCCACGTGGTCTGACCCATGAATATATCTTGCAGGATTTGGAAAAGATCGCTTATTTTATTTTATTTAATTTAATTTTATCGCAGTTTCAAGCGTTTTCCAGGTAAACTTTGCGAAATAGAATGCGTTGGGTGTACACCCCGTAAAATAGTCGATAAATTTAGGAAATTGCAAGAAGTTACACGATTTTAATTTTGAAAAGGAGTGAAGTTAATTGATCGAATTATACTGAGGAAAAGACCCTGGGTGTCCATGCGCGTTGTGGTTTTATGTAGACTCTCCATCACGTGACTACGTGAGATTTTACTTCCGGGTTCGAGTCCAGAATGACCTAGAAGGTTTGAGTTTCTCGTTCTGTTTCCTAATTTCTACTTGTAACACATACCAGGTGATATTAGAGCCTAGGTGCTAAACCAGATAGTTCAGTTTGTGTCTACCAGGTTACAGCACATGTCAGTCGCAGTATGCAGACTGAGCTCGTAGCGGTACAATCGCTTATGCTTCAATTAACAATGTTTTTTAGTGGCAGATTCAAAAGACGATATATAGGTCCATAGCACTGAAAGGGTTACTAATCTATCAGTTGGTAATGTGTCACTATTTGTAACTGAGCCAGGGTTGCCACCGATCGGGAAAACCTGGAAAACTGGGAATTATGCGTGAACTTTGGTGACCGGGAAAAGATGTGTGGATTATGCGGGAATTTTCGGCCGAACCGGGAATTTCAGGTCGCCATCATCGGTGCCTACATGACGCGTATTGAAAAGTTGGAATAGTTAGCGATTCGTTCTCGATTGCCAGTGATGTTAGCGATGCGTTCTCGATTGCCGGTGATGTTAGCGATGCGTTCTCGATTCCCACTGACGTTAGCTCTGCATTCTCGATTCCCGCTGACGTTATAGATATGCGTTCTTGATTGCCTGTGACGTTAGCGATGCGGTCACCATTGTCAGCGACGTTACTAATGCGGTCACCATTGCTGGCGATGTTAGCGATGCGTTTTTGATTCCTGCTGACGTTATAGATATGCGATCTTGATTGCCGGCGACGTTAGTGTTGCGGTCACCATTTCCGGCGACTATAGCGATGCATTGTCGGCAAACGGCAGCATTAAAGAAGTAATAGCGATCATTGGCGTCACTAGCAAGGTTGAAGTGATCGTCGGCGACTACGCGACGTATTCTTGATCGCCGGTGGCACTAGCGATGTGAGTGTGAGAGCTATCATTAGGGAAATTTTACGAAATGCAGACGTGATTTTCAGTGAATTTTTTTTATTAGGATACTAGGCAGCACTATGCAGTTTTTGACGCTAAATTACTTTGTATTTTGTCATAACCAGTGGGTGATAGAAGTGGTTCATTTGTAATTTTTTGCAGCCTGGTCATAATTATTATTAATTGTACAAATGGAACTCAGTTTCTAATATATATAGTCTTTCGAGATCGCTGGATGAAATATTAAAGCACAATTGACTGTAAAGCACACAGTGGTTAGGGCGGTCACTTCATAATCTCATTTTTTCAGATTGAGACCCAGGAAAATTATTTAAAATGTTTTAAATTTGCAAAACTAGATCCAGCTGCCATACTATAATGCTTACTAAGAAAATTCTTACTTTAGATAGTAACAAGACCGGGTTTTGGACCATTCCCTATCAAGAACATTAACCCATTGAGGTAGTAATTTTATTCTGTTTGCAGTAGCCTATAACGGGAATTGATTGGTGCTGCACTCTAGTAGAAAAATATGTAACTAATGACCGCGGGCGTCTACGGTTCTATCCGCTAGGGGCGCAGACTGACTGAAAAACCTTAATATCGCCGCCAGGCCTTTGGTCGTGTTAGCTGAGTTGGCTACGTCGTGGATACCTTGGCCAGGTGGTGATACGATGTTCGTGGGTTCGATTCCCGCACACGACCAAAACTGACCAGTTGTGCAACTCTCAATGAGTTAACCGGTCTGTGGCAACGTTGGTAGGAGGGCCCAAGTAAAACAAACGGTGGAAGGCTTGCTTGGAAGTTGACGGGATTGGTTAATTCTTTGAGACATGCACATGGTCAACACTGATTTTACTAATTTTTACTTATGTCTACTGTGTGTGTGCCATTGCGACTCTCTAAACTGAAAGAAAACAATATTTTAATTAAAATACACCATTAATCCATTTAAAAACACCAATTTTATACTCTAATTCACAGGTTAATAAAATTACAAGTAAGGAACGAGACCAGCTCGTATGTCTACGCCAATGGGTTAAAAAATGCCATTGTTGTAGATAGACAAAATGCAAAATTAAATCGATTTGTATATACTCTTTTTTATTCTTTTTAAAAATTGCCAAAGTTAAAGGAAATCTTATATAATTTGGTGTATCTGTTCGATATAAACCCCCCTCATTAGATAAAATATTGTAGAGAGAAAATCCTGTTGATTTAAATATTTGGCCCAGCATACAATCACACTTTTGGTGGATAGCATAACAAAATTATGAGATATAGCTTAAATAACAAATATAAAATACTATATAACGAGTATTTTTGTGAGATAACACTTTAGTTTAGCTTTAGTTTAGTCGTTATATGTGCCGCTTAAACAAAAAAAATGTTGCGCGAGTTTAACTGGAATTTTGAGATGTTTACCTGGAAAACCTGGAATTATGCATGAATTTTGAAATGCAACTTTGGTGGCAACCCTGTAAATTTAAAACCTAACATATTATTCGGTTGATTCTGATTTGGAATAGAGCATACAGACTGCTGCATTTAAGTTACAAGTTTATTTCCCGTGGAAAATGTATAAAGTGGGAAAGTTTGAAATACAGAATCAAAAATTAAATTTGAATGAGTAATATGTTTGCTAAGTAAGTCATAAGTGAGTATCTTAAGTTGTTAAGTCGGCTATATAATGATGTAATTAGTAAAACATATTTTCATTCATACTGAAAACAGACAAGATCATCTTTTATCGTTTTATTAAATATTTTCATCATTTAAACTACACCATGTAATTTAAAATAATCATTTCTATAGACACATTGTATAAAAAAGAGCAAAATATCTAACAGACTTGTTATAGTATTTTGTTGTATTCAGTACATGTTATTGTTCTTTTTGACATTCTAATCTTCAGTAAAATGATAACATAGTTTTCAAGTAGCAACAGATCTTAGAATTTTTAAATTTTGTTATAATTTTACTGAATATGTGTAAGCTAAAAACAACTAGGAATCAACAATCATCTTAAAACAACATACATTTTAGGAGATAAATTGATTGGATACAAAATAACCTATAGCTAGCACAATTTTTCTCACTATTTACAAATGTTACTAGGGAATGTTTTAGATCTACCCCCTTAATTTTTGGAGACGTGCCATAATCCACATTCCCCTTTGAAAAAATAGGTTATTTACTGGAAAGCAAAGACTTGATAAAAAATCATACACAATGTTACTGTTCACTAAAACTGACATTATTACACCTTCTACTTTAATTTTCATGAACAGCTTTATCAATTAATATGTTTGTTTTCCTAAAGTTTTAAAGTTTTCCGAAGGTAACAGGCCAGTACCAGGCTACAAATACAAAGTTGTGACTTGTTAAATAAAAGAGTTGAAGGTTCAAAATATCAATGTTCCAACCTATTGCACTTTCAGGATTAAAATTCAAGAAATGCCAATCTAGCGATATAACTCTTCATCTTTTAAGTCATTGCAAATACTATTGCCAAAAGTAACAAGTATAAATATATATTATAGAGTGAAAAAAAACATAATAGGAAGTTGGAAGCAGGCTCTTTAATATCTGGCATGTAAGATGACAAAATAAACGACTAAAGGAATATTTTTATTATATTTTTCTCTATGTTAGTTTCCTAAAGCTGCTTTATTGTCTTTAAAGAGCATTTGTGTTATATGAATCATAAATAATAAAATACAGAAGATTCTCTTTAGTGTGGCGTTAATTGGTCAGCTCTGGATATTTCAGATCTTATAGATTTCTGCCCACCAGTGAGTTTCCCACTATAATGGAAACAAAACATCTCAGTTTGTTCAGCTCGCAGATCGTTTGGTTTTGGTCATATGTAAATCCATCCTTGATTTCAAACTAGTAACAATAACCATTATTTTCTGAAATTAGAAATACATTGCATGATTATTACAAAATACAGAACTAGAAGATAAGGTAACAGTATAAAACATTGACAATTTTCATAATTCTAGCTGACCTCTGTCCAGAAACATTTAATTTTTGGATAGCAAGAGCATATTAGACTAAAATAGGTACATACGTTGTCGTCAACAGTTCAAATTGTAGTGTGAAACATCCCACTCTGTGTTTTGCCATGAATGTGGCATTATCAAGTGGTTATACAACAAAATTATTTATCCAAACAGGATGTGTCAAAGTTAAAAGTGGCACAGTCACAAACACATTTACGAACAAATATCCGTAGGCTTGCCATACATATTTTTCATCCTCCTCAGAACCGACAAGAAGCAGCATGGTAATGTTGACTGTACCATTTTTAACTCGACACATTCTGTTTGGTTAAATACTTTTTTTGTATTATCACTTTATAATGCCTTCTTCATGGCAAAACATGTAGTGGGTTGTTTAACATTAAAATTTACAAGATGTATGCTTATTTTAGTCTAATATGCACAATGCACAATTCAGGGGCTACAACAATGAATTTTAAAAGAATATTATTGTTTTTAGCAGTTTTTTTTTTCAAATTGAAAAAAACACCCTCCAAGGCATTCCCTGAGTGGAGGTGTATACTGAATTTCAGTTAAGACAATAAAGCAATTAATAATTAGTACACAAATAAGATAGTTCCAAATTAAATCTTCACAAAATAAATTATAAACAGATAGTACAAACAATGTCTTTATGTCATTTGGAATGTGCTAAACAGTTGTATGCCTCTATAATTTACCTTTTTTTAAAACAACTCAAGTCTATGGGATCTATGGGACAGCAATTAAATAACTTCTCGTGTTATAATGTTGATTTTTAGCTTCCATCCAAGGGATATTGTTTTCTTTCTCATATTTTAGTATTAAACACTTGCTGATGAAAAAATGTCAAAATCTCTAGTTTCTTAAGAGTCTGTGGTGCCTAGCGAAAGTAGCGCATCTGACGGTGGGGCTGCTTGGGCCGCGACATATTCTAGAACTACCTCGGAGGCTCCGGGGGCTCCGGCTAAACAGCGTACGTTGTTCGGGCGCTTGAAGTCTGGGGTTGGTTTAGGGGCTGTCAGGGTTGTAAAACTGGTGATTGGGTGCAGTGAAGCATTAGTGATGAGAAACTTTCACCTCTCTACCACTCGACCACTGCGACCTGTCCTTACTGTTACTGTAGCCTCTGGATGTGACCAAGGAATATGAATTTATTTTGAAACCGTGAGACACAGACGCTTATAGTACTCACTATGAATTAACTATTGTTTATTATGTCCACTGATGACACTATGGGTTGAGTCAATATTAACCCATATTAACATTTAAACTACCTTTCTGTTTTGCTTATAGAAACATACATGTATTTTACTCTTAAAGATGTGTATGTTAACGTGCTCAAAATCCCCATCCGTCCCAATACTGGAAATCAAGGAAAACCCAAGATGGTGGCCACATGTTTTAGGGTTTTTGTAATATATCTGCAGTTAGTTTGATTTAACCGTAACGAGCTGCTTCCCCCGCAAAATTTTGCAGTTGAAAACAGCTGTTTATTTTAATGAATTGAATTAAAAAGGAACACATGTGACATAAACCACAGAGACTAAAAACATTTACCTACAAAATCACTTGTGAAGTTGTTTTCTCTTTATAGTCCAGTCAAATGGTGTTTATAATAGCCTTATCCAGGGAACAATTCTGGAAGTTTTGTTCTCAATGGTTCCTCATGTTTTTTGGGGTGCTGAATTAGAATTTCATGTTTGCCACCGCGAGAAAGGACGGCTTCACTAAGAAAATCATAAAAAACCTTAAATATTCTGCACTTTTTTAGTTGTTGACGTTTATCTTGAAATCTATGTGTTTTATCGAAAAGACTGTTGGATATAAAATTAAAGAGGACAAAATTCCCCACAATTTCATATATTAATTGCATTTCTATGATAAATAATGTAGGAAATGTAATTAATATATCACGTTGTAGGGAATAACACACTTTCTGAGCTCTAACTAATGTAGACAGTCGTAACAGACCAGAATTTCGATGTAGGCCTCGGGGCTCTGCCCCACGGGACTTCCAAGCTCCCAGGTTATTCATATGGACTCTTATTTGGTTCATGCACAGAGAAGTTGGTCGTATAATCAGAAGTATAAATACACATTCTTTTGTGTACATTTGTATTGTTTTATAAAAAGTAAACCCCATTGTTTTTAAATGGATTAGTTCAGGAACAGGTGACAACTCTCACAGAAAAGGTTTAGTTTAGTGTACATGTTTTTAAACGTGGCACAGCATTGCGAGTTAAAACTTTGAACACATTTTATTTTACAGCTCAACATTTTTTCTTGATTTTGTATTAGAATTTTGTTATACACCACTAAAGCAAGTGAGAAAACTTTGCTGTCTCAATCGTTGAAATTGGTTTAGAAATAACGGAGTGGTTCTGTTTCTGAAAATATATTTTATGTATTATACGTATAGATAGGTAAATAACCGGATAAATTGCCAGATATTTTGGACACTCGGTAAGTTAAAAAACATAATATTCACTAATTGGAATCGAGATTCAAACTCTGGTGTATAAATCTTTCTTCTTAATTTCCAAGGGAATCTTTTGTTCTGTCAACTTACTTTTTTTATTTTTAATGACTTTTTTTGATGACTAAGGTGTCAAATCAAAGAGTTTACCTGTTTATGATTCAATTCAAAGAAGTTTATTTAAAGATACATAAATTTCAAACTACAGACTGTGTTTACATTTTTAGTTTGTACTAAATTGCACTTTGTGCCTGGGAGATCCCTGGCAGAGATAACGGAGAATGGAATACCGACTAGTTATGTGCTAAAAGACCGGCTTCTAGGAGAATTACAAACTTTTAAATTCAAAACTCGCGCTTTTCTCTTCTGAAAGGTATGGAAGTACACGGCATGGCGTATAGGCGGCGCGTCGATCAGTGGTCTAGCCAAGTCGCATTTGTTGAAACATGAAAGTTTTAAAACTCATTTTCTTTAATACCTTAAAATGGATGGTTTTTAAACTTAAATATGTTACTTATATTGATATTCCGCACCGCATTGTGAGTTTAAACTATGAACAAATATTTATTTTACAGCTCAAACTGTTTTTGATTTTGTACTAGTATTTTGTTATGTATCACTAAAGCAAGTGAGAAAACCCTAATTATGATCTCGCGGTGCCGTAGCAATTGTTATTCTCTTTCAAATGACACTAAGTTTGACATTTTTTAACAAAAAATAGAGGAAAAGCGAGTGTTTAAATTTAACATTGTTCTTATAGGGCTAAAATTAGAGATAGCGGAAGGTACTGCAGACTCTTAAGTTTGGTTTTAACCGAGTCTTTATTTCTTTGTCCAAGGATAATTCTAATAGCTTTTTTGCATTTTAAAAATGGTTTCCAAATTTTTGAGTTAGCTCCAGAAATGTTAATCCCATAAGGTATGTGACAGTCTGAGAGCCAAGTATAAAACATGTACGATTTTTAACTTCGCAAATTTTGGGCATTCTTCGATTTGCATATACAACTTCAATTTTTATCTACAATAATGTCCCATAGTGGAAAAAAACAAATAGGTGTGCTATTGCGCAGGTTTGTGACGTCATTCGGGATGCAAGTTGGCACATCAGGTGAGCGCCGACTGTCAGCTGATTGTAGAAAAAAAATTGGTATGTCAGCGAAGTGGAGCTTGCATCCCGTGTGAATTAGATGCGATGAATTGACCTATTTGAGGCACTGGAGTAGCACACCTATTTGTTTCCTTCCACCATGATAATGTCCAGTAATGTTGTACTTCTTTCTTGTAGTATCTTATCTTTATCTACTGGAGTAATGTTACAACAGAAAGGTCCTGAGAGTGGATGGTTCATGTTTGTAACACTTGCGTGTGCATCGCAGGTGATCACCATCGGAGGGTCGATCCGTGCGAGGACCGAGTCAGTCGAGCGCCTGCAGGCTCAGGAACGCTCCGAGCGCCCAGGCTCCAACCTTCCGCCTGGCAGTCGAGCAGTCGAAAACACCTATAGTTTTGTTTAGTCCGATCGTATACACGAAACACGCATAGATTAAGTAACTGTTTTGATGGACATTTTCAGGTGGGTGCAAACATAAGTTTAGCTCAAAAGAAAGAGTTACGAAAATAGAGGTGAGATGAACGGTCGATACAGTTACCGATATAAATCGTTATCATCAGTATTGTTGTATATATTTTCTTTGTTGTTATTTATAAATTTTTAATGTATATAGTGAATCCGACTTTGATTTTTATATTTTGTTTTGTAAAAAGTTAAACTGTTTTGTAAAGTTAATATTATTTGCTAATATTTGGAAAGCGAAGAGTTAAATATGGGATTGTTTTAGTTATGACGCGAGCTCTAGGAATTAAAAGTTTTTTTCTGCTGTTTAATATTTGTATTCTTTTAATAATGTTTTTGACAATTAAGGTTTTTTTCACTTTTAAACTACTTTGATTTGTTGCTGTTGGTCAGGATTTATGTGGGACAAGTCTGATCATTTCAACTGTCCATTAAGGTGTTATTTAGTTTTTTATATTTTTTAATAACTAGCCCCTAGCTGAAGACATACATAATCATATTTCAGTTTGAATAATGAGCAATACATAATTTTAATGTAAATATACACAACGATATAATTTGTTTGTACATATGTCTTTATTTTGTATAATTATATATTTTAAATACTCATACAACAGTTGTAAAATCTATATTTTGTCGTTTTATGTTCAAAACGGAAACATACATATAACAAAGACTGACACTGATTCTAGGTTTTTTTAGCGACTTATTATTCTAAGTTTAAGATTTTACTCAAATATTTTCCCAATTTAATTAACTCTAAGACCTAAGATTATAAGATTTATGTGTTAGAACACAATTATTGTTTAGTATCTCCTAGCTCTTGATGGAACTACTAGAAATTTGTGACAAATAATAGTTGATGGAATAAATTCTTTTTCTCTCTAAGCAATTATCACATTCATGTAATTGAAATTTGGGGGACCATTATGAATTGTGGGTGTGTAAAATACTCTCAGTTTCCTTGCAAAACTTTTCTGTCACAGCCCAGTTTTGGGAAACTTTGGGATGAAGATTCTAATCAAATTTTAAAAGCATTTCTTAATAAATGTCAATAAAGTTTCCTTAAATAAAGTGAATAAGAAGTGAATGAGTTCAGTGTGTAGTAGTCCCGAACAGATATAGACAAAAAATTGTATTAACATTTTTTTTTTAAGAAAAAAATTAATGTTTCATTGTGTCATAAATAAAAAGGGTCCAGGTGGGCCGCTTACAATTACTAAAGTTTAATTTATAGAATTTGTATTGCGTCGAGTTATGTATAAGAATTCAAGGGAGACTGCCTCAAATATGTGAGTGGCTTACCACTGTGGGTCACAACAATACCAATGTTTTGACAACAAGATGACCTACGCAGTCTCCAAGGCTTGTAGAGAGTACAGACTTCGTTCTACAGGTCTGCTCAGTTGATATATTTAGGCGTTTCCAGTTGACTGGAAAAGACCTCGTAAAAACAGCTGTAATATCACGTGATCACCAATCCAATTAGCAGTGTTGCTGGTAACACGATATTCATCGTACACGTACCTTGTTTTTATTTTTCTCATAATTTTAATTTATAAATAAATATTTTTTAACTGCTTATATATTTTGATTAGCTTTTATTTTTATAAACCTAATATATTGTTTTTTTGTTTTTATTATTGGTTAGTCTTTTTTTAGTAAAAATCAAGGAACAAAGATTGCATACATCAAAGGAGGAAAATCAGCATGCTTTTTAATCAAAAGACAAGCTTCATTTTGTCCATTTTATATTAATTAAATGTTACTAAACATTTAATTGAAATTGTCAGTTTAAAACGTTGAAAAAAAGGAATATAAACAAGTTGTTAAGCGGCAGTTTAAAAACTGTACCATTATTATTCCCTGTAAAGCTGACAGCACTTCTAGATGGTTGTTAATATGATGCACCAGCTGAATGACCTAGAAAGACATCATTGCTACGAATATTACTCTTATGGGAATAAGCATTCCTGGACTGAAATGCTCTACAAGCCTTAATTAGTCTCGGCTTGGCCTACTTGGATCCTTTCTCTTTCTACTTCTGTCTGGGACTGTAATTGGAGACTGAAGTGGTTTAGATACTGTGAAAACTTCAGTCCGTTGCCATAATTACACTAAAAGGATGTCTTTCAATACAAATAAATTTATGAAACCTAATATGAAAATCATAATATTTCTTATATGTCCCTGAATAAAATAGCTAGGAATTACTTCCTTTCACTTTAAAAATTTCTGGTTAAGGTTGCATAAAGATGTAAAAGTTTCCTGTTGGTCAAATTAATAATTTGTTTACACATAATTTCTCAGTTAAAATATACGAGAGTCATCCAGAAAGTAAAAAACATTTGCGCACTGTGCCGAGCACAGCTCCCCCACCACTGTGATCGCGTGTGCGACAGTCCACTCACCTCCCTGTCAAAATGTGAGCTGAGTCTTGTTGCTGTGGGATCACGCATCTTATTTCTAAAGCAATTCAAAATGAAAATCAATTGAAAATCCCACCAAATGTGCCATACACAGTGTTATTCGGTTTCTGAGTGCAAAAAATGTTCAGACTATTGACATTTTTAGACAAAAACCAAAGGAAGTTTATGGTGAAAGTGAAGCAATTCTTCAAGTCGAGTCTTCAGGTGAAAAAAAATTGTTGATCAGGTTTAATGAAAGAAGATCTATTGTGCACGACGAGGATCGGAGTAGCAGGTCATTGCTCGTCAAAGATGATTTGAAAGAAAGACGAGGGAAAAATTGAGGAAAACAGCCATTAAAATGTTAGTACATTACATCATTTTAAGATCTTGTACACTTACTTTACATACACTTTCTATGGTATGTCTAAAAATTTCAATATTCTGAACATTTTTTTATTCAGAAACGGAATAGCACTGCAGACTCACATTTGTCGGGATTTTCGATTGATGCCACCATTTTGAATCGCTGTAGAAACAAAATGTGTGGCCACTCAGCAATGAGACTCGGCTCACACTTTGGTGGGGAGGTGAGTAGACTGACTGACTGCCACACATGCAGTCGTGGTGGTGGGGGATATTTGCTCGGTGCAGTGCGCTAACATTCCTTACTTTCTGGACGACCCTCGTATTTGAATGACAGTAAATTTGGATGTTTTTGATTTGGGTTGCTGAATTTGAATTCCAGTTTTACAATAACGTTTTAAAATAGCAATTTTTAAATGCTATTTGCCTTTTAATTGGTTTTATTTTTAATTTTAAGCTTAAAAACTGTAATTGGTGAGTAGCAATGGGAACTATGTTTTATTCAGTCTAAAATTATGGAATTTAAAAATAATATCTTAAAAAGTAAAAATGTATATCAAAATATTGTTATATAATCCATATAGGATTGTCATACAAATTAACGCTTTCGGTACTTTTATTTTTTAACGGGAAATATTTCTCTTGTTCCCTTTTTAATTTGACACAGAATTCTTAAATATAACTGTTTACTATCATTCCAATTAGCTAATAATAATTTATAGACTACAGCAAAAGATCGTTGTAAAAACTGATCTCACCTCTATAAGACAGTAACTGTTTATTTTGTGGATGTAGGTTCGAAATGATTTGTCGAAGGAATGTATTATTGTATTTGTACATCTCGCCCATAAACATCAACAGTTTATAGTGATTTATTGTTTAAAGGGATGTGTGAGAGATCATAATATATTTAATTTGTAATGTTACGCTTAGCTAAAACTCTTTTAAACTTTGTTCACATCAACCGATAATGTTAAACCCGTCCCAACCAACAGCTATTTGGAGCAGCGTTCACTGTTTGTTATCATTCTGTGTATATTTTAATGTTTTATGTAGTGTCGTTTACTCCTCCATCTATATCGGCTCGTTAAGTAGGTACTTATCGCTAGTTTGTGTGAAGCTTTCGTTGGGTAAAAGACATTCATCCCTATATGTGAACTATGGTCCACGCCATCTTATATTTTCACATCCGTTGCTCAGTACCTCTACTCGTAGTGTGAGATCGACAGATATCTCTTTACCGTTCATTTCTAGTCAACCACTCATCGACTCGTGTAAACTGCACTTGGTCGAACATTGTTCCAGCTACATTGTTGACAGATTTGTTCCCAGATGTATGAGTCTTGTTCCCCATCTTTGCCTGATGTAGAACCATTTCAGCATCGATACAGGTATCTCGATTCAGCAATTTTTTACCCTCATAAATCTGTTAGTTGTTTGTCATCATAATTTCCAACTTGAACCGCATGTCTTCCCATTGTTTTATTGATTGTTAATGTCGCACCAAATTTTTACCGGAGGCTTCCATGGAACCTTAATTTCCCTTATTAAGTCACCTAGTTGCCTAATTATAACATAGTGTCTTTTTCTTCTTCTGTGCTTACATCCGTAGGTGCACCGTCGTTAACTTTAGACTGGAATGATGTTTTTGGATCCATACCATTATTCTGGTGTTTTGTGATAAACTCCACGAGGAACTGAGTGTAGCGAGATGGTTTGAAATTAAAATCTAAAGATTTTATTTGAACATAAACGTGAATCTACTTTATTAGGGCCAAAAATCTAGACTCTACTGATATTTGTATATTGCACCTAGTTTTTATTTTAATTTGCAAGTTTCTTCACACCGAGCATCCGATCAGAGATTATGTTTCCAATTCTATTTATCTGGGGTTTAGAATTTGAGTTTAGTTCAGTTCAAACTCTTGGCATCAGATTTTCCACTCCTCATTGCTATTTAAATAAATATTGATTTAGTTTAAAAAATATGTTATTTATTGAAATTGTTACAACAGTTCATCATACAGAAGTGAAGGTACCAAATGACAAGCTCCATGATATTATAATAGGTGCTACAGTTTTTGCTCATCTCTTTGTAATTAAGGTGGGTTTTCTGTCTTATGTCACATGCTTAGAAGCTATTTTAAGTTCTTTTATAGCAGAAATAACCTTGTAAGTAGTAATCTGGGGAATATCCTTATACTTAAAAAATAACTCGTGTGGTTCTTGAATTCTGCTATAGAAGGAACACTTTTTATTTCTTCACCAGAAGACATTGGGCGAATTGTCTCAAAGCACTTGCTGAATCTTCCAATTTCTTTTGTTAGTTAATGTATATCTTCCATTTTGACTTTAGCAAAATCTATCATTACTTGTTTGTAAACTTGTGTGTTTGTCTTAGTGGTTCTGGAAATCCATTGTTAGCTGAACTGTGTTTTTTATATCCATCTATCCCAGATTTTACTGCCTCTGAAGTAAAGTGGAAATAATTATTTGTGTATTTTTATTAAGTCTTAAATTACAAATTAACAGGAATTACTGAGTAAACATTTTATCTTTTTAGTCAAGTCATGAGTTTTGTAATGAGACAGTTGCCTTTGATATATTGTACTGATGAAAGCAATTATATTGACAAATTTTCCAAACTACACTAATAAACATCCAAAGTCAACAATCGGGTTATTATAAAAAAATAGAAAAAACTATTTACCCCTAATTATTAAAATATTTATGTTTGATATTTACTCTGAACCTAAATAGGTTTTCAAAGATGTAAGCCGATTAAAAATGTAATCCACCTTTGATTTTAGTGACCAATTATTTTAAAAATACATAATTTTGAGAGTACAATAGTTTATCAGGTTGTTAAGGTGTTACTTTGATTTGTGTACTTATATTATAAAGTTACTATTACAAAATATAGGTTATTTATCTATATTCATTTGTGTGTTGTGTGCTCACCTCACAACAATTTAAGCTCATAAAAATAATTTTAGTTGTAAGTTTTTACTGTGTTATATCCTAATAGTTTTACCTCTATAAGCCTTAAGCTGACAGTGCATAAATCATATTATTGCAACAAAATTTAAAAACACGCTTCTCCAAAACTTTGGTATACTTTTGACACTTGACATTATGTCAATATTGTGCTGTTTTTCTAGTAAATTAATAGTTTCTCACAATTATTTTGACCTTTTTTCATTGTAAGATTAATTAGTATATTTGGAATCTAGCATTTTCCTGTTGTTTTATTTTTACCTATATTTTAGAGACAGTCTTCGAAATGGGCTAAACGTAGTCCTTGAACAAATCCAGTTTGTTTTTATTTTATGTGATATTGCACTCCTAGATTTGATTTTTTTAGTTTTAATAATTATGTTTACTGACATCTTAAACAAGATTTTATACAATGTGTTTTTTCTAGAGGCCAAAAAACGATTGGGAATATGTGGTTTTTTTTAGTTAATTTGAGTCCACTGCCTATGTAGTAATTTACACTCATATAAAATTAGACTATCTTGATGTGAAACCATAATCTGATTAACAACGAAACATGGGACTGTTATAATATTGTTTGTTAAGCTAATTTTTATATGTGAAGTAAAATATAGTGGATAGCAAATAGGTAAACAAAGATTTATTGTGTATTTTAACATCATTTTTGGGAAGATGTTCCACTAACATGAATTCCAGATTCCTTTCTGGGAAATACCTAAAACAATACATAAAGACATTTTTAATTTTGTTATTGCTTTAGTTTTTAAATTGTCGTTACCTAAGTTATTAAAAAAAAAACATTAAAAACATTAATGACATAATTTTTTTCATCCATACTGCTTCTTTTTAATAATTATCAAGATTAATTTGTATTAACAGATATTGTCGTTAAATGTAGAATAAACAATTAACCGTTAAAATTAAATATGGCTACCTTAAATCAACACCTTCAGTGTTAAGCTAAAATCTTGTCAGAAAATTTAGGCTAACAGTTTCTAAGATGTGATTATCTGTTACTGCATTTATATTTACCTGATTTGTTTATTTATGATTCCACACGACAATTTTGGTTACTTATTAAAAAAAGAAAACTATTGGAAAACTAAGGTAACTATAAAATTAGTTTAAATGGTTATCAAGAAGAGTGTAGATAATAATCTTTCCTGGAAAACATAATCTGATAAGGTTCAAATCTAGAAAACTGTTAGGATATACAGTAAAACCTTGATCAACCGTCACTCTCTGTTATCCGTCGTCTGCCTGTGAGAACTTTACTATTTATTAGTGTCAGGATTTGCGCCGTACGGCAGTGTCTGAGCATCTGTACGAGCTATTATATTGAGCAGTGACTAAATTGTGACATAGTTATAAATTATTATAATTGTAAATATAATAACATCATATTTACTTAATTATAAATTATAAAAATGATATAAGTATGACATTTCTTATCCCTGTTTTCAGTTATCCGTCACAGTCCCGGTCCCAAAGGTGACAGTTAATAGAGGTTCCATTGTACAATCCCTTCCTGTCATATGGTATACTGAATGACATTTTTATTTGCAACTATTACAAAATCTTGTTCCTAATGTGTGGCAGTTTTAAAAAAATCATGAATTACTCGTCAAATAATTTAGAAAGTTAATGAAAAAATCTAGTTTTAGAGTAAAAGCACATAAAAACTCCTTAATCTTGAAATTTACTTTGTGTTGTGCATTAACAAAATTTAGTAAAAATTAAGTCTTGAACGTTATTAATAACTAACAAAATATTTATTTTCACCTTTAAAAAAATCACTTATTGTCCTTTTAATACATCCACACTCAGTATGACGCTTAAAGTTAAGATATAAATTGTTTCCCTCAGCCAGAACGGTGACATTTTGTTTTTATAACCAAAGAGAATAATTTTAATATTTTCTCACGGATAAACAAGCTCATCTATAGAGAAGCTATAGCAATTTTAAGTTTCTTGTTTGTAAGACATGTCTGTGGTTTAATTTTAGTTATTTAATTTTTATTGTGAATGTAATCCTAAATGTATATATGTAAATGTCAATATTTTATGAACAATTTTTGTTGTTTACAGAATGTAATATAGGGAAGCGATTGTTTGTTACGTCTTTGATTTATGGGAATTCAGTGAAGTATAGATTGTTTTATTGTTTTCAGATAATTTTTGCTGTATTTTTTAGCTTCAGGGTTGAATATAATCGAGGAATGGTTTGAATGTCTACTGAAAATAATAGTTTTTGATTATATTCTTTCTCATAAAAAAGATTATTAATTATGATACATTTTAAGAACTGAAACATGTAAACTCATTGTCAAAAGAATTACAGAAGATAAATTACCAAAATGTGGTCTAAACCAAAATTGAGCAATTGATTCAACCAGCCTAACTTATTGTATTTATACAATTAAATTTTACTCAGCAAAGTGAATATTCATAAAAATGCATTTCTGTCAAAATCTTAACTCACTTATTCATTATTTCATAATCCTTTTGGCATTTTCTGTGCATGTTAGTAAAATATGTCTATCTTGTACATAATTTCCATACTTAATGATCATTACAAAATTAAAAATTAACATAATATTTTCCAATTAATAGTTAGCATAAGTTCTTGAGCAGCATAACACATGTTACAAGTTGTTTTCCAATTGACTGTAATTTGTTTTGAAAATATTAATTTATTAAAATTCAACTATAGTTACTATTAAGTTACTGTATTGAAAAGTCAAGGTAGTATTTTGCATAACCCATCAATTCACCATTATTCACCATATCAATGGGAATTTGATAATTAAAAATAAAAATGGTTTAAAAGTGTAATAAAATCAATAATAACATATAAGACTCTAACTTTTTTAAGTGCTCAGGTTATTTACTATCTATCCCCCCAAAAATAAAAAAAACAACAAAAACTGAAATCTTAAAAGGAATGTGAGAATAATGTTGTATGTATGGGAATCAAATATTACAAACAAATTATTTATGATAAAGTCAAGCACAACTGAACTTTTTTCTCGATTGGATAGGAATCAATTAAAAAACAGAGTTAGCTCTTGAAGCCATTTGAAGTCACAGTATTGTCTTAAAGCATTATTACATAAACCACTGCAGCAATTCTTAATTTAAAACTATTTTCCAATAAAGTTAGCTCAGTAATGTATTGCTGGATTCCACCTAAAGGGTCATAGGCGTAATTCGGGGGTGGCAATAATTTTATCAGTTGCCCTCCCAATAATTTGTAGGAAATATTATTGTAAAATATGAAAAATCACGATAATCACTGTCATGACCATTTTTGCCCCACAATCAAAATACTGAAATTACACTTATGGAAAGGGTCAAACCTTTTTGAAAATATCATATGGTAAAAAGTGTGATAATCTGCTTTTGTAAGGTTCAAACTGCATTTAATTGATCAAATTACATTTTTCTTCTCTTGAATTTCCCCTTATTAATATATAAAATGTATCTTGCTCTCATAAACTTTGACACGATGGTGCATGTATTTAATCACATTGTAGCGTTTACATGTTGTGTGAAGTAACTGGAAGCAAGTTTAGTCGGAGGAATGGGAGTTCCCACCCCGATATATTTTTCTAAATATTAATAGTAATTTATGTTCATAAATGTTCATTTACTGTTTTTACAACTAAACAAAATTTCTTAAAGAAAAAATAACATTAGTTAGTTCTTTTGGTACATAGTAAGGAAAGAAGTTATAATATTAAAATCAAACAGCAGAACAGTAAACAAACAATAGCAATTTTGTGTTTTCCTCTTAGCTAGTTTTAGACCTAAAAATGCTTTAAGTAATTTGGTAAGGAGTAAAATGGCAAAACTTTTGCTTAGTGGCAATATTTTGCTTTAAAATATATGAAAACTTTTGAATCTAAATAATAGGGAGTATGACTATCTTAAATTTGTTTGTAAAAAATAATTAGTCCAAACCGAAGATTAGATCACTTTGAGTAAGATAAAACATTTATACAAATATTTACTAGGAGTTTTGAAATATTGATATTTTAAAATTACTGTATTAACTTGAGAAAATCTTAAACCGGTTTACATTTTCATGCTTAAAAAATTCACTGCGGAGTAATGATGCTGCACTTGTAAATTTTAAAATCAACTTACTATATAAGTTTGTTCTACTTGAATTGGCTAGCAATGTACATATGTAATCACATGATAAATCATGTGAGAGCATTCTCTGCCCCCCTCATCTCATTTACCTCATCGTGCACGTAAAGGAACTATATTTACGTGAACAGAAAATGCTTGGAGTTGACAAAACACAATTTTGAAGAAAGTCTCTAAAATTAATCTTTGTTAAGTTTGTTACACTCTGTGGCCCAAGGCCAGGATGAATATTTTAGTAGCCTCAATGTTTTTTTAAAGCTTATGCACTTTTAAAACAATGTTGTTTGATTTACGTGCAAAAACTAGTTATTGTCCTCAACATATATATGTATTTTTTAGGGATGAGTCGATTCCATTGTCGATTCCACCGATTCTCAGACTTAGAATCGGAATCGAGAATCGATGGCCCAAATTTGATTCCGATTCCATCGATTCCAGGCCGTCGATACTCCCGCCGTTTACCATCATCAGATACAGATTTATGCCGCTAACTATAGAAAATTTGATTTGAGGAGTTGAAATTGCATAGGTACTCAAGCCGTTTACCCAGATTTACGCCGCTGATCATCGAAAATTCGAGTCAAGTAGTTAAAAATTGCATAGTTACTCCCGCCGTTTACCCAAATTTTCGCCGCTAACTAACATTTAACAAAACATGACTGAAATAAAGAAAAATAAGCCTAAAATCTATTTTTCGGTCATATAAAAGGAGACAATGACAGGTGAGTTATTTGTGGATACATGTGAAGTAAGATAAGTAAGAAAGGGGCACGGGGAGTGTTTGGGTCGGGGCAAAAATCTGACCTTGGAGGTAAGGAAGGAAGACGGGACCGGAGGGGAGAGATAGGGTCCAGTTGACAGCAATAAATCAGTGGGCTGACCAACATTATTTCTTTGAGTCATTATCTTACAACCACGTTTTTCCCTATGAATTATGAATTTATATTAAACAGTTTTTGTTTTTCTATATTACTACAGTATACTAGTGAAATTAACATGAAATTATGTATAAATTTCATTAAAAATTAGTTTGATAATTAACTACAAAAAGTTGCTAAATAACATTGTAGCCTATATTTAAAAACGTTGATCTACAATAATTAACAATTAATTATTTTAAAAAATTGCTTTCTAACTTTTATACAAAATTTAAAACCCTAAATTTAACATTAACATTACAAATGCATTTTTATTGGTCAAGAATAGTTAACATCCAAAGTGATTGTTTTATAACACAAAAAAATTTCAAAAAAATTCATGGGAGATTTAAATGTAACTTAAAGCATAACAATTACATGAAAAATAAACATGCATTTCAACTTAGTTTTTTATATTATTTATTTTTTAAGTTTATTTTGTTTTATTAACGAAAATAATCACCAACCGATTGTCTTAAATAAAAATCAATTACTGACTAACTTATTGTCGTCAATCATTTTAAAACATTACTTTGCTATTTCATCTATTGTTAGGAATCGTAATCGAGAATCGATTTGTAAGAATCAGAATCGAAAAAAATTGGATTTGACTGATCCCTAGTATTTTTTTCAGGTACCTGACTTCTATAGTTTGTATACCTTTTCCTCATGTATTGGCCATTTATAAACACTCAGATTTTGATAAATTAGTCTACATTTTTGTTACTGTTGACAATTCTTCAGATACTCAACAAATTAAATATTTTTTGTATCCTTTTGATCACATGATTAATAGAATTCACTGTACATAATTCATAATGATTGTAAACTCACCACATGCCAAAGTGTAAAAGAATGTGTAAAATATACTAAGCTTTACAAAATTGTACGTGTTTCTAATTTTTCCCCATTTAATCTGTAACTATATTTGTTCAGCGAATGAGAGTTTTTGCTTCATGATAAATCAAACAGCAATTATGGAGCCTGATGGATCTCTGTGGACAATTATATGCCTCTAGTAACAATTATACGTATTCAATCAATTGTTAAACAAGTGTTATGTTCTTTGTTAAAAATCACAACAAATCTCCCATTTATAAGTCCAACTCTCTCAGCAAATCGAGAGATGATCTACTTATCTGAAAATCCCAAACCTCCTGAGAAAAAGCGCACAGTGGGCAATGGTTTACTATGTGGTTTATAGTTTAGTATTAGACCTTATAATCTCTATAAGGTGTTATGACAATAATTTAGTGTCATAAATGAATTAAGGGGAAAATACCTTGAACTGTCCAGTTTTTGTGCTATCATTAAAACATAGATCAAAGCAAGTCTCTAGGTCGATGAAAATGTGTAGATGCCACTGCTTGGATATGCCCCTGCATTCGCCTCATCACAGTACAAAATAAGGCGGTATTAAAAATATTGGCTCTCGTTTTATATTAAGTTTTAAGTGTTAAGCAGTATATAAACAATTACCACCGTTTGACAGAAAGTCATTATTGCTGAGTTTTTGTTTTCTCTAATATTGCTCCTATGATGAGAACTCATTAGTAGATTACAGTAGGATAGAAATATGTAGAAGTACAAAATATTTTATTGGAGTTGTATTTCAATTACAGTAAAACTCCCCAATCTGAGTCGTCTTACTTAACTTCAACTCTGTGTTTCTACAAAACCTAGAAATTGACTCTACCATTTCCTAACATCAACATGTCAATTCATTACTCCCTTGGCTTAGTAAAGTTTGTTTATGCTTTGCTCCTTTGAACTCAATTTGTGGAATTTAAAGTCCTGAGACAGGTGTACTTTGCATACTTTACTCACTCATCTCCTTTGGTCTCATATTTTGGGGAAACTCCACAGAGGCTCTCCGAGTTTATAAGATGCAAAAAAGAGTCAAAGATTGATCTCTGGTTTGGGAACAAGAGAGACATGTAAACTGCACTTTAGGAAGATTCAAATTCTTTCACTTCCTTTGATGTTTATCCTTCAGTGTATTTAATTTGTTAAATCCAATTCTCAAAGATTTCATGGAAAGAATCATTATCACCAAAACTTTACTAGAAATTCTGCCATATTACAGTACCCTACTTCATAAAACAACTTTCCTAGAAAAATCATCATCTTTGTAAAAGCAGGATGGTCTTTTTCCGAAATGAAATTCTAAGGTATTCTTTATTTTTCCCGGCGTGGTCTTATTGCAGCAATATTTTTATATTAATAGAAATGAGATTTTCTCTGTTTGAAAAATAGAATGATAATTTCTAAAGGAAGAAAGAAACAAGAAAAAACTTTGAAATATTTTGGTACAGAATATATTTAACTCGACACATTTTACAGTTAGACTGTTTCAGTAATATTTTACACAGCTAATAAAGTTATCACTATGTTAACATTTAACCAAAGCTGTTCAGGTAATTGACAAAATAAATTAACCGACTTCTCTGATTTATAAATTGCAATCTGGCGCTTTCAAATTAAGCTTACAATGTATGCAAAACAATCATTTTCATCGATTTCAAATTTATTCTGGGAATTTTATTTTGCAGACAAGTGACGGTGATTCAAATCCTCTATGTCTAATTCTTATCTTAAAATTATGGAAGACATTCGGATCTTTGCTGCTATCATATTACAGTGATCGCATAAATACATTAATCCTACTCGCTACAGTGCTCTGAGTTAGCATTTATTATTGCTTTAATCACAACAGTAAACAGACAGATAAATGACAAAGCCTTCAAAGGCATAAACAAAATAAAACTAACTAACAAATTACACTGGAGAAGTGTATAGCAAGTACTGTACAGTATCAGAATCACACACAGTCTGGCATTGTAACAACAGTTTTAGTGGTGACTTTACTAATTAACTTTGAATTATTCTTAGTTATAAAGGTAAATTCCCTGAAAATTTTGTTTCCCTATTTCTTTTAACTTATCATAACACAGATGTTTTTTATTTAAAAACAATTTGAAATTTGATGAATGAGTCTATAAACCTGTGTGTGATCTTTTTAGACAATAATTTATTCAGAGTGGTGGATGTATGCAGTCGGATAATGCACTCCAATTTTCTCAAAACTTTATCTCTACGCGATCATCAAAATTAAAATAGATTGACATAAACAATATTAATTTAGTTTAATAATTAAATTTCATTAAGATGGAATAAACTCCTTGTATCTTATTCTTTGAAATATAATTTAAAGTTTGACTTTCTGAGACTCAAATTCTTGTATTGTTTTAATTGTATAATATACTATATAGCCTGAACGTGCATCCACCATTCTGTTAATGGATTCAATTTTTGTGTGTATGTATGTATTTATGTATAGTATGTGTGTGTATATATATATGTATATTTGTGAATATGTGTATGTATGTGTGTGAGTGTTATACTGTATGTTTGATGGAATACTAATGGATGTGTGTTATACATATTTAGCAGTATTTCATATTTGCATCCAAGATTGATAACTGGCTCTAAGTAAATAGGTTATACACTGTATCTGTCACCAGTCCTAATTTTTTTTCGTAAATGATTAGTTTTAGGACTGCTGTCTCATCATCAAATCTGTGCATCAAAACTTAGGTGAAGAGATAGTCACAGTGATAATGAGACAAACACATTTGATAATGGGACAGCAGTCCCAAAATTTATCATCTGCTAGACAAATTAAGGATTAACAACGGATAAGGTATGTAACTTATTTTAGTTTGATAATATTTATTTTAAGACATCGTAAAATTAATAAAGTCTTGCTTGGTAAAATTGATAAAGTCAAAGAAACCAAGCCTTGTTTAAATAAAAAATGTCAAAACTGTTTCATTCCATCAACAATTTTTTATAGTTTTTGTGATGATATACAAACCATCAAACTTCCAAAGAATATTTTTTTAAATTACAGGTTTTGTATAAAGATTCTAAATTAATATTTTTAAATTAAACTATTTTTTAAGTATCTTAACAGTTTGTAATTACTTGGAATTTGAATAATGTATGTTCAAAATATCCAAAGCGGTTCTATGAGTAAATTATATATCACACTACACATATGAGTTAGAGTGTTTGTTTGTGTATTGTGTGCGTATATATGTGTGTGTGTGTTTGAGTATGTGTGTGCATGCAAAATCGATTGTGTTTGTGTTAGTGTTTTGTTTATGTATATGCATATAAACTAAGACACTTATCACAGCTTTACAATGTACAGCTTCTCTCTGGGCAACACTATAGGCAGTGCTTTTGACCCTCCTGCTACACGCTAAGTTACTAATCATTGTTTACAATCAATACTATTTCTTAGTTTATGTTTGCACTCATTAAATATACAGTTAAATACATTTAACACAAATTTGAGGCATGGTTTAAAAAATGTTCTATATACAGGGTCTCCGAAAAAGAATGACGGGATTTCGGACGGCCGTTGCTTGGGGACTATTCAAGATAACTACACGATTTAAACGTCAAATAGAATAGAAAAGAACTAAGTTTTTTTTCATACCTTAATATGTTTCGATGTGAGCTCCATTTGTTGCTCAGCATACATCGAAGCGATATTCGATTTCTCGCCAAGTGTTGTGAAGCATCTCTGGTGTCACAGTTGCGATCGCTTCCGAAATTCGCCCACGCAGATGTGGCAAATCATGAATTTTCTCAGCATAAACAATGTTCTTTACGTAACCCCACAAAAAAAAGTCCAAAGGGGTCAAATCAGGACTCCTGGGAGGCCAGGGAATAGGCGCACCCCTGCCTATCCAACTATTTGGAAACTTGTTGTTAAGTGTGTCGCGCACGTAGGGTGATAGGGCCTTTCTTTTTCGCCAAAAAAACAATAAATGGCATAATTTATTTAGATATGCTAGAACAATTTTTGTTTCCTCAAATTGAAGAAATTGAAGAACAAGCCGGTGAACGAGTCATTTTGATGCAGGACGGCGCCGGTGCCCCGCCTCATTACCTTCGGGAAGTGCGCGACACACTTAACAACAAGTTTCCAAATGGTTGGATAGGCAGGGTTGCGCCTATTCCCTGGCCTCCCAGGAGTTCTGATTTGACCCCTTTGGACTTTTTTTTGTGGGGTTACGTAGAGAACATTGTTTATGCTGAGAAAATTCGTGATTTGCCACATCTGTGTGGGCGAATTTCGGAAGCGATCGCAACTGTGACACCAGAGATGCTTCACAACACTTGGCGAGAAATCGAATATCGCTTCGATGTATGCAGAGCAACAAATGGAGCTCACATCGAAACATATTAAGGTATGAAAAAAAACTTAGTTCTTTTCTCTTCTATTTGACGTTTAAATCGTTTAGTTATCTTGAATAGTCCCCACGAAACGGCCGTTCGAAATCCCGTCATTCTTTTTCGGAAACCCTGTATTGTTCTTATGCTTAAAAAGTTTTTATTTTTACTATGTGGTTTTTACTAATTTTTATCCAAGGATTTGAAACGAAGATTTAAAAACAGCCTATATAATCTTTTCAAGATATTTATTGTAAGTAAGGTACTCAAGAGAATCCGACTCTCTACTGCTAAACCTTGGGAAGCGATCTCCAAACTTACTACGCACCACCCTGGCAAATATCTAGGCCTCTTTGTACTCCATCTGTTAAGGTACACTCAAGCTAAAAATTATCATTTGACTCCATTTGATGGAAATATCAATATTAAGAAAGGTTTGCATGACTGAATAACACAGTTTACACTTAATATTTAAACTTGTTTGAACTCTTTTGCATTGTTTATGAAATAAAACCCATCAACATACCGTTTGATAATTTTTCATGAGCTATTAAAAAACTATTAGGTCCATTCAGACAGATTCAACATTATTTAGAATTTTCCATCTAGGCAATTTTTAATTAACCTGAAAGATCAGAAGCTGACACTATAAACTATTTCATGACTCACGTTAAAGATGATATATCCTGCTAAGAATGACATTTATTCATTTCCACAGAAATCTAAATTGTTTTCTTCCAGTATTGGCTTATTTACATTAAAACAAATCATTTTTTCCAAAGTGCCATTGTGCATAGTCAACGATGCAATGCAAACACATCAATAGATCGGTTTAGTATAATAATCTACTAAACCAACACAGACCCTTAAAGGATATTTTTATGATATTTATGAGAGGAATAACATTGATAGTTCTTAATTTAGAAACAATAAGATTTTATATTATCATAAAATAGTCTTTTACTACTGAACAAAAACCATAGCACTAAATTTAGGAATAAAAACAACAATAAAACTATTTTCATTATCTACAAAAATAGTCACTAAAAATCTTTAACCTCAGATTTCACTGTCATATAGTAACTTATAATTTAATATATACCTCTTTAATAACAACATGGCAACTCTCGCTTAAAATACTTTAGTACAAGCGTATAACACATATCTAAGAATACAGTTATAATAGCATGGTCAGTGCACACAGCGACAGTGAAACGTAACTCGAGAGCAAAGCTACGGTGACTACTCCACCACCCTTGGGGGAGAGCCCACCCTCAGTTACCCTATATTCTAATGGCAATCTAACAGTTAGGCCTATCGAGATTCGCATATAAACATCTAAATATCTGAGAAACAACAGTTTATAAAACTAAAGTTATGAATTATACATATATCAAGCTTTTAATGTTTTCCTTAAGACAACCTGCACAAGGTTAAAATAACAAGCAACAAATATAAAGATATTCAGGAAATTTGTCAATATTAAAATAGCACTTCATTGTTATATAACTACTAGACAATAGTGAAATTTGTGAAGGTCTTTAAAATGTGAAGGTCATTTAATAGTGACCAATTTTTAACTTTCCATTTTCAACTGTGATAGGTTTTAGCACAGCAGTACTTAAAGTGCCACTAAAGCCAAAGCTACCCCTATTTAACTTCCCAGTATACTCAGATTACAAAGCATACATTGATGTCTTTGATTATTTAGTAGAATTATTTTGTAATAACAATCAACCTGTTTATTTTGTATTGTTTGATGTTCTGCACATAACACTTTTGGCCATATGAATGAAAAACTAGAAATTACTTTCTGCACTAAGCAGGCCTCAGTGAGGTTTTCAAATCTTGGTTTAAGTCACATTTTGTGTGATGAATTTGACTCCCTATACTTGTACACCTGTTAACTGTCCAGTCATCCAAAACAGCCAATGACAGCAGAACTTTTTCCTTATTACTGTATCTGATTAATTAGTATACAAAGTTATTAACTCTTAAATTTTATGTTCATACTTAAAATATTCTTTGTTTAAAAGCCAGGAAATTTTCACCAAAGACCACTCACAAAATATCTCGTCACCTTATCTGTCCTCAGTCAAACTTTACCCATTATTGCAAGTCTGCACTTTTCCTTATAGGTATTTTATAGTTAATAAACTTAAAATAAATTGACTTTATACCTTTAAATTTATCTTTTCGATATGTATAGTAATTTATTTTGTACACAATAGAATATCAAATTAGTGGAAGCAACTATTAACACCATAAAGTTGTAATATTTAAATGTTCTCACAAGTAACAAGTATAGAATATCTTAGAATAGATCGTCATATCTTTACAAAACATATATGTCTTTCGATATTTATTTAAAAATATATACTAGTTCATGCTTTAATAGAATGTAATAATCGTAAGGTCAGCACTATGTTTTCCTGCTTTAAAAAACAATAGTGTTTGTAATTGAGTGCATGTAAAATCACACTTTTTGCTTTAAGAAAAATCAATTTTCATTCTTATTAGTTTGTGTAACAATCCTGAACATGTACAAACAATTAACAGTAAGCTTATTAATATGCTACAACACATGGCTTGGGGCTAGAGTCAGCCTTATCACAACTAAAAAAAGAGTTTAAAACATATGTCAACAACTATAGGTGTGCTCTTGTCTGCGATGGAGCGTTACTACTGGCACTCCCTCAACAGCTCCTAAAACAGTTGTCAACAATTGTAGAGGTGCTCATGTAAAACAGTTGTCAACAATTGTAGGGGTGCTCATGTAAAACAGTTGTCAACAATTGTAGGGGTGCTCATGTAAAACAGTTGTCAACAATTGCTGGTGTGCTCATGTAAAACAGTTGTCAACAATTCCTCATGTAAAACAGTTGTCAATAATTGTACGGGTGCTCATATAAAACAGTTGTCAACAATTGTAGGTGTGCTCATGTAAAACTGTTGTCAACAATTGTAGGGATGCTCATGTAAAACAGTTGTCAACAATTGTAGGGGTGCTCATGTAAAACTGTTGTCAACAATTGTAGGGATGCTCATGTAAAACAGTTGTCAACAATTCCTCATGTAAAACAGTTGTCAACAATTGTAGGGGTGCTCATGTAAAACTGTTGTCAACAATTGTAGGGATGCTCATGTAAAACAGTTGTCAACAATTCCTCATGTAAAACTGTTGTCAACAATTCTAGGGATGCTTATGTAAAACAGTTGTCAACAATTCCTCATGTAAAACTGTTGTCAACAATTGTAGGGATGCTCATGTAAAACAGTTGTCAACAATTCCTCATGTAAAACAGTTGTCAACAATTATAGGTGTGCTCATGTAAAACAGTTGTCAACAATTGTAGGTATGTTTATGTCTGTGATGGGATGTTACTGCTGGCATTCCCACTAAAGCTTCAAACAGCAATTTCAACAAGTTGAATACTAATCCCAGACCTAAGCCAAGCCCTACAAATTATTATTTGTTCTTCTGGTCAATAAGAGAAGCACTTCTAACTGGACATTCTAATTCAGAAAACACCTAAAGTTTTAGTCATAGACAATGTGTACCAGCCAAGCAGGGGGTTAATGGAACTTCCATGAACATCATGTTGAATGCAACGAACTTGAAGCAAAGAAAAGCGAAGAGGTAATTAGTCCAGAGGTTCCTCTGTGGAACCTTTGGACTTAATTATCTAGAAATCACTAAATTTAGTAGGATCTTTAGAGGTTTTAGGTTTAGGTGGCAAAGACTAAAGCATATAGACAGCACAATAAGCCAATAGGCTGGCAAGCTATACACAGTCACCAGTCACGCTGTGGCTAGCCCAGTCTAATCGGATCTAATGGTGTTGCTAATATTTGTAATACAATAATATGGTTGGTACTCGTGGAACTCCTCAGGCAACGACTTCAACATATATCAACAACTACAGACCAACCATACTAGAGCCAAAGATGGGAGATATTGCTGGACTTTACCATAGTCTAGTGCCAACTATGGGTGGCACTTGAACACCAAAGGCACATAGTCCCTGTGTGAGATAGTTTATTCTCATATTTAAGGGGAAAATACAGTTTTTCACCAATCCAATTATTTTCAATGGCAGCCTGTGGGTAAGTTTAATTTATAGTTCTTAGTATCTAGTCATAGACAAGTTTAGTGGATCGGGTAGACAAATACAAACTGGTACCATTATAGTTGAGGCTAGGTACATATCAATAATAATGAATAATTAACCCTAGCAATTTTCCTCTAACTGAGTCCACTATTCTAAAAACTATTTATAAATGTACTTTTTCATTGAAAAATTACTGGAATTATTAATAGGAATCATTAAAAATTATAGTTTATTTGCTACTAGTATTTAGGGTAAAGCATTATTTTTTCAGAAAATAATCCACCTAGATTAAGAAAACGGTTTGAATTGTTTTATGTATAACTTCATGAAGAAATAATGCCAGTGAAATAAAATATCCAAATATAAAACAATTTTAAAATTTTATGAAGGAGGAGACAAACATCAGGTAACCTCTAAATAAATACTATGAAAACAGGAACATGAAAACAAATGACTTGATATTGCAGTTCACCTATGAAAAGTCTGTGAAAACTTCCAAAGTGAATCTATGCCTACAATTATAAAGATATATGTACAGAATGACATAGCTGATGCACCCAAATTTAAAGACATTTGTGCTGGAGATTGAAAACCTCTCCACTTCTTCAATGTATATAATAATGAAAAACAACTATAAAATACCTTTACCAACCATTTACCTTTCTATGTTTGCTACTTAAAGGTCATGTCCGAGGCGATCCATTTCAGCTAAAAGGAAATCTACATCGGACTCTGTGACGGCAGCACTGGAGATGATGTTGCGGAAGAAGTTTGGTCGGTCATCAAGAGGCTGGTAACCAACCATCAAAGTTCCAGCTTGCATCATGCGGCCTTTCAAGATTGGACAAGTCTGAAAATTTGACAAATAAATGTTAAAAAAGTTGTTATAAGAGCCGTTAAAACTATCAATATTATAATTAAGTGATTAATACCAGTGTGCTTTCATTGTTCATTTCATGTCTCATGTGCAATGGATATAAAAATTGATACAATTAGTGGTTTAAATTTACCTTTTTGTCGTCCAGTTCTTATCAGGTCGAATTTGCAACCTAGGTTTCAGTTCATAATTGCACTACCTTCAGGCTTCAGCAGGAAATTGGTCCATTGGACGTTGTTAGATTATGGACCGATGGACCAATGAACCGATTTCGTGCTGAAGCCTGAAGATAGTGCAATTATGCACTGAAACCTAGGTCGCAAATTCAACCTGATAAGAACTGGACGACATAAAGGTAAATTTAAACCACTAATTGTGTCATAACAGTTCTGGGGCAATATAACATCTTTAAGATGTCAAAACTATAAAAATTGAATTCCCTATCTTCAAATAAGTAAAATAATTGATGTTGTTTATATTCATTGTCAGCTCTTAGTTTATTCATTACATTAAAGTTAGGTAGCCATCACAGAAAGTGGGAATATTTGTCTGACAATCTGTTATACCACACATTCAAAGAAGGTACATTAGGGTGGCTTAAAGATTGCAAGGTTCTGAATGCTGGGACTTTAAGATCACTGACATGATTTTAAAAGTAGTAGACCTTCTGCTCAGCTCTCCTTGTGGGAAAATTGGGTCTACAACTTTGAAATATAAACTTCACTCTGAAAATGTTATACGTCATTTTTTATATTTTGTAATTAATAAGGTTGGCAGCCTCTTTTGCCTTACTTTGCCCGTACACATATTAGACTATAGATCTGTAAATGGAATGTACCATTAAAGCAAGGGGTGATCACTGTGATCAGTTACAGTACGAGTTGTGCGGTACTGATAAAATTTACATGCCAAGACTGGGATTCAAACCCACGACAGGGCCGCTGCCATGGTTCCAGAGTCCGCACTTGACCACTACGCCAACGACTCAGTCTCTTGGTTCCCTACACAACGATATTTGGCTTCTTTCTGAAAAAATTATCTTCCACCCTTGGAATCCCTTACATATATGTAGCTTCACATCCATGTCCCTACATCATGGCAGAATGAACAGTCAGCTTTAAATCTGTTGTTACCAGTCATCAAGCAAGCATATTGTATGCAAGTTTTTTTACTCAAAAGCCTTAAGAAGCAACTTGAAAGATATTTTGATCATTTATCTTGGAGCTTGATATGATCACTGACTCTATGTCGGTTAAAAATGCATCCATCCTTGTTATTACCTGAACAGGATTAATATTTCTTAAGTCACGAATGACTTTCAATGTTGTTGAGAAGAGAATCCTGTTAGTCTGAGGTGATAGGGGTTGAAAATAGTGAATGTATGAGGGTGTGTGAAAGGCAATAGTGTCAAAACTGCTGCACTGTTCCTGTTCATCATCAAATGTTACACATTTGTTCTCTGGAACAGTAACAATTACAGTTAAAATAGTAAAAAATCTGCTGAATAGGGCTTTCCCTCTTTGGTTTTCAAAATTTCAATGTTAACCTTATGGCGATATATTAGGCTCAACATTTTTTGTCTGCCATTATTTTATGTATGCAAACAGCTGAAGAAATATACTTTTATATTGAGTGAAGATGCTTATTTTTGCCTTTAAGGTTAACAACGGGAGTAAGTGTCCTTAAACTGAATCGTAAAACAGCGTTTTAGGACAGTGCAATACAAATTACCTAACAGCATTATTAAATGTCGTAAGCTACTATAAAGGGATTAACTACTGAAATGCCACCACAACCTATAACATTTTTAGGGCAAAGCCCTCCCGCAAGTTTATTGTACTTATTGGTTAGTTTAAGCCCAAAACCTGTGTTTTATAGACACAATTCAGAACAAAGGATGAGGCAGATATTTACCTTTCCCAGTTCTTGCTCCCATTCGTTGTTCTTGGTGTGGTTGCGGAGTCGGTTGGGAATGTACCAGAAGCAGACATTGACACATTCTGGTTCCATCAGCAGGTAAAACTTGTCTGGCATGCTCTTGATTCTCTTGACCATGTACTCAGTCAGCTCCATCAACCGATCCATGTGTGCTTCAAATCCTTCAGTCCCCTGCACCACAAAAGAGTTTGAGAAGTTAATTTACCTTAGTGCTGTTGATAGGTCACATTTTTCTGTGACCTGTCAAAGACTTTTGATGGTGTAAAGGAACAAGTTTTACTTGAATCAAATCTTATATTACAGGCAGGAAGCAAAGAGTCAGACTCTACTCAAAATTTAGATTCTGTTTTTTAGATGGTTCTGGAGGGAGTTCATCAGGGATCCATACTTGGCCCTCTTCGTTTTTTAATTTACGTTAATGACCTGCTAAAACTTGAGACTTCTCATGTATGCTGATGATATGACAGCCATTATCTACAAGATTGATTCCAGTTTTTTTTTACAAATTTGCTAAGTGATATAACAATTTTAAAGGGATGGATTTTAGGTAACAATCTACATTCCTTAATCAAAATAATACTCCAATTTTGAAATTTCACACCAATTAAAAAAATACTACAAAATCTAACTTTCAGCCATTGAGTTGGATTATTCCACAATCATCTGGAAGTAATTTTATTTAGTAAGTTAGTTTAAAGTTTGACCAGTCATCTACCAAATGAGTGTATTACTCTAACGTATTTGGTTTTATGACTATTGTACAAATAAATAAATATTTGCCAGTGAGTTATTTATAAACTAATTTAAATTATCTCGTAAAAGAACATTCCAACTCCTCTTTTAGGATGTGTCAGTAAAGTTTACTCTGATGCTTCCTTATATTTAGTCTATAGTCACCACTAATATTTCAATATAATAAACGGTATCAGGAAACTGACACATACTTTCTCCCTTTTAGCCAAACTTTAATGAAAAAAGATTTTTTATTTACTAAATATAGAATATGAAGTACAGATAAATGAACTGAAAATTGTCTAAAATAGTTGTTTTCAGAAATATTCACCAAAATCCCTTTTTAGGAGCACTATAGATTCCGTTGCTAAACAAAGAGATTTTGAGAGGGGAAATGCCCCCTTGTCCCCCCCCAGGGTTAAATGGCAACATATTTCGAACATCCTCTATTGGTTAATGCTAACTTGACCTGCATATCGAGTTTTAATGAAATTGATCAGTAAATAAGAGAGAAATAGTAATTTATGTATTCCCCATAAGAATAACATTGGACAACGTACTGCGTTTACCGCTAAATGAAAATTTAAATTTTCTCCGCAACTAGCAATTGTAGAATAGTAATTCAAAATACTAATTTATTTATTTTTTGAGCTCTTTTCAATGGTGAATAGTAATCTTTTGCAGCACTTATGATTTTTTATGAAAAATCCAAAAAACTGAATTTTGGATGTTTTAAGTCCTGTAACTTCTGAACCCGAATTTTTCCAGAAATGCGGGTGGTGTCATTTTGTTGAAAACCTAAAGCTCTACAAACCACTAAAGTTTAATCAAAATCGTTGGAGCCGTTTTTGAGAAATTTGGATTTTTCATGTTTTTTGGCGATTTTTGGGGGATAATTACCCTTAAAAATCAAAAATTAAAAAAATGAAAAAAACGCCTGGAGATATCGTGGATTAGTACCTACATACCAAATTTCATAAAAATCGGTCCATTGGTTAAGGCTCTAGCTCTGTACACAGACACACACACACACACACACACACACACACACACACACACACACACACACACACACACACACACACACACACGGACACGGACACACACACACACAGACAGACATCACGTAAAAACCACTTTTTTTGGGTTCAGGGAGCACCAAAACGAATATTTCCACTAACAACTCAAATTCAAAAATTTTGACGAAAACAATACTTTCTCCATATACTATGTATAAGGGGAGAAAGTAAAAAGCTTTTATTACAGCTACATATATAAATGTTGGAATATGTTTTATCTAAACTTTTCAAAAGTAATAGCTCTGTTAATGTCAAATTAAAACTAATATATAAACGAATGCTCATAAAATGTCTTTCTCATGATTATAATAGAATGGTGGAAAAACTCTAATAAAGTAAATATATTTAAAACCATGCATAAGTTAAAGTAACGGAGTAACGAAGGCACATAGTTAACATTGGTCTTATAAAAAAAAAAACTCAGATGACATCCGGTAACTTCTGGTGATGAAGACTCTTAACTACAAACATACAAATATAAGCTATCCAAATATACAATGTATAGTTTATCCAGTAATATTGTGAAAACCACTTCACAGATTTACTGAGTACGCAATTTCTTACCTTGGCCCGCCACTGGAGCCAAAGCTTGAAGATGTCATTGTGTCGTCCACACTGGATCACCTTGTCTCCAGTGTCGTACTGGACATCATACAACTTATCCTGCATGAACAGGTAGTCAGCACTCATCTGGTTACAGCTCAGCAGGAGACCCTGTAACAGGACACAGTAAAGCCGATGTTTATGATGCCAGAATCATAAACATGTATGTATACAATATGCGCCAAAATAAACAGCGCCAAGTTTTGGCACAAACTGCCGTACATTTTTGAGACAATTTTCATAAGAGCTGCTTAGTACTGTGATGGTAAGGGTCGTTCAGAAAATTTGAAGAACGGGCAGGTTTTTAACTCAGCGAAAGGGTTGTACAGGTCGCTCAACTACTCTCTGTACAAATTAAAATCGTGGTAAAGTTTTTCAACAAATCCTGCAGTCTCTGAAAAGAAGCATCATTCGAGCATCTCTGAAATTGAACATCAGCAATATGTTGTTAAGAAGAATGTTCAAAAACATTGATAGTTTTTCCTATAGAATACAAACCGGGATGGCGCAAACAGCCTTACTTCCGAAGCCAGTATTGCTTTCCTCTTCCAAACACTTTTGGCAACCACCTTATTCCTCTTGGAACAAACTTTCCATACCCAGCCCGCCTCCCCCACCCCCACACCACTTGACACCTATGCAGGGGGATGTTGAAGAAAAATATATTGCAGGAAGACTCACCAGCTACCATCGACCAACTTTGGGAAAAAGTAACTAGGTGTATAAGGAGCATACAACAATGTTCCAAGCTCTTCAGTAATGATACTAGTGTTGCCTTAAACTGAGCAAAGGTCATATTGAATATGTATTCAATCGCTTATAACTGCTTTTGCTGGTACAACATTGTATCTTTGTAATACGGGATAGTATTTTTTTTTGTTGTAAAATAATATACATAAAATTACAATTTCAGTACTGTTTGTTTTGGCGCATACTGTATGGGGTTTGGGTAGTTACTGCCCTAGTTGCTTTTTATTTTATTGTTTGAACTTCATTCAACTTTTAATCTCTCATTGTTAATTTTGTTCACTTCTATTTTCTTGCGTTTCAATTCTCCTATGATCTGCATAAACGAGTCTTGGTTTTTTTGTGACGCATTTCCCAATTTACACAGGCGCCTGAGGTCCCTTGTAATTAAAATAACAACACTGCAGTCATGCTGCCTGGAATTTAGCCTCCCCTTTCTTTGGTATTTTAATTTGAAAGTCGATCATTTGTTCTGAGTCATTTCATGATTGCTAGACAGAAACGATTTTAAAACTTTAACAATGTATTTTTATTTTCGAGTATTTTGTTATGTATTTGCAAGATCTTCTGATCTGTAATTTTTTAGAAAGGGCTTCTAACCCTAACATTTTCATCCCTTAAGCTATTTTCGTATAAATTGCTTTAAATAGTAATGTGCTTTACAGTCTTGTACACCCACCCAAAAGCTATATCAACTAAACTACTTTTTCTCGGTCAATCAACATACATGTCTGCAAATGTGACAAGTTATATTTGTGACTGGCAAAATTAAGTTCTTTCCACCACATCTTTTCTCATATATTTATTAGACTAACACTAAATTATATAGTAGATATGTACATTTTCCTTGAAGTGGACAGTGGAGCATTGAAGCAGTGTTCCCATCAACTTGTGTGGGTTCCACGTAACTGAGTCAGCCCTGAAACATGGCAAAAATAAAAAAACTTAACAAAATTCCAAGTAAAGACCAAACAAGTTGTTGTGGTAGAAGTGGCAAACAAAATCAATTAATTTGTGTATTGTTTTAAAAGGGATAAGCAACTTCAATTATGTTGAATGTGGTTGTTCAACATGATAAAGGATAAAGGTACGTTTCCATTCTGACAAGTCCCGGGCTCGTGTGCGACACGCGTTGCGACGCAGGTTTCACGGGGTTTTTTCAACCCCGTTTCCATTAGGACAAACATGACGTGTCACTTATAACCGGATGTGCCGGGACCGTTTCCAATACCTCGCTGCAACATGTGTAGTGGCGCTTTTTGGCGGCCTAGTGATGTTATTACATGTTTACGATTTTACCATTCTTTTAAATATAGTTTTTGTTTTTATTTCTGAATTAAATTACTTTAGAAACAAATATATAAATACATGAAACTATATGGTTTTAAGAACATAAAGCACAGTTGTTAATTTGTTTAAAGGTAAACTAAACTAAACATTATTGTATGTACGCAATGAATAAATACATTTCTACCCTGCATGTGTACATAACTTAAAAACTGTATCATGTATATGTACCATTCATGCAAAAACAAAACCAAACAGATTTGATATTTAATATGGAAAGTTTAGAATATTTAAGACAGTAGACATCGAGGAAACTAGTAAACTACATTCTTGGCTAGTAGACAGTATTTGTATTAATACTGTAATAAACCACTTTAATTAAACAAAGCTTTATTATTAGACGTATCTAATATTAGTAAAAGTGTAAATAATTATGGTCCCGTTTCAAAGAATTATTATATTGAACCACTGTTAAACAAAGAAAAACAGTTGATATTTCAATTGCTGGCAATGGAATTTCTATCCGGTCAAGTGGTTTTGGGCTATATTTTGACAATGTTGCACTAGGGGCAGGTTGCAGGCCGTTTCCATTTTCCTAGGGCTCATGTGGCAGTAACATGCCCGGGGCAAAACTGTCCGGGACACGTCTCTTGCCACAAAACCTGCCCTGCGAGGCGTTTCCATTCAAACAACTCGCGGTAACATATTGCCGTCTCTTGCGAAGACTCATGTTGTGACACGTTTCTGTCCGAATGGAAACGGGGCTTAAGCAATACAGATTATGCACCGAACTGACAGAGAGATAATTCATTTTCTTACTTTTAAGGTTTTATATTACTTTGAAGGTTTTAAGACATTATACTGTTGACTGTTTTGAAAAGGAAAACAGATGTGTTATAAAGGCATAGAGGACGGATCTTAGAATGATTGCACAATGAAAAAAGTAAATATTTAGAATTTATTATGCTACACAATTTATGATACACAACAGATTGTTGGTGTTGTGTCAAATAACAAATATACCAGCCCAACGTACAGTCTAAAGTGTTCCAAAAACTCACTTTTTTATTTTATGTCTAATAGATAAACTCCCTTTACTTTTTTAGATACGTTTTGAGGTTCTATCAACTTTCAAAAAACCTCCTGCCATTTTCCCAATGTAGTGAGTGGCTTCAAATTTTCTTATAGGATTCTCCTAATTTTACTATTTTATTGGGTAGTAAATTTAAATCGTTTTTATTCTTGGTGTGATACTACTAACGCAGTCGCTCGGTACATCAGCCCGGTATTACTACTAGCGCAGTCGATCAATACACCAGCCTGGTGTTACTTCTAGCGCAGTCGCTCGATATACCAGCCCGGTGTTACTACTGGTGCAGTCGCTTGGTACACCAGTCCGGTGTTCCTATTAGTGCAATCGATGGGTACACCAGCTCGGTGTAACTACTAGCGGAGTCGCTCGGTAAATCAGCCCAGTGTTACTACTAGCTCAGTCGCTCGGTACATCAGCCTGGTGTTACTACTAGCGCAGTCGCTTAGTACATCATCACGGTGGCTACTACTAGCGCACTCGATCGGTACAAAAGCCCGGTGTTATTACTAGCGCAACACTCGGTACAATAGCTCGGTGTTACTATACTAGCGCAGTCGCTCAGTACGGTGTTATTACTAGCGCAGTAACTCGGTACACCAGCACAGTGTTACAACTAGCGAAGTCGCTCGGTACAACAGCCCGGTGTTCCAACTAGGGCAGTCGCTCGGTACATCAGCCCGGTGTTACTACTAGCGCAGTCCCTCGGTACATCAGCACGGTGTTATTACTAGCGCAGTCGTTCGGTAAACCAGCCTGGTGTTGGACTAGCACAGTCGATCGGTTCACCAGCCCGGTGTTACTACTAGCGCAGTCGCTCGGTACAACAGCCTGGTAATACTACTAGGCAAACGCACGGTACATCAGCTCGGTGTTACTACTAGTGCAGTCGATCGGTACACCAGCCCGGTGTTACTACTACCGCAGCCACTCGGGACATCAGCCCGGTGTTACTACTAGCGCAGACGCTCGGTACAACAGTGCAGTCGATCGGTAAACCAGCCCGGTGTTACTACTAGCAAAGTCGCACGGTACATCAGCCCGGTGTTACTACTAGGCAAACGCACGGTACATCAGCTCGGTGTTACTACTAGCGCAGTCGATCGGTACACAAGCCCGGTGTTATTACTAGCGCAACACTCGGTACAATAGCCCGGTAATACTACTAGGCAATCGCACGGTACATCAGCTCGGTGTTACTACTAGCGCAGTCGATCGGTACACCAGCCCGGTGTTACTACTAGCGCAGTCGCTCGGTACATCAGCCTGGTGTTACTACTAGCGCAGTCGCTTAGTACATCATCACGGTGTCTACTACTAGCGCACTCGATCGGTACACAAGCCCGGTGTTATTACTAGCGCAACACTCGGTACAATAGCTCGGTGTTACTATACTAGCGCAGTCGCTCAGTTCATCAGCACGGAGTTATTACTAGGGCAGTAACTCGGTACACCAGCACGGTGTTACTACTAGCGCAGTCGCTCGGTAAAACAGCCCGGTGTTCCAACTAGGGCAGTCGCTCGGTACATCAGCCTGGTGTTACTACTAGCGCAGTCGCTCGGTACATCAGCACGGTGTTATTACTAGCGCAGTCGTTCGGTAAACCAGCCTGGTGTTGGACTAGCACAGTCGATCGGTTCACCAGCCCGGTGTTCCTACTAGCGCAGTCGCTCGGTACATCAGCCCGGTGTTACTACTAGGCAAACCCTCGGTACATCAGCTGTGTGTTACTACTAGCGCAGTCGATCGGTACACCAGCTCGATGTTACTATTAGAGCAGTCGCTCGGTACAACAGCCCGGTGTTACTACTAGGCAAACGCACGGTACATCAGCTCGGTGTTACTACTAGTGCAGTCGATCGGTAAACCAGCCCGGTGTTACTACTAGCAAAGTCGCACGGTACATCAGCCCGGTGTTACTACTAGCACAGACGCTCGGTAAATCAGCCCGGTGTTCCTACTAGGGCAGTCGCTCGGTACATCAGCCCGGTGTTACTACTAGCGCAGTCGCTCGGTACATCAGCACGGTGTTATTACTAGCGCAGTCGTTCGGTAAACCAGCCTGGTGTTGGACTAGCACAGTCGATCGGTTCACCAGCCCGGTGTTACTACTAGCGCGGTCGCTCGGAACATCAGCCCGGTGTTACTACTAGGCAAACCCTCGGTACATCAGCTCGGTGTTACTACTAGTGCAGTCGATCGGTACACCAGCCTGGTGTTACTACTAGCGCAGTCGCTCGGTACATCAGCCCGGTGTTACTACTAGGCAAACCCTCGGTACATCAGCTCGGTGTTACTACTAGTGCAGTCGTTCGGTAAACCAGCCTGGTGTTGGACTAGCACAGTCGATCGGTTCACCAGCCCGGTGTTACTACTAGCGCAGTCGCTCGGAACATCAGCCCGGTGTTACTACTAGGCAAACCCTCGGTACATCAGCTCGGTGTTACTACTAGTGCAGTCGATCGTTACACCAGCCTGGTGTTACTACTAGCGCAGTCGCTTGGTACATCAGCCCGGTGTTACTACTAGGCAAACACTCGGTACATCAGCTCGGTGTTACTACTAGTGCAGTCGATCGGTACACCAGCCTGGCGTTACTACTAGCGCAGTCGCTCGGTACATCAGCCCGGTGTTACTACTAGCGCAGTCGTTTGGTACATCAGCACGGTGTTCCTACTAGTGCAGTGTAGTAGGGGGTTTTTAAGAGTCTGGCGTGTAGCGGGTGTGTGGGTGACGTCATGAGGATGAGGTCAATGACCTCCCCCTCCCCCTCCCATTCCTCCCCCGCCACACATTACTCATTTTGCTCGCACCCCCTCCCCCTCCCACAACCGCTCCTCCTCCTCCTTCTCCTCCCCCTTCCACCACTTTCCTCTTTCTACGCGGTTGCTCCTAATGCGCAGCTCTTTAGAGAACAATGGACTTCCAGGAACCAAGGCGCCAGGCTGTCGGTGTGAACAATTTCTTTTGTTCGCAGGGATGGAGCACGCATGTATGAAGAAAACATTAACATTTAACAGTGTGCGTACCTCATACTACTCATTATGCATAATTAATTATATGTATGAATAATTAATAAGATGCATGAATAATTAATTAGATATATCCATAATTAATTAGATGTATGAATAATTAATTATGTGAATGCATAATTAATTAGATGAATGCATAATTAATTATATGGATGTATAATAAATTTCTGTGAGGTATTCCTAACGTTACCAACCAAATAATATTCGATCTCATTTTTATTGGCGGTTGTTATTCGGTTTTCATTCGGTTGGTGACTCACTGCTGTCCTTTTACGATTATGTTGGCGACTTTTACTACTGTCCATTTTCGATTTAATTGGCAACTCTCACTACTGTTCGTTTGCGATTTAGTTGGCACTGCAACATTCTTCCCAGGGGAATTATGCAAATGTCCGGTCTTACTCAGTGGAGAAGGGGGTGGTTCTTGACAAAAGCCGTGGTGGCATAGGATAACCTAATAGTGTACTTCTTTGTCTTCTTTAAGTTTGCTCGGTGAGGTACGGGGCGCCACCTTGTTGTAGGTCAGCAGATAAGGCAGGGCTCCAACAAGGAACAGGACTCCTGCTCCAAAAGAAAATACCAACCAGGCTCCCTACTACCACACTCTAAATCTATTGGGTAAACCAGGCCTTTGGATTGAAATGGTAAACCTGCTATAATATTCTAACTGTATTGATTGAGCAAGATATAACTACTAATATTTATGTTACTCAATCTAGTTACTAGGACTGAACAAAAGAAACGAAATGTCAACTTCAAGCTTTTAAACTTATTATTTAATGTACAGAAAATTGTATGAAATTACCAAGAGTAATCAACTTTTACAGTAAGTAAATCGCTTGGACAGAAAATAATTACATATAAATATTAAAAATTGAAAGAGTTACAGGTCACTCGAGTACGTTCAGATAGCTTAATCAAATTTATTTTATGTTACGGAGCGCTCCAATTATTGTTCCAAATAAATCCAATAAGAAAGCAAACAAATTCAATTTCACCAATATACACAAATAACTACATCTACATATACAATTAAATACAAAACTACTAATATTGAGATGCGAGTGTACATATGTACAATGTACAGTCTGAAGGACCAGTTGTCTCCATCCGCAGTAGCAAGGTTGCTGGGCCTCACTGAAAATCAGTCCGCGCGTCCAGGTTTCACTAGTCCGTGAGAGCACAATCAAATAATCCAAAATTGTACTCACCAGCTGGGAGTCACAACACACATATGCATATGTCCAGTCCAGACCGGGACGAAGGATAGTCGTGGCGCGGCACGACGCGAGCGGATCCGCGGCGCGGTAGCGGTAGGTGCAGGGCGGCACGGCTCCAGTACTTGGTCACGTGGTCACGTTGGCGTGGCAGTGCAGGCTGAAGTACCCACTAGCGGCTCGTCAATAAGTCCACAAGGCTCCGTGAGCAGTCCAGGTGGGGTTCAAGAAAAATCCAAAAAGCCCTTAAACACGTTCACTCCAAAATAGTATGGGCCCAGCAAAATTATTATAGATAGATTACCTAATTAGTTCATTTTATATTATGAACTTATAAAACATTAAATCAGAGATAATATCCAAGTTGACAAGTTTAGTATCACATAAACAATTACAATCAATTCAGCTTTCTTACAATTCATTGCTTTGTTAATAATAACAACAAAAATAGGGAGCATCAGATAACAACGGTTATCTCAAAATAACCTCAAGTTTCCTTGTTTAAAAGACTAGAGTGAGATTATATTAGTTTATACAAAACTTAAGTGTGGCTTTTATATTTAACAGTACTAATGGAATTCTGTCACAATTAGTAATTTAATTCAGCCATATTTTTGCTCAGTAGCAATTAGAATGGACATTTAAATACAAATAAAACAATAAACAACATATGAATATTGAAGACAAACACTTTAGACTTTTGTTTGATTGGAAACAACGAAATCATAATGTGTGAATTTATAATCAGCTGATTAGGCAACAATTCTCCTATTAGATAACTGATAAAGAGTGTTCTTGTATTTATGCAATTACTGGACGACCCATAATTACTGGCACAATGGCTATTCAGATTAAATACACTAAGAACTTTCTACAACAATAAACATAAATTAACAGGTTTTTTTTTTGTTAGTATTTTTAAATTAATATAAATGTGATAAGCACTGAAAGGAAAATATGTGGTAGTAGTTCACCTTGGCCTATTTATGAGTCGGCTCCCAAAAATCCAGCGAAACTGAAGGGCTTCCAGGCACACAGCGGCGACGAAATCCAGTGAGTCACAAGCAGCTCCGTAACTGATAACTCCCATCAGCTGTTCGTTATCAGTGCACATGCCACAGCATGCAGTTCGATGGGTGAGGTGAACAGTTCTCCGGAGTTCAAAGGTTTCAACAATTGACTACTCTTATCATGCAGGAAAGGCAACCGTGACGTATGGGCATTGGTATATTTGGTACAATGTCGGCGCGCTTCGACCTTGATAATCTTAAACTTTATAATGTAGAGTGATCAGTTCTACATTACCGATACCATAGCTCACCATAAAATTGCACACGTCACAAACACCCCCCTGCCTGTAGAAAATTTCTCAAATTTTCATCACTGGATGAACTTTTTGAAGTCAGCCACATGCCAGTTCCCAATACGTTTGCCTTTCATATCAGCCAGGGTGTATACTAAAGGAGAAACTTCTTCAGTCACAACAAAGGGTCCCACATATTTAGGCGCTAGCTTCGCTGAGAAATACTTAGATGAGTCCGACTGTGGGTAGTTCCTCTTCAGGACAACATCACCTACTCGGTAGTGCATTGGTCTTCTGCGAAGATTGTAGCGACGAGCACTCTGTCCATGGGCATCATTCAGCCTATCAGCAACCTCTTGATAGATGTTCTTCAGCTCTTTTAGCTTGTCACCATATTGCGTTGAATCTTCTGGAGAAGGTACCACCGAGCCATCCTCAAGAACCTCAAATCCTGCACCAGCAGTGGCAAGTTCTCGCCCGAAGTTCAGGAACGCTGGCGAATACTGCGTAGTCTCATGGTAAGCTGTCCTAAGTGCGAAGCCAATCTTATTTATGTACTTGTCCCACTCTCTATGGTTGTCTTTCACGTATGCCCTCAACATTGTCACAATGTCTCGATTTACCCTCTCCGCCGGATTGGCTTGGGGATGACGACTGGCATTTAGAAGAATCTTGATGTTATACTGTCTTGCAAGATTAGTCATCGGCCCTCCACTAAATTCAGATCCGTTGTCGCATATAATGTAGGCTGGCACACCATACACCATAAATATGTCATCCTCTAAGTGTTCGGAGACTAACTTTGCTGTAGCAGCTCGCAAGGGACGCAGAACGGAATACTTAGTGAATGTATCGGTGATGACTAACAAATACTTAAATCCCTTCATGGACCGAGGCAAGGGTCCTATTAAGTCCGCAGCAACCATTTGCCAAGGAGCGTTCACGCCACGTCGGGTTCCCATCACGCCAGCAGGAAGTTGTTGGTCATACTTAACACGCTGACAGACATCACATCTAGAAACGTATGTAGCCACATCCTTACGCATCTTAGGCCAGTAATATCGGTGCTGCATGCGTTTGTAGGTTTTCAGGACCCCTTGGTGACCGGCGGTTGGTTCATCGTGGCACTCTGCCAGAGTTTGAGGACGAAGATCTTTCGGAATGACCAGTCTCCAGGTATCATCTTGTAGCGAAGGATCCAATGTAGCTACACTCTTCCAAAGCTTTCCATCTTCAATTCGCCACTGGCTGTACTGTTCTGGATTGGCTAACACTTTTTGAAGCATGGTGGTGTACCAACGATCCTTAAGTTCCGAGGGAAACTGGATAGCATCACACTGCATAGTCTCTTCAGTGGGGAGTTCAGGTGGAGTAGTCCTAGATAAAAGATCTGGCACTACGTTGTCCTGGCCCTTCCTGTGGACTAAGCGGAAGTCGTAAGGTTGAAGCCTGAGAGCCCAACGTGCCAGCCGTCCAGTAGGATCCTTCAGATTGTTTAGCCAGAGAAGGCTGTAGTGGTCAGTGACCACTGTGAATCTGGTACCTTCCACGTACGGCCTAAACTTCTCGACAGCCCAGATCACTGCCAGACACTCCCTCTCTGTGGCTGAATACTTTTGTTCTTGGCGGGTCAAGGTACGGCTAGCGTAGGCCACGACTCCTTCACCTTGTTCGTACTCCTGGCTAAGTACTGCACCTATCCCAACACCAGAGGCATCACAGGAAATCGTGAAGGACTTAGCAAAATCGGGACAAGACAATATAGGGGCTGTTATCAGGCAGGACTTTATGTCATGGAATGCCTTTTCTGCTTCTTCGGTCCATTCAAACTTGGTACTCCTCCTAAGAAGTGACGTTAATGGATGCATTCGAGGAGCGAAATTTGGTATAAAACGGCGATACCAAGACGCCATGCCCGTGAATTGTCTCACTTCCTTTTGATTCCGTGGGATGGGAATGTCCACAATCGCGTTGATCTTATCGGAGTCAACACGTAGTCCATCACCGCTGACGAGGTAGCCCAAGTATTTGAGTTCTTTTCGGCAGAACATACATTTCTCCCGATTGAGAGTGAGTTTGGCTGCTCGAATCCTCTTGAATATATCCGCCAATATCTTAAGATGTGCCTCAAAAGTAGACGTAACTACTACAATGTCGTCTAGGTAGACAAAGACATTTGGCTCGAGGTCTGGTCCCAAGACGGTGTCCACAAAGCGTTGCCAAGTTGCGGGAGCTCCACACAGTCCAAACGGCATCGTCACAAACTGATAGAGGCCACGACCCGGGATCGCAAAAGCCGTCTTCTCCTTGCTAGCTTCTTCCAGCTCTATCTGCCAATATGCGCTCTTAATGTCGAGGCTTGATAAGAATCTAGCATCCCTGAGTCGGTCCAGAATTGTAGTTACTTGTGGCAAAGGATAAGCATCCTTTCTGCTCACGGCGTTGACTGCTCTAAAATCTACCACGAATCTCTTGCTACCATCAGGCTTGTCCAACAGCATTATTGGCGATGACCAAGCGCTTTGAGAAGGTTCGACAACCCCTAGCTGTAACATTCGGTCTAGCTCATCATTTATGAGTTTTTGGCGGGCTGGGGATACATTATAATAACGTTGTTTAATGGGTGTTGCGTCTCCAGTGTCTATGACGTGCTTGACACGATCAGTCCTTCCCAGGGTTAATGGTTCACCCTTAAAGTGCTCTTCTAGGAGATCTTGAAGTCTTCCTCGTTCTTCCGGGGTCAAGTTGTCTTCAGATGTAATCCCTTCAATTGCGCTACACAGGAACGGCGACTTTCTTGGAGCAAAATCCCATCTTCGATTACGCATATCGGCTACTATGTGCATGCGTTCCCAAAAGTCGATCCCTAATATCAAAGACTGCTGCAATGATGGAACAACACAAACACTTAGGTCCTCGGTTCTACCCTTTAGAGAGATGGGCAAATCCACAAATCCCTTTACTTCGTGTCGGTTAGAGTCAGCAGTCTCCACAAAACGTCCAGAAGCAGTCTTAAGGCGAATAGGGAACTGTTCCAAAATCCACAACCCTTTTTCTCCTAGAAAGGTTTGAGAGGCACCGGAGTCTAGGAGCGCTGTAATTTCTCGACCAAATACCCTAACTTTTAAATATGGTCTAGGATCTGACTGAAAGGTATGCAAAATATAGTTGACGGTGGGGGAAATCTCGCTGTCTTGGGAGGCAGGCATACCTACTGAGTTCCTGACTCCCATCCCTGCCCGTTTTTTGGAGTACAGTTAGGGCAATCTCGTTTCAAAACATTGTCCTTGCCGCATCCAAAGCAGAACTTCTTCTTAGTCTTGCGACAGAATCGGAAACGATGACCCTTCTCTCCACAGTTCCAACAAGATAAATCTCTGCGATCTGGTTGTGAAGATGCCTTGATGTTAGCTACTCGGCCTTGGGTCAATCCTCTGCGACGACTTGGATCTTGATAGGCGAGGTCCGGTTCAAGCGCTGCCTCATTTCGTTGAGATCTGATTCTAGTCATGCTAAGCCGACCAGCTTCAGCCCGACGTCCCATGGATCGAAGTTGATCTAAAGTTTGGATGCTAAATAGAGCCAGTCTGTCTTGTAACTGTGGATGGAGGTTGTGGTAGATCTGGGCCAGTCGAGTACTCTCAGGAACGGTAACAGCAAGTCTACCGTACAGGCCTTCCATAGCCGCGATGTAGAGATCCAAGGGCTCGTTGTCTCCTTGTGCTCTATTAAATATCTCCTGGTGAAGTCGTAGATCGTAGTCAGCAGGTTGGAAGACGTCACGCAGTTCCTTCGTTAGTTGATGCCATGACTGGACCCTGTTAGCAGCTGCACGATACCAGACAAGCGCGGGACCAGCAAAGAGGTCGACAGCTGACTCATAAAGTTCTTGGTGAGTTACTCCTCGAGCACGACGCAACTCCTCGACCCTTTCCAAAAAGGCTGCGATGCTAGCACCAGAGTTGTCAAATTTCAGGCCCCATTTATAGACCGGTACATATCTTGGGCGTGAGCCTTCTCTCTTGTCTTCTAAATATCGCAGATCGTCTTGCAGTGGGCAGTCTTGAACAACTCTTCTTATCGGAGAATGAATTTCCTGCTTCTTCAGGTCTTCTTGAAGCCTCCATTCTTCCTTCCTCCAACTATCCTCTTGATGTTGTCTCTCTTCTTGTAGTCTTCTTTCTTCTTGATTCCACTTCTCCTCCTGTTTTCTTCGTTCCTCTTGAAGCTTCTTCTCTTCTTGGCGAATCCAGTCCTCTTGCTTTCTTCTCCCCTCTTGTAGCTGCATCTCTTCTTGACGTTGCCTTTCTTCTCTAAGTCTTCTCTCCTCTTCATGGGTTCTTTCCTTTTCATGTGAAAAGATTGTGCCAGGCAGTTCCAGAGATTTCATAGAGGCAAAGGGAGGATCCGTCTTCTTATCTGACTCTGGCTGGGTTTGTGGATTGACAGCCGATAAAGTCTTGTCATCAGGAGAATCCATCTTAGCAGTAGCCTTAGGATCCTTGAAGGAGTCCAACAATTCCTTGCATTTACCAACTAAGCTATCCTTGGCCTGCTCAAGATCATCATCTGCAGTCGCACCTACTGGGATCCTATCAGCTCGGAGGTATAAGTGCCATAGGCGTGCAACAATACGATGATACTCATTATCGTTGTAATTACCCTCATAGTCACTCACAAATGCTGATAAATCCTGGTACTTTACCTCACACTCCTCTAGCTCCGTATCTGTATCCAAAGAATTAACTACAGCATCATCGATTGACGTATTTGAAGCTAAACTCTGAGAAAGTCGTTTTCTCAAATCTCCAGCCGTACCTTCAGTGGGAAGATTCCTAACCTTCAGCTCGTAGATAACTTCTGTTTTACGCAGGTGGTATGCACTCATATTTAAGAAAGATACCAAATTCAAAAGTGGGACAGAAATACTCATAAGTATCCCAACTCCAATATGTATAAACACTATTAAAAGGCAAAATATTAACACTGAGCGTATAAACACTTAAAAATCCAGAAATAGTACGCTCACTAAATGTTTCACAACGACAATAACCGATAAAGATGATATGTCCTCCAAACAAAATTTAACAATTACTAAAACACTGTCTTCAAGGCAAATGTCAGAATTATCCCTTATCTGACAAAGAGAAAGGCAGTTTTTTTTTTTTTTTTTTATTTATTTTTTTTTTTTTTGCTATTTAGTTTTAGTACTTTTGTTCGTTAAAAAATCGGCATAAGCAAATGTTTTTTTTTTGTCAATATATTTTTTCCAAGCAACACTAATAAGAACCGATAATATAAGCAGCAACAGTTCAAGTTCACAGACAAATTAAATATTTACAAAACACAACTCTGAAAGACAAACACAAAAATTTACAATTGCAACTTCATATTACTCCAAATAATCGGGGCCCCACGTTGGGCGCCATTTTGCAACATTCTTCCCAGGGGAATTATGCAAATGTCCGGTCTTACTCAGTGGAGAAGGGGGTGGTTCTTGACAAAAGCCGTGGTGGCATAGGATAACCTAATAGTGTACTTCTTTGTCTTCTTTAAGTTTGCTCGGTGAGGTACGGGGCGCCACCTTGTTGTAGGTCAGCAGATAAGGCAGGGCTCCAACAAGGAACAGGACTCCTGCTCCAAAAGAAAATACCAACCAGGCTCCCTACTACCACACTCTAAATCTATTGGGTAAACCAGGCCTTTGGATTGAAATGGTAAACCTGCTATAATATTCTAACTGTATTGATTGAGCAAGATATAACTACTAATATTTATGTTACTCAATCTAGTTACTAGGACTGAACAAAAGAAACGAAATGTCAACTTCAAGCTTTTAAACTTATTATTTAATGTACAGAAAATTGTATGAAATTACCAAGAGTAATCAACTTTTACAGTAAGTAAATCGCTTGGACAGAAAATAATTACATATAAATATTAAAAATTGAAAGAGTTACAGGTCACTCGAGTACGTTCAGATAGCTTAATCAAATTTATTTTATGTTACGGAGCGCTCCAATTATTGTTCCAAATAAATCCAATAAGAAAGCAAACAAATTCAATTTCACCAATATACACAAATAACTACATCTACATATACAATTAAATACAAAACTACTAATATTGAGATGCGAGTGTACATATGTACAATGTACAGTCTGAAGGACCAGTTGTCTCCATCCGCAGTAGCAAGGTTGCTGGGCCTCACTGAAAATCAGTCCGCGCGTCCAGGTTTCACTAGTCCGTGAGAGCACAATCAAATAATCCAAAATTGTACTCACCAGCTGGGAGTCACAACACACATATGCATATGTCCAGTCCAGACCGGGACGAAGGATAGTCGTGGCGCGGCACGACGCGAGCGGATCCGCGGCGCGGTAGCGGTAGGTGCAGGGCGGCACGGCTCCAGTACTTGGTCACGTGGTCACGTTGGCGTGGCAGTGCAGGCTGAAGTACCCACTAGCGGCTCGTCAATAAGTCCACAAGGCTCCGTGAGCAGTCCAGGTGGGGTTCAAGAAAAATCCAAAAAGCCCTTAAACACGTTCACTCCAAAATAGTATGGGCCCAGCAAAATTATTATAGATAGATTACCTAATTAGTTCATTTTATATTATGAACTTATAAAACATTAAATCAGAGATAATATCCAAGTTGACAAGTTTAGTATCACATAAACAATTACAATCAATTCAGCTTTCTTACAATTCATTGCTTTGTTAATAATAACAACAAAAATAGGGAGCATCAGATAACAACGGTTATCTCAAAATAACCTCAAGTTTCCTTGTTTAAAAGACTAGAGTGAGATTATATTAGTTTATACAAAACTTAAGTGTGGCTTTTATATTTAACAGTACTAATGGAATTCTGTCACAATTAGTAATTTAATTCAGCCATATTTTTGCTCAGTAGCAATTAGAATGGACATTTAAATACAAATAAAACAATAAACAACATATGAATATTGAAGACAAACACTTTAGACTTTTGTTTGATTGGAAACAACGAAATCATAATGTGTGAATTTATAATCAGCTGATTAGGCAACAATTCTCCTATTAGATAACTGATAAAGAGTGTTCTTGTATTTATGCAATTACTGGACGACCCATAATTACTGGCACAATGGCTATTCAGATTAAATACACTAAGAACTTTCTACAACAATAAACATAAATTAACAGGTTTTTTTTTTGTTAGTATTTTTAAATTAATATAAATGTGATAAGCACTGAAAGGAAAATATGTGGTAGTAGTTCACCTTGGCCTATTTATGAGTCGGCTCCCAAAAATCCAGCGAAACTGAAGGGCTTCCAGGCACACAGCGGCGACGAAATCCAGTGAGTCACAAGCAGCTCCGTAACTGATAACTCCCATCAGCTGTTCGTTATCAGTGCACATGCCACAGCATGCAGTTCGATGGGTGAGGTGAACAGTTCTCCGGAGTTCAAAGGTTTCAACAATTGACTACTCTTATCATGCAGGAAAGGCAACCGTGACGTATGGGCATTGGTATATTTGGTACAATGTCGGCGCGCTTCGACCTTGATAATCTTAAACTTTATAATGTAGAGTGATCAGTTCTACATTACCGATACCATAGCTCACCATAAAATTGCACACGTCACAGCACTCTCGTTTAACAAAGAAAAGGCCATATATCCGTTATTTATCGGTCGATTTCGACGACACTCGGTATATGAACATTATAATTGATACATGTATCGATGACGTCATCATAATTTGCTGACTTTGTTTGTCAAGGTCGCTTCACTCGTTGCCAACCCAATGCTATTCTTTCTCATTTTTATTGGTGGTTGTTATTCAGTTTTCATTCGGTTGGTGACTCACTACTGTCCTTTTACGATTATGTTGGCGACTTTTACTACTGTCCATTTGCGATTTAATTGGCGACTCTCACTACTGTCCGTTTGGGATTTAGTTGGCACTCTCATTTAACTATGAAGAGGCCATATATCCTTTATTTATCGGTCGATTTCGACTATTTTTGAAGGTCGCTTCACTGGATACCGAGACCTAAAAATGGCCGTATCTCCGTTATTTCCGGCCCGATTTCAACATACTTCGTCTACCCCAATAAATTTTTTCAGGTCCCATGTAATGCCGGTTGCCTATTTAGGAAATTGAAGGCGCTACAAACTTTAAAAATTCACATCTCACAAATTTATATGAATTTTCTACCGAGACTCAGTATTTAAGAGTATTAAATTACTCTCTACAAGACTAAATGACTACCATATCCCAGAATGTATTTTTAAGGCTACTTTATTGGAAGACCGAAATATAAATAAATTCGTTAAAAATCGGTTTACTGGCGAATTTTTACAAAACCTCGTATTAACGTTTATCAATGCACAGTCTAACATTTAACGTGCAAACAGTAAGTCTAACATATGTTTAAAGGTCACTTTACATAAAGACCGAAATATACATAAATTCGTTAAAAATCGGTTTAGTAGCGGATTTGTTCAAAACCTGGTATTTACTTTTACCAATGCATGGTCTAACATTTAACGTACAAATAGTACGTCTAATACATATTTAAAGGTCACTTAACTTGAAGACCAAAATATAAATAAATTCATTAAAAATCAGTTTACCATAAGATTTCTACGAAACTCAGTATTAAATTTTGCTAGTGTATAGTCCAACGTATAACGTGCAAACAGTACAACTAACATACGTTTTTAGGTCAGTTCACAGGGAGACCGAAGTACAAAAATACATTCGTATAACTTCTATTTACTAAGTAATTTTAACTAAAAACAGTGCTCTGGTTTACTAAGATGAACTAGTACTAGTACTAGTATATAAGGTAAAAGTAGTACGTCTAATGCGAGTTTCAGATTAAACTTTAATGGAAACCCAAAATATGAAAATATTCGTAAAAAATCTGTTTTATTTTCTTAATTTGACAAAACACGATATTTTAATTAAGTAGTCTGTAGTTGCACATATAACGTGCATTTAGTTTGTCTAACATGTGTTTCTAGGTCATTTTACCTAAAGAGCGAAGTACAATGAATTTGAACGCGGTTGTTTACGATAGCCGGTCACATTTACCTCAACATTGATTTTACCGTGAATTTGTTTTCGATTGTGTGTTTAGAGGAAGCATCGATAGAAAAAACCATGAAAAAGTATGTAACTTTTAATGAATACAAAAAATTCTCAGCTAGGAAATAGAAACGAACAGTCAGCAGACACTTACAACTCAACACATTTAAACTAAATATAAGGCATCGTTAATGGATTTAAATAGTATGAAACGCACATGTTATAATGCAAATAATAACTGTTTTTGTTTATTCATGTGGCATCCTTTTTACAATTTTTACTCATGTATCACGATTATAGATTAATATTTATAAGCTGGCTTATTTGACGTAATATCACATGACGGTAATTCAAACATTCAGCTCATGTAACAAACATGTTGAAACCTGTTAAAACATCGATCTGTGAAAGGTGGAAATAAACCGGTCTTTGGTTGGTCAAAAAAATTATGTGTTCTTCTCTGTGATTGGTCGGGAGAGGGATTAAGAGTTGAGGAGAAGTACTGAAACTAGATCTTGAGGATCACAGCGTCATTCTGCCCCCTGCTGGCATGTTGTTTAGAGGTCCCTGCGCTTCTCATCTTTGTGAATTATGTCTTGTATCACAGCGTACGTGTTTAATAACCGGCACGTTACTGTACTATTTGATAATGACAATAATCCGTGGTTTAAAGCTAAGGAGGTAGCTGATATTTTGAAATATAAAGAACCGAAAAAGGCAATAAGAGATCATGTAAGAGCAAAACTCAAAATACATTACAAAGACTTCAAGAAAGGCGAATGGTCCCTCTTGTCCAACATACATTCTCAAACAATTCTTGTAAATGAACCCGGTTTATATTAGTTAGTTATGAAGTCTAAAATGGAACTAACAGAAAGATTTTAAGATTGTGTTACATAAGAAGTCCTACCCTCCATACGGAAGCTTGGAACGTACAAACCTGTTGATGAAAATAAACTTTTAAAGAATAAAAACGCTCATCTCACACGGTTATTCGTAAACTCAAACGAATGCAACCAACAATTGTCCAACATGAAAAATCAACTTGAGGCTAAAAACCAATTCATAAATCAGTTGTTGCGTGACCAAGCACCTAAAGTGGCAGTCTTTCCTGAATATGACGATCTTAAACATGACTTATGTGTGTTAGTGTGTTAGTTACAAACATGAGTAGCGCAGGAATCGCTGACCATATCAAGGTGCAAAATGGCGCTTTATCACTCAGCAGATCAATCAGAGAATACGTTTAACAAGAGGGGCGTTTCACCCCTCTTGTATATTGTTGTAATGACATTCATGTTTTGCTCTTATGTGATCTCTTATCAGTTATGGATTGATTGTTAAAAACGTATGTTGTAAGATACCTGCGGGCGTCAAGGAGTGTGTACAAAAGACGGTTGTCCGAATGGCTCTTAGAGATAGGTACAGAAGCCTCTGAATAGCTACTGACTTCTGTTTATGATACTACATGACTAACACTTTGTCATCCGTCAACCAAGCGAGCTTAAGTCAAGCCAATGCTTTACGTGAGATAGAGAAGAAAATTAACACTTTTATTTCTAAATTGTATTCACAGAAGTAGTTTAGCAATAGTATTGTTACCTTTTTTTGTTCAATATAGTTTAAACATGTATTCTTTTTAACTGCCTGTACTGTTGGTTTATGTCACTTAATATCGCATAGAAACGGAGAAGAAGCAAAGTGGCATTAGTGATAGGGAGTGCTGAACGTTTTGACTATTAAGATCTTGTTTAGAATGCATGTTACAACTAGTTACTTATATAGAACGGAAAATGATGTTTAAAAGTGAAATTAAAGGGACATATACGAACGAACCATGAGAATCATGATTCATGAGTTCGTAGTTTTTATATCTAAGTTTATGCTTTTCATGCTTCCGCATGAAAGAACAATCATCTTCAAACACCGAGTACTGTAACCTTTACCGATGTATAGAACCAGTTGGTACAAATACTACATACGGGTTGGCTATTAAACACATATTTTATAATGCAAAACGCAAAATGTTTGAGATTTTGTGAGGTAATATAAACACTCAAGTTTTTATTTCCATATCGACTTATGACCACTGACACACTATTATCTAATTTATTATAAAAAATAGGTGTAAGGGATAGAAATAACATCAATATATTCTGTTAATGTGGCTATAAATATTATCCTTAGAAACCTATCAAAGTTATAATTGAAATTAAAGACATTTCTTTGTCTTGCTTTAAATAAAGTCCAAAAGAGTATGTTTGTTAACGGTTGTAGTTTTGCATTTCAGGAAGCGATGACATTATTTGATTAAAACTGGCGAAATACTAGTGGCTCTGTCCAAGTAGAATACCCGATGGTCATCACTCTCTCTTTGCGACACGGAGTTAACTACTAGGGCTGTTGGTGGGGCGATGTGCGCAAGTAGACCATTCGATGCGTACACTCCGTGGTTCATTGTTCTGTCTTCACTAAATTTTTCCCCCAAACAAACTTGGTGTTCATTCTTCCGGGATGATTGTGAGGGTAGTGGAAGTTTGATGACAGTAGGACAGAACAACAGCAACAAGAACTGCGATGCGTCTCTTTAGCGTTGAGCCAACCGCTTAAAAACGAACAATTGGCGAGTGCGCAACGGTTCTTCAAGTTCTTGTGTTGACCGAAACTCAGCGTAATGGTGGGTAGCAGAGTGGTGATTGAGGCGAGTGATTCGCAGCCGATGTCGGACATGTCAATCACCAACACTTGGGCCGTTGATTGGTTGAAGGAAGGTTTAACGTCCGTGATTAAAGTCTTTAAGACAAATTCTGTCTTTTTCAGTCCTTTGACGTGAATAAATGACCGATTAACAAGATATTTCCGTAGTTTACCGATCATCATATGATACGAAATATCGCCTTGATTCCAGTCGAGACAATGATAGCGTTTGGTCTGCCAATCACTCTCCTGAAGTTTGTCCTCTGACAGGAAATCTCGATCGAAAGATGGACGGACGATGCAATGTAACAGTAACGTACCAGAGGACACTTCAATTACAGCCACTTCTTTCACTATAAACTCTTTGTTATTATTCTTGAAACATTGAATGTCCATTACAATTGCTGATTTGTGATGAATGTCACTCCGCCACTGCATTTGTCGTCGTTGGTAATGATCATTTTTCATAAATGCTAGTGCATGAGTAACGATATGATAATAAAACAGTCCACTCCGCATATCGATTAAAAAAAAGAAATGAAGCAGGTGGCTTGTTCCTGCTAAAAGGATGGGACGTCCACGCATCAGTTATGTTTCTCGGAATTCGACGCAGGTGTTCTCTATTGTTCTGATTCTGACAGGTTTTAAATGTCTGTATATTGTTTTGCTTCTCAGAACTTTGGTGCAGGTGTTATATTGTTCTGATTCCTGGAATTCGGTGCATGTGTTCTATAGATTTATTGTTCTGACAGGTCTCGACATGTTGGTCTATTGTTCTAGGTGATCCATTGTTTCGATTCCTGGAATCGGCTCTAATGGGATGTGAGATTATATCGTTTTATGCACGAGGATTATGCGCATTTTTTGGGTGTTGTGCATTCAATGTTAGCGCCAACTCCGGCGTGACTCACTGGTGCCGTCGCCATTCTGCCTTTCCCGTCGTTTTTTGTTCTGCAATTTTCACCACTATCTGTTTTACATCACGCCGCTAGCGGTATTACTGTCTGTGTTAAACCTGTGACTCTCGGTACTCCGGTAAATCGGTCCACCCACAAGTTTTCTAATCGTTTCACAATGTCCATAATCATAATGTATATTTCATAGTCTTTCTTTTCGTCCAAATATATATTGCAATTATGCGTGGAACGACCATTGTGGTGTAATCGAATTTTCAAGAACACGTTACCCCGATTGTTGGGATTCTGTACTGTATTATAATAACCGGCATCGGTCCAACTGACAGTCGGCGAATCGTTCGAAGGTTTTAACACCAACCCAAAGTCTGTAGTATGGCCACAGACACTTTCACTGATGTTGTCGTTTCTGCTACCGCTACTGGTAATGCTGTCGTGGGAGAAATGATGGTTCTCTCGCTCTTTCATAAGAACGGAACAATGAAGTCGTTGATGGTGACGATGTCCACTTCCTGTCGTGAATGATCTCTTGCAATGCGAACACTCGCTTGACGTCGGCTCCAATGATGTCGCATTGGCGACGGTGGTAGGGCCAGAAGCGACCGGTCGTGACGGTGCTGCCACTGATGGTTGTGGTTCAGCAGTTTGTGGTGGAAAATACGCGGGACTGTCTTCCATCGCTTCCAACTCCTCTAACAACGTACGGATCGATTCGTCCACTTCGGATGCACTAGTCATATTTGAATGTACTCTACGATAGCATTAGTTGAACTGACGGAATCTATAACGGTGCGTCGCAAACGCGTACCTGCGCAAATAATGTTTTCAAACGGTCTTCTCTGTGGATGACTCACAGCTACTATAATTAAATAATGTCTGTTGAAGTTTCATTTTATAACGTGCTTTACAATATTTACAAAATTGTGAGATGTAAGAATGATGTTGTATGTAGAGTCATAGTGCATACTGTAAATGGTGATAAATTCTTTAGCTTTGTTCAAGATGTTAACTCCGTTGAGAACATTCTCTATCGTGAAGCAAACTGCGAAACCTTCTTTCTTTGCTTTACTTAAAGCTTGATTCAGTGTTCTTTTCGGTATACGGATACACTTGTATTCACACACTCCATACGTCTTCAGTAGTGAATCTTTTACTAACACACAGAAGTCATGTTTAAGATCGTCATCTTTAGGAAAGACTGCCACTTTAGGTGCTAGGCCACGCAACAACTGATTTATGAATTGGTTTTTAGCCTCAAGTTGATTTTTCATGCTGGACAATTGTTGGTTGCATTCGTTTGAGTTTACGAATAACCGTGTGAGATGAGCGTTTTTATTCTTTAAAAGTTTATTTTCATCAACAGGTTTGTACGTTCCATGCTTCCGTATGGAGGGTAGGACTTCTTATGTAACACAATCTTAAAATCTTTCTGTTAGTTCCATTTTAGACTTCATAACTAACGAATATAAACCGGGTTTATTTATAAGAATTGTTTGTGAATTTATGTTGGAAAAGAGGAACCGTTCCTCTTTCTTGAAGTCTTTGTAATGTATTTTGAGTTTTGCTCTTACATGATCTCTTATTGCCTTTTTCGGTTCTTTATATTTCAAAATATCAGCTACCTCCTTAGCTTTAAACCACGGATTATTGTCATTATCAAATAGTACAGTAACGTGCCGGTTATTAAACACGTACGCTGTGATACAAGACATAATTCACAAAGATGAGAAGCGCAGGGACCTCTAAACAACATGCCAGCAGGGGGCAGAATGACGCTGTGATCCTCAAGGTCTAGTTTCAGTACTTCTCCTCAACTCTTAATTAATCCCTCTCGCGACCAATCACAGAGAAAAACACATAATTTTGACCAACCAAAGGCCGGTTTATTTCTACCAATCACAGATCGATGTTTTAACCGGTTTCAACCTGTTTGTTACAAGAGCTGAATATTTGAATTACCGTCATGTGATATTACTTCAAATAAGCCAGCTTATAAATATTAATCTATAATTGTGATACATGAGTAAAAATTGTGTCTGCTGACTGTTCGTTTCTATTTCGTAGCTGAGAATTTTTTGTATTCATTAAAAGTTACATACTTTTCATATTTTTTCTATCGATGCTTCCTCTAAACACACAATCGAAAACAAATTCACGGTAAAATCAATATTGAGGTAAATGTGACCGGCTATCGTAAACTAAGATTAGGGATTAGATAGTATTATATGTAACACTATAGAATACTGAGTTTCGTAAACAGCCGCGTTCAAATTTATTGTACTTCGCTCTTTAGGTAAAATGACCTAGAAACACATGTTAGACAAACTAAATGCACGTTATATGTGCAACTACAGACTACTTAATTAAAATATCGTGTTTTGTCAAATTAAGAAAATAAAACAGATATTTTACGAATATTTTTCATATTTTGGTTTTCCATTAAAGTTTAATCTGAAACTCGCATTAGACGTACAATTTTTACCTGTATACTAGTACTAGTACTAGTTCATCTTAGTAAACCAGAGCACTGTGTTTAGATAAAATTACTTAGTAAATAGAAGTCATATGAAAGTATTTTTGTACTTCGGTATCCCTGTGAACTGACCTAAAAACGTATGGTAGACGTACTGTTTGCACGTTATACTTTAGACTATGCACTAGCAAACTTGAATAATGAGTTTCGTAAAAATCTGATGGTAAACAGTTTTTTAACGAATTTATTTATATTTCGGTCTTCAAGTGAAGTGACCTTTAAATGTGTATTAGACTTACTATTTGTACGTTAAATGTTAGACTATGCATTGGTAAACGTAAATACCAGGTTTTCTAAAAATCCGCTACTAAACCTATTTTTAACGAATTAATTTATATTTCGGTCTTCCTGTAAAGTAGCCTTAAAAATATATTCTGGGATATGGTAGTCATTTAGTCTTGTAGAGAGTAATTTAATACTCTTAAATACTGAGTCTCGGTAAAAAATTCATATTAGTTTTTGAGAAGTTTGGTTGAAATCGGGCCGGAAAGAACGGAGATACGGCCATTTTTAGGTCTCGGCATCCAGTGAAGCGACCTTGAAAAACAAAGTCGGCAAATTATGATGACGTCATCGATACATGTATCAATTATAATGTTCATATACCGAGTCTGGTCAAAATCGACCGATAATTAACGGATATACGGCCTCTTCATAGTTAAATGAGAGTGCCAACTAAATCTCAAACGGACAGTAGTGAGAGGTGCCAATTAAATAACAAACGGACAGTAGTAAAAGTCACCAAATACATCGTAAAAGGACAGTAATGAGTCACCAAACGAAACAACTTAATAACAACCGCCAATAAAAATGAGAATGAATAGCATTGGGTTGGCAACGAGTGAAGCGACCTTGACAAACAAAGTCGGCAAATTATGATGACGTAATCGATACATGTATCAATTATAATGTTCATATACCGAGTGTCGTCGAAACCGACCGATAAATAACGGATATACGGCCTCTTCTTTGTTAAACGAGAGTGCCAACTAAATCGCAAACGGACAGTAGTAAAAGTCGCCAACATAATCGTAAAAGGACAGTAGTGAGTCACCAACCGAATGAAAACCGAATAACAACCGCCAATAAAAATGAGAACGAATATTATTGGGTTGGTAACGTTAGGAATACCGCACAGAAATTTATTATACTTTCATATAATTAATTATGCATTCATCTAATTAACTATGCTTTCATATAATTAATTATTCATTCTAATTAATTATGGATACATCTAATTAATTATTCATGCATCTTATTAATTATTCATACATATAATTAATTGTGCATAATGAGTAGTATGAGGTACGCGCACTGTTAAATGTTAATGTTTTCTTCATACATGCGCGCTCCATCCCTGCGAACAAAATAAATTGTTCACACCGGCAGCCCGGCGCCACGGTTCCTGGAAGTCCATTGTTCTCTAAAATGCTGCCCATTAGGAGCAACTGCGTAGAAAGAGGAAAGTGGTGGAAGGGGGAGAAGGAGGAGTAGGAGGAGGGGGGTGCGAGCAAATTGAGTAAATGTGTGGCGGGGGAGGAGAAGGGAGTGGGGGAGGGGAAGAGGGTGAGAGCAAAATGAGTAATGTGTGGCTGGTGAGGAGGGGGAGGGGGAGGGGAGGTCATTGAACTCACCCTCATGGCGTCACCCACACACCCGCCACACGCCGGTCTCTTAATAACCCCCTACTACTGCGCTAGTAGGAACACCGGGCTGTTGTACCGAGCGTCTGCGCTAGTAGTAACACCGAGCTGATGTACCGAGTGTTTGCCTAGTAGTAACACCGGGCTGATGTACCGAGCGACTGCGCTAGTAGTAACACCGGGCTGGTGAACCGATCGACTGTGCTAGTCCAACACCAGGCTGGTTTACCGAGCGACTGCGCTAGTAGTAACACCAGGCTTATGTACCGAGCGACTGCCCTAGTAGGAACACCGGGCTGTTGTACCGAGCGTCTGCGCTAGTAGTAACACCATACTACTAGTGGATGAGCTCGGTATACCAGCCCGGTGTTACTACGCTCGCAGTCGATCGGTACACCAGCACGGTGTTACTACTAACGGAGTCGAACAGTACATAAGCCCGGTGTTGCTACTAGGCAGTCGCTCGGTCCACCAGCCAGAAAAAACTACTAGCAGAGTCGCTCGGTACTCCAGCCCGGTGTTAATACTAGCGGAGTCGCTTAGTCCATCAGCACGGTATTCCTACAAGCGCAGTCGCTTGGTATACCAGCCAGATGTAACTACTAGCACAGTCACTCGGTACAACAGTCCGGTATTACTACTAGCGCAGTCGCTCGGTACAACAACCTGATGTTACTACTAGCGCAGTCGCTAGGTATACCAGCCCGTTGCTACTACTATCGCAGTCGCTTGGTACACCAGTCAGGTGTTACTACTAGTGCAGTCGATCGGTACACCAGCTCGGTGTTACAACTAGCGGAGTCGCTCGGTACATAAACCCGGTTTTACTATTAGCTCGGTAGTCTCTCGGTAAATCAGCCCGGTGTTAGTACTAGCGCAGACGCTCAGTACACCAACCTGGTATCACTACTAGCGCAGTCGATCGGTACACCAGCACGGTGTTACTATGAGCGGAGTCTAACGATACATCAGACTGGTGTTTCAACAAGCGCAGTCGCTTGGTACATAAGCCCGGTGTTACTCCTAGCGCAGTCGCTCGGTACATAAGCCCGTTGTTAATACTAGCGCAGTCGCTCGGTAAATCAGCCCAGTGTTACTACTAGCTCAGTCGCTCGGTACATCAGCCCGGTGTTATTACTAGCGCAGTCGCTTGGTACAAAATCATGGTGTTACTGCTAGGCTGTCGCATGGTACGCTAGCCCGATGTGACTACTAGCGTAGTCGATCGGTACACCAGCCCGGTGTTACTACTAGCGCAGTTGCTCGGTACATCAGCTTGGTGTTTCTAATAGCGTAGTCGCTCGGTAGATCAGCACGGTTACTACTACTACTACAGTTACTACTAGCGTGGGCATACGGTACACCAGCACTGTGTTACTACTAGCGCAATCGCTCGGTACCTCATCCTGGTGTTACTACCAGCGCAATCTATTGGTAAATCAGCCTGTGTTACTACTAGCGGAGTCGCTCAGTACATCAGCCCGGTGTTACTACTATCGCAGTCGCTCGGTACATTATCACGGTGTTACTACTACCGCAGTCGCTCGGTACACCAGCACGGTGTTACTACTAGCGCAGTCGCTTGGTACATTGGCTCAGTGTTACTACTAGCGCAGTCGCTCGGTACATCTGCCCGGTGTTACTACTAGCGAAGACGATCGGTACATCAGCCCAGTGATATTACTAGCGCAGTAGCTCGGTACATCAGCCCAGTGTTACTATTAGTCCAGTCGATCGGTTCAAAAAATTCAAAATTCAAAATTCTTTATTTGTATATGACAATTTTTTACAATTGTACTACAAACGTCAAAAATGTGTCCATATATATATATATATATATATATATATATATATATATATATATATATATATATATATATATACATACACATTCAATATTAAGTTGTTTAGTTTTTACAATTATAAATTACACCATTTTCACTTAAAATAAATTAATCAAACAAAAATATAACCAATATATGAAATTGTAATTCAAGCAGCCAAAAAATCACCAACAGAGTTAACTGCTCTTTCTGCAAGATAGTCTTTTAACAAAATTTTGAAATTTTTGCCATTTTATTTGTTGAGGGCCTTTGTTAAATAGCTTAGGCCCAATGTTTTGTGGGAGAGATGCCGCTAGTTCCAATCTGTGGGAGGTCTGTCTGTGATATTGCCGTTGCCAGGTGTTATATGCATGAACGTCTGCTCCGGTTTTGAATTTAGCGTATTTAAATTTATAAAAAATGAGCATTTCATGGATATAATGAGATGGAAAAGTTAAAATATTTATTGATTTAAAAAAGTTCGGCAAGACGTTCGTCTATTTACTCCAACCATAATACGAATTGCTCTTATCTGAAATCTAAAGACTCACCAGCCCGGTGTTACTACTAGCGCAGTCACTCGGTACATCAGCCTGGTGTTACTACTAGTGCAATAGCTCGGTACATCAGCTCGGTGTTACTACTAGCGCAGTTGCTCGGTACACTCGCATGGTGTTACTACTAGCGCTTTCACTCGGTGCACCAGCCCAGTGTTACTACTAGCGCTGTCTTTCGGTACATCAGCGGAGTCGCTCGGTATACCATCTCGTTGTTACTATTAGCGCAGTCGTTCGGTACACCAGCCCGGTGTTACAGCTAGCGCCGTTGCTCGGTACAGTAGCTCGGTGTTACTACCAGGGCAGTCGCTCGGTACATCAGTTCGGTGTTACTACTAGCGCAGTCGCTCGGTACATCAGCTCGGTGTTACTACTAGCGCAGTCACTCGGTACATTCGCATGGTGTTACTACTACCGCTTTCACTCGGTGCACCAGCCCAATGTTACTACTAGCTCTTTCGCTCGGTACACCAGCGGAGTCGCTCGGTAAACCATCCCGTTATTACTACTAGCGCAGTCGCTCGGTGCACTAGTCCGGTTTTACTATTAGCGCAGTCGCCCTTTACATCAGCCCGGTGTTACTACTAGTGCAGTCGCTCGGTACATCAGCCCGGTGTTACTCCTAGCGGAGTCGCTCGGTACACCATCCTGTTATTACTACTAGCGCAGTCACTCGGTGCACTAGTCCGGTGTTACTATTAGCGCAGTCGCCCTTTACATCAGCCCGGTGTTACAACTAGTGCAGTCGCTCGGTACATCAGCCCGGTGTTACTACTAGCACAGTTGCTAGGTACATAAGCTCGGTGTTACTACTAGTGCAGTCTCTCCTTATATCAGCCCGGGGTTACTACTAGCGGAGTCGCTCGGTACACGGTACATCAGCCCGGCGTTACTACTAACTAGTGCAGTCCGCTGTCCAGTGTCACTTCTAGCATAACTAGAGGCCTGGGATCATGTAATATTTCTTTTTTTATCATCCAGTCGTCTTAAACACCGCTTAAAGTGATGGAGGGATTAGTTTAATTGTACATATTTTATTTTATTTTTACATTATAATTATGCAGGTTACATACCGTGTGAGATAAAAGATAAGTCTCCAGACGTTTTTTGACTAGGCGTTTGTTGACTAGCGGAACTGAAGTGTAAAAAGGTGCACAATGGAAATTAAACGATTTGCTAACCATTGGAATTGTTTTGAAAAATTGTTCCACGCTAAATAAATGCCGTTATATATATTTTAATGGGTATTGAATATTCATGGATGACAATATTATGGCGGAGAACCATTGCCGATAAAATAGTAGGGTTTATTCAAAATTCAATTGTCAGCCGCCGTGCGTAGGGGTGATAGAGGGACGCAGGTGCGAAATCCATGCCATATTGATGGTCCCATGCGGCATAATTGAAAGGGGGGAGCAACATCACTCAACCGTTTGCTAATGTGTGAGTGTGTACGTGCGTGCGCATATGTGTGTGTGTGTGTGTGTGTGTGTGTGTGTGTGTGTGTGTGTGTGTGTGTGTGTGTGTGTGTGTGTGTTTGTAATTTATATGTATTATACTGAAATCTAAAGGACAAGTTTAGTATCGAGGAATTCACATATTAAACTTAAGAGGTTTGTGTTCGCCACATTTAAAATGTTTTTAAGTAATTAAATTTCGTCAAAGACGAGATCAAATGTACCACGATTTTACAGTCAATTTTGAAATAGTTTCAAAAAATTGTACTATTCAAGAGGACTGTAGTAAAAATAATTGAGACCCTCGACGGCTCTCTGACTGGTCTATACTAGTACAGAGGTCGACATTGGGTATAACAAAATGAAGCTGTCACAGTATTGGTAAGTCTTTTGGCTATCCAGCGTGACAACTTCCCTTCCTTGGTTCCTCCTTGTCTCTTCTGGGGGCTTGACTCCCAGTTGAGTCTGGATACCCAGTCTAGTCCAAGTCCTTGGAGGGAGTAGTGGATCTTCCTTGCAGCCTGGGGCGGGTACCTGGGAGGAAGGGCCCTTACCCGACACACCAACCATAATACACATCAGCCCAGAGATGATTAGTAACAATGTCACTATCTCTTTTATTAGTTGTTTTTATATTGTTGAAAACTGTCGAAAATAGTCTAGGTTGTAATTTTTCTCTCCCGTTTGATGCATTAATCATTCTGGATTATTAGTTACCGTGGATTCTACACTTTTTTTGAAACCGTAGTTATTCCCGGTTGGTCTTCGGTCTGCCGGGCTTGGGGACGAACCGTCACGGGGCCACCCTCTGGCTCTGTGCGATGGCGGTCCCTGCCTGGTGGACTTAGGGAGACGTCGGGTTAGAGGGCGAATCGCCCTGGGGTGTTGTCACCCACAGAGCCCTAGAGCTAGGTAAGGCTCTCTCTCCCTTTCTGGAGCAAGGCAGACTGACCCCATCCTACCATCTTTCCCATCCCTCTTTCCCCTCTTTCCGGTGGCTGTACAATATCCCAAGGGAGACGTGCCTAGCCGGCTAAGCCGGGGCCTCCTACTACCCCCAAAAACAAACAAACAAAAATAATCGAGCTGAGTTATGACAGTATGGTTTAAAGAGAAAATTTCATATGTATTGCTAATTTTACTGGCCAATAGCCGTTATAGCATATCAAATACCAGTCATGAAAAACAAATATACCTATATCAGGTCACTTAAGCATTTGATCTATGTTTATATATTTTTTGTACTATCTATAATTATTTGTTTTTGCTTGAAAATTGAAATTTATTACCTAAACAATATTTTACTTACCCAAATTACGAGATTAATAAAACAATGTCACTATCTCTTTTATTAGTTGTTTTTATACTGTTGAAAACTGTCGAAAATAGTCTAGGTTGTAATGTTTCTCTCCCGTTTGATGCATTAATCATTCTGGATTATTAGTTATCGTGGATTCTACACTTTTTTTGTCTCGGAAAAGAATGTCCGCTGAAACCATGATAGAAGGTTTCTTTAAATAGCAAATATCATAACAACCTTTCAGAACACAGAAAGGTAAACACAAACATTAGTTAGACAGTTTGAGCTGCAATATCTGAAATAAAATCGATTAACTTAGAACATTACAATGTTATAACGAATACATTATAATATACTACATAGTATAGTCACTAAAAAAAGTTGTTGCACAACAATGTAAAATCATTCCTGGAAATAAGTCCTACATTATAAACTATCAGCCTTGTGCATCTTGACGCGTTATTTGAAGATAATATTGAGAACACAGATTAATTAATTTAAAAAATAATTAAAACAAAAGTAAAAGTAAAAAGTACATATTTAAAATTAATAATTGTTACTTCTTTATATTTGAAGCTTTGATATACCTTATATTTTATAACTTTTCAAAAACAGGTGTACTCTATGACGTCAATAGTGTTCGGTACACTGTGATACTTGTTTCAGTCAACGAGGTATAAATATATATTGAGGTCTCGTCTCGTGTTAAAAAAGTGAAGTCTCAATGGGGGATATTTTAGTAAAAAAATCTGGCCAAATTTTAATAAAGACCACCTTAACTTGTGAAGAGAGGATTTGATTGGTTGTTGCCAAGGGAGCAAAGTTATATTGAGGGTAAAAATGGCTTTCATCAAGTAGCCTTAAGTTTTTTTCTCCCAGACAAGACCTCTATATATATTTTCCTCTTTGGTTTCCGTAAAATAAAATAAACAAAATTTCAACGATGCAAACCAGCTGATAAAAACTGAACCAAAGGAAGTAGGAATGCCAACTCATGATCATGTATTGATCTTAATCAGTGATTTATGGTTAATAGGATGCGTAAAAACACCCTGTACAATGCTCACACAAAAGTTTAACATGGTTTGGAACGGCAACCTCGTGGATTTTCTGTGGATTTTCTTGACCTGCAAACGATATTTGTAGAACTACCACAGTCCAAGCTACATTGATACTATAGTTACATTAGGATTGGCACCACTGTCGAGTGGCGACTCAGGTGAAATCCGCAGATGGTCAGAGGTCAAGATTCCTATCACCTGTTCCTATTGAAGACACAATCCACTCTACACTGTAGTATAAAAGTATTTTTTTCCGAAAACTCATCGTTCCACAAAGTATCGGATATTTTAAACATCACAGGCTAAACCATTTTTTGTTAAGTTATGAGCTTTTGACACATTTTCATACTCTGCATGGTCAGCTTATTACCAATTTTACAGGTTTCCAAAAATGACCAGAAGTGTCCTCGCAATCCACTATAAAGCAACTGAACGACATTATATGAGGTAAAATTATTACCTCCCACACAGCACACAACGTCCCCAGGATATCCCATTTGTGTCCCACACATCCCATTGCAATCCCAGGATAAGCAGGATATCCCTAGGATATCCTGCTATGTCCCGGGATATTGTGGAAGTCCCAGGGATGTCCACGATCTCCCGGGATAACGTGGATATCTTGGGGACATCCCACGTACATCCTTTATATCCCAGAACAATTTTAGTATAATTAATTGCAAGTTTTATTTATAGTTTTAGTATTTAAACAAAATTGAATAATAAGCATAATGATCAGATATCAACAATAAAACATGCATAAAGGAAGTATAAATTTACAGTTTATATATCGATGAAATATGCATAGAATTCTGACAATTTATAAGAAAAGAAAATGCAAATTGCATTATTAGTTTATACCAGTACACTAGTAAAATTAACGGCCAACCCCATCTACAATAATCCCCTTTTAAAGAAAGAGAAAAAATTTGGCGCGCCGGCGCCTGCACAGTACCCCAGCAGGCCAGCAACAGGTCAACAGACGACAGACCAGACAGTGGTTGTAACGGTCAACGGTCCGTCTTATCTTGGTCGGTGGGTTGTTCTCTACCTCGTTGGGTGGGTTGTACTGACTTTTAGACTAATTTCCACTTCCACAAGTTTTACATTTTGCGCGTTTGTTAATTGAGAAAAATAACATTATCGTCATTCAAGACTAACTACAACTGTTTTGTATACAACAGTACTGTTTCTTGGTAAGTAACATCCTTTTTTAAAACAAATTTATAGTACGTACAGGTTAACCCTAGTTTATTTTACTTCATAAATGTAATAAAGAGTTATTCCCCTAGGATGGTTTCACAGTTTATTGTAGTACTTGAATCACAATGAAACAGTACTGAATAAATTTAGTCACAGTCTGTTTCACGATTGGAAAACCAGGCCTTCCTTACTGTCATAAGCCAATGTTAAAATTGACACTAGTCTTATGGACAGCCAGCCACTTGTGCAACACACTGTACAATACACAGTCCTAGATGACAGAATGATACTGTCATGCGTATTATTGGGAAAGCGTAGGAATTAGACTATATCATTTGCATTGGGCTAATTAAGTTTTTAATTTTTGTCTTTTATCTGCTGATTTGTGAAGAAATTCTGTATTTAAAATCCTGACTCTAGGCCTGATGATAATGGCTTTAACCTAGGATTATATAAGTTCTCTTTATTATAAGTACTAGGCCTATTTAATATCTAAATACTACCTTAAGGCAATAAGGATATTTATATTTTAATAGCGGTCAAATAAATTGCCAATTGAGGGCATGGTTTGCCAGGCTATCAACTAAGATCAGCCAATAGTAGATGTGCTGCATTGCCAAAACTCCACACCAGCTAATCGAAATAACATTCGAGTGATATTTTTCTGTGGCAACAGTGACAGCGTACAGCCATGCTATTGGCCACAGCCTAACTGTCAATTTATTTGTCCGCTATTATAGTACTGTACATTACACTAAATTTGGTTTAAGAAAAAATAAAACTCATAAACTGCTTAAGCCTAACAGTAAACAACTAATTCTAAGCTTTCATAGAATATTTGACTTCAGGATTTCCAATCAACTTAGTTAACGACATTATTCAGTTAGTTTTATATAATATAGTCATTTAATTTTACATTTCAGGACACTATAATCACTTGAAATAGGCCTAAATCCTACATCAAATTATGTAAAATTAAAATGTTATATAGGGCCTCATAAATCCTACATATGGTAAGTTATTGTAATACTTTTTTCCTTGTTAGCACCTATTATTATTATTAGTGCTTATGCTAATTTTGAAGAGAATATCGAAGAACACATTGCATTTTATCCTTTGATTAACTTAAGTGTGGTAAATCAACCCTTTATTTTAATAAACTATAATCATGATGCTAGGTGCTAAGAAAAATCAGCTTCATTGTGTAATTTAGAATGAATGAATAAAAAGCGTACGACAAGGTAAAAATATAAAATCTTTTAAAACTGAACCTAAATTGTGATATGATCTTAAACTTAAAGGGCCTTATGAGGGAAGGGGGAGGCCTACATTAAAAGTAAATATGTGCTTTCAGGAAATTATTAGGCCTAGTTTTCTTGCTAATCAATTTATTTTAATTAGCATGTGTCTCTGTTTAGGAGCTGGTCAGAATCAGTTTGCCGAGGCCAAAGTAAAACACATTGGATTCATGTGATTCAGACCCTAAACGAATCAACTCCTTATATGAAGAGAAATCCAGGTAAAATTATAGAAAACATTCTGTTTATTAAAGAAGCTAAGTTAGAATACCGGTACTATGATTAAGTACAGTAGGCTACTTCATTTGATTATGCAAGGTCTAAGATAGCCTTGACACCTATCAAAATGATTACAATTTAGTTACTAACACAATTGCTTGAAGGTGTCATAAGTTGAAATCACTAATAGGGGCCTATTATAATAACCAATATACATAAGTTGACAGGATCAGTTAATGTTTTGTCAAGTACATGGTCAACACTGATTTTGCTACTTTTTATTTAAGTCTATTCTGTGTATGAGCCAATGTGAATCTTTAAACTGAAAAAAACAATATTTTAACTAAAATACACCATTAATACATTTAAATCATGATTTTTATATTCCAATTCAGAGGTTTTAAAAATTAAAGCCAGGAACGGCACCAGTTCGTCATTCTAGTCCAATAGGTTAAGAGTTAAGTCTTTATATCTCTATTATATATGATTGTATATTAATGAAACTTTGTATGTTCCTTAGTTGTGGTCTATTGATATTTACATAACAAGTTTTTTTACCGTCCGCATAGCCGCAAACTTGCTTACTTAGCCCTAATGTTATTCTAACGAGGAGAATAAGTAAAGTTTGACAGGTATCTCCCTTAATTATAAACTTAAATTAATAAAACTTGGTATATAGCTTTATCTGGTTGAGTTTTACTGATAATTGCATAACAAGACAGTTCTTATCCTCCGTGACGCAGGAAACCTGGGTAAGTTACTGAGGCCTAATGTTATCCTTATGGAGAGTAAATAAAATTTGATATCTCGATTATTTATGAATGTATATTGATGAAACTTGGTATGTGGCTTCACCTAGTACTGGTGTATTATTTTTGCACAACAAATTTGTTTTTTATCATCCCGATAGCAGCATACCTGCATACTCAGCCATAATGTTATTTTCATGGAGAATAAGTAAAGTTTTATATCTCTCTTAATTACAAACATGAATTATTAAAACTTGGTATGTAGCTTCACTTGGTTGTGTTATATTGATAACTGCTTAAACACACACTTCTTATCTTTCTTGTTGCTGCAAACCTGCGTTTCGTACTCAGTCCTAATGTTTTTTTATGGAGAATAAATAAAATACTATATTCACTTATTTATTTATGTATTTTTATGAAACTTGGTAAGTTGCTTTATGTGATAGTGAGTAACATAGAGGGCTATATGCATTAGAAATTCGCTGAGTACGCAGGTTTGATATCTCTCTTAGTTATGAACCTAAATTAACATGTTTGCTACCGAACTTCACGTGTGTCTGCCGCATGGGTGTTCGTATTGTACCAAAGGTAAATTATATACTTCCAGAATAGCCCAATGCAAAAATATAAAAACATACCTTCAGTCCAAATTTGTTATGCAAGTTTCAACTGTTATTATGGTTCAAAATATCAATGAACAACATCTGACTCATTTATAAACAACAATTGTACTCATTTTGTTTTTATTGCCCCTGAACTGGTAGAACTATTATAGTGGTTTTAAATAACCGTTCCGTCACCAGTTCGAAGTTTTTGTAGATTCCTACAACCTCAGGTTTTGATGCGGTTGCGTCATGTTCACGTAGTGCAGGTCAATTGTTTCAAGCTAAAACTGCATTTTGGTCTAGAAGACGTCGTCGTCAAAGTTTTTAAAAAAACACGAAAAACATGAGATACACACATTGACACATTTAAACATGTAAATAAAACTACTGGTCGTATACACACGACTCAAAACCCGCTATTTGATTCCGTCACGGTAGGCAGTGGCGGCGCTAGGACACTGAGGTCGACGGCGACGTTGACCAGATGTTGTTATCAGGTGCCTTGATAATGGACTCATCCTTGGGGGGTGGGAGTTTGCAGTTATCAAGGTAGATGGACTCGCCCGCCGAATTTAAATGTGAGCTGTGTTAGAGTTTTTCGTTTAATACTGACTCGCTATCTTGTCTGAAGGCTTTGTAAATGTGGAACTCTTCTAATGTAAAAAATACTCTTTTATTGCCGATATGTAGATAATATATTGGTCCTATTTGATGGAAATGCCCGCCAACTACAGTTATTAAATAATTACATGAACAGCTTATCTCCAAAATTAAACTTCACTCTAGAAACTGAAACCAACAATAAAATCAACTTTTTAGCCCTCACAATAGAGAAGCTCAATAATAAGTTAAAATATAGTATTTACAGGAAATCAACCAAAACTAATCAAACGATTCACGCCACCTCGTATCACCCGTTTAGCCACAAGTTAGCTGCTTATAATAGTATGGTCAATATAATGTTCAATTTGCCCTTATCACCTGATGACTACTCCGCAGAATTAAATACCATTAAACATATCGCTCTTTCAAATGGCTATGACACGAAAATGACTGATAGGCTTGTAAACAAACATTTGAAAAAGAGAGAAAAATTAAATAATACAGACAACGATTCATCGCCAAAACAAAATATGTTCCCGTAGAATACGGCCATAGGTTACACTACTTACTTAAGAAGGAGCTGAAAAGGTTTAACATTATCTCAGCACTTAGGACCTCAAATAAAACTGAGCGGCTACTTAAATCAAAAATAGGACCTGACAAAAATAAATTAGAAAAAACTGGAGTATACAAACTAAAATGCAATGATTGCGATAAATACTATCTTGGTCAAACAGGGCGCTCTTTTTTAAAACGCATTAAGGAACACAAACCCAACCCAAAAATTAATCCCTAGAAGTCTAGTTATGCTCAACACGTCTTCGATGAAGAACACAGCGTTGAAATTATTGAGAACAATGTGGAAATATTAGAAATTTGTAAGAAAGGGCCCATATTAGACACATTAGAAGAGTTCCACATTTATAAAGCCTTTAGACAAGATAGCGGGTCAGTATTAAACGAAAAACTCCAATACAGCTCACATTTAATTTTTAATCAAATTATTAAAAGTGAAATTTGGCGGGCGAGTCCATCTACCTTGATAACTGCAAACTCCCACCCCCCAAGGATGAGTCCATTATCAAGGCACCTGATAACAACATCTGGTCAACGTCGCCGTCGACCTCAGTGTCCTAGCGCCGCCACCGCCTACCGCGACGGAATCAAATAGCGGGTTTTGAGTCGTGCGTATACGCCCAGTAGTTTTATTTACATGTTTAAATGTGTCAATGTGTGTGTCTCATGTTTTTCGTGTTTTTTAAAAACTTTGACGACGACGTCTTCTAGACCGAAATGCAGTTTTAGCTTGAAACAATTGACCTGCACTAAGTGAACATGACGCAACCGCGTCGAAACCTGAGGTTGTAGGAAACTACAAAAACTTTGAACTGGTGACGGAAAGGAAATTTAAAATCACTATAACAGTTGTACATTTTTATGGATTTTTATTATGCGTCACATGTATGTGACGTCGGTCTATAGCATTGTTTTACTGATGAAAATATATATGAATTGTACTGCTGACAGATTGTCACACATGTGTGACTCAAAAATAAAATATATTTATCAAATTGTATTGGTAATGAAATAAACAACACTGTTCAGCTAAACAACGTAGGTTTATTCAAAACTAAATAAAGTCCCCTCACTAAAAACATCGTCTATCACACGGTCAATTTCACTTAAAGTCATGACATCTCTCCTCTTCCTTACTTTTCACGTTTTGCCTTCTTCATTTATCACCCAACAGCACAGAAACAGCAGTTTATTATAACATAAACAAACGAATAATACGAGGGTTAGAATCACGTGAATCTCAACCATGGTTCAGCGTAATGTAAACAACAGGTTGGCTAACACACCCCTAGAGTCAAAACGAAATATCCACGCTCGGACCAAGCGACCCTTATGTGTGACAGACATTCCTATAGCCCGATATGCAGTTAAAAATACGATCAAATACATTGACAGGCTGCCAAAGCGTATTTAGTAACAATAATAGGCTCGAGTCACAAATACGTGACGTCGGGCTGTGGTTAGCGCTCCACGCGTCACAGATATGTGACATGTGAAATCCCAGATAAAGGATGCTACAGATACAGTTCTCTGGTTTTGAGCAACATGTCCACGAGTCTTGCGAAAACCGGTCTTTATAGCGCAAAACCGGAGCGTCACAAACACGTGACGTCGGTCTATTGAAAGTCTAAATTTGGAGTCGGTAGCGAACGTGTTAATAAAACGAAGTGACTACGTACACGTCCAATGTAAAGGCAAATTCACATCGCTACCGGTTAGGTTAGGTTTAGTTAGTTTTACGTTACGTTACGTTAGGTTAGGTTAGGAGCTTTTCTGGCTCTTAATCTGTTTTAAAAATCACAGGAAAAGTAACGTACAGTGCATAATTTGGAACGGACGTGAACAGTAGCTGCTCACGTCGGACGTGTACGTAGCCTCTGCCTTAATAAAACTTGGTATGTAGATAGACTTGTAATTTGTAACTTGGTATCTGGTTGAGTTATATTGATTATCACAAAAAACCATATTTCTTATCTTCCTTGTGTCAGCAAACCTGAGTACTCAGCCATAATGTTATTCTTATGGAGAATAAATAAAATGCTATATATCACTTATTTTATGAATACGTTCATGGGAAACTTGGTAGGAGGCTCTATGTAGTAGTGAGACTTATATATGTGCATTGGAAATTCGCTGAGTACGCAGGTTTGCTGCGACGGGGGTATTTTTGGATAAAATGTTACCCAAGGTTATATGGAGTATTAGCTTAATTTTTTTCTTTTCAGGAAACGAGGCCATGATGAAGATGAAAACAGAGAAGGAATTTAATCAACAACCACTACTTACTGTGTGTTTACATCCCCTGGTTTATATAACTTACATTTTGGTTTTATATAAACTTATTTTTACTGCAATTATACTGCCATTTTGTTTGAATTCATTACTGTATTATTTAAAAAAATCCTTAATTGTTTGTATCACATCACCGAACAATTATAATTTGGAATCCATTCTTCAATTTTTAAAATCTGGATTTGATTTATAAGTTGTGTATATATTTCCAGTGTCAATCCATTTAAGTACCTATAATCAGGACATTTGTGACACTTTACAATTGAATCATGTGCTAGTAATGATAAAAATTAGCATAAAATGTGACAAAGGTAACAATATAAAGTTGTAAAACATGATTTTCAAGTATGTGTCAATGAATACAGTCCTATAAGAAGAACAAGTCTTATGGGCCAGAGTCTGTCAGTATTTGAAATTTGCCGTGCTAGTTTTGCGCTTGGCCACGAGGCAGTGCACGCTGTCTACCCAGTCACTCCTCCCCCAGACCGCTGCTACAGCCAACTCCGCCCTACTACAAGAGCGAAGGGACCTAGGCCATGGCAACACCTCGTGTTTTCGGTACCGGTCTGCAGTGCTAGAGGCGCTTCACAGCGGCGTGGCGCAAAACTACAGATTTCCAGCGCGCCAACATGAAATAAGCGACAGAATTTTTAACACGGGACGTGTTCTTATAAGACTCTGTATTCATTGTATTTGTTCTTTTGAACTGTGATGACACAATTTAAAGTTTTGTGGGTCTGAAGATGACAAAATTTCCTTTGACAAAAAGTATCATCCATTAAAAAGATATCCTAGAAACACAAGGTAGATTACAGGTATTTAACGTTTATACACTAGTCAACCTGATTAAAAAACAACATCAATATGAAGTCAAAACTTGTGTTTCTATGTGCAAGCTGGGCATGGGCAATTATAGTATTATTTATAAAAGGATAATTTAAAGTTGTCTGGTAATTTATTTTATAACTCCAACTGTCTTCCTATCAGATTGTCTGACCATATTGAAAGGTGTCCCATTATTCTATCAGTATGAATCCCCTAATCCCACAGATATCCCTGCCTACCCCATGATAATTCTGTGGTCATCCTTAGGAAGCTATATGGCTTTAGGATACACACTACTTATTACTAGGAGCCATAGGGCCTCCTAAGGATGACCGCAGAGTTATCATGGGGTAGGCAGGGATATCTATGTGGGGTTAGGGTATTCATACTGATAGAATAATGGGACACCTTTCAATGCATGTCAAAGGCATGTCTCCAGTAAATCCTGTGGGACATCCTGGGGATGTCCTAGGGCTTCAGAGTAAAATATCCCTTTGAGGTCCGAGGGATGTCCCCAGTACATCCTGTGGTACATCCTGGGGATGTCCTAGGGCTTCAAAATACAATATCCTTTTGAGGTCCGAGGGACATCCCCAGATAATCCTGTGGGACATCTTGAGGATGTCCTAGGGCTTCAAAATACATATCCTTTTATGGTCCGAGGGATATCCCATGGTCGTCCTGAAGGATGTCCCCAGGATGTCGTGGGGAGAGGACATTTTTGTGTCCTGAGGACATCCTGAGGGTATCTTGAGGATATCATGGGATGAGATAGGGATGATCCTGGGATATCCTGCATATCCCACTGTGATGTCCTTGGGATGTCCTGGGGAGAATCTTGTGCTGTGTGGGCTCGTTCGAGGCCGGACTATAGTATAAAGAATACATATATTGTATTCTCTATTCAATGGCCGGACATTGTTGTTATGGAACTGAGCAGACCTAGTGCTTCTCTATAGACCATGATGTAATAATGGATTATTTTCGTACTACAAAAATACTGCATCTATATAAATTCCATATATTAAAATCATTTTAGCGAATTTCCCCTACAGGGAAGAAGCTATTACCGTAGGTCTCACGGTAAGACTTAAGCCCGAGACCATGATAACTTTTCATTTTGAGGTCCCCAGATGCCAAAAACACCATTCGTTCAAATTTATATATATATATATATATATATATATATATATATATATATATATATATATATATATGTGTGTGTGTGTGTGTGTGTGTGTGTGTGTGTGTGTGTGTGTCCGTAAGCACGATAACTCTCGTAAGAAAGGTCCGATCTTAATGAAATTTGGTACAAATGTGTAAAGTACCATTTATTTGGACGAGTTCGAAAACCAGACAAATCGCACCATCCGAAGGGGTTTTGTACCCCAAAAATGGGTTTTTGGGGTTTTCACATGTAATTTTTATTTAAAACAAATTTTAATTTTTACCATTGAATTCAGCATAAAAAACAAACAATTTGGTACCTACTTTGATCATTGCTCTACGTCAATTGGTTACTGAGATATTGAAAGTGCTTAACACAGTACGTTGTCTAATACTATTCTTATGAAGAAAAATAAAAATTGTAGGCCTATATCTCGCTTATTTATGAACATAAACTAATGAAATATGGCTTCATCTGGTTGTGGTTTATTGTTGTTTGCACAAAAAAACAATCTTTCACCTATGGTTCCCGTAGCAGCAAACCTAGGTACTTGGTCCCCATGTTATTCTTATGGAAACTAATTAAAATGTTATATATCGCTTATTTATAAATGTAAATGGATGAAACTTGGTTTGTGACTTCACTAAGATGAGTTCTATTGATATTTGAATAAAAAGCCATTATTTTTTTCCTTGTTGCATCAAACCTGCGTACTCATCCCCAATGTTATTCTTATGGAGAATAATTAATATTTTAAATATCGCTTTTTTGTGAATATATTCCTATGAATCATGTTAAGTGTTTTAATGTGTTATGTTATATATTCGTTGGAAACTCGGTGAGTATGCAGGTTTGCTGCAACGGGGGTATTTTAAATATCTATACAGATAACTAAAAGTGTAAAACTACAAGATGAAGCCGTTTTAAATACTCCAACGCACCCGATCGCTGGAACATTAAAATGAAGTTGACCCGCTCATCGAGGGTTGTACAAGACTCAGCCTATTGTGCTCAAGTCAAAACCACGTGGTCATAAAGCCGGGGAAGGGTCGGACTCAAATTGCTTTTTAATGTCGCTATTAATCAGGTGTAGTCGGACTTGGGGCTTAGCTCCTTTGTTGGTTGAAATTAGCCCGTGCTATTAATCATGGCGCGAGTGGCAAGGACGCAGCCCCACCTCAGCTGCGCTTTACACAATACCTCCCCCCTCCCGTTATAAATTGATCGATTTAAAGTCTAAAAAGGTTCTTCTCAGTTTTTTGTATCGCGTTTTTTTATTATGTATAAAAACCATACTGCAAACACTTGACGTACGTGAGCTCTTATGCAGACCAAATTTGGTACGTTCTGCGCACCCCTGGGTGATGAATTTTTTTTATTTATACGTGAGTTTTATTTTAACGGGTTCTACAGGTCACTATATGGGATATTTTGAAGTTGATTACGATTTTTATGAAACTGCCAGTTGATATACCCTCGAGGATGATGTTACTATGCGTGCGCAAGAGCACACCTTTGTATAGTCGTAGCATGTAGGCCTATAAAAACACTTCACGAAAGTGCATATATCTTAATATATAATTGCGTAAGGAAAAAATGGTGAATGTATGTCTTTTCGCGCGTTTATGCTGCTATCGTACAACCTTGAAGGCTGAAACTTGGAACATCATAGAAAACTAGATGAAGAAAATCTCCACGGAGTCCAATTTTGATGTTTTGCCTTTACTTTACTTTTAATATCACCTTAAAGTTCAAACAAACATTTAAAAACTGTAATAACTAATGATCAGATGTGATTATTTATAATGTGAGTTAAGCTTCTGCTTTTTTTACGTATTAACATGTGTTCATAATTTCATATTTATTTCTTTCCCTTAGCATGTAAACAGTAAATATAACATGAATATACCCATACACAAAAACCAAACGTTAAGGGCTATAGCCCTTACAAGCCACTAGTTGCTTATATAATAGTAGTATTTTTAATTATTAAATATTTGAGAAAAAATTATCGTCAAAAAAGGGTAAATTAAATCAATACTTGGACAGTTCATGCAGAGATAACTTTGGATATATTCGTAGAACGAAATACAGATGTTCGTTGGCAGGATGTGAATGATGTGACAAACGTTGGCGTTGGGTTACGGGTGCAAGTATTGGATTATGAAAATAGTTTTTTTTTTTTAAATTTAACAAGATGAACAAATTGTGTATTTGATAAAATATAAATAGTTTGTAATGGAGCAGCTTAAAAATGAAATGTGCTGTTCCTTGAAGAATAATGATTCTTCAAACAATTTTAACTTTGGCTATTTTAATTTGTTTAACACACAAAACTGAAAATATTATCTGTTGTTACCTTTCAATGCCAGTGAATCGGGGATGTCTGTACTTCCTCGAAAACAGGAGCCCACCTCCCCAAGCGGCCTGAAGCACAAAACAATAGCTAACTAACATTTTCAGGTCAAAGTAAAATATTTTGAAATATCACACATAACATAAAATTGCATTTTATGAAACATATAATAACATGCAGGGTGTCAAAAAGATTTGCATCGATATATTGCCAGTGTGTTTTTTATATAATTTTGATTAAAAGTCCTATAATCATAGGCTCAGAAACGCTCCTTTTCCCATGTACCCACCATGTTCTTTAATTTTCTGAATAATTCATACCTCTGGAACGGTTCAACAGATTGATTTCTTTATCAAATCCATCCTTAATTATAGTAAAACTAGATGCCATCGTACACGGTTTCACCCGGGAATACAACAGTTGAGTGTGCTGCATTCTGTGGTTAATCCTCGGAACTACTACGGAACATGATCAGCTGTTTGAATTCTCATCAGTTCAAACTAAAGTGAATGTTCATAAGAATAACACATGATTGAAACTTTGACTCCCCGTGGGGCGGAGGACTATGGGAATTTCTTAAAATCCTTTTTTAGTGGTTGCCTACGTAGCGTAGTGGTTATCTACGTATATGTCGAGTATGCGTGCCAAATATCGTGGTTGTGGGTGTAGAGCAGCGAGCACAGAATAATAGAGGTTTGGCCTGGGGGATGATCGGGTTTTCGTATTTATTTGAATGCCCATAAGAATAAAATTGGACTAGAAATTTGACTCCTCTTGGGGTGGAGCCCTATGGAAATTTCTTAAAATCCTTTTTTAGTGGTTTCTACGTTATGGAAAGAGTATACGTGCCAAATTTCGTAGTTGTAGGTGTAGAGGTGAGGTTTGGCCTGGGAAAGATCAGTTTTTCGTATTTATAGATATAGATAATTATCGCAATAAAAAACTTCATAAGTGTTTTTAACATTGGTTGTCCCCTTTTGAATAAAATGGAGAAAGAATAAAAGTGAAATAGGATGTATTATTGAGTAATGGCCCATAAAACAACACATGGGCTACGGTTTGTATAGCAGTCACAAAATGGGTGCTGTATTCTTTTGATCCTTTTTCCGATAGATTTTACAATTATACCATATAAAGGGACATAAAATGGGCAACAACAAACAATTTTAAAAGTTGTTATGAAAATTATGGCGTTAGAGTGATTTTCATTGTTGTAAAGTTGTAAATTTCCGCCAATATAAAATGGGTTATCACATTAAACGGATTATCTTACTATAATTTAATTTTGGTTAGATAAAACCATTAACATTTGAAATGAAGCGGTCGAACTGTTCCTGAGGTGTTGATTAATTAATTAGTGAAAAATCAAAACGGTGGCTTCCCGGGAAACGGAGTGTTTTATGTTCTACGATTACAAGTTATTTTTTACTCCAAATGATGTAACAATCACTTTGGTAAAATATCAATTAAAATTGTTTGGACACCCTTTATATTACAAAACTCATTGTTCAAATGCAATTTATACGAAACAAAATTACTCATTAGCAAATCTCGAAAATCAAGGAATCGAACCTAGAAACTTTTGTAATACTTCGAATAGTATTACTATTGAAGGTCCAACGAGTACTAAATAGGGACACTTCTCCAAAATTATATACAAGAGCACTACGTTGTTCGGTTCTTTAAAAGTGGCATAATTGTCAATAACACTTTGTAAAAATTCATTTTAGTTTTGAATTATTTTGGATACTTATTGTATGCAATTAAAAATAATAAAACTTAATTTTGGGGGATTTTGGCGAAACAAAATGTGTACACCATACATGTAATGTAAAAGTAATTATGCGAATGCCACTCTTTCATATGGTTAAGACTGAAACCTTAGCTTCAGCTTTGATGCAAAGGTGGTTTAACTAGATTTTCTACCGGTTGGCTGGTTTAATCTCACATGTGTCTAAACCTGATACACTATCATTGGTTTAATGTAATCAAATTTTTATTCCCATAGTAGATGAGAACTGGCAAAGTGGAGCCTATTTTACCCCGTTTTTCCCATCAGAATAACATGGTGGGCATTTTTTAGCCACTAATTAACAAACCCTGCCCACGGATATAATCACACCTTTTATACACGTCTTATTAAACCACACGAACCTTTAGTCTAAACAAATACCCCCGTCGCAGCAAACCTGCATACTCAGCGAATTTCAAATGGAGATATAAATGTCTTAATACTACATAAAGCCACTTACCAAGTTTCATAAAAATATATTCACAACTAAGCGATATATACAATTTTAATTATTCTCCATAAGAATAACATTGGGGCTGAGTACGCAGGTTTGCTGCAACAAGGAACACAAAAAATGGGTTTTTATGCTAATATCAATATAACTCAACTAGGTGAAGTCGTATACCAGTTTTTATTCATTTATGTTCATAATTAAGGGAGACAGAGCATTTAATTATTATCCATAAGAATAACATGGGGGCTGAGTACGCAGGTTTGCTGCTACGGGAGAATTATGCAAAAACAATTTTTTTGAGCAAATATCAATAGACCTCAATGAGATGAAGCTGTATACCAAGTTTCGTCAGTATACGTTCATAAATAAGCGAGATAAAAAAAATTTCTTTTCCTCCATAAGAATAACATTAGACAACGTACTGTGTTTAGCACTTTCAATATCTCGGTAACCAATTGACGTAGAGGAATGATCGAAATACCAAATTGTGTGTTTTTTTAAGCTGAATCGAATGGTCAAAACTAAAATTTGACTTTTTCAAAAATTATATGTAAAAAATTCAAAAAACCCATTTTTGGGGTACAAAACCCCCCCCAAAATACCCCTTCGGATAGGTCGATCTGTCTGGTTTTCGAACTTAAAGTCATAAATGCTGCTTTACATGTTTTTACCAAATTTCGTCAAAATCGGATCATTTTTACGAGAGTTATCGTGCTCACGGACACACACACATATATATATATATACAGTATCGAACGAATGGTGTTTTTGGGGTCTGGGGGCCTCAAAACGAAAAGTTATCATGGTCCCGGGCCTAGGTCTTACCATGCCGACTACGGTAATAGCTTCTTCCCTATAGGGGAAATTCGCTAACTTCCCTATAGGGGAAATTCGCTAAAAATAAAAATTTGTAATCAAACTTGTCTTTTAATCAGACCCGGTAAAATCGCCGGTTCGTGAATTAGGCCTTTTATAGGGTGCTTAAGTTCTTTCACCTACAAATGTATAATGTTCACTGACAACGCACGTCACGCACATCGTCAGGTAAATCGCACCGTACAACGATTGCGGTTACCAAGCGTCACGGTATACCGACCATCGTCGACGCACGTCACCATCTTCAGACGCTTACGCCGCGCGCCGTTATCATTCGGCTGTGGGCATAGGTCAGTGCCGCTGTGATATCCAAGCTTCATTGTTGCCAGCGTTACGTAATCCAATTGTTGCTGTTTAGAGGAATAACAAGTTAGGTTTTTGCGTGATTTAAAAAATTCTTTTTAACTATAAATTAGTGGCGGTTTAAGTTCTAATTTAAGTTGGTGTGCTTTAAATAAGACGTGTATAGTGAGTGACAAAGGCGTGATTATATCCGTAGGCAGGATTGTTTTAATTAGTGGCTAAAAATGCCCACCATGTTATTCTTATGGGAAAATGGGGTAAAATAGGACCCACTTTGCCAGTTCTCATCTACTCCCCATAACTCCAACAACAGGTTTTGTTGGTTAAAAATCGTGTTCTTATACTTCACTGAAATACAAATTTATGAATTTTACCTACGTCATCGAATGAAGTCATTTATCATTGTGCACTTTTCATAGACTAAAGGAATGTATCCCACCGACATTTATAAGACTATTTATAAGACAACAGTTGCTCTAGCCTAATATTCTCTGAAACAGTTTGCCACTATCGCTTCAAGAGATTCCCCCATGAGAGGAAAGTATGCAAGTCTAATAAATGCAAGCAGCTGAAAGAAAGTGAAGAAAAAGAAGATCAGATATTGTTTAACACCTGAGAAACCATCACACGATTACTTATAATAACAATGAAGAATGATAAACTTAGATACAGTTTAAAACGTGACAAGCTATCACAGGATTGCTGATAACAATGCAGTATGAGAAGCTCGGATAAAGTTTAACACGTGAGAGATGGTCTTGAACGGTCCAAGGACTCGATGGTCTAGGATTCAGATGGCTCAAAGATTGTAACTGACACAGGTTTTGGTGAATACAGGTAGATACAAAGAACCTGCATTGCTGGAAGCCTTTGGGGTCCATTTTACCTGCGCACAGAGGTGGCTAGAGGAGGGTTTTATCAGCAGACACATTTTCATACTCTCTGTTAGCCAGGCATACCAGATAGATAACTTCTAAACTGGTATGGGATTGACCCAACACCCTTACTCTCGTACAGCTTTCAGCAAACAACCATGTAATGCTTAAGTGGTCACTAGGGCATCGAGGAAAATGAGAAGAAGGATCAACTGGCCAACGAAAGGGCTGTAAGACCCCATTATGGTCCAGAACAAGTCTGCGGGATCAGTCGTGTAACACAAGTGGTCGTTGCTCATATCGCTAGCTTATCTATCATACGGAACAGACTCAAATATCTTACGTCGATATGCAACCACATCTTGTACTTCTGGCAGATGTCGGCGATCTCTTCTATGGGGTCGAAGGCGCCCTGGACCGTCGTGCCCGAGGTGCAGTTGACGAAGAAGGGGATGTGGCCCTTGGACTTGCGCTCGATCACCAGTCGCTCCAGCTCCGCAGCGTTCATGCGACCTCTGGAATCCAGACTCGACATTAAAAGGTTTAAAACACTAATTTCAATAATAGATTATTCACACTCGTTTAATAAGTCCAGAAGAAGAAGTTGAATCCAAGATAGATAAATAAACAATTTTAACTCTGATTAATGATTACCGCTATGTACTGTGATATAAAGAATTTGTTTTAAGTGTACCAGTCACAAACAAAACTTGGTTGGCGTTTTGTCCACTTTGGGGTGGAGGGTGGGAGAGGATAAGTTCCAGGAGCTATTTAGACAATGGCGCTATCTGTTCTTAGCGCCTCTGCCCAAACATGTTTACATATCAACTGTCACGTTTTAATGACTGGTTTTTACGTTTAAAGATAACAAGTAGATTTATGAATTAAACAAATTTATAATTGATTAATTTTTTAAATATTTTTAGTTATTATTACTTTTATAATTTAATTGCTAGTTAAGGATAAAATCGTCTGGTATTAATAATTTTCTATACAATTGTGTAAAATTGTGGTTGGGTAATGTGTAGTTTATTTAAAAACACTACAATTATTATACGTCCCAGCAAACTTTGTATTCGGGGAATTTGTTTAGCAATTTATCAAAACAATGATTATAATTAAGTTTATAAATCTCTAATGAAACAAACATTATTTAGTTTATAAATAATTCCCATTAATGATTAGAAACTCGATGCGTCTGGGAACATAATCAAATGTTTCCAAAATTGTCTAACATATGACAGACAAGAAACACGCAGTTTGTTAAATGATGTAAGAAAATAATAGCCATAAGAAACCACTTAGCTATTTGTTATTAAGAAATTCAAAACAAACAGACTTACAATCACTATTATAGGTTCTTTGCCTAACTTATAGCTGAGTGTGAAAATTAATATTTTATACAAACGTTAATGTATCAAAACTACAAGATGAATTTACTATTCGATGAAGAGACATATCAAGTTTGATTAAAATACATCTATATACAGTATATATGAGATTTACATAATTATACTTATTCCCTACAAGAATAACATTAAAAAACGTTCTGTGAATACAATTTACAATATCTCAGCAACCAAGCAGTGACGAAGAAGAAGAATTTAAAATACTTGATTGTTTGTTCGGTAATGTATTGGTGTAAAAAATATTTTGTCAATCGAAAATTTATTTCTGTTGCTAAAATACTAAAATCCCGTTTTTGAAATATAAAACCCCCTGAACCCACCCGTATAATGAGATTTTCTAACTCGTTAAAAGTATTACCACATAATTAATTATTCTTATGGTGTATAACATTTATTATGCTATGTATTAGTTATGATCGATAAAAATATATATTAAACAGTTGTCTTCTTCTTAAAAGCTTATTATATGAACTTTTGAGTGAATCACGACATAAGCCTAGTTTTTCGCACTGAATTTATTGTATGATCGTGTTTTAAGTTTCACTAATACTGTAGTAAATTGTATTAAAATCTGTAATTTCTTACACACCTTAGCCCTGTGAGGATCACTTCATTCTGGTAAGGTTTAAAGCTGGTAACGTTACCAGCTTGACCGATGTGTGGATCGGTCAAGTTAGTAACGTTACTGAGATGTAATGCCAACCAAGCCCTTATGTCAGCCACTGTGATGCTATTGGCTGATCATTTTGGAGGTAGATGAATAAGGTGGGACGGTAGGAATTAGATACGGTAGGAAACTGGCGTGCCAACCCAAATAATGTTTTTAAAAATAATTCCCATTAATGATTAGAAACTCGATGCGTCTGGGAGTAGAAGGTGGCCTATCGTACAAGTTTGTAGGACTTGAATTTCTTATCTGCTCGAAGCGTTACCTATATGAAAAGGGACCATAGTCTGAAACCAAGTTGAAGGCCCCTTTAGCACCGTTCTATTAAAAAAATAGTAGCCTCATTCTTTTTATCCTCGAAAATACATTCAAAGGCCCAATTTACCCTTGAATAAAAAAGGGTATTTACCCTTAAAGAGCGATGGCTACAACGTCCGGAAAGGGAGGGAGGAGTGGTCCATTGCGGCATGGCATCCGTTGCCCCGCTGTAACGGACGTATACCGGACGATTTCAGCGACGGGCGATACCCGTGCGTCTTCCCCTGTTGCTTGCATTTACAAGCTGCAAAGCGGATGACACACAAAGAACGTTAGCAACGGCCGTGTGTCACTAGCCTTATATAGATGGCCGGTCAACAGTCAAGTCACGTGACCGACTCAGCTGCGATTGCAGACGTTGAGCGTCATCGAGTCAGCTGATCAGCTAATAATTAATAATAATTTTATTTTAAACGTAATTTGAACGAACATTGATGACTTTTAAACCAAATTTGCATATAATAAGGTATTGAAAACTATTTACTCTAATACATTGTTATTATCAACGCGCTTATACATCTAAAGTTCTCATCTGGGGTGAAAAATTGAAGACGGAGAATATTTTTGTAAACAAACCACAGAGAGCAATGATTTTCAGCAAACATGTGATCAACACTATGTTTGACAACAAATTGTATTTTAAATGAAGGTTAACTTTTCTTCCTTTTCTTACATATTCATAAATTGTTTAAACATCAAAACACTTTAAATATAATAAATGATGTTTATGAACAATAGTTTATTGTTTTCCAACAATGAAAACTAAACAGAAATGGATAACGGTTGTGCATAAATTGCAGATTACATAATTCTATAGTTTGTGGAGATTTGGTTTGCCTTGGAAACAAAGGGAATAAAGGAAAAATGGCGGCCACCAGGTAGGCTTGATTTTCCTCCTGGATATTAACATGTGATTTCACACTCTTTTATGTATTAAGCTCGTTGGTTATTATCAGGGAGGTTTACTGTATAACTGGAGGTAACACTGCTTAACGATTTTGGTCAAAAAAGTGAGCCGGTGATTTTGTCAGGTTGGTACACTGGTGAGGCAAATTTATCGTTCTTAGAACTATCCTGATTGGCTGTTTTATAAGAATAAAACAGCCAATCAGGATACGTGAATCTACTTATGCAAATCATTGGAATAAAAGTAAAAAAAGTTTGAGTAAATTAATTTTTTCGTTTGATTTATGTATCTAATCTTTCCGTGAAACATGATTAGTTATGAAGAAATAAACAAATACAGTTTATTGAGTTTCAAATCATGGATAGGTACTTGTTTGATTCACTCTGTTGACTCGTTCGATTTCAGAGAGTAGTTCTTTGCCTCACCAAAATTTGGAAAGTACGGCTCGCTGTTTTGTTCATCAGTGTTACCTTCAGTAATACCAATAGAACTCCTTGGTTATTATGGATAGCCTAACCTCAACACCGCGATTTGTAACTCGCTTCTCCAATAAGGATCATTTTCAAATCCCGTCGCTCCTCAACGGATTATTCTAAATTGTTGGTTTATGGCTCATGTTAAAGAACAAAAAATACCTAGCGATTTCAGTGAGCACTGTACATATTGAACTAATAATAAAAAAAACGCCAATACAGAATATTTTGGAATTTTATTGAACGATTATTATTTATGATATCGACATTCTGCTCTCTGAAATCGCTAGGTGTTTTTGTTCTATAAAATGAGCCGTAAATCAACCATTTCGGATAACCCAGTGACGGATGGAATTGGACAGTAACCTTATGGAAAACCCGGTAGAAACAGGTGACTGAAGCCCTTTATTAACCCCTACCGTCTTCAACTTCATTGGGAATATAAAAATTTACATTACATCTTAATTACAAAATAGGAACTTACTAATATAATTTCATGAAAATGAAAAACTATGACGATTATTTGTTTTAGTAAACGACAGTAAATTATCCTTTCTGCAGAGTTCTAGAGAAAGTAGAAATTTGTATTTTAATCCAACATTTTGTCATCATAAAAGTACTAAACAATTAACTAGTTTATTAATAGAATAGTTTAATGTTACCTCTTGTCGGAGGGGACGCACACACAGTTGTCGGTGCCTAGACCGCACACGGCTGCGCAACTCTTTACTGAGTAGTGGCACTGGAACGAAAACCTTATGATTAATTACAGCATTTTTCACATTTTTATGCTCTATATCTACCCAAATTATGGAAACTCTGTTTCGAGTATTCCAACTGAGAATGAGAAGTATTATTATAATTTTATAACTAAATTAAAGTGGGTCAGTCTCGGTTTTGACTTCTTCAATACAAGTTAAGGCTGGCCATGTTTATTTAATTTAATTTAGAGATAAAACGAAATAATAGTTAAGTGATAGGTTTATTTAAGGTAGTTGTTAGAAATATTGTTAAAACTAATTTATTCTATGCTTGGCAAAGATTTTTTTTTTTTTGCTAACAGATTGCCCTAGTTTGTTCTTAAATCTAGCCAAACTGTTTTAACTATTTAAATACATTCACTTTTAACTATTAATGTTTAGTTTGTGTCTTAGTTTCCAATAATAAATGCGTTTTATCATTTGATCGTTATTATACAAAATAGTTCTCCCTCGCACACGTATTTCTTGACACGAATGTACCTCCAAAATAACATAAAATCCAAAACGGTGATCGTTTTGACTAGCTTAACCCTCCTCCTTGGTGGGATTTCTCTCGTGCACTTATATCTATGCAAAAACTTCAACCGATGTTTAAAAGACAGCTTTTCATCTAATTTCCATGGATGTAAGTTGTATGGCTGTAAGCTATCATTGACGTAAAAGCGGTAACTTTATCAAATGTAACACGTATAATTTTAAATATACCATTACAGAGACAGAAATAATGATGCAATTGAGATAAACATATTAGAGCATCAAAGAGATGTTTACCTGCTCAGACGTGAACATAACTAGTTGCCCTTTGATTGAATGTAGACCCTTTTCTTTGTAGCCGGGAAACAGGCGGTGTCGGGCTGCCAAGAAAGCGTATAAATTCGATATCGAGCCCCCTGAAACACAACAGCATCTTCCCAGTTTCCATTTCCGACCGTTCAAGCTTCACTCGATTCCTTTGCTGCTATTTTGCTGTGTATCGGGCGAAACACTGCTCTATCCAAGCTCTGATTGTACGCCTTATTGTGTCGAAATATTGTAACGAACCCCGAGTAAAATTTACAGTAAGATTCCAATATTTGAATTTTTGTTTTGAACCAATGCTACACGTTCATTAGTTAAAGCGTATCAATGTATCTTTACATTTTGTAGTAAATTTTTTTGGTTTATTTCATGCATATAACAAAGTATAATGAGTGGATGCCATATAAGTAGCTTTAACGGTTTCCAAAATTATATTGACCTTGCAAATTATGAGGTCTAATGATTAAAAGAAAGGTACAAGTTCAAAATAATTTAAACCATTTCCACAGTTGATTGGCTATACTAAATCGTTCAAAGTATACTCAAAGAGTAATCAGAATAATATAGTTTTAGTCGCTGGTTCTTTTAATATACCCAAATTAACTATTAATACATACAGTTAAATTGTGTGTTAATTGTGTTGTGTGTCATTGTGTGCGTGTTGTGTTTGTTGTGTGTTTCAGTTAAATTTAGATACATTTTTGGAAAAAACACAGATGTTATGGTTTCGATGGAGACAGTAGCGCCTTCTATTGGTGCATATTGTGTTATTGTGCAAGTGTAATCTCGTACGTATAACTTAGCCTAAGATTGAGTATACTTTAACTTGGTTCACTTTGCCCCTAAATATAGGTTTTAGCTGGGAAATTTCCATTTCCGATGTATATTTTCCCTAATAGTTAGGAACATTAGGGATATAAACTTTTTAAGTTTGTTATTTATATTTTTATCGTATTTATCATCTAGGTAGACAAGACTATTAATTAACTTCAGATTTGACACCAAATAATGAAACGAACAAACATGTGATCAATATGGTTAACTCGACCTAAAAATAATATCACTTAGTGATTATTTCAAACTGCTGTAACAAAAAAAGTATTTACGAATTAAAAGGGGGTTTTAAAGTAGTATTGACACCTTAAAACGTAATATTGCCCGTAACAGGCTGTGACTGACTGCTAATTGATTTTCGTGCTGGAGCCTAAGGATTTTTTAATATACACTGAAACCTACATCACTAATATTAGTCTTTGAGAACTAAACAACTGAAGACAGTGAGACTGAAGGTAATTTAAAGCAACTATTGGGATTTTAACTAAACAAATAATAAACTTAAGATTTAGGACTGATTTCATATTAGTTTCATATAGATAATTATATAAAGTCTTCCCGATGTTTTATACCTTGCTTTCAACAAACAATATCTATGACATTACCTGGTGCGAGGATGGAGTCGCCGTCAACAAAGGTGGAACCGATGATCTCCCTCATCTTCCGCATTACGACGGTCTCCATGAGGATGAAGACAGGTGCGATCTCGTAGGTGAACATGTTGGTGTTGGCAGTAGCGGTGAGCCACTCCCCCGCCATGGAGACCAGATCCAGGCCACAGGACAGCTGGTTGAAGAAGTGGGGATGACCTGAGGAATGGAGGCAATTCAAGAAATGAACACGTGTTGGTATTGATATTAGCAGTGAGCCAGAGGAATGGAGGCATTAAAAGTAATGAACACGTTTTGGTGTTGGGGGTAGCAGTGAGCCAGCGGAATGGAGGCATTACAAGTAATGAACACGTGTTGGTGTTGGGGGTAGCAGTGAGCCAGCGGAATGGAGGCATTAAAAGTAATGAACACGTGTTGGTGTTGGGGGTAGCAGTGAGCCACCGGAATGGAGGCATTACAAGTAATGAACACGTGTTGGTGTTGGGGGTAGCAGTGAGCCAGCATGTTCTATCTTGGGATTTAGTATTGTTCATGGTGTTTTGCGTTCTGTGGGTTATATTAACTCCATATCAAATCGATTCAAGAAATATGGAGTTAATATAGCCTACAAAATGCAAAACACCGTGAACAAAATACTAAATCCCAAGATAGAAGAATGTAACAAATTCGTCATGCTCGGCGTTTACAATATTAATTGTAACAACTGTGATCACTTTTATATTGGTCAAACTGTTAATTTTGTTAAAAGATTTAAGAACCATGTATCAGCTTGGAAGAACAGGAAACCGGAAAGATCAAATGTAGCGAAAAATCTTTTAGAAAATGCCACACCATAGGGAAAATAGAAGAAAACCTCAGCATCCTCAAGAATTGTAAAAAAAGGAAATGAAATGAATGCATGGGAATAATAGTTTATATTTAAAGAAAAGTGTAAAGATAGAGATAAATTGATAAATGAACAAGTTAACTTCGACTTGGTGGCACATTTAGGAACCTGTATCCGGAACTTCCGGTAATAATAGGATATAAGTAGGGACGCCATTTTGGTTCTGTCAGTTCTCTCATTGGCCTGATGATGACCGGTGTGACTGGTCGAAATCGATAGCCTTTTATATATGTTTACCGTCTGTATGTGAATCAGTATAAGTGTAAATATATTGTTAAGTGTTGTAAGACTATTTTATTACATCTCGTACAAGTAATGAACACGTGTTGGTGTTAGCAATAGTAGTGATCCAGAGGAATGGAGGCAATGCAAGTAATGAGCACGTTGTTGGTGTGGGAAGTTGCGGTTAGTCAGTTGAATGGGGTAAGTGTAAGTCAGTTGAATGGGGTGATAAGTAATGGACAAGTTTTGGTGTGAATGAACGTGAGGTGGGTGTGATATTACGTTTTTACTTTTGGGAAAATTATAGGTAGATAGTGTGTAACCGATGCAACGTGACGTCATGAAGAATGCAACAAAGGAAACATTAACCTAATATGCTATACTTAATTTATTTCGGTTATAAGAAAAAATAAAAACATCAATCTACCTAACAGCTAAACAACTCGTAAAACGATTTAGTTCACGGCCTTGTAATACGCTCAGCTATTTAAAACAAATACGCCATAATTTGTTTCTAAAGATGTACTAGTTTTGGATTAAGGTCAGGAGGATTGTAAACTGGATGACCGATGTCCCTAGATGTCGAAAGAGGTTTAATTCTCTACCACAGATAAGCCCAGATCCCAAGGAATTACAAGAGTAATCGTGTTTGATCTTCATTCAGATTGGTTTAGGAACCCCTAACCTATCGCATTCAATTCTACTCTGTACTTTAATATTGCATTTGTCAGCAATATTTAATACCATATTAATAACTCGAATGTTTAAATCTAAAATTATATTATATTGTATATTAGAGATGCTAATTTTACAAATTTAACAGTGTTTGAATGACATTTGTTAGGCTTAGTAATAAAAGTTACTACCAATTCCCCGATTGCAATTAAAATGCAAAAAAATACCTTTGGCGATCATTTAAAAACAGAATAGGAAAGGGTAGCTTACAGATTACAGACTTTTGTCAGGGGAGGGGGAGAACATACGCCCTCTCCCACTGACCCTTGCTTACAATTAATTTGTCTTAAGGAAGGAAGTGTGCAGTTTTCCAGCCCGCCGGCCCGTCACGTAATTCCCCTCTCTCTAAAATAGATTTCTACTTGATTGCCCCAGTCAAATACACTACTTATTTCGCCTTAATCTCTTCGTCCGTGTGCTCTAAATCTCTCGATTTGTGGATTGATGGTTTTCAGATCTGGCGGTTTGTGTGCGAGATTGAAAATTGATCAATGGAAATACATCAGTGAAATAAGAGTATGTCGTACTCTGTTTAGCGAATTTCCCCTATAGGGAAGAAGCTATTATCGTAGTCGGCATGGTAAGACCCTAGGCCCGGGGCCATGATAACTTTTCGTTTTGATGTCCCCAGACCCCAAAAACACCATTCGTTCAAAACTCTGTATATATATATATATATATATGTGTGTGTGTGTGTGTGTGTGTGTGTGTGTGTGTGTGTGTGTGTGTGTGTGTGTGTGTGTGTGTGTGTGTGTGTGTGTGTGTGTGTGTGTGTGTGTGTGTGTCCGTGAGCACGATAACTCTCGTAAAAATTTTCCGATTTTGATTAAATTTGGTACACACGTGTAAAGCAACATTTATGACTCTTAAGTTCGAAAAATAGACAGATCGATCCATCCCGAAAGTATATTGGTGGGTTTTGTACCCCAAAAATGTTTAAAAAAATTTAAAAAATTATAAAAATTTAAAAAATATTTTTACATATAATCTTTAAAAAAGGCAAATTTTATTTTTCACCATTGGATTTAGCTTAAAAACACACAATTTGGTGTTTTGATCATTGCTCTAAGTCAATTGGTTACGGAGATATTAAAAGTGCTAAACGCAGTACGTTGTCCAATGTTATTCTAATGGAGAATAAGAATAATTTTAGATATCGCTTAATTATGAACGAATACCGACCAAACTTGGTATATGGCTTCATCTGGTTGTGGTCTATTGTCGTTAGCACAAAACAATTTTTACCGATGATTCCCGTAGCAGCAAACCTGCGTACTCAGCCCCCATGGAGAAAAAGTAAAATATTATGTCTCCCTTAATTATGAACATAAATCAGTAAAACTTGGTATGTGGCTTCAACTAGTTGGGTTATATTCATATTTGTATCAAAACCCATTTTTTATGTTCCTTGTTTCAGCAAACCTGCATACTCAGCTGCCATGTTATTCTTATGGAGAATAATTAAAATTTCATGAGTAGTTTATTTATGATTGTATATTGATGAAACTTGGTGAGTGGCTTAATGTGGTATTAAGATATATGCATTGGAAATTCGCTTAGTATGCAGGTTTTCTGCTACGGGGTATTTATTATTAAACTACTCAAGTGTACATTTTTGCAGTAACATATAAATATTGATTATAGCGATTTCCTAAAATGCAGAACTTGTATTCGTCCATGCCAGGCTGAGTGAAATAATTTTTAAATATATAAACCCAATATTTATATACCACCTTTAAACCATTCATATATACAGTACTTCCTTTGGGGCAATTGTAGCGGACGATTGTAATACAATAAATTGAACATAAATACATCGAAATAGACGAGTTTCCATATTTAGAATCAAATTTGTGTAAGTCTTAATAATAATGTATTCTAATTTATATAGTATTAAGTATAAATCGTTAAACTATATTTATATTTTTACTTTTGATAAAGGTATTCGTATTTCATCTGATTTGGTTGACTTTTCTTTACTTCAGTTACGTTTGGAATCGATAATAGGAACAATTATTTTCTTTTACTTGATTTTTTGGTTTTGATTCATTTATAGATATCCTATTAAAATATCAAAATTATTTGGCGATGCAAAAGTCGAGTTTGCCCTCTAGAACTCGATACAACTCGATACAATTAATACTAGAGAAAGTAAGTTATACAAAATGTAATACACTATTTTTTAATACTGCCCTATTTACAATTAAACCTGAAAGTGGGTGTCGGTAAAAACTTCCAAATACCAAATATCAGGGATTCTTTTAATAGTGAAATTATAAATTTACAAATGTCTGCTGAAGAAGGATGTTCTAGTTTTGGTTCAAATGTTTACAACCAAACTCTTGGTCTGTGTACTAGTATTGTTCTCTTTAAGCTCTTACCAAGGATAATATTTATAAATAATATTTTACTGAAACATCTTTAATGTGGGCTGCTTATAAACACTCGTAAAATGAATTAAATTATTTCTGAAATAAAATAAACTATATTCAATGTAAATAACTAGTTGATTAAATGGAAGAAATTGTCCAGCGATTGCTGTAAAATTGGTCAAATAATAAGGGGGATGTTGCAAACAAAATTAATTTTAAAATTCACTGCCTTCACAAACACTTTAGTAATGCTTATATTGTTAGCATTTAACAGGGGTAATTTATTTCTGGTAATTCAACATGACTTATGTCTGTTATATTAAGTAAAGTTACGTTTTAAGAATTTGTTTACATTACTATGAGATAAGTTAAAGAAGAAATGTTTGAAAATAGATAACCAGACCAATATACCATTAGATTAGTTGAAAAAGGGAATCTTTTATAGTTCAAAAGTTTTGAAAGAAAATATAAATTAAGACTCATAAATTACCGACTTTTTAATACATATTTAGCTTTGGTGTCCCTTTAAAATAAGTAAACAAAACGATGGAAATCAAATGCAAGCTCTAATAGGCCATTGCGGCACATGAACACACGGAACATCTAGGTAGCTGCGAAGGCCTACTAGCGTGGTGACGGCAGATTAGGGGGTTTAAAGTTATTTTTTCAAAGTATTTTCTATATAAATTAAGATTGTTACGATTAAGTAAACTTTTATTGAAAATTTACTTTCTTACAAAATTATTTTCATGAGGATATATAAATGATTCATAAGGATATACACATATGAATTAAAACAATCAAATCAATTATACACATCAATGACGTAATTCATTAAGAAATATAAACCGAAACATTCAGAAAAAGACGTTAGAAAATTGTCATCCGTTTGCCAGAAAAATCCTCACCTCAGGATTTTAGCGCACTTTTGTCAGAAGAATCGGATCTCTGCAGTCAGAGCGCTCGTAACACCAGAGATTAGAGTCGGAGGGGATGTTTTTGACACCCGGGGCTATTAGTTCCACAGATGACGCGACAATGTCCCCTCTCCTCCCCCTTCCCGACATTTCATTAAACCATTAATTGTGTCGTGCGTCTGATGTTTGTGTAGGAATCACGCACTTGGTTGCAGATGGTGTTCGCTTTTTGTAACATCTTACCGCGTGTGAGAAACGTGACGTCGGCAAACAACGTGACGTTCGTTGCCGTCGTGACATCTTACATTTACGTGGGGTGAGCGTGACGTCGGTTGCCATCGTCAGTCGTGTATTTTGACTGATAATGGAATAGTGCTTAGTACAAGTAGCTAGTCTGGCACACACAACTGTTTATATTGAAAAGAAAATTTTCTGATCCGTCCGGTCCTGTTTAAGTCTAATTTTAGATACCTTCTCGTGATTAAAATTTATTTATAAACCACGCCCTCTAAATACAGATCAAATTTTAATCCAAACATAAACTTTGTAAACATAAACTGTATTTAGAATTTAAATATATAATGTCTTAAAAACTAGGAAGTAATATTTCATAATAAATCATTTTAACGCAAGACGAAGAAAACTAGTATTACTGATCGCAATATTACTGATTTTAACTATTTAATTTCCCTCATTTATTCTAAAACTTATCCATAAGTGAAACAAAGTAAATCTTAAAAATGCGTTGGATGAAAGCATAAAAGCAGCTCTGAGTTAGTAAATAAGGGACATCTGCATTGTGTGATATATTAAGTTTTCTCACAGAAAATGTGTTAAACAAAGAAATACTTAGCAGATTTAGTTTAAAAAATAAATAAAACCTTGTACTTTGAATGAACATTCCACGACGCCTGGTATTTTTCATAGGTGTAATTCGGGAGTGACAATGGAGGTGGGCAGTTTCCCCCCAACAATTGTTATATCATATTATTTTAATATATTAAAAGTCACAATAATCGCAATCACAATCATATTTTTCCCCCCACCCTCAATGGAAAAACCCAAATTATGCTTAAGGTATTTTTTTAAACTAAGAAGGCTAGATCAAACTCCCGGAACTAAAAAGTACTTTTTAAAAGATCTTGTTTGATTTAGAGTCAAAGGAAAGAAAAGAAAAATGGCGTATCTCTAAGTACAATAAGCCTGTGACTAAAAAGCTTGTTGTTGCCGAATTCATAAACATAATGTTGTTCACAGTGAACTATTCAACGATGTGAAGTTTAACAAACTCCCTGAAACGTATCATACAACGAGCGGTTTAGCTTAACATATGAAATAGCCAAAGTAAAGGTAAGCTCAGCGAGAAACAAGAAACCAAATTCAACTGAGTTAGCCAAAGTTGGTGGGGAGGGAGGGCGATGAATACCCAATTTCGGGATTGAGTTAGCGGCACGCCGCGGAGCTTCCACCAGTGATAATGAAATGATTGGATTTTGGCGGGAGAATGGCCAGCAATGATTGAGATAACAAAGTATTCAAGTGTCCCGCAACCCCTAAAACGACATGGAGCTGGGGGATGTGGTGTTGAGATATACATGTGTCCCGGTTTCTTTTGGGAATGACGTGGTATACGAGTCCTTTAAACAAATTTTGCGCTGATACTAAAAATTATTTTAAGTTGACCAATTTCAATTTTTTATCCTCTTTAATCTTTAATTTATTGTTTAATGAGTTTAAAGACTCTCAAGCTGGACTGAGAACATTCACTTGCACGTTTTGAATGGAGATCTATGTAGAAGTAAATCAATTCGAAGTGAATTATATACCTTCAACAGGTACTACTACTACTACTACTACTACTACTACTACTTTAAATTCTCAATAAATTTCAAATACAAATTCAATATTTTGAAACTTGTTCGTTTATAAACTTTATGAACTTTAATATCAAGGTATCTTTGGATCAGGGAATGTATTGAGTTTGAAATAGTTTAGAGATTTCTTTGCATACATAACAAATGATAAATTGTGTGTAATGATTTGAAACATTTGTTTAAGAGTTTTGGTTAGTCGAATACGTTTTTCTGGAAAGTTTTTTTTAAGCGTTTATTAAACAACTTTATATTATATGGCCCAGTTTGTACATAAACGTTAGAATATTCGTTAACTCCGAATTTCATGAACTCAGAAACTTATGTCATGACGAAGAAAAATCGGCATATATTTGACTAGTTATCATATATTTGTTGTTATCAATATGTGTCATATTTACTTTTGTCATTAGTCTAGTTTACTTTACAAAAGCGAGAAAATAATCTCGGCATACCAATTAAATTAATAGAAATACAACATGAGTATATTCTTTAAATAAAGTTTAGTGAAAACCCCGAAATATACATTATCTTGTTTCAGAAAGTTTTTACATCAAAATCATATGGAATTGATCAATATGGAATAAAATTATAAATAAAATACATTTTTTTACTAATCATAGCACAATTTTTTGTATCGTATCTTTTTTACATATCTCGAGACAAAAAATATAACTAAAAGTTTGTTATTGATAATACATTATATTGCAGTTGTATTGTTATTATTGGTAAATTGAGCCATAAAACATGAAATTACAATAGTACCTAGCTGGTTATAAATATAAAATTGTGAGGCTTCTAGAACAGGAACTGAAGGTTAGTTATTATCTACATATTTGTATTTGTATTTCAACTCTAGTGGCATTTTTGTTCAGAGCACATTACAAACGCTTTTAATGTTTAATTTGTTTAACAATTATTGTTTATTTTTTTTCTTTGAAATGTGCTCTGAACAAAAATGCCGCTAGGGTTGAAATACAAATACAAATATGTAAGTAATAACTAACCTTCAGTTCCTAATCTAAAAACCCCACAATTTTATATTTATAACCAGCTAGGAACTGTCTAAACCCCTTAAAATTCTTTTGAACACCCCAGGATTTGAACCCGTGACCTCTTGAACCGAAGAACAAGACGCTAACCCTATATGATCCATTCGCACATACTCACTGTACATTTACTGAGTTGAGCTGTAACAAGTATAAAATTTCCAATATTCAATTTTTGAATCATATTTGAAAATATAAAGGTATATTTACGTTGATACAAAAATGTTGATTGTTTTCCCAAGGGGTTTATACGATGATAGTTTGTTTCGATAATTAACAAAATTGAACTGTAGATGCGTATAATTTCGTTTTCAACATACTGTATATAAGTAGAGCAATCTACGTTTTTACGTTGGAAATGATTTATTAGTTGAGAATGAATTGATTTTACTTTGAGATTGAATTGCTATTTTTCACACTACACCCAAACCACAAACAATGATTTTAAATTATAGGATGCCTTTCGGTACCGAAAAATAAAATTGAAAATTGATAATGTATAGGGAAATTTAGTTAGATAAAAGTAACTATTTAGAGACTAAGCAGTGGTTATTATATCATATTATGGTGCAAGAGGAAATGGCTTTTAAACCTGATTAAAAACTCTTTAAAAGACTTTTAATGTAAAACAGTTGTATTTACTTTTGTTATTTTTAATATAAAATATTTATATTGCGATAACGGAACACGACTGTGTTTTTGTGTTGCAAACATTTTTCAAAACTTTGGAACTTATTTTGAAAGAGGTTTTCCTGATTAAGAGGAGATTAAGAGAGGGAGAGGGTAGACAGTCAGACATCTGTACAATCCGCCAGTGATTGGCAGTGTTGTTCTAATTGCCTGGGGGCACTCATTCTGAACCTTGCCGTTGCTCCCACTGCCGCATGGGGGCCGTTTGAAAACACAATACCTCATAAAAACTTGCTCACTCCGTTTTTGAGTATTTATATTTTGAAACGCAAACTTTAAAATGTACGATATCGAATGGGAGATCTGCGGTGACAAATTTCAAGTTTAGTGAAAAAACAGTATGATACAGCCTATTAATTATAATTAGTTATAATTCCTACATATGCATCAAATTTCATAAAAACATAGTCTTGGAGCTTCGCCCTACTAGTCATTTAAAGCGTCAATTGTTAACTAATGAGATCAGCTTTTTATTTGACCTAATTATTATTTAGACATATTCTACTAGCCGTAAAAGATATTTAGTTTCGTTACAGAATGCTGCACAAATAAACTCATTTTAGGTCGCTGTCCATGGCAAGCTTCCATGATATTGTTTTGAATTCGACTTTCAAAGACAATTAATTTAAAATTAAAACAAATCTGTGTTTGGGTTGACGAACATCAAACTTGAAGACGCGTATTAACAAACTGTTGGTAACTTTATCTTCTTCGAAAACTTCCTGTGTTTTGTACTTTTACGTTCCGAGTTAGCTGGCAAAACTATTTCTGACAAAATAAAATTAATTATTTAGACGTCTAAAGCAACGGTCGTGATTTTCCGTAAGTTTAAAATTAAAGCTGAGGTATTTCAAAATATTTTGTTGGTATTGGTTTTGTTTTATTATAAACTCATAGTCTAATGCTTCCTTTGGTATAACTTATAATGGATAACATTACATTACATTGCATTACTGCTTAGTTTTAATATTGTATACATAAATGTGTACCTGCAATTCCATAAATATTTTAGGCAATGATTAATATAAATGTGTAACACCTTAATAATACCTTCCCACACTGACATTTTTACTCTGCCAAAAATAAAGCTCCACAACCAAGGGTTCTGCCTTCTCTGCATTCGGCAGAAGGGCTGCCAGGCAGGTAGAAGGGAGTGAATCCATCATCTCAGGGCTTACCCGGGCTGTTTACGGCGGAGCTGCATTATTTCGCCATTTGTCCCGCATTCTAGGGTCGCGAATGATGATCATTGTGGCAAAATCAATTTCCTGAGACGCAACCCCCCGCATACTCTTGATCCAGCCTATTTTTCACAATCAAACTAGATCCCTTGATCCAGGCTTGGAGGGATTGGGCTCGTATTTACTACACCGCACTCCAAACAAATGACCTTTTCATTTCAGCCGGCACATCCACTTTTCCCCTACTTCTGTTTCTATTAGGAAAACAACGCTCGGAATTTTCGTATCCATTAAATTAAATTGTTTTAAATTTTTCCGTTACTAATTATATTTATTTTAATTACAAATTGATTACTGCGTATAGACGAGATTTTGGAGGGTTAAAACACAAATATAATTATGTTAAAACATTATATGGTTGTACGAGGAGGGATTCTTTCAAAGATAGGCCATCCGAGATCTACCGAAGTACGAGCGTACTTATGCCTACTGCACTATGTCTAATTTAAAGATTACCTCAAAAACGAAAGCAAAAATCCCCAAAAATATGAATTACGACTGAAATATTGTTAAATTCGCCATTCCTTAGAAACAACTGAATTAACAGTGGAACATAGTGTGTATTTTGTATGTATGAATTGTACAAATGTAAATATATATATATATATATATATATATATATAAAAAACCAGTTTGATCTGGTTAGGTACTGCCAATGAGACATTCTACGATACATAATTTATACTTATTGCGAATCGAAAATAGTTTATATTTGGCTGAAATATTTTATTCTTATCTATGTCAAGTAATGAACACATTTTTATGTCAGATAAAATACATTACTACATGCATAGTTTTTCTTTTAAATAAAAAATCACCAATTCTTTTGTTCATACTTTTAATAAAACATTTTGCAAAAAGGTTTCATTCACTCGAGTCCAAGTTATTCTGTCTTTTCCTTTACTGGTTTAATTGAATAGCCAACATTGGTGTAGAATAATTAACATCGTCTGAAAATCTATATGGCCGAAGCTAGAATATCACATATTAACCTACAATCACCTTTAACATCACAGGACAGTTTAATATTTAAAAAAATGGGTTACAAATCTCTCAGGTGGATGGTAAATATGATCGCCAATCATGCTAAACTGTTAGGCAACACTGACCTGTCCGGACTTGGTACTTGAGTGTGATGGCACAGTCGTGAACTAGCTGCTGAAGCGAGACCCCGTTGTCAGGCAACTCCAGATTCAACAGCTTCATCATCTTGTCCGGGTGGTGGAAATCAAGGACCTTGGCGTTGCGGTCGTGTTCGTCCTTGATGTAATCCACCAGGACCTCCACCACCTTCATGAGGAACTCCCTCGTGGCCGGCATGCCGTTCACATCATATGGCAGGATATCTGCAATATGAACAAATAGAGTTAGAAGATGTGAAGGATGACTCACGGATACGTAACGTTGTGCGAGGTACTGCTAAACTCTGGCAGTATACATCTACGTCGTACATGAAAAAATATATTTTGACATGAAGTCATTTTGTTAAATCATTCTTTTCTGCCTCATTTTCATGTTGATGAGGGCATGAAAAGTCCAGTAGCTTAATTTAAAATTTGCCATGATCCACGGTGGATCCCATGTGGGAACTCTTGACTCTGTTAGGGCACCTGAATGTACATCGAGGAATTCTGCGCTCGATACATAACAACACTCTGCGCTTGGATGCTGTGGCATGGAATAACTCTTTGGAGCTGTTCAAAAAGCAACGATTTGCCAAATAGTTGTACTTAAGAAGTGCTATAGGTTCTATTCAAACAACAGATTAAATGACGAAGCGTTTCAAAGTAGCAGGAGTTGAACCATTGCTCTAAAATCGTCACCATAATAAGGCAGGAGCAGACTTTGCAATGTATTTATGTCCGGGATTTGACACAATTTACTTGAACTACTTAAATTTTTTGAAGCAAGCTATAGAATTAGCCTGCGTCCAGAATGTAGCGGAATAGCCACTAGCCACAATAGGCCCACGCACTACCCGGAATCGAGCTGGACTAAAACATATTTCCTCCGGTGTCTGCTGTTTTCAAAGTTCAGATCTTAGTGATTCTGAACAAGAATGGTGATGGGCAAAATAATCATAACAATTCTCTATTTTAGTATGCAGACTAGAGATGAAAATCTATTCTCCACAGTGGATAGTGAACAAGGGGCTGGAAAGTGGCTGATAAAGTGCTCTTCCAAAGTCCACAGAAGTTTAGATATGATAGCTACGAATTCTAAAATTTTAAGTTGAACTAATTAATACTGGCCATCACAGCCATTACGACCTTCGTTACTATCTTAGAAGTAAAAATAATGCGGACATTCCTTGCCATGAGCCAAAACATAATTTTTCAATTGTTAATCCTCTGAAATTTAAATATCTGCTGATTTTGCTCTTTTCATGTTATGAGTAGTAGTAATATGTAGGTTCTGGGCCAGTTTATATGACACCACTTTGACCTGAGGCCAAACAGCGAGCTGGGGGTGAAGCGCCCACAGGGGTCTGGGGGCGGAGCCCCCAGCGAGCGAAGCGAGTTGTACTGTATACAACAGTATATCTCTCGATGCTCTATCTGACGTTAATGTTAATGGCAGAAACTGCTTCGGAAAGATTTCTTAATCGTGAAATGTTTTTGTAGAGTTAAGGATTTTGTTGATAATTTAGAAGATGATTTATTTTAAGAAGATCTGCTTTTGTTAATGTATGACCCTATTATACAGTGTCACAGTATAACTGTATTCTGATTTTAATCAACTGCCCGTGATTCTTTCGTGATTGCATAGTTTAATTGTATGATACAACTAGCAATGTTTTAGCCAAGATAACACTGTTTTCAGTCACAAAGCAGATCTAGATCTATAAATGAAAACGCGACCTAGATGCCACCCGACCTAACCCCCACCTAGATCTATGTGGTGTAGATAATTATTTTTGTTTAGGAATTACAACTTGACTATGACCCCAGTGACTCTGAACACTGACTAGAGACTTGAACCGAGTATGTCCGATTGCTGCGTGTTTCAGAGTGAGCCCTGACTAAGGCCATACGGGGTGCGGGGATGGACCACTAGCCGCATTAGAGTGCGGTCATGCGGGAGATGCGGGGAGGCGAGAGCGCGCATTACACGGTGCAGGAGGTGCATTAGAGCCAGAGCCGCTTATACTAATTGCACTTTGACGGGATTGTCGTCCACGTCATGTGTTATAGACTGCCTTCCCGTCAGCTGCACAGTGGCTCAGCTCTCCCTGACCTCCGCAACGTTCCTGACCCTTCCTGCAAGTTTGACCAAAGTGACGGTAATCTGTATACTCGACAACAATCGTGTGAGTGTAGTTTCATGAACAATGACAAAATGGCAAATTATTCTGTGTATAAGGCTTTCTTGGATTTAGGGTGTTCTTTCTATCTATTCCTTGGTATTTTTTAAGTTTGGATAGGATCTGTCTAAACCCTGGTAAGCTTTTAAATAACTTGTAAAAATGGCAAACATGTATACAGTATTATTTCATAAATGTTAATGAAACATTTCGTACTTACATGTTGATTCTTTAATTCTCTTTACTTTCGTTTTAATTTTGAAGTATTGTAAAATATTATGAACAGGTAGGACATAACTTTCTTCGAGATTTCATTTTAGAAAGTATTTTGAAAAGATAAGTTCTGGGTCTACAGAGCACCGACTCGACTTTGATTTTGTTGCTTTTACATATAAATTTAAAAAAATCGAGTGAAATCTTGAGCAGAAATAGTTATTTATTTGGAAAGCTTTCTCTATAAAACTAAATATTCTGTAACATTCTGGACGTAGTAACACAACGACCAATAACTTGTTCAGAACAGTTGTAGTATTTTACAGTTTTATTCAAGCCAAAATCTAGATATTATCTCCGTAGCATTTCCAGAGAAGAATTAATTTTCTATTCTATCTGGCGTTGAACATACAATAAAGTTCTTATAAATTATTTATTTCAATGAAAATATATAAACTATTATATTGTTTTTGTCATGCACAAAATTAATTATAATATTAGTATTTAAGGAACGGTTTAATCTTTAAGTATTCTACTGTGTATTATTTATTATATTTTTTTAAATTGTTAACCAAATTCCAGAAATGCAATGCACGTTTAGACAATTATAATGCTTTTTTCAAAAGGTGTTACAGTATTATAAATTTATATTTTTCTTAAACAATCAGTAAATATATATACAGTTTAAATACCACGCGAGATATAGAGAATCCTATTACACTGCAGTGTTGACATAAACTATCTGGGCCTGTCCGTGACACTAGTGAGTCGTACATCACATGGAGTTATCAGTAGGAAGATTGTGGTCACCCCCCCTCCGCTGTCCCACCCTGCCCCAACCCCACTCACCCTCAAATACTGCGGCCCTCGTTTTCCGGTGCATTACGCATTTTAATTTCCGGCAGCTCGATGGCTCTTATCAGCAGACTTATCCTTCCGGTATGGGAAAGATCAAACCGAAACCTGTTTACAGCATCTGTAGCGTGTGAGTACAAATCCGAGAGGTGTGGCTTGTGTCCTCAGAGTACCGGCCTCACTGTTTGCTTCTGTAGCGTGTGAGTACAAATCCGAGAGGTGTGGCGTTGTGTCCTCAGAGTACCGGCCTCACTGTTTGCTTCTGTAGCGTGTGAGTACAAATCCGAGAGGTGTGGCGTTGTGTCCTCAGAGTACCGGCCTCACTGTTTGCTTCTGTAGCGTGTGAGTACAAATCCGAGAGGTGTGGCGTTGTGTCCTCAGAGTACCGGCCTCACTGTTTGCTTCTGTAGCGTGTGAGTACAAATCCGAGAGGTGTGGCGTTGTGTCCTCAGAGTACCGGCCTCACTGTTTGCTTCTGTAGCGTGTGAGTACAAATCCGAGAGGTGTGGCGTTGTGTCCTCAGAGTACCGGCCTCACTGTTTCAGATTTTATCTCAGTATGTTTGCCATCTTGTGTTTTTGTGTCTTTCAGCTTTGGTTGAATGTTTGAGTGTTTTTATAAGGAGTTGATAACTTGTTTTTAGAACTGAATTTAAATCGAAGTAGGTCATTATCGCTTGAGAGAAAACTGTAATTTTGTGAACGTGATAAAGATCCTTTACATTCAAATTACATACACAATTTTTTCTACAGCTGCAATTTTTTATACCCTCACAACATACAGAGGGATAACAAGTTTTCGCTTGCCAAATAGAACACAGCGTTTTACGACGTGTTCCCGTAAAGAAACGCTTTAGGCTTATCAGCTTAGTTTTGTAGGTTTACTACCCACATACAACCTTGTTATTCTGTTTTGTGGTTTTATACTTATATTTGTTTATTAAAATATAAGGATGAAAATGGAGCATATCAAAATAAGGCGCAGTGTTCCGATAAGGGTAAAGTTTCACCAATAAACTTTCATGTTTTGTTCAGGATTAAGAAATACAAACGCTATGAGTATACTACTCCATGAGCATAAGTCCAAAACAACTGGTATTTGCTTAAATGGTATGATAGCACTATGTTAGTTTGAACAATTTAAACAGTTCTACTAAATAATTACCAAAAGTTAAAACCCTTTGTCACAGTCTTTAGTTTTAGTACAACTGAACACTGTATATATCAGTAAATAGTCAAAACAGTAAATAGCAATACATATTTCTGGAATGAGGTTTTTATTTTTATAAGCTGGCAAAATCCCCTACCATTTTTATAATCTCTTGACATGGCATTTATAAATCACTTATATCAGCAACGAAGTTAAAGTCCTCTATTAACGTAAGTAAATGCCGTACGGTTTAAATGGTTGTATTATTACTGTATAGTAGATCTGGTAAGAAATATTTATTTATTTACATGCTTCATTACAGGTAACAGACAACCTTTTACACGCTGATAGTACTGTAAGCGGTCCAACTCCCAGACGAGAAGAAACCCCGGGATTCGAACCTCTGACTCCATGAACAGAAGTCCAAGACGCTATGTAAGTCCGTTGGTTATACACTAACTATTCCATAACACTAACGTCTATTCTGTATATTCAATGGTAAGACGCTTTGTATACCATAATGAGAATTTCTTTAACCAGTTGGTTGCTATGTTGTAAAATAATCGAAGCATAAACTTTTAAGAACTTCGACATTTTGAGAATCGATTTATTTGGACGTTGATTGAAAATATAAAAACTACATCCGTCACCAGCCATGTTAGAAATGTCGAGTGATTTTCATTTTAGAGTATATTTCGTACTCAATACTATACCACTAAAGAAATGAGTTCCTCTCACATATCGGGGTCATACTTTGGTAGCTCTTATATTAGGCTTAACAATCACATCTCGATAATCCTGGTCATTTTGATAATAGTGTATATAATAAAGACACTAAATGATTTATATATATGTGTTGTACATGTATTTACAAAAATGACTAAAACTCTATATTTCTAACACGGGGAGTGTCCATTACGTTAGTTGTAATAACCCCTATTTGTTAAAGGAACTGATTCGTTGGTGAAGACAGTAAATATTACGAAACAGAAACTAGCTAACTTCAAATATATTTTACTTCAGACGTGGCTGTGACATAGATATTAAAACGATTAAATTCACTTTAAGCTTGCTGTGCCATCACGGGAAACATACAACTTTTCTAGAAATGTGTGTAGTTTTCCATATTTATGAATAACAATACGTCAGATCCTTTTAAAGAGATTGACCTACAAGTGTCAACATGAAAGGGGCAGTCACCCCCCGCCGCGGCACCCCGGGGCTCTCTGTTGGGGGCCGGGGGTGACAAAATATCTTTGCAATACCCCCCCCTCCCACTTCAGCTGACAAGAGGTGCTTTATGCTTTGAGTTTCGTAGGAGATTTGTATAACACCTCTTAGTATCTACAGATTTTTAGAGGTATGGGATCTACGAATTATCTAGATGTTGCTTTTCTATTCTGCATTTCATCCATCTTCGAATTATTAAAAATGTAAATATAAATAAATCATAATTTACTATATTACTGTTTTAAATTTAAATTACGGTAAAAATAACAATCACTCTGAATAGGACATCGAAATTTTGAATGTAAATTGAAAAGTCACCCGCTTAGTAATGTCGAGATGGTCATTTATCAATCCTTTACTACAGAATAGAGTTTACTTCCCAATACACAGACGAGCTTCATTATCAATTTAGTCTACTATTCCGTATCTTCATTGTATGATTTACTGTAACTAGCAGATGGCAGTGCCTCAATTGAAGAAAATAAGAGTAATTGCAATGAGATAATTAATGTGTTAGGCCATTGGTTCACTGTGTATCAGTTGATATTGTGCAATGCATTCACGTTTGGATCCCATGCTGACAAGTCTTAAAGTTTTTTATTTGGATATGTTAAGTTTTAGAACTAATTTTAAGAATACAATGAGAGATCATGTAAAGAATTCTATATTTTATCACATTAGCTTCTTTACCCTCCCGTTATAACTTCAATGATGGGACACTTGTACCTCGAAACAGATGATTGCTGAAATAAATCAAATTCACGGTGATTCATAAACATACTATATTACATTAGTTTTTAATTTCAAATGAACTCTTAGGCCTGTCACTAAGTCTCTGAAAGGTGAGTCTCTCAAGAAATATTATCTTTTACACTAAATGCAGGTTTAAGCAGGCATTTAATGGTGAATCTTAAAAATAAAAACATCACAATATCAACAAATTTCACGATTTTTAGGATAAAAAATTGGTAAAATGATTAATTTTTGTTTTGGTACGTAGACGTATTTCATCATGCAATATTGATTTGGGTACCTAAATTTGGGCTACTCGTTATCCTTTATGACTTATCCTTCGTTATAAATACAGTCAACAGGCTTCATCGTATTGTGTTATTTTGATTCCTTTTTTACGGGTAATACAATTATTTAAGTCAGAGTCTGTGTCATGCAATTTTATAAGAAGTAGACGTTTCAACAACTACGTGACAAAACTACAAGCGAGTTCGTGAAAAGATCGAGCTTGATCAAAAGAAAGCTAGCTATCCGACTTATAAGGGCCTTGGTTGGAGGGAAAGCTGCAGAGGAGAACGTATACAATGTATGACACTAATTGTACTTTATATCAGGGTGGGGATTCTATATGTGGATGGGAAACCCTTACAAAAAGGAAGAGACATCAACCGTCATAACACCAGACATGCTACATTCAGATACAAGCTACTCAGCTACCACTTCACCATAGCACATTGTACGAAAAGCCACATACATCGGCAGGAAACTCCATAATCTGCTTCTTAAGGAAATGAGAAGTCAAATAGTGCATGACGATAAACGTTGACAGCCCTCAGCAACGGGTTGGTGAAGAACCCCTTCTACTCTCTGGACGAGTTCCAACAATCTTTCTATTGAACTAATTTTGAACTGCCTATTGAATCTATATTGACCCCAATACAAATCTTGATGTTTTGAAAATAAAGAAATTTTTATTTGAGACAGTTTGAGTTATTACGCACACCAATATAGATAAGTGTGAGATGGTGTGTGTGGTGTGCGTGTGTGTGTGTATGCGCGTGTGCGCGGGTGTGTGTGTGTGTGTGTGTGTGTGGGTGGGTGGGTGGGTGGGTGGGTGCGTGCGTGCGCCTGACAGGCCCTCACTATCGGGCCCACTCACTCTCCTCTCTCTGCATAAACCAACAACATTACCATACTAAGCCCTGCGGTTCCCCTCTCCAAACAATTACTTAGCTTTATCGCATTTAAACACTTTCTATTCATTTTGTCGTTAATCCAGGGACTCCGCGGCCAGCTGAGGTCCTCTCCTCCCTTCTCCATTTGTTTTTACTTTAAGCTCCAGATATTTTCTTTCCAAGAGTTTACTTCTTTATTCCTTGGATTAATTTTGCAGATTTATTCAGTAATTGAAATCCCTATTGATAACTAATTAGTATAACTTTTAATTGTATTAATATATTTATTTTATTTCAGTTTATACAAATTATTTGATTTTATTTTACTGATATCTTTGTTGAAGTATCTTTGTTGAAGTTCCCAATAAAATCGAAAAAAAGATCATATAACACAAGATAGTAAATACTTTGACAGCTCGCTGGTTATTTATAAAAAGCTGTTTGATTATTTTAATTTTAAATTGTATAAGCCCAAGGTTATTTTTGTTAACTATCTAACTTTTTTAACATAATAATTTTCTTGGGGTTGTGCTTAGATAAAACTCATTTTAACCTAAATTTAACTGTTTTCCAACACTTAAAGGGGATTTATAAAGCAATTCCTTAAATTGAATTTAAATAAAGCTAGCCCAAGAATACTGCTCGTATTAAACTTAAGAATAATAGTGGAAAGTTATAACTTCTTTGCAAGTTTTAATACAATATACAAATTGAATACTTTGAATGTTTTGATCCTGCCTGGAATAACACTATTAACCACTTAACCGCTTGTTTGGTACAGAAAATGTTAGTATCGGAAATATATGAAGTACGATCTTTTTTGGCACGAAAGCTGACTCTAGATGACTCTAGTGCACAAGGTGATAGTTTAAATCACTATCAAACCACAATCAATTAAAACCTTCAAAATAAATCTTTAACATATTGACTTTCACAATTAATCGTGTTTTAAAATATTTAAGTTATTTAGTCAGAGAATACTCATCGAGGTAAAACTACTGGAGAGATCGCCATGTGAGCTAAAAACGGTCCGCGTGGGACTGTGCGGAACAGAAATGGTGGGCCACTGTGTGCTCAGAGCTGTTACTGGCGTTGAACGCGCTGTCGTTTACACGCTCCTGGACTTCACTGCCATGTTTGAATTGTAATGAAATTTATACATCCTTTGTGTACGTGAACTACGGAATCCGAAAGTATAAATATTGTTTTATTTTACCGTGTTTTAATATTTTTAATAATTAAAAACTCTTACGTGTTATTAAAGAGGGACATGAAAAAGTTACTCAGCGAGAAAGTTTTTTATTTTTAGGTTAGAAGCAAACTTCCAGCGGGAAAGTTGTAGATAATTAGTTTCTCTAAAACTTGTATTCAGAACATTTGTCGGTAAAGTTGTTGGTTTGCCTACAATTAGTTTGGAAAAATGCTGAAACCTTTCGCCGCGCTCTATCCAAGACGCGCCGTGCCGCGCTATTAAATTCAACTCAGTGATGCTGTGTTACAACATGGCCTAGTTTTTTGATAAAATACATAGTTATACGACTTTTGTTTTAGTCGTCGAATTCGGGTTACGTTTTAGTATCGCTTTTACTGTTCCCAATTAACTAAGTAAATTAAGAAACCAACATTCAATTTAATCACATTTGATCAACGAAATTTAGTTATAGATCTAATAGTAACGTTTAACGTTGGTAACCATGTTGGTAATTAATGTTTATTAAGAATACATTTGCTATTAAAAAGTATTTGTCTTGTATGGTTTTCATTCATCAACAAAGTTTTATGATATAGGCCAATTAACTTTCATGCAATCTACAACTTTTGGCAAACGTCGAAGTTTATATGCTAAAATTCAAAGTTTCACTGCCCAAAGAACGATATTACTGCTCATAAAAAAATTCATTCCAGTACCAAAAACTTCAAAACATCATTATTGAACAACACCTAAAGCCTAGTGGATCGTACATAAATTCATATGACTGTAAATATGAAAGAATCAGCCATCGAGAAGATTATTTTACAAAACTCCCAACTTTCTGTTCTTTTTACGCAACTAACCCTGGTCGGATATAGTTACTTTTGGTATTAAAAATTCGAGAAACTATTCAGGAATACGGATCAGAAGGCCATTCAACCATAAAAAATGTTCCCTGGCTGCAAATGCAATTCAAGTGAGCGCGCGTCGTGTTTTTCCCTATATCTCCCATGCTAAGCGCTGCCGCGGTGGCCCACCATTTGCAGCGCGACCTCGAACGCGGCCGGACCGAAATTTGGTTCGCTTCACCACGGGCGCGAGCGGTCCAGTAGTTTTAAGTCTTTGAGAATACTCAGTGATAATAGAATTTAATTTACGGCAATGCAGTCCAGTGCATTCAAGGACAAATGTAGGCAAAAGGTTGTAGGTGGCGGTAAAATGTTAAGGGTGGTGTAATAGTAATAAAGTGATTTTGTTATATTTATATAAAAATAGCGGGCTGTATGTACGGATTTGGGTTTGATAAACAACTAAAGGCGTACACATCATTATATACAAATATTTAACTATTTACTGCACTGTACTATAGCTGTATTTAATATATTATATTTGTATGTTACTTCAAATAATAATTCATGTTTTGTATTTATTGAATTGCTATATGGAGTTTGTATAGTTTACCTTGGAATTAATAAGATTTCCATTTTTTAAAATAACTATTGTCGTAATTAATTTCTGGAACTAGATCCTTAATAATGTTAAGAAACTTCAATTAATTCATAAAATGTCATTATTATAAATAATTTTGGGATTACCCAAAAGAACATTTGGACGTTTTGTGTTTGTAAATAAATAAACAAATTGGAGAGATTTAGAATAGCAATAATTTCCATGAGTTTATTTAACCTACTCCAAAAAAGGACGCAATTTTGTTTAAACCTCCAACGTGGACCCTGTTCTTTAATGTGGAAAACGGACAAATTAAAAAAGTAAAATTTCATACAGCACATCAGTTAAAGCACCATCCCTTTCTTGGTAAACTCGCATATAGTAATTTCCTTAGCACAATAGCTCCAACTAACGTGTTGAAAAATAAACTAACTTCGATAATTAATTACGTACCCATAGGCATCCCCATCCCACACTTTGAACACACGTTTAAAATAAAATATAGTTTTAAATTCATTTCAACATCCCGTTATGTTGAAACGGGATTATTTGCGTAGATAGTCAAACATACAGTGTGACGAGTTATTACAACAAAACTATAATCTGTAATCTGTTCCAGGCCTACTGGAGACGGCGGTTCAAACGTGGTTGACTCGGACATCTGTGTACCAACGAGGCTGCTGCGGCCCAGATTAAAATCTCCTCAAGTCAGTTTGTAATATATCAACCGCCGTCAGCCCTATCGCATAAGCCCCAACCCTCTATTGAGAACGCCCCTTGGCTATTTTAATAACCCCCATTGTCATTTATCGGTATGTTATTATTTTCATCAAGGGAACATCCGTCCCCCTTATCGAGTGTTGCATTGTTTGTTTTTAGAATTAAACGAGTTATGACAAGTTTTGGAATTAATAATTACACCGACAAGTAACGCCATTAAAGTCTTTATTGTGAATTCCACAATGAAGTTTAATATTTAGCTAAAATGTCAATGAAATTATACACTTACTGGATTTCAAAATACCTGTCAATTTATATTTGTTATAGAGTCCATATTAATTAACTTATTACATAATACTAAAAATGTACACTGTAGTCGAAAAAGTAAATAACAAATGTCTATATAATTTTATGAAATATGATAAACGTACCATGTGTATTTTCCTAAATATATCTATGAATTAAATCTGATGTGGTTAAGCGGTTAGGTTCAATCCCAGCTGACTCCTATGATAATTTGTCATGAGCGGTCACCACTAGTTTGCCCATGTGACTAATGCCCTTGCGGTACCTCGATGTCTTTAGATCGCCTTACAAGCCTCCTATTGGCCTATGGTAACGGGCGATTGAGTTTGTTTTTTTGTTTGTTTTTTTTAAGAAAAGAAAGAATAATGTATTTAACATTTTATCTCGCGCAAGGCCTAAGTATGTGCGTTTCATTACCTAATTATCAGTCATCTGATTGGTAAAAATTACAGCTAATAGTTAATTATGTAAACATTGTTTTAGCAAATTTCATATGGGAAATAAATCATTTCCCCCTTACACAACACAAGCCAGGGGCCGTTACAAATTTACATTTATTAATTAACATTATTACAATTATCACAATTTCAAAAACACCCAAATGCAGCAGTTTATGTATAGTCTTGGGCAAAATTTTAACTAGATTAAAGTTCTTATATTTATGAGTCGGCACGATCAAAAATCACGAAAAAATATTAAAAATTCTCAACTGACGACTCTACAACCGTATATAAATTACAGCTGTGAGGTACGACCTTATAACTCAATAGATACACCTGGAACGCTCACTCAATGCACATTTCGCATCGGAAAGCGGCCCTCCTATCTCTCGCAGGGCAACTCGGCAAAATGAGCAATTTCAACCGGAGCGCTTGAGCTGATTAACGCGATCCTCCATCGCGCAGTAAAGGTCAAAATGTATTGAATCACATATGGTAGTAAAGAGAATTAGCTGGGGACTCTAACGTAATAAGTTAGATATTATTTATAACTGGAAATAAAAATAATTAAAAATATCGAGACACCACACAACTATAACGTGAAACAGTTACTAAGCGTAAATTATTTTAATTCTTGGTTACAAACAAACTTCAAGCGACAAAGTTGTAGATAATGAGTTGAATTAAAACTTATATTAAAAACATTTTTAGATCGCTCAAAATTAAGTTGTAAACGTGTTTCCACGTCGAGCTTCAGATTTCGTGGAACAGCGACGATATCTCCGCCGCCCAGAATAGGATTGTAGGACTGAAGATCACAGGGAAGACGGATTAAGGGTGGGTTGTAAAATATTTTGGCGATGCATGAATCAGGGTCCCCTCTCTAGCCCTCATTAGTCCTGGGATCCTCAGTCAAGCCTCGAAAAATAGGTATACGGAACTCGGGCCTCCGCCTCTACCTGCCAGGGGCTGATGACCCTGGGATGAACAGGGACTAGCTGTTCTCGCCGGCCCTGCCTATCTCCTACTTGGTAATTAGTTTCACGCTCACAGTCGTGTTATAGTATTTGTATTGCAAATATTAGACTGAAACTTTGTTTTTCTGCAAGTCTTAAAATAGATAAAATAACACAAATATTGTTTGATGTTTCATTTGCGGCGGTTGCAGTATGTGGATAAAAACTGCCTGTGGATAAGTACCACATATTATAGGCTACGCGGAACTAAACTATACTTCTTTCTTAAATTTAGTTCTGAACAAAAGCATTACAAAGATATAAAAACATACCTTAAATATGTTAGCAATTATCTAAACTCGGATTCTTGAAAAACTAATTTTACTTTTAAACGAGTTCGAACGCAGCACGCTGACGTTAGGGAAGCGAATTTACGCATTAAAAAAACTTTAAAATAATCAAATAACGGGTTTAAACAAACATTGGTGTAATTTTTTGCAAAATGGAAAACATTTGATTTGTTGGCTGTTCTGATGTACCTGGTTCTATTTAAATGCAGTATTGGGATAAGGTTAGGATTTTGAGGATCAAAAGTCGGTTTGGGGGTATTAGGAGTGATAAAACTACATCAATATATGATAAATTTAAGGTAGCGTGGATTAGGGCCCAATTATCTATCTCGGCACCTATACTATCCGGAATCTGCGCAAGCCTATGATTATGTACTTATCTTATGGGGATTTAACATTTGAAAAAGCCATTTTTCTAACTCGGCTGATTATCAATCCCAATACTCCCATACCTAATTTTACACCTGATTGAAACTCCAATAAATTCACGGAGTGACGATAATGTAATCGAAGATTGATTTAACCAGGTATATCAGAATAGCCAAAAGTTAAGTTTGCTGAATTTTCTCAAACATTTGTTCAAGTGGTCTAATGTAAAAAAATAAATTCTTTGTTAACGTCTTGACTTTGGAACATCCTAAATACGTCAGCGTGCTGCGTGAAAACTCGCTATACCTGTAATTATTCATTAGTTAATTTAATTTTACTAATCATCACTGATGTTAGTAGTTAACTGGCCCGAATGAGCATACATTTCTTAGGACGATAATTAATACATCAGAATAAAATGTTTGCCTACTCCTGCTCCAAAAATACTTAACTTTAGGGTTCTCCAAATGTTGGAACCATCGTATGTATGGGTTAATAAATTTATTATAATCAGGACTCGTCCTTGGAAAAATATAGTTTTATATAGCAAATTATAAAAACTAAGATCGGGGTTATGGTTGATTTGTAAATAAAAACAAACGGATCGTATTAGCTGTTCAAAAACAACCAATCAATTGTAAAAATAACACTCAATTGGTAAAGTATCATGTGGTTTTTGTGAGAATAGTGATTATAACCAGTGTCATAGCTTTAAATATACATGATTAGGTTATGTATAAATTGCGAGAACCATTAAAACTGAAGATTGAATATAAAGCGAACACGTCAAAAATGAAAAGAAACGAACAAATTAGCGAAGCACATATGCTCACCTTGGAGAGGAACCGTGAATATGAGTATTTTGATTAGGCATTTTGAACAAGCTGACTGGCTTCTTGAGGAAAGCTCGGTTTCTCAGGTGCTTTAACAATAATTGTAACTAACTTTTCAAAAATAATATTGTACTGTGATCGCGAGCGAAGCCGAGTCAGGCTACTAGTACAGTTGATTACAGTTGATTACAGTTTGTTCACAATAAAAATTCTAGAATTGCCCATGCGCAACTGGCGCATTTAAACCCCTGTTCTGATTTAATTGTAATTGTCGCTGAAAGATGGTGCCCCTAGTACATTGACAAATAAATAAATGACAATCGTCTAGTACGTTATTATTGTGATTGTTTTTAAAATGTTGGAAATGTTAAAATGTTGTATTTTGCGGGGAAGGTCTTCAAAATTGATGTCCAATGGTTTTGATGACGTTTAAAGGGAGATTTGGTGTGCCATAAAACCTATGGAGAAATATTATATATATAAAATCCAAATACCACTGACTGACTGTCTGACATATCACGAAATCCCCATAACTATAAGGCCTACAGAGTTGAAACTTGTCATATAGGTGGTCATATAGGCACTATATAGGCATATAGGTCATATAGGCACTTTGTTTGTTTTTTCTCTTTGGTCCTAGGTGCTTACTAAGAAACGGTATTACGAAATTCCCCCTATGTTCCGTCCCACTAGGTCCCAAAGTTCCCATGTATTCCTTATGGACATTCACTTTGGTTTGAGCTGATGAAAATTCAAACTGCTGATCTTGATTCGTAGTAGTTCCACGGGGGCTAACCACAGAATGCAGCACACACAATTATCATAGATTTTGCGGGCGAAGCTGTAACTGGTCGGCTAGTATTATATAGAGCTACTAGCTGTTAACCCCGGCTTCTCTCGCGAAATATTAAAACATATTAAAAATATTAACCTGATCCACACTATTAAATCTTTGATTATGTTTTACCATATGACTTCCTTTTTAGTAACTTACAAACATCTTAACTACATAGTAATTTTATAAACGATATTCTCCCATAACTTTGGCATTGTAAGTATGTTCATGCAACATTTTAGCTTAATAGGTCCAGTAGTTTTTGCTTGATGTTGTCTAAACATCCATCCATACACGTTTATACATACCATTCACGTTTATAATATCAACTAGCTGCTACCCGTGGCTTCGCTCGCGACAAATTAAAATACATTAAAAATACTAACCTGACCAGCACGATTGAATCTTTGTTAGTGAATTTCCTTTGGAAAGTGAACTATTAGCATGACCCGCACGGTGAAACTTAAGCCCGGGACCACCATAGAAGTTCCTAACGTGACCCGCTGAACACATTTTGGGGGGTCGTTCAAAATTTTATATATATATATATATATAGACATATATATATATATATATGTGTGTGTGTGTGTGTGTGTGTGTGTGTGTTTGCACTCTAGCGGTCGCATTTTTTGTCCGATTTACATAAAATTTGGCAGAGACGTTCCTTTCTGTAATCAGTTGAACAAGTTCGTTGGGCAAAACAATCGGAAAACTCTAAACCCCTTTTTTGGGGATTAATCCTTCAAATTTCGAGTTTTTGGGCCCAAAAAGGGTCATAAAAGCCCCAGATGTAAAATAAATGTATGTAAAAAGATGGGAATTAGAGAGGCGAAAGTATTAAGCCCTCTTTCGTCATCCAAGCATACATATTTACCGAGTTATTAAAGAAAATGTATATCGACTAAACACAGTACGTTGTCTTGTGGGGGTTTTACACTAGAAAAGCCTGTTATTCTTTTGTTAGAGTACTTTTATCATCCCCAGCAACCTGACGCCTACTTTCAAGCCTGTCTGGACCTTCTCCTAACCTTATAACGCAAACTTGTATTCCCAGCTTTGCAAGTAAATGAAACCAGGAGTATCAGAACAGCCAAAAAATCAATGTTTTAAAATTTCAATAAAAATTGGATAAATGTATGTTTTTACACTGATTTTGAGTTTTAAAAGTTTTTATGTGGAAATTCACTTCCCTCACGTCAGCGTGCTGCGTGGGAACTCGTTTAGTTTTACCATCTGATTTCCTTTGCCCTAACTGGCAACTACAGCTGGTAATTTTATGAATGACATCATTCCATAAGATTTGCGTTGGAACTTACAGGACCCGGGGATGGAGCCCTAAGTGTAATGGAGGGGAAGTGAGTTAGTTAGTTTATTATAATACTTCTGTAGCTAAATATGCAAGAGGGAAGTCAAGATTGTGTAAGGAGGAAGTATTGGGTATGTTGTGTGAGTAGGCTGGAATTTTTATCAAACAATAGCACTTCTGAGGAGTCTGGTTCAATAAAATCAGAAGATTTAGTCGCCGAGAACAATCAGGAAGTAAAGATGGCCGTGGGGCAGGAAAAACTTCTATTTTTCCATCCTGGAACCTTTTCTGGTATGCCGACAGAATCTGTAGTTTCATTTTTAAAACGTTTTGAAAGAGCCGCGACAGTAAATTCTTGGGACAACAATAAAATGAAAACATATTTTCCTATCTATTTGGCAGATGCGGCATTAGATATTTTTGAAAATCTTGAGAGGAAGAACCCCGCTATAAACTGGGAGGCTGTAAAACAAGAATTTACAAAAGTGTTTTCACCCGTGGAATCGAAAGAGATCACTTTAGCGAAATTAAATACTAGAGTTCAGTTACCGACAGAGTCAGTCATTCAATATTTGGCTGATGTGGAAAAGTTATGCGCGGGGGTAGACGATGCGATGACTGAAGCGAGGGTACTCATTAAGCTACGCTCCTGGTGATTGTATATCGACGAGGTCGTGTACATCACAAAGTGGACTCACCAAGCAATTTGTTTTAACACTATGTAGTAATTTTGTGTCATACAATCGATATGTTATTGTGAAGAAGCAAAACTATTGAGTCGTTGAATGCAACATTTAGGTCTTATGAGGTGATCTGACAATTTAAAGATTAGTTAGTTTCAAATTTGTTTGGAATATAAGAACTAGCATCAATATTATAAAGATTTGTGTTTGTGTCGTGAGATTTATATAAAGTTTCATCAAATTTATTATCTATGCTGTTTTCCTTTGTTTTATTGAGAATATTTTTGGGGTAAACTTGCCAAATAGTTCTTCTGTTTTCAAGATTAGTTGATTGTATGTAACGTAACGTTTATCCCTCTTGCAAACAATAATTGTGGTTTTTTAATTGCATTTTATGGTTTTATGTATGTAATTGTTTTGTTAATTTTTGTATGGAATATTTTATAGACTTTCCATTTCTTCGACCTTTCCCTGACCTAACGGCCAATCCGATACATCAGTGGAAGTTTCACTCCTTCATCATAGGGATCTTCTGTGGCAACCCTGGAGCAAAAGATCACGTGATCTCCACGACTTGATCTCCACTTCTTCAACCTCTTGGATCTGGACTCTGCTTTACACTACTGGACTTCGGTCTTCTTGGGCGAACATTTGAAGGCTTGCATCAGGAGGAAGGTTTACTCATGCTGTCTGGACAGTTATGAGGATAGCGACAATGGTTCTTCAAGGAGTTGGTGTGGATTTCCTTTCGCCTGAGCTCATCACACTGCCAACGTCAGTCTCTGCCATGGCCAGTGGACTTCTTTGTGCCATAGAACTTCCAGAGGGATGTGGACATCATGTCCTGAGCTTTCAATATTTGGATTGGGATTCATTGGGATTGACTACAACTGGGAGAGGTTCATCTTCATCCGAGGAGCCGCATCTTCGTGGGATTGGTCAGTCCTTTCTATCCTATTTTCTTTCCTTTCCTTCATTTTTATTTTTGTTGGTTGTTAATGAATATTAATTGTTGATGGATGTTAGTAACATTTAATTTTCCAATATTATTGTCTTTATTTTTTCTTTATTTTATGGGGCATGTAAGAGAGACGCTGAGGACATCGTCTCACCGAGCGAGGGGGATGTAATGGAGGGGAAGTGAGTTAGTTAGTTTATTATAATACTTCTGTAGCTAAATATGCAAGAGGGAAGTCAAGATTGTGTAAGGAGGAAGTATTGGGTATGTTGTGTGAGTAGGCTGGAATTTTTATCAAACAATAACTTGTTTTGCTGATCTGCTGAAGGCTCTGGCTTAAGTAGGTCAGCTGGGTAGTTTTGGGGGTCAGTCAGTGGGTCTGTGAGATGGAGTATTAGGGTGTAGTGTTGGGGCTGGGGGCCTCAGGGTCCAGGGCCTGTTAGGTCTCGGATCCAAGTAAGTTTTATAGTCACTAGTCTTTTTTTCTAAATTAATATTTATACTTTCCAGGCTACTCGCCTTTGAATCTGGATAATTAGTGTTAATATTTTAAAGTATTTTCATTGTCATCGCATTGATATTTTACCGTTTAATCACCATTTGTAAAATGTAGAGTTTTATTCTTTGTTTAATACAATTTATATTATTACATTACATGTCTCTTTAATTTATTGAGCTACGTCCTCGTGGTGGCAAGTGGGTTTATACTGTTTGGCCAGCAGATAAGCTTGCTTGTCCGCCACATAAGCTTGGATGTGGACATTATCAGGTCTATATCTTAATGTGATATGTAAGCTATGTCATGCAAAATTTTAACTTAATCGGTCCAGTAGTTTATGCGTGATAGCCATTAGTCATTAATTTTAAATCACAGAAAAATGAATGTGACCCAAGGTGTGAGGTGTTATTGGTGTCCCTTGTCAACCCTCATCAAACTCGATGACCATCCCAAGAACGAGGCTTGACTGAAGGTCCCCGCTAGACCCCTCATTAGTGCTGGGATCCTCAGTCAAGCCTCGCCAAAACAGGTAAACAATTCCCAGGTCATTTTTAACCTGGGGATCTTCAGTCCGTCTACCCCAGAATAGTACCTCAACCATTTAAAAGAACTTATGTTTTTGTGTGGGATAATTCTGTATTTCCTCAGGGAAACCTTCGGAGTGTATTGACCATGATGAATGTTATTGTTACATCAAGATGGTATACTCCTGTGTAGCATTTAACTGCAGGAATTGTTTGAAAAAAAGGAAGCGGCATCTCTTTCCATGGGTAAGTAGAATAAATATTTTGTATACTGAGGGTTTAAACAAAACATACTTTATCGATTTGTTTCACAGATGGCAATGAAAAAGTATACAGTAAATACATGTTTATTATTACTGTAAATGACAATTCTTTGGATGTCGTACTGATTAATAAATATTGTGCCTGAATTTGATTAACTAACGTATTCGGATTTCGGAGAGTAAGTAACCAATTCCTCTTTCTTAGTGATAACAATGACAAAATCATATTAAATTACTACAATGGCGGTAAAACAATACATCTCACAAAGGTTATTATGTCGGTGATTGGAGTGACTTACTCAACTTTTAAGATTCAAATTTATTGTGTTTTTTTAATAATTATTCAACTTTTTGCAATATAAACTACTTTTAATTAACTAATGATCTAATCTTCTTCTGTTTTAAAACTAGTTCAAAAAAGAATTAAATCCAACACTCATAAACTTTGTATCTACGATGGCGCCAGCGCGGCGTACACGCAATATTCTTGCTTCTCTGTACGCGCTTAATGAAAAAAGTAAAAATATTATCAAAAAATGTTTGGAATAAAATTTTAGACCAAATAATAACCTACAACTTTGCCGTCAGGGTTTGTTTATAACCCAAAAATATAAAAAAACTACGCATGGTAACATTTTCATGTCACCTTTTCAAAAATCCAATATTTATTAATTATTACAAATTTGCACATTTAGAAAAATTAAAGATACTTTTACTGTAGGATTCCGTAGTTCATGCAGATTACAATCATATTGGTTTCATTCACATTAAAGTTTTTATGTTCGGTTTACAAAAGTACAAACGACAGCGTACACAACGCGGAAATCAGTCACACTGCCGCAGTTGCCCTACAGCGGCTGGATTCGAGGGCCGCTTTTTAAATACCACACGAGCGATCCAGGTGTATCTATTGAGTTCTATGAGTGCAACAAATGCGTAAAGACACATGGTTAAGAATTTTTTAAACTTTTTGGTATCGATTTTGTATGGTATAATCCGCCCTACAACTATAAAATAACCAATAATACACTCACTTAAAAGTTTCAAAATTTGTTCAGCAACTGAATTTGTTTACTGATTTAAAAAAATGACAATTTCACTAACAGAAATTTATCCGTAGAGGGTTTCAGCACGTAAATGGTTTCCTTATTTCCAAGAAGTGGGTTATAAATCATATACATTTCTATCAGTAACACATAATTGTACTTGTATTGTAATATTGATTTACATTATGTTGTGTAGTGTATACATTTTGTAAAAATACTAAATATACATTTTTATTTTAATACATAGATCTTAAGGGCTATATCAGCAAACACAATTGATTTCCATTCTGAACTTTGTTATAACAATACTTTTCAAACCCTCAATCCTCATCTGAAATTGAGTACAAAAGCTTCGCTTCATTTTTTCGTGCGCATTTTAAAAACAAACGATAACAAACACAATTTCAAACTAATCGGCTGAAATAACAGATACGATGATTCAGAGGGACGTATATAGTAAACGTAGCGCAATGTTGCGAGTGAACTATATAATAGGGTATTTGATTAAAGCTAAGCGGGGTCGTTGTGGAATGCGCAATATTGTGCGGGGGAGGCGGATAGGGGTGGCCTGTGAGGGGGATCGAACATCTGCTACCATCTTGGGGGAGGGAAGGGGAAGGTGTGCTTTAATATTCTGTGCTCCTCTCCTCCTGACAAAAATGCGATTTTTCGCGTCAACTACTCCAGTGTGAGTCTCGCTATACAAAACATTATTCCTCCACTTCTCTGCCTTGAAATCGTGATATAAATTTTACCTTACATGTTTTGACTTTTAAAAAATATCAGTGGTTTTCCAGTCTGTACGCCAAAGTGGAAACTTATGACTTTTATCCGTAACTAACACTGATCCCAGTATTTACCGTATTTTGAACCGTGGTATGCCAACTAGTCTGCCTAATTCCTTGTGAAATCAGAATTGTTAATATCCATTAATATCTATTATTTAATATCCATTCAATCAATGGAGTTGTAGGAGTTGATACGTGCGCATCAACTACATTCTTGTTCTATAATGTTAGGCAACGTTTCTTGGGTTAATATTATTTCTTTCTGCAAATAACAGTTTTCACTTGTTCAAATAAAAAGTTTGTTAAAAAACTAGTAATCAAATCATATACATATATATTACCTTTTATTTCTATGAATAGAGGTTGAACAATACCCCCTCCTTATTATTAATATTGAATTGGATTGGATAGTGGGATATGCATTCAAATAGTTGAATGTAATTTAGTTGTTATAGCATACATAATGTGCTCCTACAGGTGGAAATTCTAAGGCTTAAATCCGGCCGGCGTTTACTTCGCTAAATATGATATTTTTCAACTGTTCCATGTACCAAATTAGAACAGTAAGTACACTGTAAGTATTTACTATCTCATAAAACAGGAAGTAAAATTATTACAAAGTTGGGATTTAATTAATTATTTAAGACTACGAACTTTTGAATTATAGTTGAAAATACGAACGTCGAGGTGGTCATACCACTGTTTTTCAGAGTGCAGTGATTCAGTTCGGGATTCTGTTCTGTGAACTAGTTCCAGGAGGATCGGATCAGGTGGTAGAATCCAGCGGTGAGTATCAGCTGCTCATTAGTATGATGACTTAAGGTAGTGGTACGAGTTTGAGAGGACACGACCAGGTTGAGTTCAAAACTTATGTTAATACATGTTTATCTAATGCGCACAGGCGTGATTCGGGGGTGGCAAGGGGACGGGCAGTCTCCCCCCACCCAATAATTTGCATATATAATATATGAAAGTCACAATAATCATGATCACGACCATTTCTGCCCCTCCAATGAAAACACTGAAACTACGCTTAGCAACAATAAAAATATTTGCAAAAAATGGTTTTAATTGTTAGGTTATGTTCTTTACTCAAACCGTGTATCTTTACTCAATTATAAATTACCTGCCTAAGTACAACTCGTGTGTGAATCAGTCCAGTGGACATCTCAGAAAAGAGGTCTAAAGAACTGAAAACATTTAAAATTTGACAGTGCAATATAAAAAGAATTACTGTATACCCAAATTAAAAATCGAACAAATATTGGGGTTATTATTCGGAACAACCACGTTTAAATAGTTTCAGTATAAACTACAGATCAACTGTGTGAATAATTCGCTTGAAATTAAAACATAAATGAAACCACCTGTTCTACTAAAGTCCTGTCTTATCTTTTATAACTACGTGTGGGCCTAGTTTACGCGGTGTTACAGTTCCTGGTAAATTATCATTCACATATAGGTACTTGGCCATGTGAGTGATACTTCACCCCATTAAGTGTGAAAAGCTCTTGCAATTCCTTTGGTTTGAATTGAACCTCTATGAGCCTAATGGTAATTGTCTTATTTCTATGTCGGTATTTTTTTATTAGATATATTTCGGGGTGAGATTTAACTACTGAAAATACATTTTTTACCTAAAAGGTAAATACTAAATTAAATAAAAGTAATAGTAATAATCACGCCTTTTTCAATAATAGTACTAACAAACAATAAAGTAAATCCTTCTTATGTATTAGTGTGTATGATTTTCTTGTCACTTGTAAAACCTTCACTATTATTTCTTATATACTCTTAGATATCGTAGAGACCTTGGTCTAAGTAGCCCCCTAGCACTCTTGCTATCGGGTCGTGGTATGTGTGCACGCCGGCGTGTTCAATTTGAGTGGCACGCGCTTTGGGGTGCGGTAATCCTATCCCCTCCCGCCTCCGCAAATAATGTATACTTGTCGACCCGGTACTAACTTCCAATCCGAAGACTAAACCCCCTTAATAATCCCTCGGGGGGTCATATAAAAAAAATTGTGACAGCTGGAAACAGAAAAAAATAATTCAAGGGTTAACAAATTTCTCTTAAAAATAAATCGCTATCACCGTTAGTGATGGGACAACCGACTGAAAATAACAATCGACTGGTCAGTCGATTGTTTTTAAATGAAAGCATATGAAAGTATGCTTTTGAATAAAGCATATTTTCCAGGATATGAAAGTTAGTATTGTTATATAATGCTGCTACATAATAGGCCTACTTCTTTATTTTGATATTTTAATAACTTATCCTACCGTATATAAAGAGTAACCTTACACATCAGAACTGTCACAGTCTCTTGTGCTGGAAGAATTAGGGATTGTGTGTAGGCTATATTGTTTTACAAGGCCTGCAGCGATCAGAAGTCTGCATTTTGTATACACACAACCTTTCCGGATGGCGTTTTTAAGGCATCGATCCCAGACCCCCTAGCAAATGTCACTACCGAACCAGAATGTTTTTAGTTGGAAATGAGTAAAAGAGCGATGGGAAAATTTTTTATTAGCGAAAAGACATTGCTCTGAAATCTTAGTGGGTTTTAAAATGTAGTAAGAATATCGTAAACAACGATAAATTGAGTGGTCTGTTTGTCGAGGTAGGCCAAAAAGTTTGTGGTAAAGGAAAACAAATGTTAAATGGCTGTTACCATAATTATTTTCAAAGGTATGTACTGTAGGTACCTACTTAGTTTTTGTGTATGTAGAGAAATAGTTGTGCTATCATGTAATATCACTTAATTTTGCACAACAATATTTTGATTAAGGCTATGACTTTTTCATCGTGTACATTTAAAATTTGTTTTTTGTACGTGTATTTTTAACTCTGTGTAAGACTCCATCACAACTAGGGAAAATTCATTGAACAATAGCAAATTTATTGTAATTTTAATTAATTCTTAGCGTGAATACTGTAGCCTGGGCATTTGAGCATTTAGGTTACACCAACAAAAACGCAGGTTGGGTTAAGAGGAGGCTCCAGTCACCGCCTTCTAACTGCTTCTCCCATTTGACAATGTTAACCTTCAAAGCCCATCCTTCCTCAACGGATTGTCCAAAATCGTTACTTTATCATATTATCAAAATACCAAGATTTAACAATATGTGTTCATGGACGGATATGTTTGCAATCAGTAAAACTAAACACTACTGTACCGGTAGTGTACACTCAACACTAGCAAGCTAAACATCAACATGGTATAGCCTATACACCCATCAGGGGCAACTAAAACGTTCAAGCTAGGTTGTATTTAATTTGTAAAAATGTGCTATTTTCCAATCAATTCAATTGTAAATTATGGTAGAACCACTCCGATAAACAACAATTGCCTGAAAACTTACCAACTTCAAACTTTGCTTGGCTATAGATAAAGGTAACGGAATTAAACTCGGGGATTCTGTCAGGCCTACAAAATCTATTGAACCAAACAACATTATAAAACTCTTGATTAAATGGTCAATTTGGAATAAACAATAACAACTAATGAATAGTCTATAATTGCTAAGGCCTGGTTTCCACGGTGCAAAGCAATTCACACGACAGTTGTTAAGTAGCTGGCACTTTTTTGTCACTGTAAAACTGATGACTAACTTGCACTTGTATTGGACCGTTTACACATTTTCTCTATTGTGCTATAGTTGAATAGTTTTGTATTGCTCGGTGAGTAAAAATAGAATGTAGGCCTAGGCTAATGGTCTGATGTCTATTTTTAGGAATTCTGTCCTTAAATTACAATTTTTTACCTGCAAATGCGTTGGATAATTCTCATCTCTCTTGGAAACATCGTTTTGATTGGAACCGTGAACATTCAAAATTTAGTATTCATAAGGTGGACGATTCCAACATGGTTCACACTTTTGTTGGTTAATGATTTTCCTTACTTTCCCTGACCAAAAAGATTAATTTTGTGCACTATATTTACAATACCGGTAGGTAATATTTTTAACAATATTTTCTTATTGGCCTACACCTTCCCCACAGCCGTCCAACGCTCTCTCCTGTTTATTTTTATAGCCTAAAATATTTTAATGTTATCTTGTTGTCCAATACATTTATTGCCTTACAGTCTACCTACCAGTTATGGTTCACTTCCTCTTAAACCATAACAAATGATTCATCAAAATTCTAGTAAGTTTAGATTTTTGCGCAGCAATGTTTTGCATTGACGATTAAATTAAACACTTTCCCTGACTTGTATGAAATATCAAGCATTTTCCCAAACTTTTCAGAAAGTGTAAACCATACCCCCAGCAGTATAGTGTACTGCTTCGCTGGTGACTAGCAGTTTGAGGGGAATAATGGTGGACTTGTAATACAAATATTACAGTTATAAAGCAAGTAATGACGTAACTTGCACAAATTACTGTTGCAACTTAATGGAATTATTAACTTTTATTAATTATTATTATTACATTACTATTATTATTTATTATTATTATTACATTATTATTATTATTTATTATTATTATTATTATTACAGTATGCAAGGAGTACCAACCGCATCATGTTGTAAAGTATGAGCATCGACAACCACTATATATGTGAGGTGTGATGCCACGGTTCACACTTAAATTTGGTTAGGCCTAAGGATTTCCCTGACCAAAAAAGTGAATTTTCTCTGACCTTCCCTAACCAAAAAATTGTATTTTCCTTAACTCGACTCGGAATGGGCACTCTAACTCCAGTAGGCCAAGGTAGAATTTATAACAGCATTTGTTTTTGTATCAGAATCCACCCTCGCCCAAAGGAAACACTCTTCTGTTTATTATAGGCTACTATTTTAATGTTTACTTTACTAATTTTATTGTTTATTTTTAATGTTTGTTGTTGTAGGGCCTAAAATACATTTTTTAATTTGTGTTTTCTAATAAGCCTACACTTATTGCCCTCTTTTTTCACTTCCTCTTCGTTGCACCACAAAACCCGATTTAACACAAATCTAATAGGTTTTTATTTTTGCACAGTATTGCTCTGCGTTTTACAATACATTTAAAACTTTCCCTCACGTGTATGAAATATCAGGCATTTTCCCTGACTTTCAGGATTTTTTCAACTTTTCTGTGACACTTAAAAATTACCTGACTCTTCTGAAAGTGTGAACCATGGATGCGATTAATCGCATAGCCACGTCACAATCGCATCGCTTAAGGCTATTGCAAGCGCACTAGCGATCAAATTATCGAATTAATGAGCAGAATGTGACTTTATAAAACAGCTTTTGGTTTAGTCAAAACTCAAGACATTTTTCTGACATGCTGACCACATTACAGCTCAAGTAGTTAAGTAAATCGGTAATGCAAATTCAAATAGAGTCCAATCAAAATATAATGCTAGGATTGTTTTGCCGATTTAGTATTACATATAGCCACTCCTCCGGGAATAGTGTGTAAAATGAAACATTGTAAGAGATCTGCATATATCTAATATATATACAGCCGCATGTGTAACTGACTCACTGAGGTATACGAATTCTAACCCACTTCTAGATGAGCTAGGGACGTGAAATTTGGCATGCAGGTAGATTTTACCTTTTAACCCCCGGAAAAATTACCAAAACTTACAATTTTTAATTATAAAACCTTTAAAAAAGTATTTTAAAATCTATTAGTTACGTAGACTACGTTACCGACATGCATTATTTCCATATTGTAACCTTTTTGCTAATGCAGTTTACAAAAATCTAAATAGGCTTTCTCGTGTAAGCGTTATGTGGTAATCCAGTCAAAAAAATGGGGTTTTTATTAAATATTAATAATTTTAAACTTAACTAAATATGTTTACATATACTCATGATTAATTATTGCCAAACATCTAAACATATAATTTTAGGTTCTCGCTGGTAAGAAAACTTGGTGTTTCAACCACACCTTTTGATGATTCATTATACAATATCCCTTGAACCCTTCGGTGGATTGCCCAGGTTTTACGTATTTTTGGTAGCAATAACATTTTCTTGCGTTGCCCGTGGATCAGTTTACTAGGCTTTGCATTATTCTCAGCTTGCTTCTTATAGCAACTACGCGCAGTGCATGGCGAATTCTGCTTGTGCTAGGGCACCACCCCCTAGCACAAGTGGTGCCATAAATTAAACATACTCCTTAGGGATATGCTTAACCTATGGTTGTGCGTGTGTGCCATTGACGAGATTCTCATAGCTTCCGACCAGTTGTATACGAGCTCGGTGTAACTGACTCAGGTACAAATTCCACCCCACTTCTAGATGAAATAACTAGGGTCGTGACATTTTGTACACTTTTGCCTTGGCCACTTACGTATGAGCTAGGAACGTGACTTTTGGCATACAGTGTAGCTTGTAACTCCCAATGTTTAATTACTAACTAAACTACGTTATTTAAATGCATTATTCGGATTTCTAAATATTTTCGGTAATATCGGTAATGTAGTATGCAGCTTATGTTGTAGTAATATTTAACTCTTTTAATATTAAACCTATTATTTTTCTACTAAACCTATTTATTTTTAAACATTTCTAAGGAATTGGTAGTCGCTAAACCATGTTCTAACTTAAGGTTCTACCTAGTGGTTTTATTCTTTAAGACTACTAATTCTATTTCATTATACAGTGTGTTAAAAAAGTCCGTCCCCCCCTATAATTTTTTTGTTTGTTAAAACAAACAAATCACCTTTGGGGAACGATACTAACTTAACCCAAAGTATCTTTTGACGTTATCGAAAATTTTGAGTGTCCTCAAAAATGGGGGATTTTGGGGCAACTCATAATTGTCAAATGTAAACCCCTTTTCAGTGACCCCTCATTTCAAAGAGCTATAAAATATAATAGGCGAATGGTGGAGGTTGGAGAGGTCTGTAACGTGTTTCTTTCCAAAATGGCAGCATCCCAAAGTTTTAAAGAATACAACTCATTCTTTAAACAAAGTGGTCTCTTTTGCTGATGTTTAAAATTTTGAGTGTCCCGCCAAAATGGGGGATTTGGGGGGCAACTCAAAATTTTCCAATGTAAACCTATTTTGAGTGACCCCTCATTTTACAGAGCTTTTTAAACCTAGGTGAAGGGTGGCAGTTAAAAGTAAATTTAACCCTTTCAAAAGGGGGTTACATTAAAAGATTTTGAGTTGTCCCAAAAATCCCCATTTTCGCGGGACACTCAAAATTTTAAACATCAGCAAAAGACTTTTTCATTAAACTTCTTCATTTAATAGCATTTCCACAAGAGTCGTTCCAGTTTTAAGTCACCAAAGGTGAAATTAAAACTCAAAGTCTAAGATGCCAGGTTTTAAATTTTAAATATTACCAAAAGAGACCATTTTTTTCATTTAATTACATTTCTTCAAGAGTCGTTTCAGTTTTAAGTCACCAAAGGTGAAATTAAAACTCCAAAAGTCTTAGACGCCAGGTTTTAAGAATGAGTTGTATTCAAAACTTTGACAAGTTGCCATTTTGGATAGAAACACGTTACAGACCTCCAATCTCCACCATTCGCCTATTTTTCTAAAGCTCTTTAAAATGAGAGGTCACTCAAAAGGTGTTTATATTTGACAATTTTGAGTTGCCCCCAAAATCCCCCATTTTTGGGGGACACTTAAAATTTCCGATAACGTCAAAAGATACATGGGGTTTAGTTATTATCGTTCCCCAAAGGTGATTTGTTTGTTTTAACAACACAATACGCACAATACGTCTGCATGCCAGGGCCAACATCAGTCATAGGAACAATTTTATTTATTAAAAACCCATAAGAAATGTCTAAATTGTTGTGGATTTTTTGGTCTTTTGATCATAATAGGTGGGAAAAGCCCCACTTGAATTAGGTTATATTTGTTACAGATTACTTTTATTTGGCACTAACATCATATTTTATGTTATAGTGTTTTCCCTCTTTAAAAACACAAATGTTGTCAAATAAGGACAGTTAAAGTAAAGATTAAATTATTTCTCGTACTTACATAGTGTCTGGTGGCGTAAAAATAGCATACGATATAGCCTTAAAATATACCGGGAATATGATAATTTCGTACCCGATTTCTGAATACTATGACGTATATGTAGTATGCAGCATACTTATGACCAATTTGTATTATTTAACCCTCTATAAAAAAGCTAAGCCTTAAAATTGGTGTACTTTTAATATCGTTCCCCAAAGAAATTTCAATTTTCCGATTTACCTTATTAAATAGATCTTTGAGGAAATCTGTATTTTATTTATTCAAAGGTTTCAGGTTCTGAAGTCGTGTTCTACTTCAATATTTTTCTGAGAGGTCTAATTTTTGCACATAATATTAAAAATATTTGCAGATTTCATTTTATGAACTAGAGATTAAAGGTTTTTTATATGCTTTTTTAATTACGTTGCGTAAACTACAAATTATCGATGGTTACCACATTCCTAGGTTTTTTAGTTGTTTTTTATGATTTTAACCCTTGGAACTTAAAAAAAAATATATCTTGTAAATTTTGTTTGACAGAAGAAGAGTTGTACTTTGGTACTAGATTTTTCATATTTCGGCATATTTTCGAGATTTTGTGGTAGTATTTTATTTGTTATCATGTTAATATTATTGATGAAGGCCTAATACTGGGCACGCAGTATGTCTATAAAATATGTCTTAGTACATAACAGCAGTAATTTGACCAGTCTTGATTACTTAAAAATGTCGAAAAACCAAAAACTCTAAATATCTTTAGATTTGACCATTTTTTCATATAATTAGTAATGCTATGATGGTTCTATGCCAATTGAGATTAATTGACATGCACGTGACACCATTTATACTTGAGCTATGAACTATATTTAGCATAGTAGTGTTTTTCACTTATTAACCCCAGAGAAAATTTCCAAACCTTACTTTTGTCAGTTTAAATTCTCTAAATAAAAATTAATAATGGCAAATAAAAAATATAAAAAATCGTCGTTTTATTTTAATTCTACCGGCAAACATATTGCCCTATCAAATCACGGAGACTAACACGTGCCACGGATTTTAGGCGATCTACAATGTTCTTCCTATGACTTTTTACCGTATCTTGACCCCTTCACCCTTAGATAGCGCTGATTATTTAAATTTCAAGATTTTTACGTAGTTTTCAATGGTTTGCCGTTCTAATACAGAACTTAAGAGGCCAAGTATTTGGCACACAGTATTTCTACATTACAATTAATTAGTATTTAGGACCAGTCATACGCCCAGATTGTATCACTTAAATACCCGAAAGAAAAAAAGGATTTATTTGGGTTTTTTTGTATATTTTTATGTAGCGCTCCGCCTAGAGTAAAAACCCTTATAAATAAAGTTATATTTATTGCAGAATGCTTATTGTTGACCAAATACATAGCAATTTAGGTTGTTAACTTTGTTTTTTCCCTTATAAGGTTCAAGCGACGTCCTATAAAGGCTATATTACAAAATCCAGGGTAGGGTTTCAATTTTCTTTCCAAGCAGTTAATAAATAAATGGAGACTTAAAATTTAACATACAATACTTCTCCAGGCCAAGTAGTATTCACCAACAGGCATATGACCAGATTTGATAGGTTAAATCCCTAAAAATAATCAAAGCCTTGGAATATTTGTAGAATTGGTCTTAAAGAGAATTTGGACCAATTTACTTTAAATTGAGCGACCTGCGGGCGAAGCCCGCCACAGGGGTCTGGGGGCGGAGCCCCCAGCGAGCGAAGCGAGTCTAATATATATACAGCCGCATGTGTAACTCACTGACTGACTGACTGTCTGAGGTATACGAATTCTAGACCACTTCTATATAAGCTAGAAACCTGAAATTTTGCATGCAGGTAGCTTATAGCTTGTAACCCCCAGGAAAATCTCAAAAAATTACATTTTGTTATTTCAACCCCCCTTAAAAAAATATTTAAAACCCCCCAAAAAAGGCTTATTTTAAAATTACAATTTTTTGAGTTCTAGCGGCCGAACGGATGGTTCTATCAAAAAACGGACACCACCATGTGCAACGGATTTTGAAAGATATACAACTTTGGTCCTATGACTTTTTGTCGTATCTCGTCTCCTTCACCCTTAGATAGCTCTAGATTTTTTCAAATTTTGAAATTTTGTGGAGGTTTTTTATTTCCTATCACGTTAATATACTTGATGGAGGCCTAATATTGGGCGCGCAGTATGTCTAGATCACACTTAGTAAATAGCAGCAGAAATATGACCAGTTTTTATTACTTAAACCTGTCGGAAAATAAAAAACTGTAACATTCTATAGATTTGACCGTTTTCAAGTATAAGTAGTAAGGAAATGCCGGTTCCGGAACAATTGTTATTAATTAGAATGCACGTATCACCATTTATACTTTAACTAAGATCGTGAGATATGGCATGCGTGTACGTTGCACCTTTTCTTCCCAAATCCTTCTATTTTTAGTTTGAACTATCTCAAAATAATAAATAATTGTAAATAAAAAATCAAAATGTAGTTTTTTGTTATTTGAGCTTAAGCGGCCGAACGGGTTGTCCTATCGAAAAACGAAGACCACCACGTGACACGGATTTTACACGTCCTACAACTTTGGTCCTATGACATTTTGCCGTATCTCATCCCCTTCACCCTTAGGCAGCGCTAGATTTTTTAAATTTAAACTTTTTCCCAAGATTTGTTCGTGGTTTTTAATAGTTTGTCGCTCTAATATGGAACTTAGAGGCCTAATATTTATCACACAGTATTCCTACATTACAAATAGTAGCAAGCAACACTCACTCGACCAGATTAAATATCTTAAACACCCAGAAGAAATCAAAGTCTTTGAGCTTTTGTATATTTTATCGTGTTTTCCAGGTATATTTTTAATGTTGGCTCTGTCATCCCTTATAAATCATGTCATATTTGTAGCAGAGGGCTTGTAGTTAACCAAAGTCATAGCATTTCAGGTAGTTATCGTTGGTCGTATTCCTTATAAGGTTCAAAAGAAGCCTTAAAAAGCTACATTATACATCAGTTAAGGGTATTCATTTTTTTCTAGCGCTTAGGTACCCTAATACATGGAGGCTTAACATTTAACATACTACGTATCCATGCCAAGTAGTATTCAGCAACAGGCATATGACCAGATTTTATAGGAAAATCCCTTAAAAATAATCACAGCCTTGGAATAGTTGTATAATTTAGTTCTTAAATGGAATTAGGACCAATTTACATTAAACTGTAGCCAAACAGCGACCTGGGGGCGAAGCCCCCCACAGGGGTCTGGGGGCGGAGCCCCCAGCTAGCGAAGCGCGTCTAACAGCCGCTTGTGTAACTGACCGACTCACTGAGGTATACGAATTCTAGACCACTTCTAGACGAGCTAAAGACGTGAAATTTTGCATGCAGGTAGATTTAACCTTGTGACCCCCAGTAAAATTGCCAAAACTCACAATTTTTAATTATTAAATCTTTTACAAAATGGTTTAAAGTATATTAGATTTATAAACTACGTTATCGACATGCTTTGCGGAATGGACCTTGTTAGAATGTCGGCAGCGCAATACTATTGATACGCATTATGATACAAATTTGGCAATATAAAGTTTTAATATGTATGTTTTTTATAATGATATAATTACACTTTTTCAATTACTTCTCATAATTCTGTTGGTTACACTTACACTACATACCTGAGTTGTTTTTTGCTTGACAATTTATTACACATTCCTTGTATCAACACATTTTTTGGAGGAGGTTCTCGTTCATAAGAAAATTATCTGTTTTAGCCACACCCTTGGCTGAACCAATATTAAAACCGTACTGTCTTAAACCATTAGGTAATGAATTGACTAGATTCGGACGTATATTGCGTAGCTATGAGCTTTACTTGTCCGAGGCTCCTTTTACAAGGTGATCCTCGATTTGCTTCGTTTAGTATTAACGCCCAGTGCATGACGAACTCTACATGCGCTCTGGCTTGGCAGGCCCTCGGGGGTGAGTTTTCTACACCCGCCATAGACGGGATTCTGATGGCTGGCGATCGGATTTGTGCGAAATCTCGTCATGAGAGTCACATAGATGAGAGATATTTGTTCCCGGAAGACCTTGCCCGCGAGCTCCATATTATGGTTAAAACTGCCTTCATTGAGGAAATCTCATTTGTTTACAATGGGCTGTATCCTTCGTCTAGGGATGGTCTCGATGAAGCAGTCAGTCTGTTGTCAACCGTCTTGCAGGGCTTAATGTCCGATGATTGTGAAAGTGGAGGCTTTCTATTCACAGGGCAACTTGTTACAGTCGCCTTTTGGCGTTTCCAAGGGCGACTGTACCTTTTCGACTCTCACGCCGTGAACGAAAACCGCGAACGAGACCAGAATAGTGAAAATAACCTAGCACGGCTTTTTACGTGTAACAGTTATTCGTCACTAGCGTCTTTGTTAATGACCAATTTTGCTTTCAATGGGGGAGAGTTCAACATTACACGTCTCAGATTTGCTCATATTGTTCAACAACCTCACCATATGATTATTGACCTTCCGATTCCGTCACTTACAATACGAGCTGAGGAGCGCCGACACTGTGGACAGGGAGAACGATGACGGGCTGGATGTCGATGTTCAGCTATTGAACCAAGGTACTAGCAAAGGTGTTCCAGACCATGTCCTGCGACTGAAGATCGGTTCTGTGTGCCTCGTAATGAGGAATCTCAACATCGCTGAAGGTCTCGTAAACGGCACTAAAGTCATTGTGACTGCAATTAGGAACCGCTTCATTACATTCAGACTTACCGGAAAAACGCAACCGATATGTATTCCTAGAATCATATTCACGTCCGCGTTTGTCAAGGGTTCGCCGCTTTGGGTCCGTTGACGTCAGTTTCCGCTGATGTTGGCCTATTGTATGACCGGCCACAAGAGCCAAGACGTATAGAATCAGTTGGTGTTGATCTTCGCACGGACTGCTTCACGCAGGACAGCTGTACGTCTTGCTAAGTAGAGTCAGACTCCAGACCACATCGTTGTTCTTGTCCGTCCCGAGAGGGTCCACGAAGGAGTCGCATATGCAAAGAACATTGTGTATGACCCCAGTCCCCAGTGTTTGATCTTGTACATATGCAGTAGGCTAGGAGCTGCAGGATTATATTTGATATACCCATAAATCAAAGTCTTTCAAAAAATTTCTCTGAATAGGTTGAATTGTTTTCTTAGCGACAACAATTTAAATTCTCAATTCAGCTTTAGAGGATATGTCTACCGTAAATGTTTTGTTTGGGTGTACAGATCATGTATTGAGTGTGTGGGGTTAAAAAAACTGTTGCTGGGATATTTTTCGACTTCTTCAAGGCGTTTGTCACAGTTGATTATTATATTATTCTACAGTAATATTTTTTATGTATTCAAATTTGTTAGGTAAAATCTGGATGGATATCCAACAAATGACCATTTCCATTCCTGCAGTACAGGGGAAGTAGCTTGCTCAGAGTCCGTGCCCTATCGCTTAGACTGTTAGCTTAAGTTAGCTTAAGGACCGAACAATTTTATGACGCCAAGCCACCTGAGTTTAAAGCACCAGAAATCCAGATGAGCCGTTTTGTCGTGGTCGTTATGACCTGCTGGTAAAAATTCCGAAAAATTAATTCGCTCTAGGGGTATTTTATTTTGTTTTCGATGATAGCAATTACATTTTAGTACTTTTTAGGGGTTTTGCTATTATTTTACATTCATGGGCATTCTGAATTATAGACTTCGTCCATAGTTATCATTATATTTATATTAACAAACATTCTTTACAGTATTAGTTGGCATATGTCTATATCTTTGTTGTATAACAGTTACAAGAGTACAGAACATTTTATTTTATTTGAATTAATTCACTATCGATGTATTTGATTTTTTGTGGTGTGAAATAATTACCATAATAAATAAATAGCATTATATTTGTTATGGATCTACACTTCATATGTTACGCTATTTATTTTAAATACTTTTGACGAAACTGGATAGCTTTAACCAGTCGCTACCACTCTCGGCATTTGTATCTGTTACAATGTCTTTCGAGCAGAAATAATCTCTTGTATACAAAACACATTCGGTTTATTCACAAATCCAACCCGATCGGGTTGTTGTGATCATAATGGTGGCGGGGTCTGATAATTTAATAAAAAGTCGGGTAAAATCAATTAAAAGCTTTGAATATGCAAGGATACGGTTAATTGAGGCAGGGAGCGCACGCGGCTCGGCGGGGGGGGGCTTACGATCCATCTTGCTCGTAATCCAAACCCATTGACAGCTCCGTGTATAGCAAAGTAATTTATTTGACTATCAATAGAGGAAAAACATTCCCCTGGGCTAAGTGCGGCAGGAGTGGCTTAGCGGTGGCAGATAAGAGAGGGGAAATACGCTACTTCATCCCCTTCTGGCGGTAACCTGAGCACACTAACAGATTTTCGGCATATCGCCACTCTATTACGAAACTGAGCAAAATATTACTGAAGCATTACATGAGGTGAATATTGTCAACGAGATTAGTGATGCAAACAACAGCAAGACCTCAGTTAACCTTATGAACCACTCAGTTATGTTGGAACCACTCGGTCCTATGGTAAAAACTATTTTTAATAATTTAACTACCTTAATGTCCATAATTTAAGTTTGATTTCGGGAACTAAATTCGAAAGAAAAAAGCAGGGATAACGAACTTAGGTTGCGCTTTGAGAAAACAAATGTAAAATATTTTCGATTTATAAAACCTCAACTGCCCGTCAACATGGGCCTATAGAACTGTGCGGCGAGGCGCCCCGAAGTACCGTAACGGAATCAGTCACATGGGAAAGCCAGTGGAAACCGCTCGTGAAAAAGTATCATAGCAGTCAGCTGGGATCGAACCTGCGCTTGACCACGGCTGACTTGTGAGACCAGTGCTCTATCTATGCGGTACCGCGCCCGGTTGTTTAAGATTTATTTCATCATATCGCAAGTGAAAATTAATGCTGATTTTGCCTGACTCAGTAAATCCATAATTTTACAACATCTTAAAAAAGTTACGGCATTGTAGTGCCAGCGCCGTGGTACTAGCGAAGAAGGGGCCATACACATATTACGTTACGCACTTAAGGGGGGGAAGGGCATAACGTAACGTTATGCTGCGTTATGTGGTGGAGGGAGGGGAGGGGGGTTTGGATCAACGTTACGCAACTAACACATATTAACTCTAAGAGCTGGCGCACTCCCGTACCTATTGATACTGTTATAAATCTTTCAAAATAAAAAAAGTATTCAAATTGGTATCTAAATCAAGGTTACAGTTAGTTATATAAAAAATACTTCCGTCATACTATTTTAATAACAGTTAAACTCAAAATAAATATATAATATGTTTTAAGTAAGTTCCGTATTTACACCTATGTTTTGTGTTCTTTTAGAGTGTAAAATCATGAGATTTGATACAGTATCGCGCAATTCCACCCACATCTATAGTTTTTTAAGTTGTTTTGTATTTGTATCAGATATAAATTAAATTTGTTACGTTTTAGCTGATATTATTTGTAACAGTCTTGTTTGTTTGTATACATTTTGCTTGGAAATAAATAATTTAAAAATGTTTTTGAAAGAAAGTCATTTAAAGTTTAATGATTCATTGAATTCCATATTCCAAATTGCTAATAAAACGATGTTTAAAAGGTTTAAACTGTTTTAAAGCCTACTACGATTGAGTAACGTAACACATTGGGGGTATGATCAAGCGTTATGGTGCGTTACATGGGGAAGGGGGGGTCTGAAATGGCGAAAAAGTGCGTTACGTAATATCTGTATGGCCCCGAAGTATCAATAATACTGGACACGCCTGCCATCTCGGGGAGGCAATATAGATACTGCCGTAATATTGCCTTGGACGCCGCGCCGCGCCGTCGCAGTGCTTGCAATTTAACGTAGGCAATATAGATGCTGTAGTCATATTGCCGTGGACGGCGCGCTGGAACGAAAAAGGTACTGCAATGTTGCATCGAACGTAAGTGAACTATTAATTGTCAAAACAAATGTTCACTTGTTTCATCTGTTTTATTTCCTTGAGCATCTTTTCATTATAATATAATATAACCTTTGACAGGGTAATAGAAAGCTGAAATGGGTTTATATTCATGAAACATTTTAAACCGGTACATATTTGAGTGTTTCTCAAATGGGTGAATTGCCTTATACTTATTGAAAAAGCGTTTTAAGTTCATTTTTTAAAATGAAGAAAAGCAAGAAATTGCCCTGGCGGCTCCAAACCCATACCTAACAATCGTAGAACGTACACTAAAATATTATCTTAGTGTGTGCCACCCACAAGAACATTCTTTAGGATGGAAGTTGAAGCCCACTTCTACCAAGACTTGATTGCATCTGAATAACAGACATTATAAATTACAAGATAATATCTGTAATTATAATAATTACAGATATCTATAATAAAAAAAAACAGATTATCTGTAATTAATAATATTTGTAATGTTAAGTTTGATAGTTCCTCACTAAAGCAAAACGAACACCATGAGTTGGGAGACAGCAAATAAATTTACTATAGTAAAAGTTGCCAACACATTATTACAGTATTTCATATTTGGTTTATATTTTAAATATCTGAAAACCACATTGTAGCATAATGCCACGAGCGCATTCGAAGCTATTACCGCCCTTCGGTTATATAAAGATTATGATCGGGTGGCGGTGGCGATGATTTGGCCGCTTTTTTTGTGTGTTTTGCCGGGAGTGATGAGCGAGCGTGGGGAGGGGAGGGCGTGATAAGCGGAGGCCCCACGGGGCGCTTATCTCACGCCAAAACTCCCCCGGGCCCGGCCACTTGTAATTGATGTTTAATGGACGAGTCCTTGTTTGCTCCGAGGATTTAAATTGATTCAAAGTGGCAGGAGGATTGCCCCGTGCGGCCCGTCTGTTCTCACCCCTTCCACCCCTCCCACCACCACCCATGTGTGCGACGAGGATAAGGGTTTCGGGCGAGACTAATTATTGTAAATACTTCTTATTTCCTAGTTTGATGTTAATTTATGGTGACGACATGGCTTACGTCGTTAAGGAAATTAGTGCGGATATTTTCCATCAATAAAAGAGAAAATAGGAATCATTAAGTTTCGGGTCAAGAAAACTGATCCCATCTTCAGGTGCGTTTTCGGGCGAAGCTAATTATCTGAAATACTTATTATTTCCTAGTTTTATATTCGTAGTTATTTAATGGTGACAACGCGTTCACGTTGTTAAATAAATTAAAGTGCGGATTTGTCATCACTGAAAGAGAAAATACAGATCACGACGTTCCGAGTTGAGGAATCTGCTCCCATTTTCAGTGCAATAATGTAAAAAACTTACCAAGTTAGTAATGATTCAGGCACAGTTGGATAGAAAACATAAACAACTCTTGAAATATGAAGATTGAATTACAATCCACACCCCGAAAATTCGGGGTGTCGTAAAACTCGTCGCGGCAGTCATGGCAAAAAATATCTTAAGCACACACGCACGCACACACACACCACACACTCACACACACACACACACACACACACACACACACACACACACACACACACACACACACACACACACACACACACACACACACACACACACACACACACACACACACACACACACACACACACACACACACACAAATACACACACACACACACACACACACACACACACACACACACACACACACACACACACACACACACACACACACACACACACACACACTTACTAACTTCTTATTCATTATTTTGATATCCAGTTCAGATGTCTTGCTTACTAGGAAGTTAAAACACGCAATATATCACACAAACCACTCTTATGGTGAAACTTATAGCAGTATGTCATTACGACCGCAGAAAGTAGCTTTTAATTTACTGTAAGAATTAGATTTACCTAAATAGAATTAGACTTATATACTTATCTAAATGTTTCTGTAATCCACAACATCATCCGTCATTCATTTAGCGAATTTCCCCTAAAGAGAAGAAGATATTACCGTAGTCGGCATGGTAAGACCTAGGCCCGGGACCATGATAACTTTTAGTTTTGAGGTCCCTAGATGCCAAAAACACCATTCGTTTAAAACTGTATATAGATATCACGATATTGTGTGTGTGTGTGTGTGTGTGTGTGTGTGTGTGTGTGTGTGTGTGTGTGTGTGTGTGTGTGTGTGTGTGTGTGTGTGTGTGTGTGTGTGTGTGTGTGTGTGTGTGTGTGTGTGTGTGTGTGTGTGTGTGTGTGTGTGTGTGTGTGTGTGTGTGTGTGTGTGTGTGTGTGTGTGTGTGTGTGTTGTGTGTGTGTGTGTGTCCGTGAGCACAATAACTCTCGTAAAAATGTGTAAAGCAGCAATTATGACTTTAAGTTCGAAACCAGACGGACCGACCTATCTGAAGGAGTATTTTCGGGGGGTTTTTACCCCAAAAATGTATTTTTTTAGTTTTTTACATATAATTTTTGAAAAAGTCAAATTTTAGTTTTTTCCATTGGAGTCAACTTAAAAAGACGCACAATTTGCTGTTTTTATCATTGCTCTACGTCAAATTGTTACCGAGATATTGCAAGTGCTAAACACAGTACATTGTCCAATGTTATTCTTATGGAGAATAAGAAAAATTGTATATCTTGATTTTTTATCACCTTATCCTGATGAAACTTGGTATATCTTCATATCGTTGTGGTCTATTGATATTTGCACTAAAAAACATTTTTTGCCTATAGTTCCCGTAGCAGCAAACCTACCTACTCAGCCCCCATGTTATTCTTACGGAGAATAAGTAACGTGTTATCTCCCTTAAGTATGAACATCAATACAATTTGGTATGTGGCTTTAGCTACTTGAGTTATATTGATATTTGTATGAAACCCTATTTTTTGTGTTTCTTGCTTCAGCAAACCTGCATACTCAGCCGCTATGTTATTCTTATGGAGAATAATTAAAATGTCATAATTAGTTTATTTAAGAATGTATATTGATGAAACTTGGTATTTGGTTTTATGTGGTATTAAAATACATAATATATATATATATATATATATATATATATATATATATATATATATATATATATATATATATATATATATATATATATATGTGTATATATATGCATTGGAAATTCACTGAGTACGCAGGTTTGCTGCTACGGGGGTGTTTATTAATTCAGTTGTATCAACTATTGATGGTTTTCTTTTACCTTTTAAAATAGTTCAGGTAGGATCCGAAGGGAAAGAATATCTAAATTGGTTTGTTTGAGTTAAATTTGAGTAAAATCGTACTTATACTACAATCATTATACTATTTGTTTACACATTTATCCGGAGTTTCGTAGGGGTGGCTTGTTTCGATAAGTTCGCCAGTACAAATGAATTCCTGAGCTACAGGAAACATCTCTCGTTGAAAAATAATGTTGTTGATACCTTTTTTGCAAATTATATTATTAAGGTACTTTAATCAATTTAATAACTGTACCTCGATCAGTTGATGGCTTGTAAGGGGTAGGAGGAAGGGGAAAGGTATCCCCTCCACTGATCGTATATTACTATCGTTACAGTTAAATAATACACCATCAGTTACACGGAACGATGAATAAATATCAACTATTGTAACATTTGAAAAAAACAACAAAAATTGCTTCATCCATCGCCAAAAGTAAGTGTTGACTGTGGGAGGGGGTAGGATTCCCAGATTTCCCTGTCTGTCTCACTCGCAATCAGTTGGACGAGCTGTAGTAGACAGTTAGCTGGATACATCGTACTGGATTACTGGATACATTGAACTGGATTACTGGTTACATCGTACTGGATTGCCGGATACATTGAACTGGATTACTGGTTACATCGTACTGGATTGCCGGATACATCGTACTGGATTACTGGATACATCTTATTGGATTACTGGATACATCTTATTGGATTACTGGATATATTTTACTACATGCGGTAGTTTACTCACCGGTGTATTTCAGCCCGGCAGTGCTGGGACTCAGCTGGTATCTCTCAGTCATGTCGCCCTTGAAGAAATCGGGCCTGAAGTTAAACCTGGAACATACACGTAATCAATAACTTTTTGTAAATACCAATTACTCTTTGTAACAGCCTTAAAAGGGGTAAATTGAAATAGCCTTTGAACACCTTTGAAAGAGTTTTAAACCATCGGAATCAAAGCGACCGAATAAAACAAGTAGCTCTAGTTTTACAATTGAGCTCTTCGTCGTAGGATATTTGAAGATATAACCATTAAACCTTCAAAATGTGATATCAATTCAAAATGTATTCTTTTTAACTCCAATACACATAAAAATTAAAACTAATTAGGGTTCCAGCTACCTTCAAAATCCTAAGAGATATCACGATTTATTTTACCAGAAGACTACTTAATCAAATACTTATCAACTGAGGAAGCTCACTAAGAAAGAAGTAAAACGTTTTACAGTTTTCGCTGTCCATGAAAATCAAAAACAAATTAGCAGACAATGATTCAGTGGATCCAGAAAAATCAGTTCTGGTATTTTTTGTTGTTACAAAATAAACTAGGAAATCTACTTACTGATCGCTAATTGATTAAGTTATAAATAAAGAAAAACACTTTATTTTTTTAATTTTTTTGAAGTTGTCAATTTGAGTAGTTTCATATAATATGTATGTTTTCATGCATAGTTATTAAAACTTGCACTTTAATTGTAAAGCGTTTATATTAATCCTAAACTAGGTGAATAATTAACTTAATGGAGCCCACAAATAGCAATCTTACCGCTGGTGAGCATATTTTACCCATCTCAGTCTAGTGTGAGAGCCTACGTCCTGATGGGGCACTTTAATTGGTAAACCATCAACTATTGAATATACTTTAAAACTGTTTACAGAAATATTTTTCGAACTAGTTTATTAATTCCATATACCATATTAATCACTAGTTTATTTGTTGTACCTTTTATAATTCTACTAGTTTATGGTGTATGTTTAAATGAACTTTACTGTCAGATGGTGAACGCACTCTAGTAAACAATCTACACCATCATCTGCAGTGAAACGATCCACAAACGAGCAAACAATATTTGGTTTTACTACCGGTAGTCTACATAATTTACTTGTAATCTAACATAAAGAATTCATTTGATTCTCTACTAATAGATTTAGTCCACATTACAAAATTGAGTAAAGAGGGGGAAAAGCGATTATTCAGCAATGAATAAACATTAATGTAAATTTTAAAAACAAAAAATAAATAAAGAACAAACATCAAGCCAAACTTAAAAACCAAAACACCTTTTCTGGTTCTGGAGTTTATAAATTAAAATGTGACGATTATGACAAGTTTGTGTCAGCCATCACCAAAACTGTTTTTACAACCATCTGCCAAGATGACTGTGAAAGCCAAACATCCAGATCATTCAACATACGTTTGAAAGAACATTTCGCCGTGTTAAACAACCTGAAAGAGGCTCAAAGTATGCAGAACACTTAGTCCAGGACAATCATTCATAAAATGACTTGGTATAACGCACCGACCAAAATTGGTACCTGACTAGCCAGTTCGCACGAGCCCCAGACTGCATTATCGTGTAAATAAGGCAGCTCACAATGAAATTATTGTTTTTCTAACTGATGTTGTGTCATGTGTTCCATGTATTTTTATATTTCTAAACGATCCGCAAGATGATGTTTATTAAATAAACTTATTACCTGTGTACGTTGGCGAAACGTCACTATTCAGGATGCGTCAAGCTCTAAGAACAAATACAACGTTTTTATGTTGTATTGACACAGTTACAAGTATAGTTACACTGTTTACCATTTTACTTTGTGAAATATCAATCTCGTAACCAGACCTTTCAAGTGCCATTAAAAAGTGTATAATATCTCTGGAAATAATAAAAAACTTGAAAGGATCAAAATAACAAAAATACAAATGCCTGTTCTATAATCTAACCAAAAGATTTTCGACATATAAAACAAGACCTCCCTTTTGCTCGGAGCATACACATGTACATAGAGGCTCGTATGGCCTTTGTAGTGCAGGGTTCTGATCATTAAATCCTGTTCTTTGATATTTTTAACTTTTTTCGCTTTTATGTATTTTATTTGTAGTTGGAACGTTTTTCTTATCGCAACCTCTTATTTTATATGAGTTTGCTACTTTCGTTCAGATGCATTAAATCTGTTATTTCTGTTATTTATTTGTTTAATCCGTGACACCATTCAGGACAAAATTAATAGGTTTTTAATAACGATATTAGATAGGACAATTGAAAATATTTCTGTATCGGTTTGAAAGAAGGCATACAGAAATAATTACCTCTAAAATATTTAAAACACTAGTAGATGTAGAAAGGGGCTCGTACGACCTAAAAGTCGAAGGTCGATGTCAAAGGTCGAGTCACGTGACCTGGATTAAATTCGCTAACCTTAGTAAAGCGATGTTTTATCACTAAAAACGATTCTCAAACCCAACTTAAGCCATGTTTTCACCTCTTTATTAACAATAAAAGCTTTATATTTGAAAAAAAAAATAAATGCAAAAGCAATATTTGATTAAAAATTTCGTTTAAAATACAATTGGTGTGGAAAGATTCAATAAACAATAGCTGACTCACAAAGTCTGTCTGTCTGGGACTCCTATCTCGCGGCACGCGCTGTTATCATTCTAGCCGTGGTCAGAAGTCAATGTCATGGTTATATTCGAGACAATACTCATACAACATGTGATTTCTTCAACAGTAAAAATTAAATAAAAATCTTTAAAGTTGAGTTATTTATTGGCATTTTCTCCTTTTTACACCAGTTGATCCAAAACCTTTATTTCCACGTTCCGTATGGCGCACGAGCGATTTATGAGTGACGTCAGAGCGAAGTACAAGGTCAAACAACCTCCAAACAGCGTTTTGTTCTTATTCAAACCCCATTTTTACCTTAAAATAGCGTATTTTACAAAAAAATTTCATTTATCATAATCACACGATTTGCAAAAATGCTGGTGACTTATGCGCAAATAGTAGGAGTTTACCTTACAATAAATAAAAATAGTGTATTTTACAAAAAAAAAAGTATATATCATAATCACACGATTTGCAAAAATGCTCATGAAAAAACATATTTTCATCATATAAACGGCCGATTTGAGCGCTACGAAGATGTATGAGATGTATGAGTGACGTCACAAGTGATGTACGAGGGCAAAGGTCAAACTGCGAAAACATCCTCGAAACTGCGTTGTATTCTTATTTAAACGCCACTTTCGACTTGAATAATTCGATTTTTATATTTTAAAACTTCATTTTACAACTTTAATCGCTTATATCTCGAAAACGGTAAGAGATATCGCAAAAATAACGAAATTTTTAAGAGAATTGATGACGTAACATTCATTCCTATGGGATGCGTTTTCAGTCGGACTTAACTATCGACCTTTGCCCGATGCTTATATCTCCATTATTCTCCGTTATTTTTAATTATATCGATTTGAGATTTGGTATGCGGGTTCGCAGAGACTTCTAGTACACGTTAATATGGGAAAATCCCGGATTAGTGGATAAACCTGCGCGCTACATGTGTTAAACCAGACTTTACAAAGTGACCTCGCGTTTGGTTATTTAGCGGCGGATTTGTATGAAATTTGGGGAGTGGTATCAAAATATAGGGTTTTATATGCAAATTGACGCGAATCGATATGAAATATGGTGTGACCAAATTTGCGATGGACCAAGATCTGACGTAAGTTGAAGGGGGGTGGAATCAAAACATAAGGTTTCATATGCAAATTCCCATTTCATAAAAGGAACTGCACAAGACTGTATTTTAAAGATTCATAAAGGTAGTATCGGTTTTAGGTATCACCATTTATATTGACAAAGGTAGTACCGGTTTTAAGTATCACCATTTATATTGACAAAGGTAGTACATGACAACATGGAGAATCACCAGAGTGCCCGTGACTGTCAACAGGCCGAATATATCTTGCCAATTCGAAACGTCGTTTGGTATCTTGTAAGCGAAAACTCAATTTCACCGCCATAATACAGTAAATATTTCTTGATTCACTAGGATGATGTTATCTCGCGGCACGCACGCTGTCAGACAAATCGTACGGTACAACGATCGTGGTTACCGAGTGTCTCAAGATGGTGACGTGCGTCGACGATGGTCGGTATACCGTGACGCTCGGTAACCGTGATTGTTGTACGGTGTGATCTGACCTGACGACGTGCATGACGTGCGTTGATGAGGGTTATTATACATTTGTAGGTGAGAGACCTTAAAAACCCCACGAAAGACCAAGTTAAGCAAGTGATTCAAGCTACACACTTTGATCTTCAAAGCTTCATTATTGGCCTAATTTAATAGTCCTAAAAAAATTCTAAAATAAATTTACGAATTATAAGAGTTTTGCGTTGGATTTTACAGTACATAATTTGATTGTCACAGTAATTCAATAATACTTTTCCTCTCGGGCCTGCTATCTCGCGGCACGCACCAATTTCATTTGCTTGTGGGCATAGGTCAATGTCTCTGTGATATTAAAGCTTCATTGTTGGCAGCGTTACGTAATCCCATTGTTGTTGTTTATAGGAATAAAAAAATAAATTCAGATTATACCTTTAAAGAATCAATCTTGTACGCACTATTTTCGATTAAAATAAAAGTATATTTTTCTTCCTATCTGATACCAGTCCCAAATTAGTTCTCCGGAACCCATGTTTGACCTCATTACTTTCAACATCTTTGTCTGGCATTGTTACAGGTAACCCCATACCTAATTTCTGTTTTGCCCACATCACTGTCCCTGTAGCCAAAGCTAAAGGTCTCTCGTAAAGACTAGAATCAGGTGCTATAACGCGTTCAAATGCCTTATCCTCTAGTATTTTGTCTGCTTTCCATCTATCCTCTGCTCTCTTGTGTTTACTATACCATATATCGTGTTCTTTTGCTGCTTCATCAAGAGGATTTACACCTTTATCACCTCTATCTAAGCGTTATTGGAGTTTCGTCCCCGGGCCATAGAAAATTCATTCTCGCCGCGTGAAGTTCAAAGGGTAATTTGTTGATAATATCGTTTAAAATTCCAGATCCTTCTACTACTTTCTCAGGTAAAGATGCCAAACATCGCACCAAATACATCGGACCATCTGGAAGGTCAATCTGATGATTGAGAATGTTCCAGATAAAATTAATAACATCATTTACGTATTCAGTTGTGTTACGATCTGTACTTTTTATCATATCAATCACGTATTTCACAGAAAGTTTCGGTAGAGGAAGCATGCAACATAATGTACTTGTGTCCGTTTGTCGATTTTGTTAATTCTATTAGTATATCTAAATAAATTTAGCAATACCCAACTTTTCACTATGGAAGTTTTTATTGCCAGCTCTCTCTTCTGCCTGTAGGAAATAGAGCCTTTTGATAAGGTCCGCATATAATCTTATATATTTATATTCAACTGGATTGTTTGTTTTTTCCAGCAAACCGGATCCCATAGCTCTCACAATTTCAAGTGTTCTGCTATTTTTAAAGCCGCTTCCCGTTGGTTTTCCGCGTAAATTCTCCAATCGAAGTTCCTCCCACATAGGTTTAATCCATTTTTTCCACTTAAGCCCTTGACTGGATTTGGGACGTCCGGACGAAGGATCGTTGCTTTGAAATATCGCACCAGATTCGATTAAAATCTTTTTATAAGCATCTCTATCACTTTTCGTATATTGTTCACTCCCGACATCTCCTGACTGTGTTAAAAGCCTCCATAGGCCTGGATTACCGGTTTATCTTTGGTTTGTCTTGTCGATAATTATATCATCATTTATAATAGTGACACTGGAATTTCCTACTTTAGGTTTTCGCTCTCCGATATCATAGTTAAGACCAAATGTTCCATCGTTAGCTCTAGATAAATATTGTCTCGCCAAGGTGCCCACTTCGGTACCGCTTCTTTCAACGATAGCTTGAATCGAGTTATCAAAACGCATATCTTCATCCTTATCGGGCAACAGTGTTCTAGCGGCCTCTACTATCGTTTCCTCCTCAGAAATGCCCTTTTTTTGTGGTAAATTCTGTTCCGGAATCATTTTTTCTTTTTCAAAAACGTCTTGGTCTTTTAAATTTGCATCATTCCCCAGTATCATTGTACCTTTTTCAAAGACTTTACGACTGGGTGTACTCATTGCACACGGTCTAAATAAAATGGGTCTGTTCTGTTTACTTCGCATTTCTTTGATCTCTTCTCCCTTTTTTCAATTCATTTGTCAGTTTTTCCAACGCATTGACAACTGATTCGTGTTGCCTTTTGATCTCTCATTTCTCATTGAATTCTCGAGTGCGATATTCTTTCGCTTCAGCTATTAGCTTGTCTTGTAATTTATCTATTCGTTTTGCTTCTTCAATAGGTGTGTTATCGCGTTTTGGTAAAAGTATCATTTGATTTTTAAATTTTACAGGTAATACAACTGGGTGTTTTCTACGATACTCTGCCTGCTCCTCCGCTTGCTCCCTTTGAATTCTCTTACTATCCTCACGCCACCGCTCTTGCATTTTTTCAATTCTTTTAGCCGCTTCGGGTTTCATTACGTCAGACCAAATTTCATCAGCAAACTTGTGTTTTTAACTAAAGTATTGACTATATCGCTATCAGTAATACTTCTTTTCACCATGTCAAAATATAGATTTTGAAATTTTGTATTTGTATATTTTTAACAAACTTAAACTTCACTGTTAATAAATATAATTGGAAATTACAAGTTTAATCAACAATAATAATGAGTGTCTGGACGTGCGTCAAACGATTCGCTATAAAGTGTGGCCGTACGAAACTGACGTAAGTCACAGACGTCACGGTATAACGACCATCGTCAAGGCACGTCACGCACGTCGTCAGGTCGGATCGCACCGTACAACGATTGCGGTTACCGAGCGTCACCCGTCCTTATCCAGGACTACCTTACAACGTCCTAATCCGGGACTACCTTACAACGTCCTAATCTGGGACTACCTCGTTCCCCGTCCTAATCCAGGACTACCTTACAACGTCCTAATCTGGGACTACCTTACAACGTCCTAATCCGGGACTACCTTACAACGTCCTAATCTGGGACTACCTTACAACATCCAATTTTTAACTTCTTGTTTCTTTATATTTTCTAAATTTATTATGCAAAACGAATTAGTTTATGATATCTCATTTATAGATTATCTATACTACATATATTTACAAAGAAAAAATATTAAAACTCATTAATTCTTTTTATTTATTCTTAGAAAAATGTAAATAACCGTCACAGTACGTTGTTTAACCACAAACAGTTGCAATTAAATACATCAGTTAGTGACACTTGACGGGAATAAATCTTCATTAACATCATGAGTGAAGGGAGGAGTCAGTTGATCTTAGAAACCAATAATAATCGCGGGATAAAGCAGTTATCTTTTTCATAGGTGGAGCTTTGGTGTAAGATAACAAAACGCTAACAGGAAATGGCGTCTTTATAAACCAATTAAAATCAAGATATAAACAAATGATCTTTCACACAGGCGGAGCTTAACGCGAAGATAAAAGCCCGTAGACAGTGACCTTGTGAGTCAGCTGATGTTTATTGAATATTTCCAAACCAATTGTATTTTAAACGAAACTTATAATTAAATATTGCTTTTGCATTTAATTTTTTCGAATTTAAAGCTTTTATTGTTAATAGAGAGGTGAAAACGCTCGTTTAGAACATAAAACATGGCTTAAGTTAGGTTTGAGAATCGTTTTTAGTGATAAAACATCGCTCACTAAGGTTAGCGAATTCATTCCAGGTCACGTGATCTCAGCCTTCGTCCTCGTCCTTCGTATTTTAGGTCGCACGAGCCCCTTTCTACAACTACTAACTCTGTTCTTACGAATTAAGAGAATGAAATGTTTCAATAAGTGTATCTGAAATCAAATTATGGCTTTTATAATAGCCCCGTAGCAGCAAACCTGCGTACTCAGCGAATTTCCAATGCATATATATGTATCTTAATACCACATAAAGCCACATACCAAGTTTCATAAACAAACGATTTATGACATTTTAATTATTCTCCATAAGAATAACATGGTGGCTGAGTATGCAGGTTTGCTGAAGCAAGGAACACAAAAAATGGGGTTTTATACAAATATCAATATAACTCATGTAGGTAAAGCCACATACCAAATTACATTAATTTATTTTCATAATTAAGGGAGATAACACGTTACTTATTCTCCATAAGAATAACATGGGGCTGAGTACGCAGGTTTGCTGCTACGGGAGCCTTTGGAAAAAAAAAATTTTTGAGCAAATATCAATGGTCCACAACCAGATGAAGCCGTATACCAATTTTCGTCAGTATACGTTCATAAATAAGCGAGATATAAAATTTTCTTTTCCTCCATAAGAATAACATTAGACAACGTACTGTGTTTAGCACTTTCAATATCTCGGTAACAAATTGACGTAGAGAAATGATCAAAATACCAAATTGTGTGTTTTTTTAAGCTTAATCCAATGGAAAAAACTAAAATTTGACTATTTCCAAAATTATATGTACAAAATTCGAAAAACCCATTTTTGGGGTACAAAACCCCCCCCCCCCAAAATACCCCTTTGGATGGAGCGATCTGGCTGGTTTTAGAACTTAAAAGTCATAAATGTTGCTTTACACGTTTATACCAAATTTCATCAAAATCGGATAATTTTTACGAGAGTTATCGTGCTCACGGACACACACACATATATATATATATACAGTTTCGAACGAATGGTGTTTTTGGGGTCTGGGGACCTCAAAACGAAAAGTTATCATGGTCCCTGGCCTAGGTCTTACCATGCCGACTACGGTAATAGCTTCTTCCCTATAGGGGAAATTCGCTAAAAACATGTATTCCTAACTTTTGTTAATACTTGATCCATGACAAATCGTAAATATTAAATATAAGCATTTGATTGAACGATTATTACTTTTGTTATCTAAATTCTGCTCACTGAATCGCTAGGTATTTTGTGCACTTTACAATGAGTCATTAATCAACGATTTCATATAATCCGTTGAGAAGGAACGGGATTTGAAAGTTAACATTAGTCTCATGAGAGAAGCGGGTAGAAACGCCATTTTTGTGCTGGTTTTAGGTAAATGATTCAAAGAAGATACATTCTCAGAGGCTCTGTTACTTACAAATCTCTGTAGCTGCAGAATAGGTTTTCAAGACCAACCGCTCTTTTGTTGTAAATAGCAGACTAGTACATAGTAGTAACCACCAGATATACAAGATAGTTCATGAAATATTTTATACCTATTACTAGTTATTTAATTCATCTAGTAACCATCTGTCCCACGAAGGCTCTGTCTATCTTTGTTAAAGCGGTTTCAGATATCTGTGCCATTACACACTACGGACGGCTCCCTATTTGGTTTAGCAATAACAACAAATTGCTAATGAATACAGTTTACGTATTCCTCTGACCTCTTCTTACTGTCAGAATGCCTATCGTACCTGTCTGTTTAATGATACCCAACCAAACTTCATAAGCAGTTACGTAGCAGACACCCACCGCTTGTGACACCGTATAAATAGAGCGCCCTAAATATTTTACTTTTTCGTTCCTATTACTCCCTCTCTCAAATCAAATCAAATCCTATTCTTTGCTGGCACATCATTATTTAAGTCGCAAATGTAGTACCATGACTACACTAAGAGAACATATATTCTTTCCGCTGGCTTGCGGGAAAATTACAAAGCGCCTAGGTACTGTGGGGTCGCCTAATCCAAACCATCTTAAATTTTAGTCCTTCTATAAACAATATCAAGCGATATAGACTGGTGGACGGAATTTCTCAGATTGACAATTATTTGTCTCGTTTATTTACCTTTCCTAATATTTAAAATATAGCCGCCCCAAACCATATTTCTTAATTAGTTTCAAAGAAATACTTCTTTAAAGCTAATACCACAATTTAGTACTTTCAATGACTATACGTTACAATAATGAATTTAGTTACTGAAAATTGTTATCCTAATCCATAAAACCATAAATTTGCAAGCAAGGCAAAAACTCCGGCAAAGTTTCTTCTTTAACAAGATTATAGCTATTAGTCGCGGTTTATCTTTTTACTATTGCCAAAGGGGGATATTTATTTTTAACATTTCAATTTATAAGACGAAAGGTTCTCTTCCCGGTTGTCATCATTGTTCCCGCGGCGGAAAAAATTTCATATGCTATCTTCAAATGATTTCTAAGCCCCATATGATAGCAATCTGCATCTCGGGGGCTACAATCATTGAGCTAGCTTTGTTCGCCTATCCAAAGCGACACGAGGCCCGGCATTCCACACGCGGCCGGGGGTTGTTTTATGAGAATGCCTCCGCTGGGGGAACCACCCCCTCTCAACGTCAGATGCACGCGGTGCACGACACGAGGCAGTTGGCTCCAGAAGCCTTCGCTCTTCGCCGCTAATGTGCACTTGGCTGTCCAAAACCCGCCTCGCTTGATAAAATTAACAGCTAAGTTTGTCTTTGACATTGATATTTTTATAAATCGTGGTCCATTCTTTGCGAAGAAATGTGTGGCAAAAACTGATATTATTGAAAATGAAGAAGATGAAATCATTATCAACGATTATTATTTACAACTGACATTGGACTTTTGTCAGAGCCTTAATGACATATAGGTTTGGAGAAGTCTAAAACCTTCTCACAGTTTTACATGACGATAAAGGCGAAGTTTATCAAACTAAGTCAAGTAGTTTCCTTGATAAAAAAAGACAAAATATAACCCATGAACGCAACAGACACAATATTTCAACACCAATTTCAACTTCTTCGATGAGTAAAACGTCAAAAAACTCAAAACTGTATATATTTATATAAATGGGACAAGTGTATGCGAAGATTTTCAAAGATGATAACCTAGTAAACGCATAAAACTGTCGGTTATTGCGATCAGTCGGTTTACATGTCCAATAGATCCAAACTGCGTCCAAGCTTTGAGTTTAATTTTAAGTCAGAATTTGGAAAAAACAAACAAAATAACTCCCGTTTCACATTTGGCGACAAATAAAAAACATTTATAGATGATATATTTATAGAAAGTTTACAGATTTTAACTTAATCTAAATTAACCAAGCCCATTAAAATGAAATTTGGTTTCTCTAATAAACCTGGTGTACATGTTATTATTATTAAAATATTAATTGTAAAATTTGCACTGTTACACTTAATTTATTTCTGTATTTCAGCAACATTGGAGAACTGTGATGTTGAAAACACCACCTCAGTAACCATAAATTCCATACCCATTTGACCGCTATAAAATAAAACAAAATCTTTAAATCCCGCATAATCCCGCTGGCCAGTTGAAAATAAAAAGGTAAAGAATTTATTCAACTTTCTGATCATTAATCTCGTGCAACAACGAGACAATAGATACTATTATCACATGAACAACCTTTTTATGACAAAATTGAACGAAATCCTTTGATTTCGACTGACCTTTTATAGAGTTCATACTTTCATAAAACTCACAGCTTCCGTGTCACAACGAATTATGGAACGGAAAGGTATCTTTGTAAAAAATAAATTCAAACTTTATTTTAAGATAGCGCGATGATGAAGATATATAAACGAAGTCATCAGAGGCTTTGGAGTGTGAAGATATTGATTACATGTCTTCACGTATTAGAGAATTCAAGACAACTTCATAATGATATGAGCATATTATTCTAGAATTGAATGTGATACTGATTAAATGTTGTTAGCTAAATAATTATAATTGGATTTACAAGTATACATGAAGTGTATGGCAAAGAAAATCAAACATCAATTGACCTACTTTGGGTACGACCCAAAATAGGCCTAAATAATAATATAATATTGATCATAGGCATATTAATCCATTAAATTAATATGTTATAAGTTCGAGGAGTGAGGTAGAGATAACTGTTTTAACAATCTCTTGGAATTGTTTTTTTAGGACGTTAGGTAATGAGAGCCAACTACAAGGTAAATTTGCAGAGAGAGGAAACTGTAAAAATACAAAACTTAAACTAAATCATAGTTTTAAGCTAAATTTTATAAGAGTAGTATGCTATAAAGTATTTCTAAAATCTTTTATAATAATATTATTGACTCACTATAGTGACAAAGCGTCCCTTAATGCTACTAAGTAAATAACGATTGTTATATTATATTTCATTATTTAATTTTTACTAATGCATTTTAAGGCTAAAAATGTAATTATTAAAAATGTCACCATCCGTGGTAGCAAGGTAAAATAGAGTAAGTAATTGATGTGTCAGTGAATAAAATATAAACCTGTAACCAAATTATTGAATTGCAACAAATTGTAATGTCATTTAGTATGTTTTAGCGAATTTCCCCTATAGGGAAGAAGCTATTACCGTAGTCGGCATGGTAAGACCTAAGCCCGGGGCCATGATAACTTTTCGTTTTGAGATCCCCAGACCCCAAAAACACCATTCGTTCGAAACTGTATATATATATATATATATATATATATATATATATTTATATATATATTACTATATTTATATATATATTATTACTATATTTATTATTTTATATATATATATATATATGTGTGTCCGTGAGCACGATAACTCTTGTAAAAATTATCCGATTATGATGAAATTTGGTATACACGTGTAAAGTAACATTTATGACTTTAAGTTCGAAAACCAGCCAGATCACTTTATCCGAAAGGGTATTTTGGGGGGGTTTTGTACCCCAAAAATGGGGTTTTCGAATTTTTTACATATAATTTTGGAAATAGTCAAATTTTAGTTTTCCCATTGGATTCAGCTTAAAAAAACACACAATTTGGTATTTTGATAATTTTTCTACGTCAATTGGTTACCAAGATATTGAAAGTGCTAAACACAGTACGTTGTCTAATGTTATTCTTATGGAGGAAAATAAAAATTTTATATCTCGCTTATTTATGAACGTATACTGACGAAACTTGGTATACGGCTTCATCTGGTTGTGGACCATTGATATTTGCTCAAAAAAACAATTTTTTACCCAATGCTCCCGAAGCAGCAAACCTGCGTACTCAGCCCCATGTTATTCTTATGGAGAATAAGTAGCGTGTTATCTGCCTTCATTATGAAAATAAATTGATGAAATTTGGTATGTGGCTTTACCTACATGAGTTATATTGATATTTGTATAAAACCCCATTTTTTGTGTTCCTTGCTTCAGCAAACCTGCATACTCAACCGCCATGTTATTCTTATGGAGAATAATTAAAATGTCATAAATCGTTTATTTATGAATGTATATTGATGTATATTGATGATGGTATGAGGCTTTATTTGGTATTAAGATACATATAACTAAAACACATATATATATGCATATATATACATATATATGCATTGGAAATTCGCTGAGTACGCAGGTTTGCTGCTATGGGGGTATTTAATTTATTCAGCTTAATATAAATGTATAATTATATCGAGTTAACATTTCGCATCAAAACATATTCCTGAAATGTATTTTAACAATCCAAATTACAGATCCATCGGACCAATATTTTACAACTTTTTCTTGAATTAAAAATCATTTAGTGGTCCATATAGCCATTTATTTACTCACTAAAACCGAAATTAATGTACAATCCAACAATTAATTATTATGAAGAAAAATATGGAATAATGAAAGCAGCTGTCATTAATTAATTCGCTATTATGTTTTTTTTGTGACAGAATTATTTTAGCGAGCATTGAACAAACAAATTAATTTTAGAGAGCATATTAAATTATTAAATTAAAAATTAACCTTAAAACATGTTCATATTCTTATCATTAAATCAAATAATGACCATGAACTGCTACCAATCATTGTTGAGTGGCATTTATTTAATTTAGAACAAATTATAATTTTCGGCCGCCATCTTGGATGCGCCATTTTGGAGTGCGATTTTTAGTGAATTTCCTTTGGAAAGTGAACTATTAGCATGACCCGCACGGTGAAACTTAAGCCCGGGACCACCATAGAAGTTCCTAACGTGACCCCCTTAAACACGTTTTGGGGGGTCGTTCAAAAATTTTTTATATATATATATATATATTTATTATTTTAAACATTTTCAACACAGTACCCTGGTTTAAATTATTTTATTTCAAGACCGACATGTTTCGGACCTTAAGGTCCAAACAAAACATAACCTCACAATTATTAAAAATAAATATAAATGTAAACCATAAATTGCTGACAATATAATCATATGACTTTTTCCACAGTTCTTTTAACATGCTTCTCAACTATTGTGGCTTAATAGATCTTAGTTTCAATATTTTTTTATATATTGGGTTTTGCATATGAATTTGCATGGTGTTAATAATATTTTGTGGATCTTTTTTGTAGCTGGAGTAAATGTTGAATTCTTCTTTAACGTCGAGTTTGTCTCCTTTTGACCCATATTCTATTATTTGCAAATCATCTTCAATGTTTTTGAATTTATGATTGTACTTTATCATGTGCTCTGCAACATTTGATTTCATGCTTGTCTTGTTTTTCGATTTAAATGCTTGCACATGTTCTTTATATCTGCAGTTGAACGTCCTGCCGGTTTGTCCAGTGTAATATTTTTGGCATTCTGAGCAATTAATCTTATAGATACCTGATCTATTGTATTCTTTTTTAAATGTTTAAAATAATAATTATATTAGTAGCCCTTTTTACTGAAAATTACATATATATATATATATATATATATATATATATATATATGTGTGTGTGTGTGTGTGTGTGTGTGTGTGTGTGTATGCACTCTAGCGGTCGCATTTTTAGTCCGATTTACTTCAAATTTGGCAGGGACGTTCCTTTCTATAATCTGTTGGACAAGTTCATTGGGCAAAACATCGAAAAACTCTAAACCCATTTTTTGGGGATTAATCTTTCAAATTTCGAGTTTTTGGGCCCAAAAAGGGTCAGAAAAGCCCCAGATCTAAAGTTAATGCATGTAAAAAGGTGGGAATTAGAGAGGCGAAAGTTTTAAGCCCTCTCTCGTCATTCTAGCATAAATATTTACCAAGTTATTAAAGAAAATGTGTATCGGCTAAACACAGTACGTTGTCTTATGGGGGTTTTACACTAGAAAAGCCCGTTATTCCTTTGTTAGAGTACTTTTATTATCCCCAGCAACCTCACGCCTACTTTCAAGCCTGTCTGGACCTTCTCCTAACCTTATAATGAGCAAAATTATTGTATTCCCAGCTTTGCAAGTAAATGAAACCAGGAGTATCAGAACAGCAAAAAAAACAATGTTTTCAGATGTCAATAAAAATTGGACAAATGTATGTTTTTACACTGATTTTGAGTTTTAAAAGTTTTTATGTGGAAATTCACTTCCCTCACGTCAGCGTGCTGCGTGCGAACTCGTTTTTGATGTAAAGGTGGGGCTGTGACCCATCATTTCCAACTGTTTTTGGACGCTGTAACCAATGCTTTAACCCGTTTTTAAATTTTAGCTTTCGTTCTCATGGTAATGACCCTTTTTGACCAAAGATGGCGGCAAAAGATCTGAACTAAGTAAAGAAAGTAAAGTATAAGTTGATCAACAATGATCGGCAGCAGTCCGGAGTCGATATCTCAAGAAATAAAGAAAAAAATAGGAAGGGGACTCGTTTAAAACTCACCCTGTATAACTCAAATGTTAGTTAGTGGGAATGTAAACTCGGATCTTGTGAGGAGTAAACGGTCACGGTGACTTGTCTCAAGTTGAATGTTGGAAAAGGACGAAACTTTGTTTCGCACTATATTTTAAAGAATGTTTGAAAGAGATGTTAGTGTGATACTTGGAGACAGAGTTAATGTTGAGTGAAGCTGTCAAGAGATTGGACATGGTACTTGACAGGGGTCTTGCGTTCTCTGATCTTATCTCTCACTTGGTTTTAGGAAGGTTTCCAGCTTTTTAAAATACATGTTCACCCTACTGTCTGGTACAGTTGTTAGTGTTGCCAGTGATCTACTACAACTATGGCATAAGGCAATAAGGAGATAGACATTACTAAAGGAGAAATTACTCGAATTTAAAAATTGAAGAAAACCATAGATTAGAAGATTCGTTGATGATCTTCGTAGACGGTAGCACATCTGCCCCAAAATCAGGTTTCTTGTAAATATGCATTTTTGTAAATGATTAGATCTAATTTAGTTTTAAGTTTTGACTTGAGTTGTTCTGTAAAGCAGTTTTGAACTAGGAAGCACTTATAAATTGGTTTGCGCATTTTGATTTGGTATTATGTTTAGAATAATTATTAGTTTGATATACTCTTTAGCAACGTATTCATCTTTTTGTTATTCATTGTTTCAAATGAAAAGCTATCGTACGTTTTCCGCTAGCTTTTATAATATTGTTGGTATAACTCTCATTTGAAATGTTGACTGTTCAAATAAACTTCACTATCCATCAACATTTAACTTTATACAGTAATAAATACACAAAATAAACTATACCATACACCTACTACAGTAGCATTTTTAATTAATTAACAACGCTTTGTTGATCATATTAGTGTTAAATTCAATTAAGGAGCAATTCAATTCAATTAACAATTACAACTACTACACTACCTATATCTATCTTACCATAGCAAAATGCAACAGAACATAAAGCATTTATATACATTTACTATATTTATTTTTTAATAATTCATCACTCAGAAGGTGAATTATTTTGTCCCGCTCATGAGCTAGATTATTCTTAGCATTATTAACATGTAACTTTCCTTGAAACAATGCGCGAAGCAAATAAAGTGCTCTGAGGGCGGGACAGTGACCATAACCCATTACATATCATTCTTTCAACAATTATCAACACTAACTTCCTTAACTAATTTCATTGTTTGCCCACTATTAAAAAGTTATCTCTATACGGGTCCAATTCACATAATGCATATCGGTTTAAAGCAACTCAGGTACCCCTTAATACACCTTTTAAGGGGTACCTGAGGGGGTCTGGGTAGCCCCCAGTGAGTAAAGCAATAATAATTCATTTGCTACTTATACGATATGATCGAGATCGTTGTAACCTGAGTCAAGTTGTAACTTGTGACTGACTTACCCTAGTAAGGCTTGGCCAAGGTAGTTAAACTATCAATTAACCGGAGATCCGGCCTAGCGGACCATAACTCACTCAGACACAGATAATCCTGCTTGACGCTGATCAGCTGGTCCGCTGATCAGGTGCTAGTCCGACACAGAGTAATTATCTTGCCCCAGACTCATTATCCCGTGTGATCTCGCCGCTGTTACTAACCTACGCTTAACTGTGGGTTTCCGATAATGAGCTGTCAGTCATCCCTTCAATAGGTCGAAATTTAATTGGGTCGTTTTATGAAGCTGTTCATGCGGTTAATACGTGGCCTTTGAAATAGCGCTGCTCAATGTATTAACAATCGCAATCGCTAACTTGAAATAAACTAGCCTGATGATCCCAGTTACACCGGGAAGATGAACAGAGTGCGATCGTGCGCTGCAATTTGGGGAGAAACTGGTGAACAGGTACGAATAACATACCTCAATATAACACAAAAAAACACACCAGAAGCTGGGGTTTAGGGTCATTTTATAGTTTTGTTGTTGTGTTTGTGATTATATAATCACCTAGCCAAATATAATAATTCACCGCCGTAGACAAATTATGAAACGATTAATGGCTATTTGTTGAAGCCATGAGGGAAAGTCGGACATTTTTTAAAATTTAGATACTTGTAGGAATTCTAACGACCATTTTGACACGCAATGTCAGGGGTTTGACTCGGCAACACCTTTACATTTAGCACGGCGGATTTCCCATTTGATTACACGCATTCCATAGTAATTAGTGTTTTTGGCGAATTTCCCCTATAGGGAAGAAGCTATTACCGTAGGTCTCATGGTAAGACCTAGGCCCGAGACCATGATAACTTTTCATTTTGAGGAAAATAAAAAATTTTCACATATGGTTCCCGTAGCAGCAAACCTAGGTAATCGGCCCCCATGTTATTCTTATGGAGAATAATTAAAATGTTATATATCGCTTACTTATAAATGTATATGAATGAAACTTGGTATGTGACTTTACTTAGATGAGTTCTAATGATATTTGCATAAAAACCCATTATTTTGTGTTCCTTGTTGCAGCAAACCTGCGTACTCATTCCCAATGTTATTCTTATGGAGAATAATTAATATTTTTAATATCGCTTGTTTGTGAATATATTTCTTATGAATCTTGTTAAGTGTTAATGTGTTATGTTATATATTCACTGGAAATTCGCTGAGTATGCAGGTTTGCTGCGACGGGGGTATTTAAATTAATATCTAGGAGTATTATTCAATAATTTATAATCGAATTTTTTCCACTGATTCGAGTAGCTAATGTATTTCAAAGACGCGGACCGTTGAGAATCAACGTGGTGTGCAGTGTACCTAGTATTTAGTGCCATTAAAGAATAACGAGTTAATGTGTAACCATACCGTTCTGAGGTATTGGACTTACTCATTGCCTCAGCCACAAATTTGACCACAATCAGGCAGACCCCAGTGAAAGTGCTTACTGATACCCTGATACTCAGTTCATACCAGTTCTGATAACTTCATTAATTATATTGCCCGAATCAGAAGTATATGTTCCGGAACTGATAAATTATCTTAAACTTCTTTGTTAATGAAATACATCGTCTATAAATTTGACAATCGATGCCAATGAATGCCAATGATCTTTCTGCCAATGAAAGACAGTTTTATCAAGACATAATTTATGGTTAATAGGCAATAACTCTTCCTTAGAAGTGTCTTTTTACAAACTCTAAAAGACTACTTTCTCAGTAAGCAATTTGGATGGATTACAATGAACACGTTATTTCCGATTTATCACAAGGGTGCAATTAGTATTTTCATCGCCGTATTTCGATCTTAGTAGGTTTTAGCGAATTTCCCCTATCGGGAAGAAGCTATTACCGTGGTCGGCATGGTAAGACCTAGGCCCGGGACCATGATAACTTTTCGTTTTGAGGTCCCCAGACCCCAAAAACACCATTCGTTCGAAATTGTATATATATATAGATATATATATATATATATGTGTCCGTGGGTGTGATAACTCTCGTAAAAAAGGTCCGATTTTGATGAAATTTGGTACAAACGTGTAAAGCCGCATTTATGACTTTAAGTTCGAAAACCAGACGGATCGACCTATCCGAAGGGGTATTTTGGGGGGGTTTTGTACCCCAAAAATTTTTTTTGAGTTTTTTACATACAATTTTTGAAAAAGTAAACTTTTATTTTTTCCCCATTGGAATCAGCTTAAAAAGACGCACAATTTGATGTTTTAATCATTGCTCTACGTCAATTGGTTACTGAGATATTGAAAGTGCTAAATACAGTACGTTGTCCAATGTTATTCTTATGGAGGATAAGAAAAAAAATTTTATATCTCGCTTATTTATCGACTTATCCGGACGAAACTTGGTATATTGCTTTATTTCATTGTGGTCTATTGATATTTGCACAAAAACCCGTTTTTTGCCCGATAGTTCCCGTAGCTGCAAACCTGCATACTCAGCCCCATGTTATTCTTATAGAGAATAATTAACGTGTTATCTCCTTTAATTATGAACATAAATTAATAGAACTTGGTATGTGGCTTTACCTAGTTGAGTTATATTGATATTTGTATAAAAGCCCATTTTTAGTATTCCTTATTTCAGCAAACCTGCATACTCAGCCGCCATGTTATTCTTATGGAGAATAATTGAAATGTCATAAATCGTTTATTTATGAATGTATATTGATGAAACTTGGTATGTGGCTTTATGTGGTATTAAGATAAATTAATATGCATTGGAAATTCGCTGAGTATGCAGGTTTGCTGCTACGGGGGTATTTTGTAAAACTACGTCAGAGTGAGTCAGTGGTATTAATTTGTTTACGGTTATAAAATCAACTGATTAGGGAATACTGCCCAAACCCATTCAATATAGGATAATTTGGGATTCCAACCCGTGACTTTATCTTTTAATTAAATAGCAAATCCAAACTTTCTATATTTTCGTAGTCTTTCACACTTTAAAAAACAAAAAAATGTAAACAGCACCTGCATAAACCTTTAATTAACTTATAAACAATTTGAAGATATCCTATGCTGGTTATCTTTCGCTTTTTAATTAATTTTCTTAATAAATTGCAACCGTTAATGGTCATTTTAAAATTCTTGATCAGTGAATAATTTATAAATATCCAGAAATGTATGCAGTAAGGTGACCCGGTCTTCAAAACAAAGCCCATCGCAAATTTGTTACAATAGTTGGCTTTTCGGTTTGTAATAAATCTACTATTAAAAACATTTTTTATGTAAACTTGTTGCACCTAGGACGGCTAAATAGCGAATCCTACTTAGTCACATTGCTTTTACGGTCTTCCTAAAATTGCATGCAGTAGTTTTGCAATAAATGCATTCGTGCGCTTTCTATCAAAGATGAAGGTTTATATTTAAACATCTTACTAACAATAGGAGAGAAGTGTTAAGGTTCAAAAATGTTTGTGGATATGAATAACCCGATTGGAAGATTTTAAGATATCACGAAATTTGTTATCAAAAATTACAAATTACTCACTGGTTCAGCTACGAGCAAAGGCTGAGAGACACTTAATACTGCGAGTCTAGCGATCGGGTGTGAGTAGGGAACTAGTTTCCACAGAGCTACTAAAGCAAGTTAGTAAGCGATCTAAACAGCATTATTTCCTAAGATGAGTTTAATGGAATGGAAATTCGACTTGAAAGTTAAATACATTCGAATAAAGAAGAGGAAAGACTGCTTATTATTTAAAAACAACTTTCTTGAGTCCCAAATGTATGTACCTTCACAAGAGTCTCCGAAAAAAGTTACGTTTACTTCACAAACATATCTCTAAATTTAACGTTTATGTATGTATTACTGCGTTAAAATAAGGATATAATTTTATGTTATTTCATTCCCGCAACGGAGCAGTGGCAACGACCCATACAGTTGGGGGTGAGTGGGAGGGTAACATTCGCCAAAAGTTGTGCTCAGATGTTTTAAAATACAACTTTTGTTTTCAGATATGTTTATCGCGTGAACATTATAACCTATTTAATTCGATACAAGTATAAACGTGATTGACGTTTAAATCAATTTCCGCGTCCTCGGGGCGAATGCAACGAACGACAAGAAAAGCCTAAAAATATTCAAGCATACAAACCCAGCTGCTAGAGACGTGGGGCATACACTGTTTCTTAACACGTCAAGAAACTTAAAGAAGTCCGAAACAAACTGGGACATAGAAATACAATTTGGCGACTCGAATTAAATGATGAGATGATAGAATGTCTGGTCCGGCTAGCACTACTAGGGTAGGCAACGAACAGCTTACGTGGACGATGAGGCGGAGGAGCGAGGCCGAATGTGCAGGTTTTGGGTGGTAGATCCCTGGGCTCCCCCCAGCCAGCCCCGGACACCCCGGAACCCCCGGACCCCCCTAGGCCCGCCCAGGCCCGCCTACGCATCTACGTCACCGTACCCACACCCACCATCCCACCAGCCCACCATCGCCAGCCAGCCCTACGACTTATTCATGTTTAACTCAGCTCGAAGTTTAACGTCCCTAAATGCTGGTGGGCCGTAACAGTTTTTAAGTGACGGAGACATTTTGTATTCGTCAAAATTCATTTATGGCGTTTAAAAATCATTTGACATTAAACGGAATATAATTAATTATTGAATTCGATTTCGATTTCAAATCACGAAGTATAGTAAATTGTGACTAAGAGATAAACTTTAATTACCTTCACCCACGAGACGCTTGATTTCCATTAAATTTGTAAGAAGAAATTAGTCGATTTCTATCAGTCAAGCCGATTGTAAGGCCAAAGAGAAAGTCTTGTAAAATATTACACACATGACTGAGTGACCGATCGAAATCGATTACTTTGAACCGTCGCCTTGCCAAGCATATTTACCGAACTGTACAGGATAATATAATTTTCTTTATTGAATTAACAACACTTTATTTTAGGGTTAGAGATGAAGATTTTGGTCAAATGTGATCAAATCTAGAGTTGTTTAAATTGCAGTTGTAGTTAAACCTGGATTTATTGTTATTTGCAAATTAAAAATCAAACTAAGGGTAATTATGTAATATATAATTTATTACCTGCATAGTTCCAAATTCAGTGACCATCGACCTCCTCCATCTAGTACCTCCTTACGGTGTTGTGTCAAACATTTGGGTTGATTTGTAAAAAATAATAATATATTTTTGATCTGTGATAGATAATTTTTAAATGCCTTCAAATTGCATTATTTGTATAGCAAAAACTTTTTTTAAAATTAGACTTATAATGAATTCAATGATTATTTTACAAACAAAATCACCCATTATAATTTTAATCCTTATGAACTAACATTTTGTTTATCACACAAAAGGTTAATAGTATTAAAAATTATATTAACAGTAGACGAATTTTCTTTTCTGCTTCAAGGAGAAACTTGTAAATATGGCAAGTCCTTGCTTTTATGCAACACAAGCTTTCACGCATGTAATAACATGCTTAAATATAATAACATTTTAAGTAAGTTAGAAATAAAGGAATTAGTATCTTTAATTTGACATCTGCTTCGGTATTCCAGTAAAAAAAAGAAAAACGTGAGCATTGTTTGAGGTTCTTATTACACTTTAACTGAAATAATTACCAAGATATAATACTCAAACTGGAATTTTAAATTTAACTCTTGAATATTGTATTCAATTTTCAATGATCTATATTATTAAAACAGGGAAATCTGATAATCATACAGATAGAACATGTGTTCATAGATTTCTCTGCCATATATTTATTTGTCTTTTGTTTAATGACTAAAATAATTCGAGTTTTAAATCACCACACACTCTACAATAATGAGTTTTAGGCTACATTAGTGACGAAGTTCATGTTCAATTTTGTACTCATAAATAAATAAAGATATTTTTGATTCGATTTCATTAAAATTATAGCTCAAAATTTAGAAGATGCACAATTTTGGATTCTATCCGCAGGTTGACAGTAAGGGTAAACGTACAAAATATTAATTATAATAACATGGGTTATAGGTATGTTTATTATTATTTAAAAAATACTCTCTTCATAAATGTTTTAAAACGATGTTTCTAGTTTCCCTACTTCATATAAACATAACAATAATTAGGAAGCTATTGATAAAGCCTGACATCGGCGCCTTGAACCATGTGTACTCCATGTATACAGTCATAGCAGCCAGTAATACTACTGGTACTACGAACATAATACTACAACATAACTCCCAGTATTATGTCCCAGCTTATGTTTCGCACAAGTAGTCGAGTGCGGGGACCTTGGCAGCACCGTACTACAGATTGTGGTCCAGTGATGCTGATGGCGGGCCATATGCGCGCGTCCATTGATTTCCGATTCTGTTGCCTCAACTTAACGCCTGGTTGCCAGTGAATTTTTTTGTTTATGCATTCGTTTCAGCTACGTGCTGATTTCAGGGTGGTTATTCGCATAGTAAAATAATTTTGCTTCCATCCTCAGTTGAAGTGGTTTGAAATTATCGTATTAGTTTGGCGTGAATAATATCCAGCGTTCTCAAGTATTTCTGATGTTATGTATTTCAATAAGTATTTCACATTGATTGATTTTATAAGAGGATGCTGTTTCATAGTTCGGCTATTTTCAAATAATATAAATTAAAATTTGCGCAAAAACCTGTAAACTTACATATTGGAAACCTTAGTGCTGCAAGTTTTAACTGGCCAAATTTTGAAAGTGACAAACATGTCTGAATTTCGTTTAGTTCTTTTATGGATATCGAGTTTTAGAGCCCTATAAATATCGGAGCCAGGTACCAGATTTCATACAGGTCCCTTCGCCCGACTAAGTTCAGCTCCCTCCTTAACTCTAGTTGAAAATCTCGATCCCAACAGATGACCATCCGTCTCGACCAAAGTTCAAAATTAAGATCCCAATAAGTTCATATTTGATATGTTATCTCCGAATCACTATGATGACTTTAGGGTACGGGCATTGGTTTGCCGAACTAACGTACTCGGGCCCACGATAAGCTTCGGTTGACGTGTGAGGATCTTTGAATCTTTGGATCTCTGAGTCCGTCCCTTCAACGACACATAAACATGATGACTTTAACAGGTATAATTACGTGAGTCTGTCAAAGTTACTTTTGGCGGATTTCCTTTTGGCGGATTACGTATTTCTAGAATTTAAGTCCTTACAATCAATACTCAGAGCCAGAAGAATTAAACCATCTCTCGCGGGTGTTCGTCAGATTCAGTTATGTTATCAGACGTAGATTTAGTATGCGTACGTGTTTTTAATAAGTTTGAAGCCTTCCCACGAGTGATGGTTTAATCCTCGTACTTGGATTTGAAGATGAGAATTTAAATCCTCGAAACATCTAATCCACCAAGAGGATGTTTGGCCACTCTGGCAGCAGACACAGGTAAAATTATAATCCCAATGAGTCCCAACTCCTATTTCTTATAGTGACCAGGTTTGACACCTATGTATTTTATCTCTTGCCATTATTATCACTAGCTGCTTGAAGGATTCGAGCCTAGGATAAAACCTTTCTACGCTTGGAAGGGGGAGAAGGCCGAAGACTGTTCTACGCCAGTGGCAGACCCCAACACCTGTTGTTGTTGTTGTTCGGCCTGAACACCTGTTGTTGTTAGGCCCTAACAGGTGCCGAATCGCCTTACGTAGTTTAACGATAAAATCCCATCACGATGCAGCCCACTTAAATTGCAGTTGAAAAGTATACATATCTTTTAGTTAATTTAATTCCCTTCCAGCACAATCGTCTTTCGAGAGCTTCTAAATTATATAGTACTTGTTGCATGATCATGGTGTATGATGATCATTGTAATGAAAACTGAGTCGATCTTATGAGAAATATTTAAATTGAATATAGTTTGGCAGTATTAATGATACTACACTGAATAAGAAATACAGGATGGAAATCAAGCGATGATCTTGCTAATTTCTAAACTAATTACAAGTCAACCTTTTCTGAAACACTTCTATGATATAGTCTAAATATTGGAACCATTTCCTAATTCACAACTGTAATGTGTATCGCTCACCAAATCCATAAATATTGGGATTTACATAGTTTTAGGAAATATTGTGTATTTTTACAGCATTAGCTTGAGCTTACTTGGACTGCTTTATGCAATTGTCTTATGTACGGGCCTACCCGAAGGTTTTGTCCCATAGGAAAATAATTCTCCCAAGACCACCTTCAAAAACCCGTCCTTATAAACACCGATTATGAAAATCGTCATACAAATTTTCAAAGCAATTTTCGTGAAAAATCATTTTTAACAATAATTATTGATTAGGTTTATTTTAAACTTTCTTTACAGATAATGTGAGCCATGTAAAATGACTAACAACGCAACCATACATGTTTTTAAAAACATATCATACAGAATTCATACCCTAAGAAATATGTCTCCGTCTTGTGATTCAGAAACTTTAATAATCATATGGTTTTTATGATTCAGTCCCACATTGTGTTTGCTACATTTAAATTATTGTTTATTTCAAAACTAGAGCTTACACTTAAACGAACACAGTTACCCCACCGCACTTACAACACCCAGAATTGCAGGCTAATAGTTTCAGAACAAGCAAAATTAGAATCCTAATAAGAAAATTCCTAGTCATGCTTCATAAATATTCTTTGATAATTTTCCAGCATACATTAAGTGAGAGAAAGATTCAACAAAATTAAAAACTAATCTTAGGATGCACTCAAGGTAAGTATCCTATATATTCATTTTATGAAGATTCTTCCATTTTAAATCATTTAAATTATGATTTCAGGCCGAAATAACAAATGTAAATATTTGTTTAAATTTGTAAAGAGAAGAAAATAATTTTCCTCCAGCCGCCTTCTCTCAAAAGATGGAGCTTCAGACTAAAGGAAATGGTCTTGTGATTGGCTGGATGGACGGACTTGTTATTTCATTGTAGGCTATATTTGCCTTTTTTAAAGGTTAAATCCAGCTTCACCTCACCCAGAATACAGAAAGTACTTGTTAAAGTTGAATCCAGAAAATTAGCTTTGCAATTTTCTTCACGTGTTTTTTTCAAACGTCAGGTTCTTGTGGTTGTCGTGAAATATCTTCTTGACGTCATTGACTTTTCCTTGGTTACGCCACAAAGTATAATAAAATCATACACATTCTTGGCACTTCATGATTTTTGGGCAATTATTTTAAATTTGAGTGACTTGGTTTCTCTAATTTGGACGTTTTTAAATAATGGTTCCCAAAATTTGGTCGTATTTTGATAAGCATTAAGTTATTCGGATCAATATTGATCAAAAGTTCTACTTAGTTTTAGCGTTTTAGAGAACTCTGATTTACTATATAACAAACACTGGTGCATTTCAAGAAAAATTCTTTCTTTCTAAGTTCCATCCAAGTTGGTCGTTATGTCTAAGTTTCTTCAATCCAAGAACAAAGAAGAGTGATCAATACTTCAGCTTTTCACGTGGCCTAACCCCACCCAATTGCGCTTAAATAATATTAATATATATTTTACTAATATCGCTATTTGCAACGAATATGAAATGTAATATTAGTTAATTGAGGAACACTATAGACATTTTTTATTTCAAAAGCAGGCACCTGTTAAGTTTGAGAGTTGGGAGTAAAAATCCACAATTTTATTTTAGATGATCTGTTAGTAGGGGTTGGAGAGTTCTGTAGCAGGAGGAGCCATAAGGTGGTGGTGGAGGAGCCCCCCCCCGATTTGGGTCTTCAATTTTAATTTTTTTATATTTGTTATTACACTATAGGGAATCAGCACGCACCGCACTAGGGGCACGCACCGCACTAGGGGCACGCACCGCACTCTTGACCTTTTTATCTAGGGGCCCGTACCGCACTCTTGCCTTGGGACTTAGCGTTCGACGCTTCACCCTCTTAGACTATGATTATATATATTTTTTTGATACAAAGTTAAACTGAATTTGCTTGTCAATGCACCAACGGGTTTTCTTTGACTGTTTTAAAACCTTTTCAACCTAGTTGGGTCTCATCACATAGAGGCAGACTTTTTAAAAGTCACTCCATTACAGGGTTTTTTTGATTTTTTCTTTATATAATTTTTTAAGTTTTCTTTTTATATATTTTGAGTTTAACATTTTTAAATTTTTTCTTGATTTATTTACAATACTAAACTAATATTTACATAAATAAAAATAGCAATAGAACATACTTATAAAAATAAAAAAGATAAATATTTACAAAAACAAATGAAACTATGTATTTAAATTATAATATAAAATAGCAATAGATAAATACCTACATAATAAAACGAGTGTTATTATAAAAAATAATAATAATATAATATTAATAGAAAAAGATAAACATTTACAAAACAAATAATATAAAACACTTACAATTCGTCATCTGACTCAACAATCACAATATCGTCCACCTCCTCAATATACGCATCACTATCGTCCTCATCGTCCATAACGTTCTCCACCTCCTCATCAAACACATCACCATCGTCCTCCTCCCCCACATCCTCCTCGTCAACAAACTCAACACCATCGTCTTCCACATCAAAACCATCAACTGCCTGTTCAACATACTCCCCCTCCTCTTCGTTCCAAACAAATGGTAGGGGAAGTCCCTCCTCCTCAGGCTCAGTAGCCTCAGGCTCAGCTGCCGGTGGAGCCCTGAACACACCGGTGACTGCAGCTGTGGGAAGCCGCGGCCTCTCCTCCCACACAAGGCGTCGGGCTGTTTGGAGATGTGGACTGACGGTGGTGGTACCGACATCAGCCTGAAAGTACCGCCCAGCGGGACTCGTGGCAGCGTCTACCAGCACGCTCCGCCTCAACGGGCTAGTGGAAGCATCCCTCACACGCGGTCCGACGCTGTTGGTGGCGATGTACGCATGGGCAGGAGCGTCAGTACCAGTCGTCGCATGAGCGTAGGTCGGAGGTGCCGGACTTCGCTGCGCAGCGACGATCTCCATGAGCAGGGCAGGCTCCGGCTCTGGCTGTGACACGCTGCTCGGCCCAGCCTGTGGCGTCGCTGGTGGCGGGAGAGACAGCGCTGTGGTGGCGTCGGATGCAGCGGTCTCACCAGTCGCTCCCTTTCCTCAGGCGGTGGAGATGCCCCGCACATCGGTCTCCTCTCCGGCTGTTGAATTTCTTCAGGCTCCGGGAAAGGTTCCCGTTGCTGAGGTGGTTGCAGTCGCTGGTGGCAGGAGTACGCAAGATGCCGGTTCAAGTGCTGCTGTCACTTGAATACACCCGCAGTCAGGCAGGACACAAAATCGCAACACGTTGAGTATGAACATAGCGGATGTAGTGGTTGAAGTGTTCGTTACGCATGAAGACGCACAGGCACACACGGCACGTTGGTCTATCCATCTCTAATGCTTGCATCAGACGGAGGAGGTGCAATGGGGATGGGACAGAGTTCGCATGGTGGCCGAAAGCATTTATAATGGAGTCATTGTGTCCCCGAGGCCGAAGGAAGAGCGGTTATAGGAAGAACTACTTAACCCCAGACCCGGGCAACAAAGGACAGGTTGTAAGCCTAGTTTCCAAGAGTAACTAGAAATGAACTTGTGAGTAGGTTATATTAGCCGGTTCTGGAGGAGTCAGATATATTTATGTTCGAGCGGTCTAAGTGCCACGCAAAGCAATTGGATAAACTTACAAATGCAAAATGCAAAATGCAAAATGCTCACCCACCCCCTCCCCCCCACCTGACAGATTTTTCGTCATAACTCCCTTACTGCTAATGCGATTTTAATTATTCTTTCATATCCTTATTCTTATTGTCAAACCGCGTAATTTAAGTACCCACTCGATGTACTTTGGACCATAAATAAAGAAGATATCTAGGATTGACCTTCAAAATAGCTGTTTTCGCTATTGTCGCAATACCATCCGTCGGATTTGAATTCCGATTGCACCTTATTGTTCGTCTATTCAAGCCGAGTAATTTGGGTACCCAGATAACATACTTTGGATAAAGTTAACCCCCCTCACCCCCCCGATTTGGGTCATCAATTTTTATTTTTATTTTTCATTTTCATAAATATAAACGAGGGAAGTAACACTGACCCACCCAGAGGGCGATGAGTTTTCTCAGAACACTCCATCATAAACATTTTGAACCAAAGACCCGTTGAGAGCTTTATGATTGGCAGGTTCAAGACTATCTCTTTGTTGCTCGGCATCGGGAAATATTCATTGTTAATACACATAGAACCCTTCTCAGGGACCTGTTATGCTATAGACTAGCTAAAAGCTTTTGAATTGTCGAGTCCAATAAAGAGAATAATGGTTTTGTGCTGTTTTCACCTTCGGTCATTTCCACATTGTTCCAACACACGCCCACACCCCCACCAACACCTATAATGCTACCGCTCGAAGCGTTCAGTTCACATTCGCTAGGGAGACGTTGAGAGAGCAACATGGTATTTAAAGTGAAAGTGAAAATGAAAGTGAAAGTATTCAAAGTCAGTAGATGAGGTAAATGCTCCCATGAGTGTGCTACGAGCCAAGTTGGCTTTGAATCATGAGTATTCGGTGAGTTTTGGGATAATCACCGAGATTGACGGTGTCAGAATTCCACATCTTCTCCTCAAGAAGCATGTGGTGAATATCTGGCACCAGGAAGCTTTGGAGATTATAGAAGCTAAGATGATAAATATTATTGATAACGGGGACACCGCGCTATTTCAAATGAAGATAATATTAGAAAAATAACATGTTAAATAATAAAAATAAGAATATATATATATAAATAAAAAAATATATATAAAAAAGAAAACCCAAACAAATATATATAAAAAGAAAACCTAAAAAAATATGTAAAGAAAAAACCAAAACAAACTGTAATGGAGTGAGTGACTTTTAAGTCTGCTTCCATCTGACGAGACCCAACTAGGTCGAAACAGTTTTAAAACAGTCGCATTAAACAAAATCAATATAACGCTCAGATAGACTTGCTATTGTCGCAATACCAACGATCGGAACTGAATTCTGATTGCACCATATTGTTCGTCTATTCAAGGCGAGTATTTTGAGTACCCTCATGACATACTTTGGATGAAGGTACCCCCTCCCGATTTATATCTTTTCGGGAGGAAGGGTTAGTCTGCCTGTGGCATCCGTAACTAACAGTGTTATTCTTCATGTTCGTTATAATTGAAAACGACTCGGTTGATGTGAGAAGAGTGATCGACGCTTCTTTGCTCAAGTTACGTTTTTTCAAACAGATAAGTTTACGCAAATTCTCGCAATCAAGAGAGTGTTGAACCGAGTGAGGAACAAGTATTTTTTATTAGTGAATGCTGTAATTATGAGTAAAACAAAAAATACAGTTAAGTTTGATGAGAGACTAAATTCGCATTATACATATGAACCCCACGAGGATGTGCAAGAGTTGACATAGACGCAAACTGCGATTGATAAAATGCGATTAAGCAGCCCGTTGGTGCAGATGTTGGAAGATAAAATGAAACACCTAGTCTATTGCAACAAGACGTGCCACGAGACGTGCGTCAAACAGTTTACTGCAAACACAGTTTGTCGCGGATTGCGTCAGTAGTGTGAGATCGACCAAACGGCGCGGACGTGATCGTGGACGCTTACGCTTCCGCGGACGACTATATAAAATCGTTTATTGATGAGATCGAGACGATGAACGATAACGCAGTTGCTCCTTCACCACCACCACCAACACCTACCCCATCGATCAAGTAAACAACCATCACCACAAACAAGAAGAGAAAGATACCTGAATCGATCGAATTGGACACCAAGAAACCGGGGTGGGTGCCGAAACCTGCTGCGGATTGACCAATAGTGTCGGGGGTGGATAAAGGAAACGTGTTGCGGTTCAGAATCCCACAAACACCGGCAGGTATTTACTAAAAACGCAATTGTACGACGGTCAATAAATGATCTATATGTGCGGTTTATTTCTGGACAATAACAGTGTATGAGTACGCATGTATAATCGACTTGATTGTTAAACTGGAAAAACTTGTGGGTCGATAAAGCGATCAGTGTTCCAAAAATCATGGGTTTGAATCAAAATGTAGCATCGAGCCATAACGTTTGCACAACATCATCACAGAAAAAGCGCGCGTTGTACTGCATCGTCTCCACTGGGGTCAGGACAGGTCGAAGATTTCTCGCTTCGTCCAGGAAGTTCCACAACCTCTCGACATCAGTCTTCAGCATCTCCATGAAGGTCGTCGATGCGTCTTCTTCGAAGTAGACTCGAGGCTCAAACTCCTTCAGTCCATACGAGTGTATGATTTGATACGCGAATGCGTATGGGATGTGAATATGGGTGGATACTCTTCCGTGCGGCTCATCGACTTTGTCTTCCATCTCCGCGGTCGGACGCAGGCCACACTCAAAGCCCGCGTAGATGGTGAATCGCTGAACCGTAGATGGTGAACTCGGGATGGCTGAATTTTCTTCTTTGGAACATCCATGCGGATAGGGGCCGAAGCGGATCAGTTTCGCCTGTGCTCCTCCAGAAGCTTAGCACCCGTCAGACCGAGCTTGTTCGGTCGGTTATCGAAGTGCGCGAAGCACCGCTTACAGATGAATGCCCTGCCATTGTGTGCCGTGAGTTGGGTGCGGATCAGTCGACTCAGATCCTTGATATACGCATAGTGGATGTTCCCCTCTTCCTTAGTCACGTACAAAAGGTCCCGATGGTCTTCATGCTCCTGCTTACAGATCTTCAAGGGAAAGACGGGGTCCTCGTACTTTGGCTGGTCGTTAGGTTTCCTCCCCATGTGCGTATGATCGATACAATAGACGTTGATGCTGATGTTGTTCTTCCGCTAAAACGTCTTTATACTCTTCAGAACAATGGGAAATTGTATTCCAGTCCAATCGTAGCGAGCAGTGATATCGAGGGAGTCCGAAGCAGGTCTTTGAGGGTCTTGAAGAACAAACTTGCTCAGGACGGCGTACATAAAATAACGATTATCATCATTCCGCACGTTGATGATTGAGTGTGTGTACTTGATACTCTCAGGCAGTGGGATATACCCTCGCCCTTCTTGACCTAACGGGAGGTATCGGTTGATGCGTACCTCCAAATCACGCACGTGCAGGTATGACCAACCTGATCCAATCTGTTCACACTGAACCATCTCCCTGACAAGCTTTGAAAAAGCGTTGGAGATGTATCTTTCCATTTCAGAGGTCTTGGTCAGTGGGACGTTCTTAGTCTTGAACGTTCGCGTGCATGTGGAGGTTCCGAAAACGTTGAAAAAATCATACTCTAGTATCAAGTTGGTCTTGATGCTGTGGTGTGTCACCAAGGCGTTCGTCAACACCTCTGTGAGAGCGTCAAATGGCAACACCATCACTTCCCCGATTGTGACGAGGTTCTCCTTCGGTCGCTGTAGGCGGTATGTTAGCAATCGATAGCGGAAACCACGCTGGATGATCTTGAATAGCGGGTGAATAGAATGATCATCATCCACCACCATCTCGTCATCCGCAGGTTGAGGGTCTGAGCTGGGGCCTGGTTGTGGTTCGGTACTGGGTCCTGGCTGTGGTTCGGTGCTGGATCCTGGCTGGGGTTCCTCCAACACCAAAAGTGGGCGGTTCAGGATCAGGCCCTTCATGATGGGACAGTGGCATCGCTCATGCTGGTCCTTGTTGTGCAGACAGTTGAACTCCAGTCCGCAGTACGCACAAGGGGAACTGCGATTTTGCCCATCACCGTAAAAGTGTTGGGTGTGACGACGCAGGTTGTCTTCCCTCTTGAACACGCAATCACATGTGTCGCATAAGAACCTGCGAAATCTGCTGTGGGCTGAGTCCACATGTCGTTGCAGGTTGATTGCACGGCGTAAACGACGACCGCATTCATGGCATGCGTGACGGTCAGGACCCGGACCTTCATCTGAAAATACAAAATAAAAACAAATTGGGATAAATGAATATAACATTTTCCTCTCTTGACAATCACATTTCAAAATGAAGTTGTTAAATAAAAATGGCAATTAGTAAACATCGATTGTAATCTTCTTCTTCTTCTGCTTCCTTCTCCTCCTCCTCTACATTTTGCTGGTTAAATATAATTTTGCATTCTTCTTTCGGCACCTAGTTAAATAATTATAAAACTACCAATTTTCAAGGATAAAAGTTATTTTAATGTAGATTCTCACCTTCCTCTGAGCTGAGGTTGACATCGCCGGCCGACTGTGGTGTTGCACGCACCTCACGGGGTGGATCGAAGCGGTGGCTCGCCCCCAAGTGACGCTCTAAGATGCCCCGGTCCATGAATGTGGCATGGCACAGCCGACAAACCACTTCTCCATCTGCAAACACACAAAACGATTAGATTTATTTCCATTTTATTTTAAAGCAGGATGATAGGGGTGGTCTCAACTACATTTGTCTGTGAAAAGGAAAGCAAATTCTCTCTCGCTCTCAGTTTATACATGTGCAAAATTGAGGTTGTCTGGCTGTGGTGGTATTGGGCAATGGATTGTCATGATGTGTCGCTGAAGCGCATCTGCCCTGTTGAAACGGATGTTGCATCCAGGCTCTGGGCAGTCTAGCTGATCCCCTCCGTGTACCGTACGGGCATGTCAGACGACGTGGCCCTTTCTGCGATAGGTACTGTCACATACGGCGCAAGAGAAGGGGCTTTCGACATTCATGATCTGTAAATAGAAAAAAATCTAATTATTGAAATTTTTTTAACAGGGTACATATGAGTCGAAACAATGATGTTACTATTTAGAACATTATATAATGATTTACAAAACTAATATATATTTTAAAATTAATTGACAGTACTTCTACTTTTATATAACATAGTTCCAAGAAACTAAAATAATTTAACGACATTTCTACTTGTAGCAATGGTTGCTCTAGAGTATGAGAATCTATGTAATAGATAATGTTTTAAAATTTATTCAAAATATTAAATTCATTTATTAATTAGTGGGGAGACACATATGATGCTAAATAATTATGATACAATATACAGATTAATCAATGATGTTACTATTTTTTGGATATTATATAATGACGTGCAAAACTCAAATAATTTATTGATATTTCGACACATATATACTTGTATCCATGGTTGCTCTGATACAATTTACAGATTCATCAATGATGTTACTATTTGTGGTATTATAATTTGTAGTGCAAAACTCAAATAATTTATTGATATTTCTACTTGTACCAATGGTTGCTCTATAGCATGAGAGGCTAAGCATTGATGTGAATTCTAGTATGGTGATATGATTTTAGTTATAACTACAAATAACGTAATAGAAGATCAGTGGCAATAATAAATTGATTTCTTAATTATTCTATAGAAGATTAGTACTCTTTTATAACAAATAAATTTAAAATATTAAATAAACATGGACTAATATTGAGAATAATGAATAAAACTTACGTTTAATAATCCAAGGAACAGGACACAAGAAGTATAGAATGGCGCACACACTAATCGACTGTACTCTCCGAACTCTAAACCAACTCTGACGATGGTCTCTGTATGGTGTGGGGTATTATACGAATGTGTTGTAGTAAAAAACCCAACATCTGTCTGAGAATGTAAACACAAAAAACTTAATAATCGTCGTGGGTTGTGAAGCGTTCTAAGCGGTTTGTTTCTCACAGTCGGGCACAGCTGCAACGCAGGTGTGTGTCGTTAATCAACCCTCCAATAATGCAATTCTGACAAAGGTCCTTTGTTAACGAATCAGCTGGACAATAAAACCAACCCCAAATGTCTGGGAATGTGGGGTGTCTTCTTTGTCGGTATATCGCTATCATCAATCACTGTCATTTGTGTCGTTGGGGGAGGGGGAAATGCCGGAGACGAAAACCAGGGGGGGTCAAACGGCGGAGACGAAAATCGGGGGGGGTATGCAAATTATGCGCAATTGCTCTAATTACAGTGATTTATGCATATTAAATAGTGTAACTTGCTTATAAATTACGCAAATGATGGCAATTAACATTAATTAATGCTAATTAGCATAAAAAAATGTGGGGGGGAGCTTTGTGGGTATGCAAATTAGCCCCACCACGCCCCACCACAGTTGCAATCGGCCAAACCCCTCTACTCATATGTATGAATCTTAACGAAACTATTGATTTCCAACATAATGGGTGTCTGTCACAATAACACTTGATTTGGTATGGTAAGGTGGTTTCCCATTTGATTACATGCATTTCAAAAATAGCATTTCAATTATAAACAAACATTACAGTGTTTAGAATTTAGTGATATAGTACATTTATCACCCTCAAAACAGCACTTTTGTCACACACATATTTGTTTACATTTGTCTATTTTCCTCAAAACTACTTTCATTGCCGTTTTTTTTTTAACACAATGGGTCAATTTTGTGACGTGTTCTCTAAACTGAAGTGCAGCTCGTATGTGTAAACTCTGTAAAAACCTGTAAAAACTCTGTTGGAAATATAACAAACATTTTTCAAACGAAATATTCTTGACCCGTAACAGTTATATTTATTTTTTAAATTGACTGTACTGTTAAATGTCACAACACATGTATGTTTTGTGAATTTGAAATTTATGTGGATTCATTGTTGAATTTAATCATCCGACAGTGTATACAACTACCCAATAGACTTCACGGCATCGCTTTTAGGAACTGTCATTTATGCAAGCAATGTACTGCTCACCTACAGGGAGAGAGTGTCGTGTGCAGCTGGGAAATTTAAACTAGGTAACTGTAAATTCCAGAGCAAAATGTCATACCCAGGAGATGGTTTTTCTTCTGAAGATGTATGTGTTTTCTGATGTGTAAAACGTATATTTAATCTTTACACCCCCTCGAGACAAACTCGCAAATTCGTCTAAATGTAATTTAATATATCCAAGTAAAGTGTATTTGAAGTGTTTGGAACTGTTTTAAATGTCTACAAACAAAAAAAAAATGTAGTGAACACATTGCAATAAACACAATTTTGTACTATTTATAACACTCGAATAACAGATAACGTAGAAAAATAAAGTCTTGATAGTAGGCTGGTGAAAATATGTTTCAAAAATGAAAAAATTGCAAGCAGAAATATTATTGCTGGAAAATGTGCACTGAGGTCTTCTGATTAAAATATCAAGTTTTCTACTGCGGGCCAGGCGAGCTTTCGCCGCCATATTGGAAAATGGCGGGCATGATTTTTAATGTTTTGTGCCATAAAATAGTTTGTACCTTTCATCCGATTTTGCTAAAATTTGGAATAAACCTGTAAAATTTTTGGACCTATGCTATAACCTACATTTTAAGATCCAACTATCATTTATGTTAGTTTTTCCCTTTTAAAATGTGGTTTTAAATTGTTTGACAATGTATCCTTAATGTTGTAGAGCTTAAAAAACGACATTTTAGAATGTTTAGTGTTGTTTTTATCTTGAGTGGATCTGGATAAAAGTAAAGAAATTCTGCCGGTGCAAAATGCAGTACGTTGTCTATCAATGTTATTGTTATGGGGAGTTAATACATTTTTAGACCAAAGCCAGTTGAACATAAATTTAAATCGCGTTCTACAATTAAAACTCCTTGGAACTCATATAACGAAATCCAAGCCATTTTCGACAGGTTAAAAGGGGAAAGAAAATTGAGACAACGTTAGGTTTTGATCAAATATATATTTTTAAAATTTTCTCTGGAACCATTTATAGCGCAATAATAGTTAATACCCCCGCAGCAGCAAACCTGCGTACTCAGCGAATTTCCAATGCATGTATATGTTTCTCACTACCACATAAAGCCACTCACCAAGTTTCATAAAGAAACACGAATAAATAAATGATATATAGCATTTGATTTATTCTCCATAAGAATAGCATTGAAAGCTGAGTACGCAGGTTTGCTGCAACAAGGAACACAAAATATGTGTTTTTATGCAATTATCTTAACCAGTCGAAGCTGCAAACAAATTTTTATTAATTTATGTTCAAACTAAGGGAAACATTACATTTTACTTTTTCTCCATAAGAATAACATGGGGGATGAGTATGCAGGTTTGCTGCTGCGGGGAAAATCAGCAAAAATTATTTTTCTTTGTGCAAATATCAATATACGAGTACAAGGTGAAGCCACATGCTAAGTTTCATCAACATTCATTCATAAATAATTGAGAGATCAAATTTTATTTATTCTCCATAAGGATAACATTGGACGACGTACTGTGTTTAGCACTTTGAATATCTCTGCAACGGTTGGACGTAGAATCACAATTTAAACACCAAAATGATTGTTTTGTAGAGCCGAACTGATTGGTAAAAGCAAATGTGAGGTTTGCATTAAAATGAACTGAGGAAAAGCTAAAAACGTTTTTCCCTTAAGATTAACATGGGATATTTTATGAACACGTTTTTTGGATTATCTCTGCAACCACTTAACCTAGGTTAATGGTTCAAAATACCATATTATAATAAAGAATTTATTTATTTATTTTATTATTGGTTTTTTAAGCTCTATAAAATGGTCGAAACCAAAATTAAGTATTTTAAAAATTTTATGGTGAAAAATGCAAAAAAAAGATTTTTTGAAAATTGTAAACCCCCATAAAACCCCCTTCCCATGGTCTGATTTTTTTGGTTTTCGAACTCAAAGTCACTCAATGTCACTTTACACATTTGAGCCAAATTTAATCAAAATCAGACGTATTTTACTCTAGTTATCGTGTTAACGGACACACACACACACACACACATATATATATTTATATATATATATAGGTATATATGTATACATATATATATAAATTTGAACAAATAGTGTTTTTGGCATCTGAGGACCTCAAAACAAAAATCTGTCATGGTCTCGGGCTTAACTCTTACCATGCCACCACCTACGGTAATAGCTTCTTTCCTAAAGGGGAAATTCGCTAAAAAAACTAAATTTGTAGTTTTTTAAGCTAGTTTGATTAAAAAACATAAATTTAGATAAATTAATGCAAATATAAGGATAAATTACAAAATAAGTTTTTTGTATTAATTCCTACAATTTGTATACTTTACAGTCAATCAAATGACTTTTTCTTCTATTTATGACAAGGTAATCAAGAAAAACACATAATGTCTAAATTTGATATTGATATTGATACAGACCCCTGGGCGAACCCAGCTACTGTATCATGGGAAAGGGAGGTGCTTTGCTGGTTGAAACCTAGAAGCTTCAAACACCTTGGGGATAGGAAGGGGGGGGTTATACCTGAAATAATTGAAAATTATATTACAATTTTTATATTACAAGCAGAAAGTTTTGTACATTTGAACCTTGATAAATTTTCCTTCAGAAGACAAATTCATAATTATAACACGAGAAATATCAACCATATAGACTTGCCACATCCAAATTCAACATTCCGACAAAGATGCTCAGACTACATATCAATCAAAATTTACAACAAAATTCTTTCAGAAATAAAATCTTTAAATAACATAAGACAATTCAAAAATAAATTAAAGCAATACCATATCGTTAAATGTCCATACAAAATTGAAGATTTTTTAAATGAAAACAACAATGAAAATATGATATAAATTTAAAACCAAAATGTTGTGTTTCAAGATTTGATGAAGATTATTTTGTATGATTCAAGGATTTAAATAATCAAAATTCTCTCAGTTATTATTAGCATTACATACTCTGTTAATGTAATTTAGTCTTAACCCTAATTTAATTATGGCAATTAAGATACTTACCAATAAAGAAATAAAGAAATCCATTGTTACCGTTCATTACCTAATTGCATTACATTACCTGATGCTAGCTCCGCACCGTCCACACACTCCTGGAATGGAGGAACTTTTGGGGTTCTCACCTGGGTTACAAGATTGATCCCTCCACCGTTACCCTTTCTTAACCTAATTATACTTAGCGTTGTAAGAAACCAGGGGGTCTCTCGATTTGTTTTTAACCAATGTTCCTCCTTCCATTTGGCACGTAGTCAGCACGGAACTCCATCATCGACGGAGGTGGTACATGAAACAGACAAAAAATCATTAGACGTTTTTATTTGGCGCCGCATTGGCTAGACACCTGGCGCGGTGCAATGGTGCCATCCCATCCCCGGGTGAGTGCGCTACTACTCGGACCCTGCGTAGTGGGGACAAAACACATAATGTCTAAATTTGGATAAAAACTGTCCTATTTATGAACAATGTTATAAATAGTAAAATATATTTCTATATACGATTTAGGGAAAATCCAACATGGCGGTGAAAGCTCACGTCACCCAAAATAGAAAACTTGGTGTTATAATAAGGGGACCACAGAGAATATTTTTCATCAAAAATATTTCTGCTTGCAATTTGTTTTTAATTTTTATCAAATTGTTTATCCTAATTTCCCTGGCCTATAAAGAAAGTTTAATCGGTCAGTAAGTTGTGCATGATGGTTTGTTATTAGTAGTATATTATTAATTTTAAAAATCACATTCCTGAGTTTTTATAAAACAAATCTACACATTTTTTAGATGATAGTAAAAAATACCTTTTTTACTTGTTAATACAATATATTCTCTCAGCGAAAAAAAACCGCGAACGTAGGAATGTTCTCAGGCTGCTTTGAGCTTCCTTGTCCCAGACTAGATCGATTCCTGGGATTGTTTGGAATTTAATACCTCTGCATAGAAATTGTCTAGAAATGTCCACGTTTAGAAGAGAGTTTACCAGTATATTTCGATATTCTGGATTCATTTAATGAAAATCATATTTTAAAAAACGTATTTACGATCCTGTTCGCTATGTAAAAGCGAATTCTATATGTGAGCTGGCAAAGCGAGTACAAAAATGAAAAACTGAAAGTTAATAAGTTACCAGTATTGATAACTGGTAACAAAACTTTCAATCAGTGTTGGTGGTAATGTAGTATGATTTTTAGGTTTATTTACCTTCGGAGGGCTTTTAAGGAACCCTTTGGTGCTGAACCCGATCTTAGGAGGCTCTTAAAATTGTTCCTGAACACGACCGTATAAGTCTGTCTTTGGAGAGGATGGATTTTGAATATATTAAAAGTCTCTATTTTAGTGATAACCCTAGACTATTTTGCGCAATACAGTTTCTTTTACTCGTTCTGCAAAATCAATCTACACAGCTACGAATGAAAAACAAAGTTAAACGAGTTTATCGATTCATATACATAGTTTTCAACCAATGTGCTATTTGTCCACTTATCTAGTCAATCAATCAATCAATCAAGTAAGTGGTGTAACGGCTCACACCTTGCTTTGCTGGATAAGTTCTACGAAAAGATCTGTAGTCCATGTGGACGGGCAAACTAAGGCAAAAAGAGGCTGCCGACCTCTAAAAAACCGTTATTTTCGAAAATAATATTTACATTAATATTTAATTTCAGAAAAAAACGTTAGATGTGTTATCTGCACTCATTGTTTCAATGCATCTTCAAGATTAAACATTCAAATTCAAATTAACTTCAGTTTATTAAGGGATTTAATTGGATGTAAAAATTTAACATTGTATGAAACTATATTTCAAAGGATTTATTTTATTGAATATGTACAATTGTCTGTATTTTTGAGACATTGAGGCATAACCCCAAGATCTTATTTCTAATAGCAGATTATGTGAAAAGACTGGTAAATTATTGAGAATTCGTTAAAAAGGAGCATAATGTTTAAATGATCCTGCTTACACATAGATATATGTATGTAACTTTCACATACTGTACATATGTATCCTATTTGAAATCATAATCTTTTTTTACACCTACAAAATTTAAAATAGAAACATATATTGTCTAACAACTTAGTTACAGTTATCTCATGAGTATGTGCTTGCATGTAAACAATCAAAAGGGTGTCTCACGTAAGGTGTCTGAAAACAAAAATAGTTTTAACACGTTTAAAATACAGGGTGTCCTAAAAACTGAGGGTCACTAGTTCGAATCTCGGAATTTGCAAATATAAACATACGTCATGTTACACACCATTTTAAAGCTCTTTTACAGAAAAACATTTTGGTGGAAACAGAACTCACTTACCTCCATCCGTTTCAAAATAGCAGCCATTTTTGCGAAAAATATTAACATTTACGTAATACCCTGTATCTGCTAAACTACAAGACCTTTTTTCATTCTGATACAAATTTCCTACTCGTATTAAACTCAGCTTTACACTGATATGCTACATGCCATGCCAGTATTTAAACAGTAAAATATAATAAAAATACTTTATTTGAAAATATGTCTAAAATTCAAAAAAGTCAAATATTAAAGTATGTCAAAAATTAAATAATTTTAAAGGTCTTAGAAATTCTAACAACTTTCTAATTTACATCAATCTCTTTTAGGTTTTTAGCAATAAACAAAAATCATAATTTTCCCATATGAAATACATGTTATTTCTACATAACTCATTTATAAAAGAGACCTCAATGTATTTGCAAGAATTATGTAGAAATAACATCTATTTCATATGGGAAAATGATTCTTTTTTTATTGCTACAAAACTAACAGAGGTACGAGATTGGTGTAAATTAGAAAGTTGTTAGTATTTCTACGACCTTTAAAATTATCTACTTTTTGGCATACGTTACCATATGACCTTTTTGAATTTTGGGCATATAAACATAAAAAAATGTATTATTTTTTGCCATGTTTTAAATACTGGCATGTAGCATATCAGGGTAAAGCTGAGTTCAATACGAGTAGGAAATTTTAATCAGAATAAAAAAGGTCTTGTGATTTAGCAGATACAGAATGTTTCGTAAATGTTAATATTTTTGTTAAAATGACCGCCATTTTGAAACGAATAGAGATAATTGAGTTCTGTTTCCACCAAAATGTTTCTCTGTGAAAGAGCTTTAAAGTGGTGTATCATGACGTATGTTTACATTTGAAAATTCCGAGATTCGAACTAGTGACTCTCAGTTTTTGGAACACACTGTATTTTAAACGAGTTTAAACTATTTCTAAGTTAATCCTTAGGGTCAATTTAGTGGGAAATAATTTTATTTTATCCTTTTAGGTCAAGTGGTTCGTCTGCAATCGGTTTGAGACACCTTATGCGAGACACCCTGTATAAGGATATTTTATATAGGCCTATGCAGGTGAGTGTGATTATCCCGTTCTCCAGACATAAGCAGCTTATTTAAAATAATGAAATAAATCTTATATTTATATACTTTTAAGACCAAGACGATATTCATTATTATAAACTAGTGCCTGGAAGGGGCGATAGCCCCTATTGCTCCAATATTCTACCTCATCTGATATTTATCTTACATGCTGAGGAAAATAAAACAGTATACTAGGAACATATGTCGGTTTAAATAAAGTTGACAATCACATGTTTTAATGTAAACAAAAAGCAGACGTTTTTAAATCATCCCTGAGATCAAGTCCTTTAATTTGACCGTCTCCCATCATCCTGTGATTTTCTAATCTCCCACAATTTTTACTTAAAATTTCGCCTACAGAATTATATATAAAGATATGAGGTTGCTGTTTATAACCAGAGTGAATGGTTTAATCCTGTATTTAAATTGTTTTACTACATTTAATTACAACCAATTGTGTTGTTGTTTTGTATTTCAACATGAGATACTTTGCGGAAATCTTCTTTAACACCTCTGCAGTTTCTTTATTATTTATATATTTATCTTGGAGTGATATTACGTATTAAATCGTTACTGTTATTTTGTCCGTTTTATACATCCTGCTTAATTCAGTTTTATAGTTTTTAAATTTGCCATTTCATTTATTTAATGATAAAGTTTATTTATTGTTTTAGATTTCAGTCTTTCAAGTCTGAAGTTAAGAGACAAGAATATCTGTAACTTTCAATAGTATTTATAGAATGGGAAAACAATTCCTTAGGATAGATTAGGAAAAGGTATTAATCCTTAATTCTTTCTCATCACTGCTTAATACACTCTGTCTACGTTACGCAGATAGTGGCAAGGAGGTTGTGGTAGAAGATTAAATCGTAAGAAACGACAAATCAAACATATTTTCGCATGTCAAAGTAAATATATATATATATATGTATATACACAGTGTGTAAAAAAAGTCCGTCCCCCCCTTTAATTTTGTTGTTTGTTAAAACAAACAAATCACCCTTGGGGAACGATAACAAATTAACCCCAAGTATCTTGTGACGTTATCGAAAATTTTGAGTGTCCCCAAAAATGGGGGATTTTGGGGGCAACTCAAAATTTTCAAATGTAAATCCCTTTTGAGTGACTTCTCATTTTAAATAGCTTTAAAAAATAGGCAAATGGTGGAAGTTGGAGGTCTGTAACGTGTTTCTATCCAAAATGGCAGCTTGTCAAAGTTTTGAATACAACTCATTCTCAAAACCTGGCGTCTAAGACTTTTGGAGTTTTAATTTCAACTTTGGTGACTTAAAACTGAAACGACTCTTGAAGAAATGCTATTAAATGAAGAACTGGCCTCTTTTGGTAATATTTAAAATTTTGAGAACCCGCAAAAATGGGGGATTTTGGGGGCAACTCAAAATGTCCTAATGTAAACCCCTTTTGAAGGGGTTAAATTTACTTTTAACTGTCACCCTTCACCTAGGTTTAAAAAGCTCTTTAAAATGAGGGGTCACTCAAAAGGGGTTTACATCAGAAAATTTTGAGTTGCCCCCAAAATCCCCCATTTTTGCGGGACACTCAAAATTTTAAATCACCAAAAGAGACCACTTCTTCATTTAATAGCATTTCTAAAAGAGTCGTTACCAAAGGTGAAATTAAAATTCCAAAAGTCTACGACGCCATGTTTCAAGAATGAGTTGTATTCAAAACTTTGACAAGCTACCATTTTGGATAGAAATACATTACAGACCTCCAACCTCCACCATTCGCCTATTTTTGTAAAGCTCTTTAAAATGAGGGGTCACTCAAAAGGGGTTTACATTTGCAAATTTTGAGTTGCCCCCAAAATCCCCCATTTTTGGGGACACTCAAAATTTTCGATAACGTCTAAAGATACTTTGGGTTAAGTTAGTGTCGTTCCCTAAAGGTGATTTGTTTGTTTTAACAAACAACAAAATTAAAGGGGGGAACGGACATTTTTAACACACTGTATAATATATTAAACGCATCGGCTTGTTCTTGGACGTTAACAATCACAAAAACAGAGAGTTTGAATATCAGTTAATTATCAGAAGTCCTGTATAATAGCGGACAATTAAGTTGCCAGATGAGCAACCAAGATCTATCAAAAAAGATCAGCCAATAGCATAAGCGTAACTTCAGTATTTGATTGGATGGACAAACATAGTCGTGATCGTGATTTTTGTGACTGTTCATGTATCATAATAATATGTTCTCCAAAGTATTGGGGAAGGGGCAACTGGCCCCCCATGCCCCCCATGGCCCCCATGGCCCCCCCACCCCCGAATTACGCCTATGGCCAATAGTTGACGTGCTGCATTTCCAAAATTCCACACCAGCTGATCGGAATAACATTTGAGTGATATTTTTCTAAGGCAAAATGGCAACAGTGCCACCGTACAACCATGCTATTGGCTACAGCCCAACTGTCAATTTAATTGCCCGCTATTATAGATAATCGCTATAACTAATAGATACTATCCATGGATGTTTATAAAATATTTCATCAACAACAAAACAAAACAGTAAGAACATAGATTTTGCCTGTTTGAAGTAAATACCCATTCAAAAGAATCTCGCCAGAAGCCGAAGAAGGGCTGAGTATTGTAATGGGGTGGGGAAAGTACTTACTTCTCCGGAATTAAAAGCACAAAGACGCGTTTGTAAAAGAAAGGTTATGATTAAAAAGCAGAGCTTGAATAAAGTCAGGGAAGCGTGGTGCATTAGACGTCTCCCCCCCCCGCCACCACCAAGCAGCTCGTCGCAACTATCATAGTTGGCAGCGCCGGGGTGGATAATAGGCCCTAGCTGTTTTAAATTGTTGTCGAACTCTTAAAACAAGGGCAATATTTTATCTTTCCATTTAGTATTATTACCAAGAAGTTCACTGATTAAATCCCATTTGGTGGGAAAGGTTTTCAACAATCTAAGTAAATGGTATATGAAGGACCATTTAGGATCAGCCGTCTATTAGAACCATCGACCTGCCACATTAGTACAATAGACTTTCGACCCTCATCACGTTTTAGCATCAAAAATTATATCGCATCAGTAAACCAAACCTGAAGATAATGGAAGAGTATTAACTATGCAATGATACCTATCATGCAGTATCACCAGTAATACCCTATGCAGTAGAGTATTTCCGAATAGGCGGACTAGGCGCGCACCTATAGCGGCATATTTTAGGAGCTACAACATTTTGGGAAATATGTAATTTTTTGGTATAGGACCAAAGTTTTTATTTCAGTAAAATAAATATTTAGCAAATAATTACCCGTTTAATAACATCGCTCATTTATAATAAATATTAAACTGGACCTCATAAATTGCCAACAAATTCATACACCCTAATGGCACAAACTGTACGAATATAAATGTATAAATTACAAAGTTTTCGTATCAGGAAGTGTGATTAATAGCGAAGTAGCAAAATAAACGTGTGGTTATTAACAGTTCGGTAGGTAACTTGAATCTGCTGGAGTTGGAGGCAAGGAGTACCTTGTGTGGCCAATCATACGACAATGCAAGTATTACGGCTAGATGTTACTCAGGCCTTCAAGTACGCATAAAATAACACAACTCTCATGCACAGGAAATTCCTTTCTCTGCCCACTCTTTAAAGCTGGTTGATACTAATGCATCAGATTGTTGCTTGAAAGCTACTCAGTCTTCATGCTTCTGTAGAAGTTGTATGCGTGTTTCCATAATTACACTTGGCAGTGGAAGTTCTATACAAAAGTCAAAGCCTACCAACAAAAGACAGTAACAAAAAGACACTTCAAAAGTCAAAGGTCTTTGTGCCACAAGATGGTCCGCAACAGATGATGGTTGTCAAGGGCTTCTGAAACATTGGGAACATATCTAAAGTGCTCTTAAAATTATTGGTGAAGATCCTTCGCGAAAGCCTCTGACCCGTGCATATGTACATTTTTCTCCTATTAAAGTAACTAATCTGAATGTTTGTTGTTCTATCATCCACAAACTCATGACCGAAAAATGTATTTAGAGGGAAAATAACCAATAAACCCTTGACTAAACTGTTTAAAAAATCTTCTGATCCACCCCGACGGCCTTTAACCTTCAATGTTAATCTTAAGGTCATTTACTGGATCAGATAGTTGGTTAAACAGATAATAGATCAACAGAATAGTCATGAATGTTATAAGGTTCCTAGTTGTTTAGTTATACTAGTTGGAATTCCAGTAAGTGTATGTTAATTGTTCCCGTACTTGTAAAGTAAATTATAGAAGATTGTATTATTTAAGTAGGCATGGAACATCGCAAGCCTGATAGCTACCGTATCTGACTTGTTCAATGGTCCAATTCCCGGAGTCCACAGAAAGCACAACTTTCAAATACTTTCTAGAGAACAACTATTCAATCGTAACGAAATTACACCGCATGAATATATAAACACCCCAAAATTGGGTTGAATATTTATCGTTGGAGCACAAAAGGGGTTTGCGTTAGCGATTAGTATACAAACAATCAGTAAAATTAAGACACACAAAAGCTAATATTTTAAGCAACATTAAATCAATCCCATTTAGTAGATTAGACCACTATTAATTTAGTTATTAGTTTTAACAAAAACATTCTGTTGATGATATGTACAGTAACAGCATGTTTTGCTTAACACTTTCGATTCCTTTGACATGTTTAAACATGAAAGTTCAGATTCTAAACACCCGCAGGGAAAGAGTTAAAAACAGGAATTACTCGGTTATCATGGATGCAACTTTTAAGTCATTATTGTTTATTGGACTAAATTTTACTAATTTTGTGATAAGTAAAGTCTTTCTACAGCTAACAAACAAAAACAAATCTTAACAATCATAAATGGCAACGTTTTTTTAACGATACAGTTTGAAAATAAGTACAATACACCACACTTACCAATAGTACCAGTATAGTACCACACTTGGTTTGAGACATGAGTTCGCTAAGGTAGAAAACTCAACAAGATAGGCCATATATTTTAAATACGTATTTTAGTTGTTTTGATGAACTCTTCCCAAAATGTATGCACCCCAAGGGAGATGTATAAGGTTTGAATGATTTATAGTATAAAGGGGTATAGTTCAGGATAGGCTGTTGAGGTTTATATTATAGAAACTTACAGGTAAGGGGAGACCCTTGCGGTTATTCCAACTAGAAATAATTTTCCACATACTAATTACATAACCGTTACAAAGTATGTGTGGTAGGGGGCACAATCTGTCAACTCTGGTACAGTTATTGTTGAGTTAACATAAACACTAGCATTCATAGAGCCATTATTCTTCTCCAGTTTTCTAATATCGATGGTAGATTGTGTTTGTGTGGTCGTGAAGGAGCATATAATGTGATGATAATGTGCGCATTCCCAATTTCATTGCATAGTAAATGTCATTATAAAATAGATACTAGTTACGATGCTTTTTGACGGAAGCTGAAAATTTGTTTACACTGTCAATAAACAAATCAAATCAAAATGTGTTATGTTTGATCCGATTTTCCCATAATAAGTGTTCTTTAACTTCGGAGGCCCCCGCAACCAAAGATAGATACCCCAAACAATCTCCCAGAATACACATTTTTTCTACAGAATTTATCGAACTTGTATGGGAATATCTTTTGTCAACATAATGTTTATTCCGACCTAATTCGTGTTTAGGCCAGAACATCCAAAACCGCTAAGTATACATTAGCTAACTGCAATCCATACGGTTCGCACACAGTACGCTTACGTATAGAGAGAGAATTTCCATATTTAAAACTCAAAATATTAAATAAGATGTCAAAACAAATACTTTTGCCATTTTTTGTTAAAATTGGATAACATTTGAATTTGGTGTTCAGTTCTGATGCACCTGATTCTTCTGTCTGCAATGAAGTGCATTTTGTTCATGATATAATTATGATGAGTTTCAGCCAGATACAAAAGTATATATGGGGGTGTTGAAGATGGTATAATTATTCCAAGTTTTTAAAAACAGCTTTTACAGTTTTTAACGCCCATATGAAAACGCACTATTTGTAGTCAATTTACAATTTTGTTAATATCTCGAGATATATCTATGCTAGAATGCTGGAAATGGACTTAATATTTGTTGTTATTATGTTCCATAATTGTACGTGCATTAACTTTACCCCCATGGCATTTTTACCCTTTTTGGACACAACAAATCTAAATGTTCTGCCGTTTTGCCGTACTTCCCGTTAACTGATTACAATTTGATAGTCTTTTGTTTAAAATGTAAGACTTATTAAAAATGTAATAGATATACTCTTAATATATTCTCTTTGAAGCGACCATGGGATTCGTTTTATCGATGACTTCGATGGAAGCTATTCAGGATTCAGTTATCAGTGACATCGAAAGTGGTATATGACGGTGCGGAGAGAACCAAGGCAGCAAATCGATATCCAGGGTGAGCGACTGTTTACGTAGCCCCTATAACACAGAGATATCGGCATGCAGTGTCGGGCTCGTGAAACGAGCTACATAAAAATGTGACATTACGGCCTAGGGAGGGCTGGAGGGCGAGCGTGGGCGGGGGGTGGGGCAGGGGGAGGCGACACCTGAGGCATGCGCAGACGTCTACCTATCACAGGCCTCGCGCACCCGCGCAGCCCTTGCTAATCGAATATACAACGCTAGTAAAACTACGCTTACCGTACGTAAAAAATCCCGTGTTTCTGTAATTATTACGAAATACACCGCACGCGCCTGATCCTTCTTTCCGCTCGAGGAGTAATTGTATAATTCGCCGTGTTAAAATATTGACTTAAGTCTTTACAGATTAAAATCCTGGTAAATTATATTTGTCGCTTAAAAATTTAACACTAGGTACATTTGGTTTTTGATCACTGACATTTCATTTTGCAATAGATGGTATTTTTCGCCTTAACTATTAAAAATTAAATAGCGTTAAGTCTCTTGTACTTTCTGGCAGTTAATCTGAAGAATAAAAACAAGAAATAATATGTGTACATTTCTTTAACAACCAATGAATTAAATGCTCTGTCGAAGAAAACCTGCGAGGTCAACGAATTCACAATTCCCAATAATATTTCATTGATTTGAAAACAAATACAAATTGGTGGAATGGTAGAATGTGGTGAAATAGTAAATTGACGTATTGATATAATGCTATGCTTGGCCATGAATATTAAATAAAGATATCTATCATAAATAAGTTGTACTAATGTAGTTTCAAAGTAGAATGACGAATAAAATATGGAATTTAATTTATAATTCTACGTCACAGGCTTCTTCATAGTTTTTTAAATCTTCAGTAGTTTTGTGAAATACTTTTCTGATACATAATTTTAGTTGTATTAGTTGTAAGTCATTGCAATGATAAGATCGACATGCATAAAAAAGCTATAACACTCTCATATTTAACGTTTAAAGCATTTCTAATGTATACATTTCATACCTTTTTTTATTAGAATAATTCTTCAATCATTATTTTTTCTTTTGTAATATATTTAATATAATTACAAAATTTAATTTAATTTCACAAACAACAGCTGGTCTACAACTCTGTTATTTATTAAGTAACATATCGCGATTAATAGTTGTATTACTACATTAGTAAATAATTTAATACATTAATGATTCACGTTTACATGGAAAGTTATTACTTTAATCATATTCTAGTTTTATTGTGATTAACAACATAGTTTTAATAGAAATTACCAACACTGGTAACTCAACACAGGTAACAGGTAACTTTATGTAATGAATGTTTTCGATATATTGTGATTGGACTGAGTATTTATACTATCTGTGGACATGTTTTAACTGTAAATTTAATGAAAGTGTTTAAAACAAGAAAAATAACGTTGGAGAAGGATACCACAGGAATTACTTGAAAACTACACCATAAACTGATGTAGTTGTTCACCAATCGTATCACGTGACACACCATACAGATACCCATGCCAAACAGCTATTCGTAGGCGCTAGTGAAATGATTGCACAGTTGTACTATCATAGTATAATTGCGTTATTACTACTCATCTTACAAGTCAGTCAAGTCAGTCAGTCAGTCAGTCAAGTCAGTCAGCTTACCAGTCAGCGTGTCAGTTAATGTGCCAGTCAACAAGCTAGTGTGAATGGTAGTCACCAAGCCAGTCACCGTACAAATCAGCATGCCAGTCAGCATGATAGCCACTTCTTCTAATGGTTCAACGTAAAAGCCAGCAGAATATCCCAGCTTCTGCTTGAACGTGGTTACATGGAACCGATGGCTACGTCAGCCTCAAAATAACAGCAAGATTTCTGGAACTTTCTTCTCTACAATTCATCAAGAATTGCTTCAGACTTTTTTCAACCTAAATGTATTTATAGCCGATTAATCCGATCCCAATGGCTATGTGCGCTATTTGGCTACGTGATGTCGTTTCGAGAAGATACAAATAATATTTCTTACAATCAGAAAATGTGACTTAAATCGTACATTACTTTATTCTAAGTTTCCACATGCCAACTCTTAAAAATTCTGATGTTTTAGAAGTTTGGTTAAAACTCACTGGTTTGATTTTAAATTTCAAGGTACTACTATATAAGGTATTTATTATGCATATTTAAGAGTGCTATTCCAGTATTGAAGAAATAGTACTCCAAATAGGTAAAGGTATTACAGACATATTAAATTTCCAAATATTTTCCTCAAACACTATTATCTCTTTAAGATGTTTCGCAAATTTTATTTGAAAAATAAACTCTTGATAAAGTCGGAGTTGTCTTAAATTCATAGAAAACCCATAAAGTTGGAGTTGCTAAGTTTTTGAAAGTTTTGTAATATTAAAGCCTTAACTGACTACTGCTGAAGTTAGCAATCTGTCTTATCTCTCCCTATCGGAGGAGTCGATATTTCGAAATCCCTTCACCTTTTAAGCACCCCCCGTCTACCCGTCAAGTTTTTGCTGTCAAGAAGAGAGAAGAATATTCAATATTCAAGGAACACTTCTTTACATCAGCCGTCGTTTCTCATGCAGAAACTTGAAGACTCATTATTCTCTATAGGGGTTTAATTTGTCACTTTATCTCTCCTATGTTTTTCTTTTGGGTTTGTTGGATACTTTCGAGAGTGTTTTATTATAATTACTCATCATTCTTTGACTTATCATATGATATTCTCTATTGGTAAAATATACCAATAATTCTAAAACTTGTTATTGCACTACACACGTATGTAATTACTTTATGTACGAGCTCTATTAATTAACTCCACACGGGAATTTCGTGGTCACTTACCACATCCAATAAATTCGCTCAGGTGTGGATCCTTGTAAAAGGGAGGGGTGGGGAGTATCCCCCATAAAATTAACTGTTTTTAGCGTTTGTATGTTTTTACCAATTTTGTAAAGAATTTCATAGTCAAATCACAATGTACGGTAAGCATTACGAGGAAGAGTCACCGGAATACTACCCCCAGAAAAGTATCCCCAAGCAAAAAAGCGTACGTCATTTTGACGTCACGAAGGGCGGGGCCTAAAGCCGCATGAATATTGGCCCGCGACTGGAAATCTGCCCCCAATACATTATCATTTTATCCGATTGCTATCACTTGAGTAATTACCTGTACATTTCGGCTGCCGGAAATCTATCCCCAGAAAACTATCCCCAGAAATCTACCCCCGCAAATCTAACCCCGGAAAACTGCCCCCAGAGTGCTCGTCACAACGCTGGGCGCAGAGTTGTCGGCCCGTATGTCTATTCACCCGCTTCCTCGAAACCGGCCCTAAATTGTCGCCGCTTGGCTGGACGCATGCCACTACTTTCACAATACCAGTTGGATTATATTATATCACTTAGTTTTAAAACATAAGGAAAACTGATATTATATTTTGCATCGTTTTAAAAACCTGATAATTTTGATACCAAACTTCGCCTAAATCGGACAACATTTACTTTGTTTATGGCAAGATATTAGTAGCAATTTAACTATTACACCAACGGAAAGTTTATGGTCCGCTCTTAAACATCAGCATTATTTTATATTAATTAATCGGATACCTCAATTGTGCAAAAACTTAAAGTTTTGTGGAAAGGAAAATGCAGCCAAATAATTTACATGACGCAAATATTATCAATTTACATAGATAATTTAAATACAGGGTGTATTCAAACTCCCTGGACACACTTTGTGTACTTGTTCCTTAGGTCGAGACAATAATAAAACACCATATATATGGGTCTAAAATTCCTAGTTTTCAGTCTGTCTGTATGTTTGTGATTTTTAAAAGTTTTCATATAACTCAGCTTCTATTTAAGATAGAAAGTTTAAATTCGGCTCCAATGTGAATCTTAAGACCCAAAAGCTTAAAAATCTTAAGATCAAAAAGATTTGATTAATTTAACTGTATCAGTTTCAAAATGGCCTCCATTTAAACTTTGTAATGCCAAATTTCATGAAAACCGTAAGTTTTACCAAAACTTGTTACCAGGGATAAAAGATTTAGAATTTTGAGACAAACAAAACCGCACCTTTTTTGCTGCAATCGGATAAGAAATAATTGAGTTATAAGCTATTTACTAAAATAAATATCACAATTTTGCATAGTATTTACAGTTTATGCATTGTTCTTTTACATTATAAAGTCGTCTAATAATTGGGTAAACTAATTACTCAGTTATCTCTTGTCTGATTGAAACAAACAGGGTGTTGTTTTCTTTGTCTTACAATTCTACATTTTCTATTACTGGGAAGAAGTTTAGATACAACTTACGGTTTTCATGAAACTTGGCATTAAAAACTTGTAATGGCCGCCATCTTGAAACTGATGCAGTTACATAAATCAAATTGTATACACTTGTTATAAGACTTAAGATTCACATTGGAGCTGAATTTAAACTTTATATCTTAAACAGAAGCTGAGTTATATGAAAACTTTTAAAAATCACAAACATACCGTCAGACAGAAAACTAGTCTTTTTAGACCCATGTTTATACGGTGTTTTATTATTGTCTCAACCTAAGGACAAAGTGTGTCCAGTGAGTTTGTATACACCTTGTATATAATATCGTGAAATTTGTTATATTATCTTGTAGTATGTCATATTCCCTCCAGGGATTGTCTAAATAATGATACTGTGTTTAAGTTATGGTTTAGTAGTTCTCTAGTCAATTTAGTTTTAGAACCTGCTAGTTAATAAACTGTTGATTATTAACAGCTGGTAGTCCAGGCAATTGATTAAAATAAAGTCTACCCGGAAAGTTTCGTGGAAGTTTTTTTTTTATTTTGTTATTTCTTTTGGAATTTTGGGTGCTGAATCTGAATTTAAACTTTGCGTAAAGATATCTCTGCTGCTAAAACCGCCATTTTGAAAAAAAATGTAAAAATGGGACAAAAATCCAGTTTTGTTAAAATATATCGTTTTTAGTTTTTTAATCGTAATGTGCCCAGTACTAAATTATAGACGACAAAATAACAAATAATGTTGGTCCTCATGATTTTTGTGGTGCGAAAAAATAACGCCGCTAGAGCGTTTTAGTTTTGTTTTGTTATAAATTTCGCATTTTGCACTACATCCTTGCTCCTCAAAAAAACTTTAGAGCATGAAATTTTCAGGGTAGGTTCCTTTAGGTTACAGCTGTTGTACCTGACTCTCAGTTTCCTCTAAATCCTCTAGGGCTACTCCCCGTGAGACATCCAAAATTTCTATGTTAAAAATGAGACCATACAGTTACAGTTCTCTGATATTTATCTAATGTTATTCAAATAAACAGCTGACATTAGTAATTTACTTTTTTAACTACATTTTATACCCGGGTGAAACCGGTATAATCAGCTTATTATCAGTTAGAGCTGATAATTAGTTAATGTTAGGGGTTTTAAATTATTTTTGTAATTTTCTATAAATGGTCCAAGTTTCAGCCTTCCAGTTTTACAGTAGTAGCAGTTGTAAAGTACAATAATCCTTATTTTGCTTTCCCAGTTGAACACAACCTTCGTAAATTTATCCAATAATATTCTTATGGGTGATACAAATAATGTTATATCTAACTAGCTGATGTACCCGTTCTTCGCACAGGTGTTTTCTTTACCCGTTCTATAGTCAATGCCATTTGCATTTTAGTTAGCTTGAAACAGCTGTTCTTGCTTCTGCTCTTTAAGCTGTCAAATGGAAGTATCATCCACAGCTGTTCACATTACAGTTTCTGAATGTTTACTTTCTTCTGAAATGTAAATATTGAAACTTAGGACGTTCACGGGGCGTAGCCCGAGGGGATTTTAAGGAAGTGAATAGGCTATGTGTTGCATGGGTTCAAGATCTACCTTTGTGTAAAGTTTCAGCCCAGTCGGTTCAGTAGTTTTTGCGTTTACCCGGAACACACAGACACACAGACAGACAAACAGAAACCACCTCTTCTTTATAATATTGTAGATAGATTTATTTAAGAATATATACATTTTGGTGGTCATCAAATGGTGTATACATTTCTATACAACTTGGTAAGATGCTTTAAGGAGTAGTGAGGTACAATACAATCGCTTGGTAGGCAGGCTTAGGGTGAAGGGGTATTTTTAACTGTTAAAAAATAAAAATAAAGATTATACAACGTGTTCTAAACTACCTGATTGAATAAAACTTTAGACCCCACAAAACAGACAAAATAATTTTAAAGACCATAATAATACAAAAATTTAAACTTGACATGAAGCCTTGTAGACATAAGTCCTTTTATAAATGTAAAATACGGAATAAATTAATCTGATTATTTTTTGACGCCTTGCCCTTACTAATTCAATTGCATGCTAAACCGTAAATAATTGTTCAATATTAACACAAGAAGAAGAATATTATAGCTTATTTTGTCTACTTTAATATTGGTCATTTGCGTTTTACTCGTAAACCGAAGCGGAACCGCGTAATTTGCAAAATAAACTTGAAAATCACGAATGAAGCACAAAATGCGAAATCTATAACAAAACGCGGCACGCTCTAAGGCTTTACAAACACAAAATTCATAACAACCAAAGTTGTTTGTCATTTTGTATTTAGTATTTAGTATTTAGTATTTTTTGTTTGTTTGTCATTTTAATTTAGTATCTTAAACAATAGGCTCTAAAACAAATGGTTAGCGAGATATTTCAACAAAACTGGATTTTTGTCCCATTTTTAAGTTTTTTTAAATGGCGAATTTAGCGGCAGAGATATATTTTCGCAAAGTTTAAATTCGAACTCAACACCTAAAAATACATAAAAAATAACAAAAACTAAACTTCCGCGAAACCTTCCAAGTAAAAATCCCATTTCCCTGAACTATAGTCTAATTCAGTTGATTTAATTTGAAACTCCATAAGCCCAATGTTAATTTTGTATCTATTCGAATTAGATTTTAACATAATTCGATTTTTCCTGGGGATGAGACCTGTCTAGAACTTATTTTTTAACCCATACATTAGTTAATTACAACTTTTGAAGGAAATCATTGCAGCCTTTTTGAGATCAGAGTTGAAAACAAGCAAGCATACACACCTTACTCATATTAGAGTATAGGATAAAATAATTCTGATTTTTAAAAGCGGATCATAAGCTTGCTATAGGTGTCAAAAGGTGTCATAAGTCATAAGTTAAATTGATACTAGCAACAAGTCAAGAACAAAGCAGATGTTGTCCGATTTAGGCGAAGATTGGTATAAAAATTAATAGTTTTTTAAGACGATGCAAAATATAATATTAGTTTTCCTTATGTTTTAAAAATAAGAAATATAATATAATCCAACTAGTACTGTGAAAGTAGCGGCATGCATCCAGCCAAGCGGCGACAATTTAGGGCCGGTTTCGAGGAAGCGGGTGAATAGACTTACGGGCCGACAACTCTGCGCCCAGCGTTGTGACGAGCACTCTGGGGGCAGTTTTCTGGGGATAGGTTTCCGGGGGTAGATTTCTGGGGATAGTTTTCCGGTCTTAGCTTTACTGGTATTTTTATTAAATTACCACCACTTAATTCAACCACTTCAACCGTGAAATTTTGGTCTAGTAAAATACATAATAATTTATCTGTTCTTAAATTTCGCGGACGGAAAACTAACCCCAAAACTCTGACGTATAAATGACGTAGGAGTTTTTTCATGGGGTTACTTTTCTGGGGGCAGTTTCCCGCCACCCCACGAGGAAATTATAACAAAAACTTTCAATCAATACTGGGCGATCCAGTTTCTGTGTTCAGTAAAATACCGGCTCAGTTGACATTTTGTCGACTTTCACTGACAAGACCTAGTTCTCTTATAGCGTTAGACTCTTAATATTCGAGTCAGTGCTTAAGTGAAGATGCCTGCTTAAGATAAAGAATATATCTGACTAAAGTCTAGTTTTTTATGGATTGATTCTTTTATTTTTGATGAGTCTGGAGTTTTCAGAAATGCAGTTTTCAAAATGCGTGTAGAACAAGGTTCTGCAGTACAACGTATCTTCGAAATTAGAATAAAATTCATAAACCCCCTTAACCAAATAGCGAAGTCCAATGCTTTAAACCAGTCATATCCTTACTGGCTTAGGTGATTTAAACCAATTACTCCACCAGGAAAAAGACGTAAGGGGCAATCGTTTATTGTATGTGACTTTGTGTGTCTGACTACCCTACAAGTCACACGAGTGACCCAGTTTATGTTTCAAGAAATACCTCTCCCTATACTAGTGATGTGTCAAAACCAAAACTCGAATCTCAAAACCACCAAAACTTTGGAAAAGTTTCGGTTTCGAGATTCGATCGGCGAGTTTCGAGAATCAAAACTCAAAACTGCCGAGATTTTTTGTGTCATTGTTGTTTTTTTAACAGAAATCACGCCCGAGTGTTGATTAATAATGTGAAGGTCAAAAGCCTACTGTCATCGGTCGTCTACCTTCACCTTTTGTGGATTATTCATTTTTTATTTGTGAAAGCACAACTCTAACCAAAGTTTATAATTAAGCTACAAATAATTGGTTCACTAGTAGTTCTGAAACTAATATTTTTCTAGGATACTTCGAGAATGGCAGTAAGTTAACTGGTTTATTTGGAGTAACTGGATTTATTTTTCATAACCATACCCAGGCAAGTAAATAGGGTTTCGTGATTTGAGTTTCGAGATTCGAGATTCGAGATTCCATTTTGTAAGTTTCGGTTTCGAGATTCGAAATTTCTGGTTTTGACCATCACTACCTATCTGTACAAAACGATTGAGCATTATCCAATAACGTTTAGCAATTTCGATTGCATTATTTGAGTGGAATATAACCAGCTTTCCAGTAAACAGACATGATGTTCAGCCAACAGTTTTGATGAGTAAGCAGCTGGGAGGCTAATTTCAATTTTGGTTTTTTAGATGCCAGTCAGCCTTCCAGTAACGATATCTCTTCGTCACTAGGGTAGACGTTATCAATGAAAACTTTTGTTCAACTCTTTTTGTCTTATTTCTAGGGGGTGGAGTCGAAATTTATCAAGTGGAGGTGGTTTTTGATAATCGGTATGAGATCGAGAGACACTACCTCGCACTGAGGGAGTTGGTTGTAATCCTGTGCAACATAATCGAATGAAAATTGTTAAGCTTTCACACCTTTTTTTTTGTTTGATAATGCGCTCCTAAATAAGAGACTAAATAAGAGATATGTTAGAACTGATTCTTGTGAAAGACCGGTATTAGGATATCAAAAACCACTTTCCCCACGCCTTAGGAAGACTTTGATTAAGGTGTCGTGCAGACTTTAAAAGGTGTAAAAGGAAATAAAGCAGCACAGAAAAAAGAATGGGAGAACATATTGTTTCCCTTTCTTTTCAAATCCACTTCAAATTAATCAAGTCAGTACAAGAACCAAGCCACAACAGTTGAGGTCGTCAAGGATAGGTGGAAAGTAAATAACTCTGAAACAGTTAACAACACAAACGTAAAGTAAAGTAGTAAACCAATATTACGACAGATCTCAATTCTGGCAGGTCTACTACTTAGCCTAGCAGCTTCAAAATATCGGGATTCTTTATTTCTCAAGGATTTGTGCTGTAAATCAAAATGCTGATGTAAACTTTTAGCAAGTAATGTGTAGCACCCGCAAAGACCTTTGCAATTTCCCATTATCTTATCCTTGCTTACTATGTTGAAGATGAGTAGGGGAGCATAGCCGATACTAGCTCAGTGAGTAAATGAGGATGAGGATCAGTGACCCTTGACCTTTACCCCCCTGACCTTTGACCTTTACCCCCTTGACCTTTGACCTTAACCCCCCTTGACCCTTGACCTTAACCCCCCCGACCCTTGACCTTTACCCCCCCATCCTCCCCATCGCGTAGCCTCAGCCAACGCCCGAGGCTATTTGTTTTTTTCGGTTTTCCCGGCTTCCCGTGAGGTCCTGAGAGCGGGGAAAAAGTCCTGGAGGTCCTTAGGGAACCCCCTACCGAATGAGCAGAGTCCCGATCCTCCATCGTGAACTTTACCTGTTACGTAACACTTACGGCCCCACGTTGAGTGCCAATTACATCCTCCTCATGACGTCATCCTCCCCATGTCGTCATCCACCCCCCTACGTCATCCGTTGTTTACTTTCCATATTCGTCACTGGTATTTTCCCCTCGAGCTGTACCTTGTTTATCCTAAGCGTCCTCACTTTCTCCTACCGATTTATCCTTGCCTCAGTCATTCCAACAGCAAACGTCCGCCTTGGAACACGCATGTCAGTACTGTGGGAAGAGGTTCTCGCGTATCGACCACCTGCGGCAACATATGGCCATGCACGAGCAAGTGACGGGCCATTTATGTTCCATCTGCAAGAAACCTTTTAGTAGAGGGGAAAAGATGGTCCGACATATTGCCATCCATGCGAGGCCATATGCTGACGTAGCACAAGCATTACCTTAGAGTGGTCGTCGTTGCCTCCAATTCCTCCGTCGACCCCGCCCACCTCGCTGCCTCCACCGCCCCCGCCGCTCCCACTGTCATCACTGCCATCGCTCTGGAAGAGGGCCTGACCCCTCGTCAAGGCTGTGGCGATGTCGTACACCTCCGCAAATACCGAGGCTGCCACCCAGACACCCATCAGTAGTGTGGGTTTGCCGGTTTTGGACCGGAAGTGACGTCATCCGGTCACGTGACCGGATGCGCTGAGTCATGAAAGACGTCATCTGAGGCTGAGCCAGTGACGTAGGCGGTTTTGTGACGTAATGAGGGAAAGGTTAAAGTTCAAGGTCACGGGGAGGTAATTTAAAAAAAGTACTACCTCGCACGCGTAAAATCTGATTGTGATTCGATAGTTTAATCGATAATAAATATCAAATGAAACAATCGAATGAAGCAATCGGACGATACGAGTGCGAGGTAGTACTATTACAAATATTACTTTATTTTATTTACAATAATTCATGTTTACAATAGTTCCCCGTTGTTCGTTGTCATCGATGTTGTTGATCCGGACGAGTTGCGGCCATCACTTCGCTTTCTGATGAAAGACGGTAGATACTTCGATTCCTGCGCAGAGTCCATGTTGTTTTTTGATGCGTAAAGTTCCAAAGATAAATCGTAACCGGACGCAATGAGAAGTCTTAACTCTTCATTAAAAACCTCGAGGTCTTGGAAAGTCGCCAGATGAATAGAGTCATAATGAATACACCTAATTTTGATGGACATTTTAACAGAGAGCTCGATGTACACTAGTCAAGAGCCGGAGGTGTACTGACTATTCGTTAGCTAGCGTTTTGGTATCAAACAAAATGGTGGGGGTAAAAGTGTGGTGGGGCGGAGCAGATGGCGGACGGCAGATGGCAGGCGGCAGATGGTAGGCGGCAGGTGGCAAGTGTGCGGCAGATGGTTGCTACTCCATTCGCCGCCAAAGTAATGCAAGCCGTCGGCGTAATTCTTGTATTTTATCTTGTCGGTTCATTTGATACGTTTTACATCTACATATGCAATAGCTGAAACACTTGCACTTACGACAAGCTTTCCCGTCAACTTGATCGCCTGGTATTTTAAAACATTGTAACTCGCAACAATATGTCTTCAAATTGTTATCGAAAAATAAATTGTTCATAGGTGGCACCGACATGTTAGATGCAGCGTGTGTTAGACAAGACTGAGACTAACTTCACTGCTCCCTCTCTTTTATACCTCTGCATAAGTTAACCCTGAATGAAAGTTCAAGGTCACCCATTTGAATTTTAAAAAAAAGCAACACAGCAGTATATAAAATAATATACTGCTGTGTTGCTGTTTTTTTCTTTTTTCTTTTTTTCTTTCTTTTCTTTATTAAACAAACATCTTACAATACAATAAGCTTAAGTCTAACATTAATGACTAGAAATACAAACCGAGAAATACAAACAGAGACATTATGTACAAATATGCGTGATGTGCAGAGTGAGTTCCGTAGAGTTGTTGCCGCTTACACCGTGTGATACCAAATACAACGTCCCCGGTTGAATATCTCGCAAATCTTCATTTTGTAGCAGTTGAACAAATCGTTTTGGAAGAAATACTTGAAACTTCGGCTCATCTCCTGGAGTGAAAGGTCCTTCGCTCAATGAAACTAGAATTGCTTCTCCATGTGTGGTTTCCACTTTCTTGATGTTATGAATAATGTAGTGTTTTTGTTCTTTTAGTTCTGAACACTTTTTAGTTAGCAGAAGGTCGGATTTTGAATGAGTGTTGAATTGATCAACCAGTGTTTGTAGAAACTGTTGTGATGCCATCTTCGTCAGTGGTGGTTGTGGTGTCTTCTGTGATGTTGCCTCTTTGGAGTCTCGAATAATACTCGTGCTGGAGCGGTGCTGTCTCCTCGTATTTATAGGCCCCGCTACCCCCACCACATTTCTGTTCTCCACTACCCCCACCACATTCCTGCGTTTGTTTCAAGAAAGCAGCCAAACGATATGCGTTGTACAATGCACAGTTTGTTTGGCCGTGTTTAAGATCTTTTGCAGCGACGCAAATATTACCGAGATTAATGTTAAAGTCCTTACTGATAGTTATATCGAAAACATCACCGTGCGTGTACTTTTGTATCCAGTTCTTTTTTTCTAATCCTCTTGTGTATATATGTGAATATTGTTTGCAAAAGTTAAACATAATACTGTGCAGATTACTGTAGCTTATAAATCCTTCATACCAATGTATGTGATGAAAGTAGTTTGTTATCCATTTGTTTGTACTTTTTGCTTTGGTGTTAAGTTTGTTAAAAGAAAAAGGAGCTTCAAACGTGAATGGGTAGGCTACAAATGTAAGCAAGTCTAAAATTACTAATTCCTTGATAATAAACCTATCATCATTATTTCGAAATGCTTGAAATTCTATTACACAAGGCTTTACACTCACTTCTTCATCCCCTCCGCTCATCATGGCACCTAGCGATCAACTAAACTGTTTTCCTCACCACGGTAGGTTAAATACCAGGCCGTACAGTTGCAGGCGCGTTGGTGTATATTTAACGTGGGCACCGTCCCCAATAGGCCTACCCCACGTGTGTTCTTCTTTACTAAGTCAAACTTTAGTCTTTTTTAACTTCTTCTTCTTGTGTTTCGTTTTCTTCTTCTTCTTGTTTCTCCGTGTCTTCTTCCTGTGTTGTTTCTTCTGTAGCTTCTGTAGCGATTTCTACAAGTGGTTCAAAATCCTTTAACTTTCTCCACATGCAAACTTCATGAGGTATTCTATTAAAAATAGATGTATCCACAGGTCCGTACACGATGGTGCTATCAGGTTGTTTTTCCAAAGTATCGACCAAATATTCTTTAATAATAGCGCTTGCAAATACCAACTGTCTCATGTACCTTGTAATAGGTTCTGTTGCGTAGTTTAAAACGTAGAATTCTTCACGTGACAGTAGAATCTTATTTTCATGTTGAGTCAAGTCTCTAATTCGCACTTGTAGTTGTCCGCGATGTTTAACAATATCGATTTCATTGTCACAATCCAAAAGTCGAATATGTGTTTTCCTTCCACACAAACTGTTAGTTAAATAACATTCTATTAAATGTACATGTTTCAAAAATGACTCCCAAGCATTTTGCGAAAATAAAACCTTTTTTGTTCCATGGTGTAGTATTACTGTAGGGGAATAATCCAATGACTTCATCAATCCAACTGATACACTTTTACTGATGCATGCTGAGATGGGGTAAAAGATTCGCAAAAAAACTTCAGTTAAAATGTGAGGAGGAATATTTTCTTCAACTTTCTTCTTCCTCTTTGGTACTACCTTTGATGGGTCTGCATTACTTTCCTCCTCTCTATCTCTTTTACCAAACTTTAAAAATGCAGTTATTTCCTTGATGATTTCTTCTTCACTAGTATTATCACGTTCCAATAACGGTGCTACCTCTGCATCACCTTGTACAACAGATGGAGAACTCATTTTGTAGAAGATGTTACCCATGCGACGATAGACGATCAACTGAAGACCTGCATTGTTGCTCCGCTATTTATAGGTTAGCGACAGTGGCGGTGCCGGTGGTAGTACAACGTTTTACAATACTGTCTTTACAATACCGGTCAACGGTGTGTATGTAACAATTTTATCGTGCAAAATTAAACAATACGCAGATGTATTTGCAGGTACGTTTTCTTGAAATTCCATTTCTATTTTTATATCAACACTAGACGATTTTACAGATTCATTTTGTTTGGAACAATCAATTACAACAATCGGAGCTTTCGATTCAAACTGTACGGGAGATAGTAGAGGTGTATTTGTTTTGCCGTAATATGAATTTTGGAACCTAGCGTACATATCGTATAAAACACTGTACCTTTTTTTATCAAAAGAAATATTAAAGTTGTCGTAGGGAAAGAATTGTGAATTCAGGAACACTTTACAGTTTGTTAATTTACAATGGTCAAATTCACCAGCATTTTCAGTTATTATACTTTTCTTCTTCGTTTGTAATCCAAATATTACATATCTCGCTTTTTCCAAATGAGTAGAAGTTTTTACAGTCCATGTATGCCGTTGTGTTGTAGGTAAAACGGGGTATTCATGAAACTCCCAGCTTCTGAATGGCATTACAATGTCTCGATCTGATTTTAACTTTCTTAATAATGTCATCCTGTGTTCATCATTTAGTCGCACATGTGGTACTCTCCAAACAATCTTGTCTAATGTTAAGTTCCAGTCTAAATTGGCATCAGTTGTTCCAGTAGCTGCTTTAATAATATCTTTATCGTTTGATGATCTTAATAAAACTAGTTCTTGTTTTACATTTATTATTATTCTTCTGTAGTCTTCAGCAAATCCTAGGAGTAATCTTAAAGGTACGTAGAAATCAAAGTTTCCCGAAGAGTCAGGAGCGATTGTACTTTTGTCTGGTGCAACCCATCCTGCAACAGCTAACAAATTCTTCTCATTTGGTGTTAAAGACGCTAATCCTTTCAATGTACTGGAAATTCCAACCTTTTTTGTTGAATCGACTGTAACTCCTGAAATTTCATATCTAATCTCGTCAAACAAAAATGCCATAGGATTATTTATGAACGGAACAGTGGTTCCAGCAGTACCATAATTTTTTGTTACTTTTCCTTCAATATATAAATAACTTTCGCATGGAAGAGTATAAATGTCTTGTTGTTGTATAGGAATCCTAATTTCATCGTTATTGTTTAATTTGGACGAAGCGTAAGGGTTGTGCGTGTGATATTCCTTTTCCCATAAGGTCTCGTCGAATGTTGGACCCTGCGCTATATCCAGTATATCCATTGTTAATGACCTTTAATCCAATTTCTTCTAGAAAACGAATGTTGTCACTTGTTAATCCTTCTACAGCTGATGAGCTACTGACCTCTTTGCTTGTTGGCTCTCTCTTTTTAAATGATAACCCCATTGTCTAAGCGGATGATTTTATATGTATTCTTACAGTAATAGCTTCTCCTCTAAAGTCAATAAGGTTTCCGTCTTGATCCACTATGTTCAGCACGATGTCTGAAATGAAACTGGTGTTTAACGGTAGGTACACAAGGTTTTGAGGCTTTTCTACTATCTTGAAACCCGGTGCAACTGATGGGTAGAATGTGTGTAATATATGACGATTCTCTCCATCTCTGTAGGATCCTTGTATAATGTTACATGTAATGTCTATGCTATTAACTTTGATGATCGTCACAGTTTTATTCCCAGAATGAGTTTTATTAGGTTCTAATACTTTTGTTTCCTTAGAAAACCCCAATAAACTACCAATTGAATGTTCTTGACTAAAATCAATATAATACCTAGACGTAATTTCGGCTTTCATTGTATTGTTATTGCCTTTTATCGTTATATTTTGTTTTCCCATATGTTTTTGTATAACTTCATTTATATTATCAATTTCATAAGCTCCTGTTGGTAAACTGAATTCTTCCAAAGCTGAATACTTTCCTTTATCATCTTTTGTCTTGTAATAATGTATTTTGTTATTAATTCCTTCACTAACGTTTGGAATAGAGTTATATGTTGTTAAATCCAATAATGCGGCTTCCCATAGTCTTCCTTTTTGCAAACGTAGCGCTGGAAACAGAATACTGCGCAAAGTACATGAGTTACCGGTTAATGACACTGTATACGAGGACATCTTAAAGTTGACTAACACTTTTAGCTAAAAAGTCTAAACATAAATGACCGCAAATGGATGTATCATCAGGTTGTTTTCTTGTATGATTGTAAAAAACATTTTCTGCCGCACGAAAGTATTGTTGAAGTTCTTTCGGTGGTGGAAGGTCTCCAAAACTGTCGAAATAATAAATGGTTTTACCAAGTTTCTTGTAACACACCCAATGAGTGCCTAATCCTTCACTATTATCCAAATTTACAATACCAGTCTCATTTTCCACATTTTAACCGGTAACTCATCTTTCATAAATACTCCTCTAAAAAATGGGATTTTCAAACAAGAAGCATATGTAATCAGTTCTTCATTGGTCAATTCTTTGTTTTTAATTATTAATTGCTCTTTCTTATTTAATACACACGATACGGTCTTAGGTATAATCCTCCTCCCTTTTTTATCATTGACCATATTGTTGGTTTCTTTTTAGCTTTACCACTGGTAGATCGACGTTTTCTTCTGATATTACCTCCTTGTTTTTTAGCGGGTTTTTTCCCACGCCTTCTTCTCTTTCCTCCTCCAAACGTAGTTTTTGCTTTCATTGCTGCTGTTTTTGCTAAAGACGCTGCTTTTTCACCAATACTCGCGTCACTAGATTTTACTCTTTGCCAAGCTTTCTCAGCAAGTGCTTTATCCGCTATTGATCTATTTTTAGTATCACCAAATTTGGAATACGCTATATCGTGCTGTTTACAAGCCTGATCGAGCTTATTTATTCCAGGATCTCCTCTAGCAAGACGTTTCTCTAATTTGGTTCCAGGACCACAATATTGATATCCTCCAGGTAAATGTAATTCCACAGGTAATAAATCAATCGCCTTGTTAACTATAGCTCCAACCGGTTTACTCAATAGAGAAAATGCTGTTGATGCTATTCCCCTTCCTCTCTGTAATCTCTCTCGATTATGACTGATGCGTTTAACCCTCGACATGGCTATTTATAGCAAAACTTACAATCAGTAGGTGCACTCTATAAAATGTTTTACAATGAATGTAATATCAGTTTTGGTTTCTTGTATTATATACTGTTTAAAATCCATTTATTATATCGAAATGGATTTATTAATTAAATGTAGACATATTAAATAAAAGTAGTAAAAATAGAAATAAGGTGTAATTGAAGATGTTCCAGATGTTTCTCCGCTGGTGATGGTATCGTTGTCTTCGGTAAAATGAATAAACTTTAAATAGTTGTCATGTTCCCTTAGAAACTTGCCACTTAATCGTTGATAATTGAATAACACATCCCAGTCTAGTTTATCTTTAAAATTGTCAATGTAATTCTCAGAGAGATTTTGATATTTACTTATTACTTCCCAATAGTTATTAAAATTTGATGTCATCTCTACGAGGAAGTCTTCTGAAAACTGTTGTCTTTGTAAAATATGGATCCAGTTAACTCTGTGAAAATAAATTCTTAACATAGTCATTGTAAAGAGGTAATGTATGGAAAGTTGTTCCCAATCCATATATCTATCAAACCGTTGAACAAAACCATCTGTCAACACTCCTTGGGGAAATCTCGGCTCTTGAGATATTAAACTCCACGCAGTAATATTGGATTCCATCATCCTCTCTGTATCGTCTCTCGAATATGACTGATGCTTTATCCCTTATCATGGGGGGTATTTTAAATTCTTTTTTCTCTTATGTAATCTTCATTGTTTTCTGTTGGTTCATTAATCACATTCACTTTATCCTCCTTTCCTAATGTCTTGACTTTAGAAGGCTTAGACGGTTTATCTCGTTGATTAGGTTTCTTTGGATTGTGTATATTTTTCCAGTCTAAATAATTGTGACTGTCAACATCTGAAGCTGCATCTCTTCCTGAAGCCCGATGGATATAATGGAATAGAGCTGCACCAAACCTTTCCAAATGTTTTTCATATTCCGTAGTCCATTTCTTGTGTACAATATCAAACATTTTCTTATTTACAGCGTCTCCATCCTGCTCACAATCACCTACATTTGATAATTTTAATTTTTTTACATCATAGCTTGTACCAGTTTTATTCCTTTTGTAAATCGTTAACAATTTTAGAGTAGCTAAATTTACTGCTTCACCATCATAAATGGGATATTGTATATCGCTTAACCTTTTACCGGAAAACCCCCAATGATCTTCGTGTACAGTTGGGGTTCTTTTTTTCATGTACTGTACCGTAACCGCATCAGACGACATAAGCGGATCACCAACATTTTGAATTACTTTTCCTTCAAAATTATAGTTGCCGTCAGATGTTAACGGAAACCCAGCTCTTTTTTCACTATATCCAGATTTTACCCCAAACTCGGAATACCGTCCAAACTTGTCCACACTCATGATGTAACTGAATCGCTATAGTTTAGGTTCTTATTATATATATATATATATATATATATATATATATGCGTCTACTGAACAATTATTCCTTGTTTTCGCAGTTCATCAACCAAAGCTACCCATTCGTTTTCTAAACCAGTGTGCCCGGCTTCCATGGCTTCATGTAATAATCTCATTCGATCAACTAACTTATTTATATCGTTGTAATATATTATATTAGTTTTATACAAATTTTTCAATAATCCCCTTCCAGATGTGGTAGGATCACTTGTTTTTCTCTTTTTTTGCAAAACATTTAATTCAGCAGAAGATAAAGCTCTTCTTTTAATTTGAGCTTTTTTTGATTTTGAGGGGAAAAGACTAGATATAATACTTGTATATTTTATTGACCGATTTCTATGAATAGGTAGGTCTTTGGAATACTTTTTTCTATGTGCATTTGTATACTCTAATATATTTTTAAACAATTGTAAATCCCTTTTAGTATATTTACCAGGATTATTTTTAAAGATAAGTTCAAACAAACCTTTTGTACCTTTATATTTCTTATCTCCAATAACTATATCATCATTTTCGTTTATATCTAACTTGCTATCTCCAATCATTAATCCTTTATCCTCTATTCTAGCTCCATAGGTATGATAACTTCGATTAGCATGTGCGGCGTGTAACATTTTTAACGTATATGTTCTTCCAAGTGTTCCTTTAAACATAATATCCGTGCCTAATTTGCTTAAGTTGGATGGGTTAATATCCTCTTCTTCTGCTCTTGTATCTTCTACACTTGTATCTTCTGTACTTGTATCTTCTGCAATATCCTTTTCCTTTAAATCCTCTATATCTCCGCTTTCTTCATACTCGTCGCTTTCTTCAGATGTATGTAACTGGCCAAAACTTTCATCATTCTGAAATTCTTCTTCATATTTGGAAATTGGTAGCATTTTGTCTCCTTCGAAGCGAATTGAAGGTTTTTCCATATTTTGTGCTAATCGCTTTAAAGGTTCAGTAACAGGTTTGAATGTTGTTTCTAAAAATTGCTCTCTTTCATTTATACCTGATTTTAAAGCTCGGTTTTTTTGTCTAATAGAATCACTAAGTGATTTTATTTCCTTTAATAGCTTTTCCTGGTTAACCATCTTCACACCTTGACGACTTGTACAGTAATACCGCTAATCAGTGTATTAAAACGAATTTATCAAAACCTATTCTATAACGACCATCTTTTATAGCATGATCTTTCATAATAACCAAAAATCCATACTTTTCCGTCCATGCTTTTCCGCAAAGTTCTTTAAACTTTTCAAATGGCATATCCGCATTCACATGATCGTTATATATATGTTTTAGGTTAGTATCATCTTGTTTGAATACAATCAGAATATTTGCATTATCTCTGATAAGTTGTTTTGGGATTTTGCTATAGGTTTGTCCTATATATATGCTGTCGATGTTATTATGTCTTCCCATGGCAAAGTAGTTTCTAATAGTATCCTGATTTTCACAAGATACATCGTCAAATATAAATACAGAATACGGTTTCGCTTCGTTTGGTTGCATAATGCTATCACTAGCGTTAAATTTGTAAAAATTAACATCAGACACATCAGATAGGATTTTATCCAGCAATTGATACTTTGGTTGATGTAGAGACTTTGAAAAAATATATAGGTTATTAAACCTTAATCCCTGCGGATTAGTGATCAAATTAAAGACAACATTGGTCTTTCCGCAGTTTGAGGGGCCACTTACTATACATCGAACAGTGTTTGGAAGTAAACTACCGTGTTTACCATTGTTGATTTGAACGTTATCCACAGTTAAATCATCTATGTTATTAATATTGAATCGATCTTTATGGTTAATAATCTCCATCCTGCTCAAAGGTTAACGATGAAATGAGTTGCTTGCATTAAACCAAGTCCTTTATAGGTATCCATGAATCCTCAGTTTTGTTAAACCCTAACCACCGCACTTTAACTGCGTCCTTTTTTCTTTGTAACACTTTTTCAACAAGATATACATCACCTACTGTTGACTTTAACATTTCATGTCCATAAAATGCACCTTGCAACAAATTTCCTTTGTTATCTTTTAAGATATACGTTTCAGGTACAGTCGGTTGCACTTTATACACTGTAAAAACTTCATTCGTCCAATTGGGAAGGTATTTCTTGGTAAACACTCCCTTATATTTACTAATCCGTACTTTATCACTTACATTAAATTTTCTTGGCTGCATTTTTTCTACTTTAGGCTTTGTATTTTTCTTTATGCGTTTTAATACATCTTTTGCATTTCTTCTATTTACTTTGTTAGGTTTCATACCGATAGTTCTATGAAACCTGTTGTTATAATCATTTATTAATTATGGTAAAACATCATACCATACGTAAGAACCTCTTTTTGAAAATTGTTTATACAGTGCTCCTTTTAAAGTTCTATTGAATCTTTCTACAATAGCTGCTTTTTTCTCTGAATTTGTAGAATAATGATTTATTTTATATTTATTCATTAACTGTGCAAAGTTTGTATTAAAGTGTTCTGTTCCATCATCAGTTTGTAAATGTTTAATTTTGTTTTTATCTCTTTTTATGGCTATTTCCATGGCTTCTGTTACGCTTTTACCAGTCTTGTCCTTTAGAGGCAAAGCGTCTGCAACTTTTGTAAAACAATTAATAATTGTGAGTATATATTTGAATCCTTTGTTTATTCTGCTATGCGGTCGCATTTCAATCAAATCCGCTTGATATAGATCATTTATCCCTTTTATAACAGTATTTCTTCTAGGAAACTTTATTCTTGCAGGTTTGTGTAGTTCATTAATAATCTTCTCCTTCAGGTCTGACATGATGGTTTCACGAAGGCAGCTGATATGGTATTAAATATTCTTTGGTATAAATCTGCTTATATATATATATAGTTCAAGGTCATTCAAAACTTGTGTAAAAAAAGGAAAGGAAAGGGATAAAGGATCTAGGACGATGAAAAGGTTACTCGTCAATAGGGTTGAGGGAGTAGTGGCCGAATGGCAATGTGTTGATTTTGTCTGGAAGGGTTTGTCTTTTGTCGTCATTACAGGATAGCGCCTTTTTAACTTCAGTCACGCTGTACAGCTGATGGTTAAAACTTCTGATGGTGTTGAATTTAGCTGTAATGATGTTATCCTCAAATAAGCATTGCTTGTAGTGTTCAAAATGCACTTTCTTCTTTAAATATAAACTCTTTACACCTTTAGCTTTCTTAATATAGCTATTCTTCTTTTCTTCTTCTTCTTCTTTTTCATTATAGAGTTTCAAAGAATATAGTTTAGACATCAGTGCAACAATCTCTTCAAGTAGAACACCATTAGCCTCATCCTTGAATTTGCCTAGTACTTTTTTGTGTCTGCCATTGTCGTAGTTTGGATGATCTTTTGGATAATCGGAGAAATCAAAGTCGTTCTTGTAAATAAATGTACGTAAGTCTTTATACATGTCCAATGTTACTATGCGATATATGAAAGCGTCAGTGTCCATATATGTAATAGATATATTTTCTCTTCCGTAGAACGCCACCATTTTGTTGTAGTGAAAGTCGTACATGTGTGTTTTTGAGATGTCCAAGATTGACATGCCTATATACAAAGGACGATCCATCTTCACACTCGTCTTCTTCATGGACACTGCTACAAGTTTTTCATTAATAATTATAGATGTTCCAAAATTTGGCTGCTGTACTAGTTTCTGTAATTTTTTTGCGTCGGTAACAAGTTTAACATTTTTATGTCTTCTTTTGTTTTCCAATGTTTTTCCAAATATCGCATTATTCATTAATTTAAAGAAATCTTTTTGAAAGTCTGATGTAGCTGCTGCTCTTCTGATGGTATTTGAATCAATGTAGGGTTTCAACCAGCATGATTGAGAAAATTCCAAAACTCTATTAATTTTTGTTAGACGCAGTCCTAATTCGATAGCTTGTTGAACCACCCAAAAGTGAGCCACGTAGCGTTGTTTATTATTTAATGTCATCATTAATTTGGGGTGTTTTCCAATTGGTGAAATTTCTGTTTTAGCAAGAAGTGGAAGGTCATAATGAAGATCATGTAAATTTTCTGGGTATTCAAAATCGCAATCCAAAATATATCCAGTGTCACCATGTTTCGGGATTTGTAAAATATCGCCAATAGAGTCGGGATTAATCCATTTAAAGTTATCAAAAGGAAGTGGGTTTGACATTGCCCATCCGTACAGGTTATTTGCATCGAAATATCCTAAATAGGTTGACGGTTTGGTTTCATCGTAATCGGGAAGGTATTTGTTGTTGGCTTTAACATGTCTGGTAACACTTTGGGTCAATCCGCCTCTTACTCCAGCTTCAACCATTAAAACCATGTCAATGTCTGTTAAAAGTTGGAGTTTGCATTTTGTTTCTTTTAACATGGCTTGCCAAGCTAATCCTGGTGAAGTATACGAATGTAGAGGGTCCAAACCGTATGCAGCAAAACAGGTGTTTCGGAATTCTTCCATTACATCACAAAGAAGAGTTACATCTAGTTTGACATAAAAGTCCGAGTAATCTCCTAAGGTCTTCATATCTAACTCGTTCCATACTCGACGTGCGTGTTGATAGTCCTCAAGTGATATTTCCGAATCATTAAGTTTGTTTTTGAAGTGTTCTGGTGGAGGTAGTGATGTTTCATCAAATCTATGCAGTCCATCGATGTAATCATAGGGGAAGACTCCTTTTCGAAGAACCAAATCCATTTTACTATTGGGTACAATTTTGCTTGTTTCTATCAAATCTGTTCTTCTTAGATTTTCAGATAATTTCATGAGGCTTGAAGGCATAAATCTAAATGAATCAACAAACCTTAATTTAATTTTACCCACCTTTTTTGAAAAGCTTATAAATTTGTCCATTGTAGTAGCCAAAACGTCTATTGCTCCATTATCTCTTCCTAGTTCGGGGATTATAAAGTGCGAATCATAACCACTCAGATTGTGCAGAACTACGGGGATGAAATATGGCAGTTTGTAGTTCAAGTTGCAAGCGTTACAGGCTGCACCTCTGTACGCTCCCGTAAGATGATCGTGGTCACGAACTTTAACGTTATCCAGTGTAAAGGTGTTATTACACAGATAAAACGTTGTTGTTGAATCATAATGTTGAAGCTCTTCTTCTTCCATAGGTGACATGGGTACCTTTGTTCCATACAGTTCTTCTACCTTTGCAGCTATGTCATACAGATCATCGACAAAGTATTTGGCTGCTTCTTCACCGCGATAAATCTTTGGAGAAGATGATAGTCCATATTTTTGAAGATGGTCTTCAGTCAACTTGGATTTAATTAGTATGCAATAACTGTTTGGTGAATGAAGTTGGTATTTGCTTCTTCTTGTAACGTCCTCTTCTTGTTGTTCAAGTGGATGTAAAGAAGACTCGAAATCAGCGTAAACAGCAACAGGTACACGGTATTGTTGTATTACTTTGTCAAATTTTATCTGCGCTCTGCTAGGATGCGGCAATTTAATTCTTACTTCATAGTTTCCATTACATAATCGCTGGTGTTCTACTAGCCAATCTGACCCTCCCCTTCTTAGTTCTTTGTTCACGTGACAAAAACATCTTTTGCATATTGTCATTTTTTTTTCATGATTGGATAATTGTTTAGAAACAAGACTTTCAAATTTTTTGATATACACAAAGTGTGAAATATCGCCTTTAGTAATCAATAACAAATCGGTATGATTTCTGCGCTCATTTGGTGTTATACGTAAGGGGTACACATTGTTTGACGAATCCAATCCGAATAGGTTGACAGAAGCTGAAGGATTTTGTTTTTCAAATTTTGAAACGTCTGTTATAGCAACAGGGTAAGTTATCCCTTGAAAATTATATCTATGTTGTACTTCTTCATAATGGTGACTTGGTCTTACCGGATGGTCTGTTACATATTTGGCCAACATAGCATACTTAAAACACTCAGTATCTTGATTTTGTACGTTGACGCAGGATAAGGTATTTCTAATCTTTGTTGGTAGAGGGATGTAGCTACTTCCTCGAATTCCACAGCCGTGTTTGTGTACTCTTAAGTCTAGCCCTGTGATGCTTAACAAACTCCATCCAGAGCCTCTTCCTTCATGTTCTTGTATTTTCACCATTAGCTCATCAAAACATTCAGATACAGTTGAATCAATATCTGACGAGAACATAATAGTTCGGTTTTTTGTTAAGAAACCTCTCGGTGAGGTTTCATTTTGAATGTTTGTAAATAAAGTATCCAGTAATAGTCCAAATTTAATAAAATTTAATCTTTTTAATTCATTTTTCAGAGTTTTACTAACCAATCCTTTTGCGTTATTTAAAAATTCTTCAAGTTTCAATTTTGTATTGTCAATTTTAAAGTGGGTTACAACATTACCCGAAAGTGCTCGGGCGTGTAGTTCCACATTTACTGATGGTCCAGGCGCATAATGAATGACACTTGGTCTTGAAACTTCATTTTCTTCTTTTTCTTCATTTTCTTCTTTTTCTTCGTTGTGTTCTTCTTCATTTTGTTCTTCTTGATGTTTTGCTAATTGTTGGTCGATTGAATCTAATTCTTCTTCATTTGGTTCTTCTGTATTTGTATTGGTGTTATGTTTCAATTCTTTATGAATGGTTAAAAGACATTCATCTCTGAAAGAAGCTTTACAAATATCGCAGCGATTCATAATGTAGGCGTGCTCTTCACAAGGGTCAACGCAATAATGAAAAAACACTGCAAATGCACCTCTATTTATACCCTAGAAAAAGTGGTGGGGGTACGTTTTAGGTTAAGTTTAAGTTTGTAGCTGGAGGCTACAAAATTCTGTATTTGGGTCAAGGACATTGAGCATATTTGCCAAAACGGGGAATAGAGCAGTAAATGGTTTCATTTTAAGCCATAAACTGATCTATTCCCCGCTTTGTATTTAACAAGGACAATTTTCTCCAACAGGAAAATTTAATATATTTTAAACTGGTAAATATTTTCTGTCTTGTAACTGGGTCAAGGTTATACAACGATATTACCAAAACGGGGAATAGAGCAGTAAGTAGTTCTCACTTTGACTACAAACTGATCTATTCCCCGCTCTGTATTTAAAGTTTGACAGTTGAATAGAAAAAAACAACACTTAATCAGACTCATTTGATGAATCGGAATCAGTTGTATCAGAAGCATCGGAAAGAAATAGTCGTCGACGAATATGATATACCCCTCGTGCGCTATCTAAAAATAACCCATCCAAACTACTACTACTAGTGGTTGGAGTTTCATCATGTATTTCTTCAGAACAGAGAAGATGCAGATAGATTCTATAGGTTTCAGATTCCACGTCACTTAACGGTTCAATTTGTTCCATATATCCTGCTTCAAGATCATCACTGTCCATATCACTTAATAATTCAAGATCTTCCATTGCATCCATATTACTTAATAATTCAACATCTCCCAATTCGTCTTCATTTTCATCCTCACTTTCAATCACAATATGTTTTATATTTCCCACAATTGATTTTGCAGAAGGAAATATATTATCCTTTGGTGACATAGCTGCTATATATCCTAGTGCTAACACAAGTAGCAGAATGAGATAAGCACTGATGAAAAACCTCTTTTATACCCCCCGATTTAAGTGGTGGGGGTAATTAGTGATAGGGATGGGGCATTATTGTAACAATATATGAACAATTTAATACTAACAGAGTATAAAGTTTTGTAAGTGGGTCAAGGCCACCTTAAACTATTACCAGAACGGGGAATAGAGCAGTAAGTGATTCTCACTTTGACCACAAACTGATCTATTCCCCGTTCTGTCTTCCGCTGTTCAGTATTTCCAAAGACTCTTAGTTAGTTGAAGAAAGTTTTTTAATTTCTATTGCTAGCATTTCTTCAGGCAGTTGAAATGAAGTATTTTGTGACAACATTTCCAACATTTCAATGTATTTTATGGCGTGTGTTATAATAGAAAGTCTTGAAGCTTTTGGTTCAAGAAAAGGTACTTTTGTTCGTAATAAATTATAGGCTTCATTCAATATTGCAATCCTTCTTCTCTCTCTAGCACACCTTCTTTTCTCTCTATCATTCTCCTCCTTGCCTTTAGCATCTAAGTTAGACGATCCTCCTGGGCTATCCATAGTTGAATAATAACTATACCCTGAAGCCGACTGCCTTATATCTGTTTACCCCCACCCTTTTACCCCCACCCTTTTACAATGAATATAGCTGGTTCGATGTCTTGTTCGGGAAAAGTCGCTAACTTAACGTGTAGTGTAATAAAGACACAAGACAAACCCCTATTGCAATAATCGGTACATTTCTCTCTTCAAAAGGATTGGTGATGACCTCTAGCCTATGTGACCCTAGTTTTATTGTAGGAAATAAATATATCTTCCAATATCTTACCAAACAAAAATTTTCTAAGTCCCGAAACCCGCGCCTATCTAGGTCAAGGTCGTTTTAAGATTATAAAAAAAAGTGTGGACAACCTATTTACCTTCTGCAGCATGCTACAGAATTTAAATAGGTTGTCCACACTTTTTTTTTTTAATTTGGAAAAGAAACAAATATTTACTTAAATTTGGAAGATAGGTTTTTGAACTTTGATTTTACGGTAATGATTTCCACACAGTGACTCCCTTTTCGTTTCGAATTAAATAGTCTCGTCTGGTAGGGTTTTCAGGGTGGAACATACCCTTAGGTAATGCTAAATAGAACAGTTGGTCTGCGCATTTTAGAATCACCTTTAGAAAACCTTTCTTTTTAACAAAAAAGTAACGTTCGTTTTTACGAAGCCTATTAATTCGAAATTTTTGGGGTTCACTGTTGATATTGGTGAAGATCGAGAAACGCTAGTCTTATGTTTCAGTTTTAAATGATACCCGCATATTTCCTCATTTGAAACACAAGACCTGTGACAGCGTTCACCTTTCTTCGGTCCTTTTTTGAAGATATATATACATTGACATTTTAATTGTTTTAAATTCTCAGAAGGAGATTGCGGGTTATTAAAAATTACAGACGGACGTGTAGAAGAGCCTGATGTAGAAGGTGGGTTCTCATCTCTGATTGGCTTCGGCTCCAGTGGAAGAATGTCTGCCAGCGCCTGCTGAAGAATGGAAGGAGCTGGTGAAGCCAGAGATGAAGTAAGTGGTAATTGTCCAACCTTCCTCGGCGATGTAGATAATTTGGAAGAACTTGAACTAGCCGGAGAAGGTGGGCGAGAAGTAGCCGGAGAGGGTGAAGAAGATGACGATGAAGACGATGAAGAAGATGAAGACGATGAAGAAGATGAAGAAGCAGACGGGGGAGCAACAGGGTTTGCTTGAAGTGGTGGCGATACGTCAAGAGCTGGCATCGAACGTGGTGCTGGCTCCGCAGGAACAACGCATGCCAGCATCAACGCCTGCCGAAGGATGGAAGGAGCTGGCGGAGCAGATGGAGAATGTTCAACCTTCCTCGGTGAAGATTGTTTCCTACGGCTGGACATGTCGGAAACTGAACTGCGCTCGGAAAGTGTAAGCAGCAGAATGATTTTACCACTGGTGGAAGCTCTCCTATATACCCATTTTACGGGGGGGGGTGTTAGTGATAGGGAAGGGGTATTATTGTAAGAGTAAATGTTTTTACCAAACAATAATTTTCTCTAAGTCCTGAAGTGGGTCAAGGTCATCTGAACATGTTGCCAAAACGGGGAATAGAGCAGTAAGTGATTCTCACTTGGACCACAAACTGCTCTATTCCCCGCTCTGTATTAGGAGAAGAGGACTAGTTTAAAGATCGCAATTATAGGCAATAAACCTGATAACGGAACACTAACCTCTCCCCGAAAAATTATTCACCCAACAAACAAACAATATGGTCAGTTAACAACAGTCGCGCACTCTGAAACCGCAAGGACGTTCATCACTGTGTAGGCGTCAGAGTACTACGAACCGAAGTACAATAATACCTGACCAAGGTCCCCTTAAGTTTATTTCCCCGAAGATGTATCCCCCTAAGATAAGCAATATGGTCAGTTTACAACAGTCGCGCACTCTGAAACCGCAAGGACGTTCATCACTGTGTAGGCGTCAGAGTACTACGAACCGAAGTACAATAATACCTGACCAAGGTCCCCTTAAGTTTATTTCCCCGAAGATGTATCCCCCTAAGATAAGCAATATGGTCAGTTTACAACAGTCGCGCACTCTGAAACCGCAAGGACGTTCATCACTGTGTAGGCGTCAGAGTTTTACGAACCGAAGTACAATAATTACCTGACCAAGGTCCCCTTAAATTTAACCAAAAATAAGCAAACTGACTGAATCTGTTTCTCGTGAGTAAGGGCTAAGATAGGTAAAGTCATCCGGTTTGCGCGCCGTAATGACTTAAGGTCGGTTTTCGTGCCATACCTTTTTGTAAGGGGTTAGGAAAGGTGTTTATTTGAGAAACATAATCCCCCCTTAAATATTTAAAGACATAAGGTCGGTTTTCGTGTCATACCTTTTTGAATGGGAGCGTGAAAGAAAAGTACATATTTCATTAGTAAATAAAAACACTTCAAAGACACTTTAAAACCAACACCAAACTAACTACAGTTAAACTAACTACATTTACTAGCAGCAAACTACAAGCGTTATTCTAACATGCTTAATAATAAACAGACATGCCTTAAGCTAAGGTAGCATCTCTAATATACAGTGGTACCAACTCTATACTAGAGATACTATTGTGGACAGCGCGGGCAAACAGCTAGCTAGGCTGTCGGCCTGCGACTGCGAACCCTCTGCGGGCTGCTCCCGCTTTTATAGGAATATATCTGGGGGGGGGCAAGGACTTCGACAGTAGTTTGTTCCAACACTGTATCGCATACTCTGAATTGGTCCAAGTCCGGTAACTGGGTCAAGGACACGTTAAAATATTTTGTAAAATAGCAAAGGTGTTACCTTTGCCATTTTACTTTGGAAGCAAGCTGTACTACGTTTAAACAAGGGAGACTGTTATCCGTTTTACATAAAACTCCTTGCACGATCTTTTGATAAAATGGAAAAGATTAATGCCGGAGGGCGATTCCCATTCCACCAAAATACAATGCATATCATTTCTATGCAACGGTCTCAGCTCTACCTTTACTTTTAATTTAATGCCTCGGAACTCATAAGTAAGGATGGACAGAAAGGCTTCTGAAATAGCAAGCTCGGAAGGAACAAGCCAAGTGTTTACACCTACAGCTTCCATAGCGATATGATGATTTTTACCACGCTGTTGCAGTATATAAAACATTTCCCCCTCCAGTTTTTATTTTTAATATAACATTTTTGTGTCAACCTTGTCCGCATGAAATATCTCTAAGTCCACATTTCTTCCAATATTTGATCAAACGACGGTTTTTCTAAGTCCCGTCAGTAGGTCAAGGTCATCTGACATAATGCCAAAGCGGGGAATAGAGCATAACATACTGCTCTATTCCCCGCTCTGTATTGGGGAAGGGGACAAAAGACAACAAACAAGAGACTGATTTTAAACAAGAGGCTGATTTTAAACAAGAGGCTGATTTTATATTTCACAAACGTTTCTCAGGCTAAGATGGGTAATGTCAACCGGTTTGCGCGCCGTAATGACATAAGGTCGGTTTGCGCGCCATACCTTTTTGTAAGGGGATAGGAAAAGGATGAGAAACAAGTTACATTACTTTTAAAATAAAGACTTTACCAACAACTATTTAAATAAAATTAATCAGTTAACGTTACTTTTATAAGAACAGCCGAGGTCGGTTTTGCAAAGGTCAACAGTATCACTGAAACCCGGTGGGACGTAGACCCAAACACCCGGCGTCAGGCTGCTGCGAACCCAAGTTTTGACCAAGGTTGTTGAGGGACCTGTAGGGCCGGGAGTACATATGTTATTAGTAAATAAAACACTTCAAACCGATACCACACATTAACATATATATTAGACTAACTACATTACCTAGCAGCAAACTACAAGCGTTATCTAACATGCTTAAACAAACTAACTAAACATGCAAGGGCGTGGATCTCTTAATTGCGCGTCGGGCCCAACGCACACTTAACAGACCTACGCTGCAGCAGGCACTGCAACCCAGTGGGACGTTCATCGCAACGGGCGGCAGGCTACTGCGAAGAGACGCTCGAAATCTCGGGTTATATAGACGGAGAATGGGAAATCGGGATATTAAGGGGAAAGCGGGATAAGGGATAACCCTGCTTCGTTGCGGGATTTTATCCCGCACTTCCAAGAACATTTTTCCCTCGACCTTGACCTTGACCTTGAACATGACCCAAATCGGGGGGGGGGTAGACCTTGAACATGACCCAAATCGGGGGGGGGGGGGTTGACTAACCGGTTCTAAACCAGTCCTCAGCTTTCTACCCATGTATGGATAGGGCAAGGTTTCACTTTACGACCTGCTTCACTCTGCCTGCCGCCTCATTCCGGCTTTGGTTTGCAACCAGTACACACGTGCTCTATCCAACTCTATCTTATCCATTTTCCCTTCCATCCAACAACACCATGTCTTCTCCTCTGACTCCCGAAAAACTCCAACGTTTGAAGGAGTCCTTGAAGAAGTCGACGGAAAGAAGAAGCGGATTTAAGAAACCTTCGGCTTTTAAGTCTGCTCTTAGACGTGATTTTCGGTGTCACCCATTATATTTTCACCAGCGACCTTCAACTCAGCCTCAGCCTTCTACGTCCACAGCTCGACCTTCAACTCCACCACTAACTGTAGATGAGGTGATGGAGCGGACAAGAGTGATGGGGATCGATGATTTGGTGACGCCGATCGACACCTCCAAGGCCGAGTTCCGGAATCTGAAGCGGTTGACGGAGTACAAGTTTGTGGCTAGGAACGGGGACCACGTGTTCCTCTTCCAACACACCGACTACTACGTCGAGGTGCGTCTGCCGCAGACTTGTCCACCACCACCCCCTCTGATACCCGACACCCAGGAGTTGTACTTCATGAGACAAGATGGGAGGGTAAAGTGGGTTTTAAAAAATAAAGTTTAAACCGAGCAGCGATCCCTAGACCAACCATTCCTAACCAAACCATCCCTCAGCACGCAAACGGTCCTTTTCAGGACCACCCTAAGCATTTCAAGTTAGGGACTTGGCCTGTACATAGGCAGGAGACTGTTAGTCTTATGTTTGTGTGCAGCCCACTTTGTGAAAATTTCTAAGTCCCAAAGTCCTTGAACTTGACCTTGACCTTGAACATGACCCATGTTGGGGGGGGGTACAAGTTTTCCCAAAGTATGTCATGTGGGTACTCAAATTACGCGAATTGATCAGACGAACAAGGAGGTGCAAACAGAATTTTGATCCGGCCAAGGGTATAGTAGCAGAAGCGAAAAAACTACAAAGTTTGTCCAAAGTATGTCATGTGGGTACTCAAATTACGCGAATTGATCAGACGAACAGGATGGTGCAAACAGAATTCAGATCCGACCAACGGTATAGCAGAAATAGCGAAAAAACCATTGTTTTCAAGGTTACATACTAATAGCTTCTTTATTATTGGGTTAAAGTATAGCGAGTGGGTACTCAAATTACGCGGGTTAATCAGACGAACAAGACGGTGCAAACAGAATTCAGATCCGACCAACTGTATAGCAGAAATAGCGAAAAAACCAATGTTTTCAAGGTTACATACTAATAACTTCTTTATTATTGGGTTAAAGTATAGCGAGTGGGTACTCAAATTACGCGGGTTAATCAGACGAACAAGATGGTGCGAATAAAATTCAGATCCGACTGAGAGTAGGGAAGAAATAGCGCGAAAACAACACTTTCAAGGCCTGACATAAATAAATACTTTGTTTATGGATTAAACTATGACAAGTTATTTATAGTTTAAATTATACCGAGGTAACGTTGTGGTGCGGGTAGGTCGGGTGGGTATCATACACGCTAGCGCTATATCATTATACTTTCAGCTCTTGCAGGATTAACATCTACCTATAGAGTTTGTGTTATTCTAAAGATGTCACAGTTTTACAGAAATATGACGAAGGTGTCCTTCAACAGTCCGCCTGCCACCACCTTCTACTTCTCCGACTGTGAAGATAGAAGGTCTACGTTGTTAGTGGATTGTGAGCGATTTCGCCGTAGAATACTCCAGGCTGAAACATTCTTAGCAAGTTGTCTGCTACGCAAGATGCATCATATGAGTACATGCAATAAATTAGATCACAGTGACTGTTATGATTGCGTAAAAACAGTGTCGAGCAAGAATTGTTAATGTTTTCAGTTACGGAGCTCCGATCCTGACAGAGTCAGAGCTAGACCCTAACTAATGCATGTCCCGTAGTTATTGTGCGATGTGAAAACTTGGTGGGGGAAACTGGTGTGGTGGGGGGTAAAGGCGAGTGTCTATCCTACATGCTTGTATCACTTCAGTATACCTGCGGCTCTTGCATAGTTCACATGGATTCGCAAATACAAGGCACTACTGTTTCTTCCACATGTTCTTCTTTTAATATTGAGCAAGCTGACAATACAAATGATGAAATACAAGTACATGAAGTTTCTAGCACAATATCTTCTGATGCAGAAGCAATAATGGCATCCCTAATAGGGTTTGACTAATGATGGTGGATGTAGTAGCAACCATCTGCCTCGCACCAGCTGCCACCTGCCGCCTGCCATCTGCCGTCCGCCATCTGCTCCGCCCCACCACACTTTTACCCCCACCATTTTGTTTGATACCAAAACGCTAGCTAGCGAATAGTCAGTACACCTCCGGCTCTTGACTAGTGTACATCGAGCTCTCTGTTAAAATGTCCATCAAAATTAGGTGTATTCATTATGACTCTATTCATCTGGCGACTTTCCAAGACCTCGAGGTTTTTAATGAAGAGTTAAGACTTCTCATTGCGTCCGGTTACGATTTATCTTTGGAACTTTACGCATCAAAAAACAACATGGACTCTGCGCAGGAATCGAAGTATCTACCGTCTTTCACCGCCCCACCACACTTTTACCCCCACCATTTTGTTTGATACCAAAACGCTAGCTAGCGAATAGTCAGTACACCTCCGGCTCTTGACTAGTGTACATCGAGCTCTCTGTTAAAATGTCCATCAAAATTAGGTGTATTCATTATGACTCTATTCATCTGGCGACTTTCCAAGACCTCGAGGTTTTTAATGAAGAGTTAAGACTTCTCATTGCGTCCGGTTACGATTTATCTTTGAAACTTTACGCATCAAAAAACAACATGGACTCTGCGCAGGAATCGAAGTATCTACCGTCTTTCATCAGAAAGCGAAGTGATGGCCGCAACTCGTCCGGATCAACAACATCGATGACAACGAACAACGGGGAACTATTGTAAACATAAATTATTGTAAATAAAATAAAGTAATATTTGTAATAGTACTACCTCGCACTCGTATCGTCCGATTGCTTCATTCGATATTTCTTATCGATTAAACTATCGAATCACAATCAGATTTTACGCGTGCGAGGTAGTACTTTTTTAAAATTACCTCCTTGTGACCTTGAACTTTAAACTTTCCCTCATTACGTCACAAAACCGCCTACGTCACTGGCTCAGCCTCAGATGACGTCTTTCATGACTCAGCGCATCCGGTCACGTGACCGGATGACGTCACTTCCGGTCCAAAACCGGCAAACCCACACTACTCCCATCTTCGGGAGACGGGCAGGAGCCCCAGTTGGTGAGTTATTAGCGAACATTCAAATTTGTGGGAGTAAAAACAATATTAGTTTCTTATTTTAAAAAAAACCTAAATTTTTAATGAAATAACCTCAAACTTTGATGATTAATAGTAATATGTTTGAGCCATTTTGAGTTTCTTATTATAACATAAAGTAATTTAATATGAAATTAAAAATATTTGAATTTTGAGAATTATGTTCATTCATTAACTTTTCTAAAATGAAAGCATTTTACACAATATAAAAATGATGTGATGAATATTAATATGTTTGCGTTATTTTCAGCTGATTTTAAGCCGACTCCAATCCCCCAGGGCTAGTGGAAGCCAGAGTTCGCGGAGGAGCAGCGGTGGTGAGATGAGGAGGAGGCGAAAAATGTCTTTTGCAGTTGCAATGGATGTGGTGATGGCTGAGCCGTTCTATGAAACAAAACCATTTATGGTCTCATCAGTAACTGTGGAAATCAATTCAATTGATGCCGAGATGTTTTTGCAGACAGTAAAGTACTATACCACAGGCAACTTTGCGAACTTGCATATCAAAGTTTTGGTAGACAAGCCTATACCTAATCATCGACGACAGCAATTTGAAGCGGAGGTGGAGGGCAGGAAACCATATGATACCTGTGTACATGCCATAAATTGGCTTCTTAGAAAAACTGAACAGTTTTCCACCATAAAAAACTGTTAATGGAGGTTAAATTTTTTTAAGTAGGTTTAGTACGTGATCTCGCATATGTGTTGCATTGTTGTGTGCATGAAGAAAGTGGAAAAGGACCGGCATGAACTCTCTCATATATTCTTTTTAATTATCGAATGCTACATTGTAATTGGGCGCATGCCTGTTTTGTAGTATTTTGTTTTCAATAAATAAATAAATAAATTAAGATAAAAAAATTAAAAGATAAAAAATACAGATAAAAGAAAAACAAATAAGCACTTGTGGATTTAGTTCCCTGAGACAAGTTCGAACCACCGAGGCTTAAACTCCAACAGCTTGACGCCCGAGGGTGTGAGGACGGTGACATCATCCTCCCCATGATGCAACCCCCCTTGACCTTTGACCTTACCACCCCTTGACCTTCGACCTTCCCCCCGATGACGTAATCCTCCCATTATGTCATTCTCTCACTCTCGGGGAATACCCGGCTGACGATATATAAACCTGAGGTTCAGCCGCGGGCTCAGTTTTACCCGAGACGTCATCATGAGTGACACCAAAGTGGACCGAACGATTCGCTGTCTCACGGGGGAGATTAATGCTATGGACGAGAACGCCAGGCCATCCTCCAAACCTAAGAATAAAAAGCCCGTTGGATGGACGGTGAAGAAGGATTTGCCTAGCGATTCTCCAGCACCCAGTTGGAACGGTACTGAATGCCAATATACAGTAAAGAACCCCACCAACTTTGGAAACATTTTGTTTAAAATGTCGGTGTTTCGCGGCGGTCGTCCGACACACAGTTGCGACCTGTACCTGTACGAAGAGAGAGACGATGAAATCTGCATGTGTCTCATGGATCTGCTGACGAGGCTGGAAAATATGAGGGTGAATAGTAACCTAAAAGGGTATACTGGAATGCCTAAAATTAATGGAGTTATCAGGACCGTAACTCCACAGCCCGCTTGGCGCAAGCCACCCGTTGGTGGGAACGTAAGGCCGGATATGATTGCGTCATCCCAAATCACAAGAAGTAAACAACTTAACGACCTGGAATCACCTGATGACAAAAACAACTTGTTGACGCAGCGAGCCTATATAAAACGACTTGGTGACGAGGAACAACCATTCCACAAGTTCCTGGGCATCAAGAGCTGTGGCAGGTGTACCTGAACGACATGCGGGGCTTCACCCAGCACAACAATGGAGTCAACTACCTACTAACCGTGATCGATGTGTTCAGCAAGCTGCTCTTTGCAGTACCGTTGAAGAGGGAAAGTGGACAAGAGGTGGTGGTGGCGTTTGAGAGGATATTCGCTGAGGCGACACCTCGCTGTCTGCAGACCAACAAGGGGATAGAGTTCACTGGTGCCGCGACGAAGCGAGTGTTCAAGAGGCACAGCGTCACGTACGTCACCACGCAGAACCCCGACGTGAAAGCAGCCGTGCTGGAGCGAGACAACCGCACGCTCAAGACCCGCATGTGGTGCTACGTAACCTACAAGAAAACGTACCGCTACATCGATGTGTTGGACAGACTTTTAGACGCCTACAAGCGCAGTCCACACAAAAGCTTGGGTGGCATGTGACCCATGGACGTAGACAGTGCCGACGGGAAAATAGTGTTTAAGAGGTGGCGCCGCATGTATGGAAAGACGCTCCAACGCCGCAAGCCCAAATTCGAGCCGGGTGACACGGTGTGCATAGGCAAGAAGAAAGGTACGTTCGCCAAAGATTAGGAGACCAGTTGGAGTAAAGAACTGTTCGTAGTGGACCACATATATGGTTCGCATCCCCTATACGTTCTGCGGGATCTGAACGTAACGCTGTTAGAAGGTCGTTTCCATGAACATGAAATTCAAAAGGTGACGATTGCTCCCAACCACCTTTATCAAATTGATAAAATCCTGGACACTAATGGGTGAGGCCGCAGTAAGAGCTACGTAGTCAAGTGGGTCGGTTATGGAGACGCAATCAACTCATGGATACCTGCATCTGAAGTACAACAGCTACTATGACGAGGCACAGACAATTTTACCTGACATTGCCCAGCAGCAGTTCGATGAAGTATTATCCTAACAACACCGTGGCTAATTACATCACTCACCTACCGTCAGTCACGCAATTGAGTGGTGGTGAATGGGAAGTCGTTTGAGTAGAAGCTCATTATCAATGCTCGTTTATCACAATGAGCGAAGATGCTCGCATGTTTCTCTAAGCGAAAGGTGACACAGACAAGTCGATACTGATTGCGGTAAAAGTGGAAGCTGGAAACTATAAAGGCATCGACGAATTGTTAAAGGCGATCAATACCATTCCAAAATTGAGATTTTACCAATGTGAGTTTGTGAATGACAAGGAGACGGGAAAGGTCGAATTGCTTTTAATAGATCAGACCATAGAGCAACTGGAATTGAGCCCCACTTTGGCGTTGCAGATGGGGTACGCTGTCCACAATTAGGATTTGATTAAACAAAGAAAAGCTATAAGACCACCCAAGTTACTGGCTGGAATCCATTCATACATGTACGCATATTGCGATCTAGTCGAGCCTCAACTAGTCGGTGACAGTGTTGCACCGTTATTAAAGATCGTCAACATCGACGCTAAAAACTACACGTACAGTGCGAATAACATTGTGCATTTCAACGATCCTCACTACGTGTCGTTGATGAAGAGCTCGTTCGAGAGCGTGGAAATTGATTTAAGAAACAGCACCGGGTGACACCTGCCATTCCACTTTGGGACTTCGTGCATGAAGCTTCACCTGCGAAGAGAGCAACAGCAATGAATCCAAACGAACCCTATCTGCCGTACTACCGCCAACAGCAGTCGGGTCGCAGAGCGTCCTCCGTATTCAGGGGGGCCGCTTTCCAACGCGGCCATGGCATTGGCAGTTTCCTAGGTGGTCTGATCCGCGCGGTAGCTCCGTTGATCAAGTCGGGAGCACACAACCCCCCGAGAAGGCGTGGTGATGGGCGTGGTAGGTTTTCCAGCGCGTCGACGCTGGGCAAAGAGGCGCTAAAGTCAGGCGTGGGTTTCCTGGGCGACATAGCGGCAGGTACGTCCAACCCTCGAGTCGCAGCCAACGCCAAAGAAGAAAGCAGTCCATAAGAAACGAGCAGCACCATCAATCTATTACAGCAGCTGCCCAGTGAAGCACCAGTTTTGTTGTGTGAGCACCTGCGCGGCTGCATTCGAGTCTAGACCTGTCTGTTTTTTGCTGGATCAGCTGCGGTGAACACCTGTGGACAAAATGGCAGCACTGACCGCTTATAAGACGAGAGCGTGGCACGATGAGCATCATTCCTTCGCGTCTAGTCTACATCCTCCTACTTCTAGCATCATGAACAACGCTTACAAGATCGTGAGTGGAGTCGACACCAAAAAAGCTGTTGACCTGAGAACTGCACTCAACAACTGTAAATAAGATTCTCTAATCTACACCAGGATCGGAGATCTCCGTGAGGAATGTGGCTACCTTATTACCACAATGGAGCGCATCACTACGCCATTTGGCGAGACTGTCATCGTCATCCTGGAGGGGCAGGTTGGGGTGAATTTTTCCTACCTGTATACCTGCCTAAACGTTTCAACCTAGTGGTGAGCGACATCAACATCGAGAGATACAACAGCAGTTGCGGAGAGCATCCTCACCTGCTGAAACACAGCGCCAGACCAGGGACCAAATACACACCGTTGGAGTTTTTATAATGCAAGACATGAAGAAAATATTCAAATATCTTTGTACAATTTTGATAGTTTTTTAGTTTAATATTTATAGCCACATTATGAACATAACGACTGTGTTGTTTATTATAATTAACCCCAAAAATCATCATAGCGTATATGTTGAGAGTGTGGTAATTTTCGATCAGTAGTGATCATGGTCTTGATGTGGAAACATCCGTTCTCAGCCATTGTGTTGGGACCATCAGGTTGTGGTAAATCACAATTTGTATCAAAGTATATAAACCAAATTACAAAAATGTGTGACACAAAATTTGCCACTATAAACTGGTATTATGGCACTGGTGAAGGAGGAGGAGGAGACTCAAATAACATAACCTTATCCACATAGTAGGACTACCAAACTTGGAGGATGTTTCTGGTAATAAACCGATACTTGTGTTTATAGACGATATGATGCGTGAGGCTGACAATCGTGTGGTGGATCTGTTCCCTAAGGGATCCACACGGATACCTACTGATAGACTTGAAAAAATCAACAGACGAGAATATGCGAGTAAGAAGTTGTATATTACCAGATTCTATGAATTATGTGTACTTGCCAAAGAAAAAGTAATTTTTTCAGTATCAATCATGTTGTGCTTGCGGAAGGACGTAACTTTGCTGAGGGCTTTGATAGACGCAACACCAAAGGAGTGCAACGCGTTGTTAGACGTGTGTGACAAGAGTCGTATTCGCTCAGTTTGCGAGTGTGCTTACAGAGTGTTGAGCGGTAACGTTCCTCTGTCCAAGAAAGCAAAAGTCAGTTAAACAAACACAAAGCGGCTCTACTAAATAAGCTCTAGGAAATAGCTCTGGTGAAACGAGGCGAAGGTTGGGCGAAGAAACGAAATTATCTAATACAAAAAGGTGGTGGACTCATAATGCCACTACTTTTGAGCACATTCTACAGGCAGCGTTGAATAGTTACAAAAATTACAGACATCCACAGTCAATTCTATTTGACATTGCCGAGTAATAGTTCAATGCAATATAAGTGAAAAATACAGTTGCAAATTATATAAAACATTTACTGAGAGCTATTCGACTAGACGAGAGTGAATGGGAAATGTCACTTGTGGAAGTGCATTATCCTCGTTCATTTTTATCAGTCGGTAATGACGAAACAATTTACATTTGCATACAACTGAAAGAGGAAGCAAATGTGAACATAAAAGTACTGGAGCCGGTTATGGACCGCAATTTTGATGTAACACCAATAGTGTCAGCTACTCCAAAACAAAACTACAGAATTAAGTTACAGACTGGTGATTATGCAAATATTCCAGAATTGTGTGATCATATCAATTCACAAGAACTAGTGATTTCTTTTGGTGTAAAGTTTACTGTTGAAAACTCATGTAACAATTTCATTGAAATATCGATGGGAAATGATGTTGGAAAAATTAAATTAATCCCAACGTTAGCACTTTAATTGGCGTTTGATCAAAATGAATTGGCACTGGAAAGAGATGCAGTTAACAAAAATATCCAATCGCCAAACATTCGTCTTGGATTACCATCACACATGTACAATTACTGTGATTTAGTCGAACCGCAGAGGGTTGGTGATACAGCCACACAATTATTGAAAATTGTCAATATATCTACGTCTAGTTATGTATATAACTTTCCTAAATCAACATCATTCATCGATTCGCATTATGTGCCTGTTATAAATAGCTCTTTTTACAGCATGAAAATTGACTTAAGAGATAGATAGCACAGGACATAATTTGCCATTCCACTTTGGAACGTCGTGTGTGAAGCTACACTTTAGAAAAGTAGTGAGTCATTAGTACAGAAATGGAACATGCAAAGAAGATGGTAATTGTGCCACAAGAGTTGATTGGTCGATTGCAAATAAATGCTACTAATAAAACAGAGACTAATCTATCCAGTGAAAACAGTCTCGACGTAGTGATACAACAAATATTGAATCAAAAACTTATGAATGATAGTGTAAAGTGTAAATTATACAAACAAGCGTTACAAAGCTTCTTGCATATTGCAGAGAATAATCACCAACCAATTAGCATACCAATTGTACAGACGGGAGGCAATGAACATAGTCATCGAATGCACACACCACTGTGGAAGGTGGTCCAGAGGAAAAGATTGTGGAAACGTTTTCCAAAACTTACAGATCTAGCGCCCGCAATATTTTGCGTGTCATTGAACGCGATGGTAGTTTAATCAGTTGTGACGGTGGCTATTTAGTTTATATTAATGGTGAAAAAATCCCAGAATCAAATCTAGTGGATATATTAAATTGTATGGTAAAAGTGCGTATTCGCGATTGCAAACCGCCAGGATGGCACGAAGTGCTCAATGCATTGAAAGCGATGAATGTGCCAAAGGACTATGTGAATAATGTAAGGGCGCTAAAACAAATCAATGCAGAACATTGAGCAACATTCACCAGAGGATCAGATGATGAAGAAGATGCAGACAATTCAACTGACTCATTACTGCAAACACCAATTATAAATCGACTACGACCGGCTAGAGGAAAAAGGACTACATCTACACCAGTGACAGGGGAGTTTAGTTTTTTAAATAGAAAATACCAGATTTCAAAATTAAACAAGTGGGAACCATACACAGGGTAGGTTTTCATTATGGAACTTTGTATTAAAATCCGAGCGAACCAGCATCGTATAGCGGTGTAGCTCCCTTAGCGCGAGCTGCAAAACCGTTTCGAAACGTAAAGTGATTGAATGGTTACAAACACAGGACACATTGCACAAACCAGCACGTAAACGTTTCCCGCGCAATCCGTACATAGTGTTTGGTCCATTTGAACTGTGGCAAGCGGACTTGAATGATATGCGTAGTCTTAGTAAACACAATGATGGTGTCAACTACTTATTGACTGTAATAGATGTTTTTAGGAAACGCCTTTATGTGAGGGCATTGAAGAGGAAAGAAGGAGGTGAAGTGGCCAACGCTTTCGAGGAGATATTTGCGGAAGCGACCAAGACACCACCCTGTTTACAAACTGACAAAGGTACTGAATTCACAGGTGCTTAGACAACAAAAAGTATTCAAATAATACGGAATCATTTATGTCACTACACAAAATCCAGATGATAAAGCGGCTGTAGTGGAACGTGTGAATCGCACTTTGAAAATACGCATGTGGCGATATTTGACTTATAAAAACACATATCGTTATGTGGATGTGCTGGACAAACTGGTTAATGCTTACAATGACAGCGCGCACAGGAGTCTAGGTAATAGAATACGCCCAGTTGATGTGAGTGCTACCAATAAGCGAATAATGTATCAGGTATGGTGATACATGTACAGTAAGATACCGCGTCGTGTTAAGCCAAAACTGACAGTGGGCTCCACAGTGGGCATATCTAAGGAGAAAGTTACATTCGAAAAAGGTTACGAGACTAATTGGAGTAAAGAAGTGTTTGTTGTGCGACGTGTAAACACATTGATGCCACTGCCAATGTACACTTTGGCGGATCTTTGTGTGACTGGACAGTTTTACGAATACGAATTACAAAAGTGACAATATACAACGACCATCTGTTCAAGATTGATAAAATACTAGACACTAAAGGCCGAGGTCGCAGTAAGCGTTGTTTCGTCAAGTGGGAAGGTTACAGAGAAGAGTTCAATTCTTTGGCACGAGCACAAGTTTTGCAAAATGCCTAATAGCCAATTCTATTTAACATTGCCCAGCAATAGCTCAAAGGATTATTTTCCAAAAAACACAGTGTCCAATTGTACTACACATCTGCCGAGACTAGTTCGATTAGAAGGTGATGGCAAATGGGACATGGCTTCGGTCGAACGCATTATCCATGCTCGTTTATGATTGTGAGTGATGAAACTTTTATTTGACTCGAGCATAAACTAATTCTAACAGCTATTTCTATTCCAGTTAGTACTGAACAAATTATGCTAAAGATGGAACCCGGATATTACAAGAACATAAATGATGTATTGAAAATAATCAATACTACAAAGGATGTGACTCAGTATTTAAACTTTGAGTATGATAAAAAGCAGGACAGAGTCAAGATAATGAAAATGGTTGACGGTATATCAGATTTACATTTCAGTGACGCACTGTCTCTTCAGGTGGTCTTCGATCCGTACGACATTCAATTGGCAAATAACCACACAGGATTATGGTCACCTAATCTGTCTATGGGACTGACGACACATATCTACGTGTATTGTGATCTGATTGAACCGCAGATGATTGGCGATACTACAGCGCCACTTTTGAAGATCATCAATATTGACATAGAGAACTATGTACACGGAACCCATAAGACAGTGCATTTCACCAGTCCTCATTATATGCCACTTATGAAAGGGACATTTGAAACGATCGACATAGACCTAAGGGAACACACTAGTAGAAAAGCGTCATTCCTCTTTGGGACGTCATACGTGAAGCTTCATTTCAAAAGAGCGCAGCGATTAATACAAATGATCCCTACTTGTCGTACTACCGCCACCAAATATTGCAGACTGGCGGCAGTATCGATAAAGTATTTCGCGGCGTGCCCTACCAGCGCGGCAACGGAGTGGGCAGTATACTAGGTGGTATGTTCCGCACAATTGCACCGCTACTCAAGTCAGGAGCTGCGGCTGTTGCCAAAGAGGCGTTGAAATCCGGTGTTGGATTCTTGGGTGTCATGGCCACGCAGGATCCTTAAGACGCTGCTAAAGATCGTTCCAGTCAGTTTACCGGCTCGCTGAAACGCAAGGCAGATGGAAAACTTCAATGCGTACTGAATGGTGGCGGTGGCTCCTGCGCGAAACGCCGACGCGCAACGCGAAGGAACAATGCGAAACACCGACGCGTTACTCCTGCGCGAAAGTACAACGCGAGAGTATCATGTAAGAGTAACGCGAAGCTTGCAATGTGCTGCGGCACTCGTATCACACCACAGTCTTTGACGAAACTCCTTTCTAGGAAGGACGTCATCCAAGAAGCGGAGGGTTAGAAAGAAGAAAGTGAAGAGGAGAACATCAGTACGCGATATATTCAATTAACTCTAGCAATGTCGTTTCTACATCAGAAGTTTTGTGAATGTGTCAAGACGGAATTGGACTTATTCTCCCTACCGCCTACACAAATAAAGTAGTGACGCTACTCCAAAAAGAGCGTCACCAGTATCGAGAGTGGTAAATGAGTTCAGTACAAACCAGTCTCCACTTTAACTGAAGATTCGCCCATTGAGTTTGTAGTGCCAGGTAATAGTGAAGAATACATTGATCTTTCACAGAAAATGTTGGAAATTACAGCGTCTACTGTCAAAACTACAGGATTGGCAATCACAGATGCAGAAGAAGTGAAATTAGTTGGACCCATCAAAAATCGGATGCACTCATTATTAAGTCAAGTGGATATGTGTATGAACCAGAAACTAATTACACCGCAAAACAACACTTATGCTTATCGAGCGTTTATTGAAACATTGATGAATTATGGCTTTGATGCAAGAAAATCTCATTTGACATTTGCTCTATGGCTATATCCTATCTTTCCGGTAGGCAGGAGACTGTTAGTCTTATGTTTGTGTGCAGCCCACTTTGTGAAAATTTCTAAGTCCCAAAGTCCTTGAACTTGACCTTGACCTTGAACATGACCCAGGTTGGGGGGGGGGGGGTACAAGTTTTCCCAAAGTATGTCATGTGGGTACTCAAATTACGCGAATTGATCAGACGAACAAGGAGGTGCAAACAGAATTTTGATCCGGCCAAGGGTATAGTAGCAGAAGCGAAAAAACTACAAAGTTTGTCCAAAGTATGTCATGTGGGTACTCAAATTACGCGAATTGATCAGACGAACAGGATGGTGCAAACAGAATTCAGATCCGACCAACGGTATAGCAGAAATAGCGAAAAAAACCATTGTTTTCAAGGTTACATACTAATAGCTTCTTTATTATTGGGTTAAAGTATAGCGAGTGGGTACTCAAATTACGCGGGTTAATCAGACGAACAAGACGGTGCAAACAGAATTCAGATCCGACCAACTGTATAGCAGAAATAGCGAAAAAACCAATGTTTTCAAGGTTACATACTAATAACTTCTTTATTATTGGGTTAAAGTATAGCGAGTGGGTACTCAAATTACGCGGGTTAATCAGACGAACAAGATGGTGCGAATAAAATTCAGATCCGACTGAGAGTAGGGAAGAAATAGCGCGAAAACAACACTTTCAAGGCCTGACATAAATAAATACTTTGTTTATGGATTAAACTATGACAAGTTATTTATAGTTTAAATTATACCGAGGTAACGTTGTGGTGCGGGTAGGTCGGGTGGGTATCATACACGCTAGCGCTATATCATTATACTTTCAGCTCTTGCAGGATTAACATCTACCTATAGAGTTTGTGTTATTCTAAAGATGTCACAGTTTTACAGAAATATGACGAAGGTGTCCTTCAACAGTCCGCCTGCCACCACCTACTACTTCTCCGACTGTGAAGATAGAAGGTCTACGTTGTTAGTGGATTGTGAGCGATTTCGCCGTAGAATACTCCAGGCTGAAACATTCTTAGCAAGTTGTCTGCTACGCAAGATGCATCATATGAGTACATGCAATAAATTAGATCACAGTGACTGTTATGATTGCGTAAAAACAGTGTCGAGCAAGAATTGTTAATGTTTTCAGTTACGGAGCTCCGATCCTGACAGAGTCAGAGCTAGACCCTAACTAATGCATGTCCCGTAGTTATTGTGCGATGTGAAAACTTGGTGGGGGAAACTGGTGTGGTGGGGGGTAAAGGCGAGTGTCTATCCTACATGCTTGTATCACTTCAGTATACCTGCGGCTCTTGCATAGTTCACATGGATTCGCAAATACAAGGCACTACTGTTTCTTCCACATGTTCTTCTTTTAATATTGAGCAAGCTGACAATACAAATGATGAAATACAAGTACATGAAGTTTCTAGCACAATATCTTCTGATGCAGAAGCAATAATGGCATCCCTAATAGGGTTTGACTAATGATGGTGGATGTAGTAGCAACCATCTGCCTCGCACCAGCTGCCACCTGCCGCCTGCCATCTGCCGTCCGCCATCTGCTCCGCCCCACCACACTTTTACCCCCACCATTTTGTTTGATACCAAAACGCTAGCTAGCGAATAGTCAGTACACCTCCGGCTCTTGACTAGTGTACATCGAGCTCTCTGTTAAAATGTCCATCAAAATTAGGTGTATTCATTATGACTCTATTCATCTGGCGACTTTCCAAGACCTCGAGGTTTTTAATGAAGAGTTAAGACTTCTCATTGCGTCCGGTTACGATTTATCTTTGGAACTTTACGCATCAAAAAACAACATGGACTCTGCGCAGGAATCGAAGTATCTACCGTCTTTCACCGCCCCACCACACTTTTACCCCCACCATTTTGTTTGATACCAAAACGCTAGCTAGCGAATAGTCAGTACACCTCCGGCTCTTGACTAGTGTACATCGAGCTCTCTGTTAAAATGTCCATCAAAATTAGGTGTATTCATTATGACTCTATTCATCTGGCGACTTTCCAAGACCTCGAGGTTTTTAATGAAGAGTTAAGACTTCTCATTGCGTCCGGTTACGATTTATCTTTGAAACTTTACGCATCAAAAAACAACATGGACTCTGCGCAGGAATCGAAGTATCTACCGTCTTTCATCAGAAAGCGAAGTGATGGCCGCAACTCGTCCGGATCAACAACATCGATGACAACGAACAACGGGGAACTATTGTAAACATAAATTATTGTAAATAAAATAAAGTAATATTTGTAATAGTACTACCTCGCACTCGTATCGTCCGATTGCTTCATTCGATATTTCTTATCGATTAAACTATCGAATCACAATCAGATTTTACGCGTGCGAGGTAGTACTTTTTTAAAATTACCTCCTTGTGACCTTGAACTTTAAACTTTCCCTCATTACGTCACAAAACCGCCTACGTCACTGGCTCAGCCTCAGATGACGTCTTTCATGACTCAGCGCATCCGGTCACGTGACCGGATGACGTCACTTCCGGTCCAAAACCGGCAAACCCACACTACTCCCATCTTCGGGAGACGGGCAGGAGCCCCAGTTGGTGAGTTATTAGCGAACATTCAAATTTGTGGGAGTAAAAACAATATTAGTTTCTTATTTTAAAAAAAACCTAAATTTTTAATGAAATAACCTCAAACTTTGATGATTAATAGTAATATGTTTGAGCCATTTTGAGTTTCTTATTATAACATAAAGTAATTTAATATGAAATTAAAAATATTTGAATTTTGAGAATTATGTTCATTCATTAACTTTTCTAAAATGAAAGCATTTTACACAATATAAAAATGATGTGATGAATATTAATATGTTTGCGTTATTTTCAGCTGATTTTAAGCCGACTCCAATCCCCCAGGGCTAGTGGAAGCCAGAGTTCGCGGAGGAGCAGCGGTGGTGAGATGAGGAGGAGGCGAAAAATGTCTTTTGCAGTTGCAATGGATGTGGTGATGGCTGAGCCGTTCTATGAAACAAAACCATTTATGGTCTCATCAGTAACTGTGGAAATCAATTCAATTGATGCCGAGATGTTTTTGCAGACAGTAAAGTACTATACCACAGGCAACTTTGCGAACTTGCATATCAAAGTTTTGGTAGACAAGCCTATACCTAATCATCGACGACAGCAATTTGAAGCGGAGGTGGAGGGCAGGAAACCATATGATACCTGTGTACATGCCATAAATTGGCTTCTTAGAAAAACTGAACAGTTTTCCACCATAAAAAACTGTTAATGGAGGTTAAATTTTTTTAAGTAGGTTTAGTACGTGATCTCGCATATGTGTTGCATTGTTGTGTGCATGAAGAAAGTGGAAAAGGACCGGCATGAACTCTCTCATATATTCTTTTTAATTATCGAATGCTACATTGTAATTGGGCGCATGCCTGTTTTGTAGTATTTTGTTTTCAATAAATAAATAAATAAATTAAGATAAAAAAATTAAAAGATAAAAAATACAGATAAAAGAAAAACAAATAAGCACTTGTGGATTTAGTTCCCTGAGACAAGTTCGAACCACCGAGGCTTAAACTCCAACAGCTTGACGCCCGAGGGTGTGAGGACGGTGACATCATCCTCCCCATGATGCAACCCCCCTTGACCTTTGACCTTACCACCCCTTGACCTTCGACCTTCCCCCCGATGACGTAATCCTCCCATTATGTCATTCTCTCACTCTCGGGGAATACCCGGCTGACGATATATAAACCTGAGGTTCAGCCGCGGGCTCAGTTTTACCCGAGACGTCATCATGAGTGACACCAAAGTGGACCGAACGATTCGCTGTCTCACGGGGGAGATTAATGCTATGGACGAGAACGCCAGGCCATCCTCCAAACCTAAGAATAAAAAGCCCGTTGGATGGACGGTGAAGAAGGATTTGCCTAGCGATTCTCCAGCACCCAGTTGGAACGGTACTGAATGCCAATATACAGTAAAGAACCCCACCAACTTTGGAAACATTTTGTTTAAAATGTCGGTGTTTCGCGGCGGTCGTCCGACACACAGTTGCGACCTGTACCTGTACGAAGAGAGAGACGATGAAATCTGCATGTGTCTCATGGATCTGCTGACGAGGCTGGAAAATATGAGGGTGAATAGTAACCTAAAAGGGTATACTGGAATGCCTAAAATTAATGGAGTTATCAGGACCGTAACTCCACAGCCCGCTTGGCGCAAGCCACCCGTTGGTGGGAACGTAAGGCCGGATATGATTGCGTCATCCCAAATCACAAGAAGTAAACAACTTAACGACCTGGAATCACCTGATGACAAAAACAACTTGTTGACGCAGCGAGCCTATATAAAACGACTTGGTGACGAGGAACAACCATTCCACAAGTTCTTGGGCATCAAGAGCTGTGGCAGGTGTACCTGAACGACATGCGGGGCTTCACCCAGCACAACAATGGAGTCAACTACCTACTAACCGTGATCGATGTGTTCAGCAAGCTGCTCTTTGCAGTACCGTTGAAGAGGGAAAGTGGACAAGAGGTGGTGGTGGCGTTTGAGAGGATATTCGCTGAGGCGACACCTCGCTGTCTGCAGACCAACAAGGGGATAGAGTTCACTGGTGCCGCGACGAAGCGAGTGTTCAAGAGGCACAGCGTCACGTACGTCACCACGCAGAACCCCGACGTGAAAGCAGCCGTGCTGGAGCGAGACAACCGCACGCTCAAGACCCGCATGTGGTGCTACGTAACCTACAAGAAAACGTACCGCTACATCGATGTGTTGGACAGACTTTTAGACGCCTACAAGCGCAGTCCACACAAAAGCTTGGGTGGCATGTGACCCATGGACGTAGACAGTGCCGACGGGAAAATAGTGTTTAAGAGGTGGCGCCGCATGTATGGAAAGACGCTCCAACGCCGCAAGCCCAAATTCGAGCCGGGTGACACGGTGTGCATAGGCAAGAAGAAAGGTACGTTCGCCAAAGATTAGGAGACCAGTTGGAGTAAAGAACTGTTCGTAGTGGACCACATATATGGTTCGCATCCCCTATACGTTCTGCGGGATCTGAACGTAACGCTGTTAGAAGGTCGTTTCCATGAACATGAAATTCAAAAGGTGACGATTGCTCCCAACCACCTTTATCAAATTGATAAAATCCTGGACACTAATGGGCGAGGCCGCAGTAAGAGCTACGTAGTCAAGTGGGTCGGTTATGGAGACGCAATCAACTCATGGATACCTGCATCTGAAGTACAACAGGTACTATGACGAGGCACAGACAATTTTACCTGACATTGCCCAGCAGCAGTTCGATGAAGTATTATCCTAACAACACCGTGGCTAATTACATCACTCACCTACCGTCAGTCACGCAATTGAGTGGTGGTGAATGGGAAGTCGTTTGAGTAGAAGCTCATTATCAATGCTCGTTTATCACAATGAGCGAAGATGCTCGCATGTTTCTCTAAGCGAAAGGTGACACAGACAAGTCGATACTGATTGCGGTAAAAGTGGAAGCTGGAAACTATAAAGGCATCGACGAATTGTTAAAGGCGATCAATACCATTCCAAAATTGAGATTTTACCAATGTGAGTTTGTGAATGACAAGGAGACGGGAAAGGTCGAATTGCTTTTAATAGATCAGACCATAGAGCAACTGGAATTGAGCCCCACTTTGGCGTTGCAGATGGGGTACGCTGTCCACAATTAGGATTTGATTAAACAAAGAAAAGCTATAAGACCACCCAAGTTACTGGCTGGAATCCCTTCATACATGTACGCATATTGCGATCTAGTCGAGCCTCAACTAGTCGGTGACAGTGTTGCACCGTTATTAAAGATCGTCAACATCGACGCTAAAAACTACACGTACAGTGCGAATAACATTGTGCATTTCAACGATCCTCACTACGTGTCGTTGATTTTGAGCTCGTTCGAGAGCTTGGACATTGATTTAAGAAACAGCACCGGGTGACACCTGCCATTCCACTTTGGGACTTCGTGCATGAAGCTTCACCTGCGAAGAGAGCAACAGCAATGAATCCAAACGAACCCTATCTGCCGTACTACCGCCAACAGCAGTCGGGTCGCAGAGCGTCCTCCGTATTCAGGGGGGCCGCTTTCCAACGCGGCCATGGCATTGGCAGTTTCCTAGGTGGTCTGATCCGCGCGGTAGCTCCGTTGATCAAGTCGGGAGCACACAACCCCCCGAGAAGGCGTGGTGATGGGCGTGGTAGGTTTTCCAGCGCGTCGACGCTGGGCAAAGAGGCGCTAAAGTCAGGCGTGGGTTTCCTGGGCGACATAGCGGCAGGTACGTCCAACCCTCGAGTCGCAGCCAACGCCAAAGAAGAAAGCAGTCCATAAGAAACGAGCAGCACCATCAATCTATTACAGCAGCTGCCCAGTGAAGCACCAGTTTTGTTGTGTGAGCACCTGCGCGGCTGCATTCGAGTCTAGACCTGTCTGTTTTTTGCTGGATCAGCTGCGGTGAACACCTGTGGACAAAATGACAGCACTGACCGCTTATAAGGCGAGAGCGTGGCACGATGAGCATCATTCCTTCGCGTCTAGTCTACATCCTCCTACTTCTAGCATCATGAACAACGCTTACAAGATCGTGAGTGGAGTCGACACCAAAAAAGCTGTTGACCTGAGAACTGCACTCAACAACTGTAAATAAGATTCTCTAATCTACACCAGGATCGGAGATCTCCGTGAGGAATGTGGCTACCTTATTACCACAATGGAGCGCATCACTACGCCATTTGGCGAGACTGTCATCGTCATCCTGGAGGGGCAGGTTGGGGTGAATTTTTCCTACCTGTATACCTGCCTAAACGTTTCAACCTAGTGGTGAGCGACATCAACATCGAGAGATACAACAGCAGTTGCGGAGAGCATCCTCACCTGCTGAAACACAGCGCCAGACCAGGGACCAAATACACACCGTTGGAGTTTTTATAATGCAAGACATGAAGAAAATATTCAAATATCTTTGTACAATTTTGATAGTTTTTTAGTTTAATATTTATAGCCACATTATGAACATAACGACTGTGTTGTTTATTATAATTAACCCCAAAAATCATCATAGCGTATATGTTGAGAGTGTGGTAATTTTCGATCAGTAGTGATCATGGTCTTGATGTGGAAACATCCGTTCTCAGCCATTGTGTTGGGACCATCAGGTTGTGGTAAATCACAATTTGTATCAAAGTATATAAACCAAATTACAAAAATGTGTGACACAAAATTTGCCACTATAAACTGGTATTATGGCACTGGTGAAGGAGGAGGAGGAGACTCAAATAACATAACCTTATCCACATAGTAGGACTACCAAACTTGGAGGATGTTTCTGGTAATAAACCGATACTTGTGTTTATAGACGATATGATGCGTGAGGCTGACAATCGTGTGGTGGATCTGTTCCCTAAGGGATCCACACGGATACCTACTGATAGACTTGAAAAAATCAACAGACGAGAATATGCGAGTAAGAAGTTGTATATTACCAGATTCTATGAATTATGTGTACTTGCCAAAGAAAAAGTAATTTTTTCAGTATCAATCATGTTGTGCTTGCGGAAGGACGTAACTTTGCTGAGGGCTTTGATAGACGCAACACCAAAGGAGTGCAACGCGTTGTTAGACGTGTGTGACAAGAGTCGTATTCGCTCAGTTTGCGAGTGTGCTTACAGAGTGTTGAGCGGTAACGTTCCTCTGTCCAAGAAAGCAAAAGTCAGTTAAACAAACACAAAGCGGCTCTACTAAATAAGCTCTAGGAAATAGCTCTGGTGAAACGAGGCGAAGGTTGGGCGAAGAAACGAAATTATCTAATACAAAAAGGTGGTGGACTCATAATGCCACTACTTTTGAGCACATTCTACAGGCAGCGTTGAATAGTTACAAAAATTACAGACATCCACAGTCAATTCTATTTGACATTGCCGAGTAATAGTTCAATGCAATATAAGTGAAAAATACAGTTGCAAATTATATAAAACATTTACTGAGAGCTATTCGACTAGACGAGAGTGAATGGGAAATGTCACTTGTGGAAGTGCATTATCCTCGTTCATTTTTATCAGTCGGTAATGACGAAACAATTTACATTTGCATACAACTGAAAGAGGAAGCAAATGTGAACATAAAAGTACTGGAGCCGGTTATGGACCGCAATTTTGATGTAACACCAATAGTGTCAGCTACTCCAAAACAAAACTACAGAATTAAGTTACAGACTGGTGATTATGCAAATATTCCAGAATTGTGTGATCATATCAATTCACAAGAACTAGTGATTTCTTTTGGTGTAAAGTTTACTGTTGAAAACTCATGTAACAATTTCATTGAAATATCGATGGGAAATGATGTTGGAAAAATTAAATTAATCCCAACGTTAGCACTTTAATTGGCGTTTGATCAAAATGAATTGGCACTGGAAAGAGATGCAGTTAACAAAAATATCCAATCGCCAAACATTCGTCTTGGATTACCATCACACATGTACAATTACTGTGATTTAGTCGAACCGCAGAGGGTTGGTGATACAGCCACACAATTATTGAAAATTGTCAATATATCTACGTCTAGTTATGTATATAACTTTCCTAAATCAACATCATTCATCGATTCGCATTATGTGCCTGTTATAAATAGCTCTTTTTACAGCATGAAAATTGACTTAAGAGATAGATAGCACAGGACATAATTTGCCATTCCACTTTGGAACGTCGTGTGTGAAGCTACACTTTAGAAAAGTAGTGAGTCATTAGTACAGAAATGGAACATGCAAAGAAGATGGTAATTGTGCCACAAGAGTTGATTGGTCGATTGCAAATAAATGCTACTAATAAAACAGAGACTAATCTATCCAGTGAAAACAGTCTCGACGTAGTGATACAACAAATATTGAATCAAAAACTTATGAATGATAGTGTAAAGTGTAAATTATACAAACAAGCGTTACAAAGCTTCTTGCATATTGCAGAGAATAATCACCAACCAATTAGCATACCAATTGTACAGACGGGAGGCAATGAACATAGTCATCGAATGCACACACCACTGTGGAAGGTGGTCCAGAGGAAAAGATTGTGGAAACGTTTTCCAAAACTTACAGATCTAGCGCCCGCAATATTTTGCGTGTCATTGAACGCGATGGTAGTTTAATCAGTTGTGACGGTGGCTATTTAGTTTATATTAATGGTGAAAAAATCCCAGAATCAAATCTAGTGGATATATTAAATTGTATGGTAAAAGTGCGTATTCGCGATTGCAAACCGCCAGGATGGCACGAAGTGCTCAATGCATTGAAAGCGATGAATGTGCCAAAGGACTATGTGAATAATGTAAGGGCGCTAAAACAAATCAATGCAGAACATTGAGCAACATTCACCAGAGGATCAGATGATGAAGAAGATGCAGACAATTCAACTGACTCATTACTGCAAACACCAATTATAAATCGACTACGACCGGCTAGAGGAAAAAGGACTACATCTACACCAGTGACAGGGGAGTTTAGTTTTTTAAATAGAAAATACCAGATTTCAAAATTAAACAAGTGGGAACCATACACAGGGTAGGTTTTCATTATGGAACTTTGTATTAAAATCCGAGCGAACCAGCATCGTATAGCGGTGTAGCTCCCTTAGCGCGAGCTGCAAAACCGTTTCGAAACGTAAAGTGATTGAATGGTTACAAACACAGGACACATTGCACAAACCAGCACGTAAACGTTTCCCGCGCAATCCGTACATAGTGTTTGGTCCATTTGAACTGTGGCAAGCGGACTTGAATGATATGCGTAGTCTTAGTAAACACAATGATGGTGTCAACTACTTATTGACTGTAATAGATGTTTTTAGGAAACGCCTTTATGTGAGGGCATTGAAGAGGAAAGAAGGAGGTGAAGTGGCCAACGCTTTCGAGGAGATATTTGCGGAAGCGACCAAGACACCACCCTGTTTACAAACTGACAAAGGTACTGAATTCACAGGTGCTTAGACAACAAAAAGTATTCAAATAATACGGAATCATTTATGTCACTACACAAAATCCAGATGATAAAGCGGCTGTAGTGGAACGTGTGAATCGCACTTTGAAAATACGCATGTGGCGATATTTGACTTACAAAAACACATATCGTTATGTGGATGTGCTGGACAAACTGGTTAATGCTTACAATGACAGCGCGCACAGGAGTCTAGGTAATAGAATACGCCCAGTTGATGTGAGTGCTACCAATAAGCGAATAATGTATCAGGTATGGTGATACATGTACAGTAAGATACCGCGTCGTGTTAAGCCAAAACTGACAGTGGGCTCCACAGTGGGCATATCTAAGGAGAAAGTTACATTCGAAAAAGGTTACGAGACTAATTGGAGTAAAGAAGTGTTTGTTGTGCGACGTGTAAACACATTGATGCCACTGCCAATGTACACTTTGGCGGATCTTTGTGTGACTGGACAGTTTTACGAATACGAATTACAAAAGTGACAATATACAACGACCATCTGTTCAAGATTGATAAAATACTAGACACTAAAGGCCGAGGTCGCAGTAAGCGTTGTTTCGTCAAGTGGGAAGGTTACAGAGAAGAGTTCAATTCTTTGGCACGAGCACAAGTTTTGCAAAATGCCTAATAGCCAATTCTATTTAACATTGCCCAGCAATAGCTCAAAGGATTATTTTCCAAAAAACACAGTGTCCAATTGTACTACACATCTGCCGAGACTAGTTCGATTAGAAGGTGATGGCAAATGGGACATGGCTTCGGTCGAACGCATTATCCATGCTCGTTTATGATTGTGAGTGATGAAACTTTTATTTGACTCGAGCATAAACTAATTCTAACAGCTATTTCTATTCCAGTTAGTACTGAACAAATTATGCTAAAGATGGAACCCGGATATTACAAGAACATAAATGATGTATTGAAAATAATCAATACTACAAAGGATGTGACTCAGTATTTAAACTTTGAGTATGATAAAAAGCAGGACAGAGTCAAGATAATGAAAATGGTTGACGGTATATCAGATTTACATTTCAGTGACGCACTGTCTCTTCAGGTGGTCTTCGATCCGTACGACATTCAATTGGCAAATAACCACACAGGATTATGGTCACCTAATCTGTCTATGGGACTGACGACACATATCTACGTGTATTGTGATCTGATTGAACCGCAGATGATTGGCGATACTACAGCGCCACTTTTGAAGATCATCAATATTGACATAGAGAACTATGTACACGGAACCCATAAGACAGTGCATTTCACCAGTCCTCATTATATGCCACTTATGAAAGGGACATTTGAAACGATCGACATATACCTAAGGGAACACACTAGTAGAAAAGCGTCATTCCTCTTTGGGACGTCATACGTGAAGCTTCATTTCAAAAGAGCGCAGCGATTAATACAAATGATCCCTACTTGTCGTACTACCGCCACCAAATATTGCAGACTGGCGGCAGTATCGATAAAGTATTTCGCGGCGTGCCCTACCAGCGCGGCAACGGAGTGGGCAGTATACTAGGTGGTATGTTCCGCACAATTGCACCGCTACTCAAGTCAGGAGCTGCGGCTGTTGCCAAAGAGGCGTTGAAATCCGGTGTTGGATTCTTGGGTGTCATGGCCACGCAGGATCCTTAAGACGCTGCTAAAGATCGTTCCAGTCAGTTTACCGGCTCGCTGAAACGCAAGGCAGATGGAAAACTTCAATGCGTACTGAATGGTGGCGGTGGCTCCTGCGCGAAACGCCGACGCGCAACGCGAAGGAACAATGCGAAACACCGACGCGTTACTCCTGCGCGAAAGTACAACGCGAGAGTATCATGTAAGAGTAACGCGAAGCTTGCAATGTGCTGCGGCACTCGTATCACACCACAGTCTTTGACGAAACTCCTTTCTAGGAAGGACGTCATCCAAGAAGCGGAGGGTTAGAAAGAAGAAAGTGAAGAGGAGAACATCAGTACGCGATATATTCAATTAACTCTAGCAATGTCGTTTCTACATCAGAAGTTTTGTGAATGTGTCAAGACGGAATTGGACTTATTCTCCCTACCGCCTACACAAATAAAGTAGTGACGCTACTCCAAAAAGAGCGTCACCAGTATCGAGAGTGGTAAATGAGTTCAGTACAAACCAGTCTCCACTTTAACTGAAGATTCGCCCATTGAGTTTGTAGTGCCAGGTAATAGTGAAGAATACATTGATCTTTCACAGAAAATGTTGGAAATTACAGCGTCTACTGTCAAAACTACAGGATTGGCAATCACAGATGCAGAAGAAGTGAAATTAGTTGGACCCATCAAAAATCGGATGCACTCATTATTAAGTCAAGTGGATATGTGTATGAACCAGAAACTAATTACACCGCAAAACAACACTTATGCTTATCGAGCGTTTATTGAAACATTGATGAATTATGGCTTTGATGCAAGAAAATCTCATTTGACATTTGCTCTATGGCTATATCCTATCTTTCCGGTAACCTTCGCAATATTCCCGCTTGTGGAAGAGGTGACTAGCAGCAAAGCTGGGGTTTCCTAATCCGCCAATAACAATAACAACAACAACAATAACTCTATGGCAATCAGACGATGCTGGACAATACTGAGGACGATAAAGACGGATTAAAGGAAAGACGAAGAATTAAAATAAAAGTCGCGAAATCGATATGGTCGGTCATATACCTGTGGATATGTGTAATCAGAACAAGTTCCTGTTGAATGGTGTGGAACTGCGATTTAAATTCATTCAATTTAATGATACTTTCTCCATTATGTCGCATAATATTGAATACAAAGTACATATTCTTGATGCAAATCTCTGGTTACTGGCAAACAGCAAGAGGTTTCAGACCGGCACATCTAAATACCCAATCACCAGAGTGGAATTGAAAATATTAACACTTGCGTCTAGAATAAAGAACAAGACTTTGGACAATGTGTTTCTAGGTCAAGTGCCAAAACGAATTATTGTAGGATTGGTCACTAACGCATCGTATAATGGTGATTTCAAAAATAATCCATATAATTTCCAAAATTTCAGAACAAACTACTTCTCACTGTACGTCCAAAAACAATTGCCGTCCAAATCGATAAGACCACACTATGAAGATGCAAAGGGTAGATGCATAATGGCGTAAAGCCTATCACAGTCTGTTTTCGGGCTCTGGTATACACTTTAGCGATGCTTGTAATCTGATAAATAGTGATGATTACGATGATGGATATTATATGATGGCATTCAATCTAACACCGGATCTGTCAGCAAGTGACACTACTCATTGGAACCTAGTGCGTAACGATAGTGTACGTATGGAGATTGGTTTCGACGCAGCGCTCACAGAGACTGTGAACTGTTTGGAATATGCAAAGTTTGACAAAGTTATCGAAATTTATCGTCATCACAATGTAAATGTAGACTTTGGTGGTTAGAGTGGCCAGTCAGTCAGTGATCAACATTCATACAAGATGGATCGTTTACGCAGTGTACCGCTTAACAATTTAACATTTCCAATTATTTTGGATTTTCAATGTTTCAAGGACAACAATAATGACTACATTCTGAAGGATGTGTGTGTCTTGGAATTGGACAGCGGTACACTGTTAATGTATCATAACGCCAAATCACCATTCAGTCGAGATTTCCTCACACAAGAGAAACTACGTGGAAGCTATTAGCTCACAAAACACTGTCACGGATTGGAATGGGACCAGGGCGATATCTGGTATTACGTATTAGAGGAAAGGTTACACGCGTGTATCGCCAAACGATCGATTGTCTATGTCAAAGGTATTGAGAAAAAATAATATATACGCTGCAATTTTATCACAGATCTATGTACTACTAATTCCATTGATATCAACGATATTGGTTGTGGATCGCTATCATCAATCAAAAATCTACTATCAACAAGCGCTGTGCGATGTCACCATCACAAGACGGCTCATACACGATGTGCCCTAACCAATTGTATCACATTACGCGGTTGGTTATATCTAAGTACAAAAATTGATGATACCAGTTCCTGCTCCTGTTTTACTACTAGTACTACTTCTGCTGCTGACGGTATCGTAAAAGTAGAATTAATACCATACAGATCCAAAAAGTATCTGTCCAAACTGCCTGTACAGAACGTTGGTGTCCACGCTACAGGTCATTTACCACATTATATCTCACCATCTACTTTTATTGTTGTGAATACTGATCCACACAATGAAGATGGCACTCACTGGGTTGCTTTCTACCTAAACAAAGGCAGAGGAATTGAATTATTTGTCAGCTATGGTCAACCTCCACATCTAAAACTCTACTAAGGATTCCTGAGACGCAAAGCTCGTCGCTACCTGTACAATAAGCATCGCTTTCAAAGTGACAACTCTCTGGGCTGCGGCCAATACTGTCTTTTATACCTGTAATGCAACTGCCACCATGGCATGAAGATGATGGACTTTGTTCAGCTCTTTGATGACACTTCTACTGCTCACAATTATGCACTGATCAGAAGACTCTTTGTACAAATGTATGCCAATTGAATTTATTTGAAATAATTACTGATTCTCATAAACTGTGTACCCAGAATAAAAAAATATTCTTTTTATTTTCCTCCTCCTTTACTTCAGTTACTTTATTTTAAAAACTCAAATTAAATATAAAAAAAAACTGAGTATTATTGATAGTGAGTCTGTCCACTATGTCTACCTTAAGACTAGTTTGGTAAACAAATTTAAAAGAATACTAGATTTATTAATACAATTCAACATTGATGATGAAAAATAAAAGATGCATTTTTTAACCACTTGTTACATGATATATTTACAACACTTTACAAAATAATGACTAGAATAAGATAAAAATATATACATTCGAAAAAATAGAAAAAAGTGACTAGAATACAACACATTTGAGACTAAAACCGCACTGCTTACGAGTTTCTCCACCCCATTTTGTCTTTACTCTCATGTGTCGCGCGCGCAATACTGCAAACTTAGTCATGGTCGTCTTCAATTTCCATCAACACTGCTGGGGGTGACGGTGTTAGTGGAATTTCTGAAGCCGGTATAGTTGGTGGCGGGAGGAATGGTACAGGTTGAAATGGTGGTGCTGCTGGGGTTATGAGATAATGTCCCCAGGGAAGAGTGTTGACATTATTCCGGGCAACAACATAACGTTTGTCGTCGAATGGTGCCAACAAACGCTTTGTCACCACAACAGTATAAATGATATGGTGACGGCTCTGGAAGCGTTTTTTTAGTGCTTTTGATTTTGTGCTGAAAAAAGCACTGTTCATAGTAAGCCGCAGTCGAATTTTTCACTACGGCACGATTAACACCTTTCGCCTTCTTCATGGGTGGCGATGTATCAATTTCATTCACATCTCCATTATCAATAATGCACGTCATTCCGCCATACCCTACGCAGTATAGCTTCGCCATCAGGCTTATGAATGTCCTAATGACAACCCCACCGGCTTCGTTTTTGAACTTCCCAAGGACCCTGTCATTCTGACCGCTGTAGCAGATGTAATTATGGGGATAGTTGCTGGTGTCAAATTCGTCCAGGATCTGCAGCATGTCATGGTAGGCCTCTCTGGTACGGATAGCTTAGATGATTCCATCAGTGTCCTTGTAGGCCATTCTAATCCTATCTTTTCCGTATCGTTCTACCATGTTATGGTGGAAGCCATACATCCACCGTTTTCTGTGGTCCAAAATGCTCATGCCTACATAAACTGGCTTGCTCAATACCACCCGCACTTTCGCCATCGGAAGTAGGGCCAAGTTCTCGTTGTACCAGATGCAATCACTGAAATTTGCCTTGGCCACGTACTTTGTGTAGATTTTGCGGGAGGTCACCAGTTTAACATTCAGATGTTTTCGAACATTTTGGAGACTCATACCGTAGACAGCATTGACCATTAGCTTGAACAGCTGTACTTCAAACTTGTTTCTGGCCTGCTGTCTCAGTTAGGTGTTCATCGTCACGAATGGCTTCAACCATGTCGATTGCTTTAATAGCATTACCCGGTGGATGCGTTGAATACATAATCCAAGGGTCAACGCTTGCTGTAGATAGCAGTAGAGGATAAAGAGGGTGGCCATTAGTTTGGTTGACTTTTTCTGCACCGCTCATCAGAAGTTCTTCTGGTACGTATGGGAGTCGGTCTGCCGGCGCTCTTCTAACCTCGGGACAAAACGGTAAGTCACGGTGTTTATCATGGAGGGTTGGATCTCTAGGGTACTCAAGATCCACCTCTAAAACATATCCGTACTCACCGTCCACAGCAGACTCTCTACGTTCAATTTGTCACTTTCCACCTATGATAACCAATCGAATCCCCCATAAGGGAGTGGCTTGGACATTGCCCAACCGTACAAATTATTGGCATCATAATACACTAAATAGGTATCGTCATCATTCTCTACGCCATCTCTACTTGTAGATACATTCTGACCGTTTCGATTGCCACATGTTCCTCTTGTATAATTGTTATTGGCAACCAAACTTGGTCCAGACGCGTTGGGTGTGTGCATAGTCTTCTTCTTTGACGTCATCTCCGAAGATTCCAATAGGCGGTAACACATGTTCAGTCAGTACCTCCTGCGACATTATGTGCTCGTAAGGAAACACTCCCTTACGTTGTGGCAATTCAAACTCTTCCAGGTCTGTGAATTGAGCTCGGCATTTTGTCTTCTTGTCGACTGGTAAGATTGATGCCAATTTCGCTAGTGATATTGGCAGGAATCTGTAGGAGTCAACAAATTGGAGTTTGATGGATTTGCGCCGGCCCGCTCCGGGATATTTAAAACGTTTGGAGAATGTTATGTATTTATACTCGGTGATTGCTAGCACATCAACGTCTCCTCTGTCAACTACGAGCTTCCTGATGATGAAGTGCGCATCGTAGTTTGACAGATTGTGGAGGTACGCGTTGACAGTGTCCTGCTCTTTGAAGCGTAGGTTTCAGGAACTGGGCACTGCTCCTCTGTACTTGTACGGGGGAGAGTGCTGATGGTATCTCACCTTCAAATCATCCACATCACCCCAGACTCTTGTCTGCAGATGTGACAAAATGTCTCCTGTTGGAACGCTGCCTCCTCTTGATCTGTAAGCTGCGTGTGGTTTCCTGGTCAACATTTGCCATATAATATGTCACCAATCTTCTTGACATCGTCCCGCAGCATATTGATACAATTTTCTGCAGCGTCCTCACCCCTGTACAAGCGCAATTTAAAAATGTGTCACGCGTCGCTGGATCCTCGATGTCGTCGTTGTCTCCCTCTTCTGGGCTTCGGTTGTCGTCACGAATGTAGTAAGAAAAACTGTACGGCATGTGGAAATTTAATGTCCTGACATTCTTGAACCCAATTTCATCGCGTTGTCCCCCTTTTACAACACCCCCTTCACAGTATGGCCAATTTCAGGAGCGCTTCACTTATATATTTAATTTAGATAAGTGCGCTATTTTAATAGCCTATAAAATTATCCATCAGATGTTATGCAACACTACAAACAATTGTAATTAGGCAACTGAGTAGAGTAGACATTCATTGCCGTTGTAATATCCTGTTTTATCAATTGAAAAGTATATTTCCTTTTTCCCAAATAATACACTTTAATATTTTAATACTATTTCAGTACTATCTATTCTTACTGTTCGATGGTTACTGGACTGATTCCCATCCGGTGAGATATCTCGGGTATTACAGGAACTCGTCTGGAACAAATCCAAACTAAATAATATCTGGTAAACTAATTATTTTACATATTGAAACATCTTTGGTTGTATTTAAAATAATTTTAACATTAAATATTGAAGTTATAAAATCTAGCAACAATGTGCTTTTTGAGCAAAATTATACATGACAGTGACAGGAATATTCACAATTGGTTATTTTACATTTACATCATTATTAACCTGAAATTAGCAAAGATTGATTATACAAAACAATAATAATATATCTGGCAATGAAATTATTACAAACAAATACATACAAATTCATTTAAATATAATAATTTAAATTTGAAACTTACTATGTCAAGGAGAATTCTTTCATGTTGAGAATCAGCCATCTAATGAACTAAGTTATTCTAATTGAGTTTAATTACAATCACAACAGCTGTTACTTCAGTGCTGCCATCAGGTAAAATAAAATATTTATAAATAATTAATTAATAATGAAGCATTTATATGAATTTAATTATACATTTGAATTTGATTTGAATTTATTCTACCTAAAATAATGTTACTTCTAAAATAATGAAATTTATCATAAAAAATCAGTACACCCTCCTCCCCTTCTGTTGGTTGCAGGATCCCAAGCTGGTGGTTAAATCCTTGGATGAGGGTCGAGAGGTTATTCCTAGTTGATCGGTGCCAGAGCGCTCTCAAAGTCAGCGTAGATTGTGAATTGACTACGTTGCGATCGCTCCGGTCTGCGGAATTCAATTTCCGCGTTTTCTGATAGATCTGTACGCAGAGGAGCATGGTCATAGCAATAACGTTTATTTTCTTCAAGGCGTTGCTCCCCACGCAGACCAAGGCACTGCCACATACGGCTCAAGTGAAGAGGTGGTCGGCATTCATGATCTGTAAATTGAAAAAATCGAATTATTTAAACTGTTTTTTAAAACGGGGTACATATGAGTAAAAAAAATGATGTTAAAAGGGGGGGGGTCACAGGAAATAGGAAATGGGATTAAGGATGACAATGTTTGGTTTTAACATATATTAATTAACATCCTATGTATTTAATATTCGGATAAGTCACTATTTATCTAAATTTGTCATTGTTAACTGACTCTCAACAGTGAGGAATTATATAGACTAAACAAAGATGGCAACTCATACATGATGTTGTTCTTGTATGTTAATATAAATACAAATATCAACAGTTTTTTTATAAATAAAGTATAAACCAACACTCTTTAAAATAAAAATCTAGTTTAAAGCTAAAGATATATCTCAAATCCTAAACTATTATGATACAAAACTGGCAATGAGACTAAACAATGATGATGGCTCTAGCATGATATTGCTATTTTAGGATAATAGAAAATTATTTGAGTTTGTGTAATGAAATCTAAAACAATATTCATTAAAACTCATTTAGATATTTACTCTTTAGATCATTATCGATACATAATTCTCATTAGTGCTTATTGTGATGTGCTTTGTCATTATTATAAAACCGTATTTAAAGAATATTACATCATGAGTCAATAATAACTTTCTTATAAATGATTTATAAAATGTAACATCCTTTTTACATAACTAATAATAATAAGAATGCATGTTTCTTACAATTAATAATCCAAGAAGCAGGACACAATTCGCAGAACAACACACACAGAAGCGGATAAAAACTGAGATATGACTACACGCACGGAGGTCCGGACCAAGAATGAGCCAGGAGTAGACGCGGAGCGAGTTTGTCGGGAGTGCGTGGTGTGTTGGTTCCCAATGGCGGAGGCAGCTGCCGTGCCGGTGTTACGACAAAACAACCTGAGAATGTTAATAACACATGATGAGGGTTGTGGGTTGTGAAGCTCAAGGCGGAGCGTTTCCTATGGGCTGGCACAGCTGCAGCGCAGGTGTCGGCACAAAAACCACCATTGTCTAATTAATTTGGAGAAGGGTCTATTGATAAATACCACCTGCTGGGTAATAACTACCCTACTATAATGACATTCTGGCAAGGGTCCCCCAACTATAATGGAATTCTGACAACTATCCTTTGGTAACGAAATTACATGGCAATAAAACAACCCCATGTCTGGGAATGTTGGGGTGGCTCCTTTGTCGGTATATCATCATCATCAATCACTGTCATAGTCAATGTGTGTTTTCAGGGGTGGGCAAAATTGCGGAGACGAAAACCCGGGGGGTATGCAAAATAAACGCAATTGCTCTAATTACAGTGATTTATGAATATTAAACAGTGTAATTAGCATATAAATGATATAAATTATGTTAATTAACGGTAATTAGTAAAAAAAATGCGGGGGGGGCAAAAAATGAGACCTCCTCCCCCCTGACACCTCCACCACCTCCACCACATACAGGATCGGCCAGACCCCCCTACTACCGTCGCAGGCTGAGCGGCATTGTTTATCTCTTGCTTATGTTATCTGGTATGGCTCATGGCATTAATCAATTTCGGTTAATCTACCACTAACTATTGTGAACTCGATTTTGTGATTTGGGGAAGATAATGTGTTTTCTGTGATACCTCGAAGTTTGGATCATTTCAGAGAGCTATCTATAATAGCGGACGATTTCAACACTTTAGTCACACCACAGTTGTCTAACAAAATGTTTAAATCAATCATAAAAAATCACAATAAGATTATAAATGGGTTTAAAAATGAAGGTGGCAACTTCGAGTTGCTCTACTATAGGTGAATTTACTATTACACTGTTATAATGTGAGGAAATGTGCGTTTCAGTGAAATAGTATTTTCGGTTAGCTGACTTTTTCTGCACCCTGTATATTAAATTTTCACTATTACAACTTATTCCCTATGTACAATTTAAGCTGACAAGGAATTTATAACTCACCTGTATAAAGTTGAGCTAGATGTCGTCAGTTAAATAATTATACTACTCTCCAATACGAGCAACATCTGTTGGTTGTTTGTTTGCAAAATGTACCTTGGAATCCAGTGGAGAGATAGCTTTGGGATTAGGGGGTTTTGAACAAAAAATCGATTGTTAAAAATCTCAACCCCGGGAAAACTCAAATTTGGCTAAAAAAACACATTTAAAATTTTAACATTGGGCTTGTAATTTTAAAATTTTTTAAAGAATCATAACAGCTGTTAATAAATAACCAGCGAACTGTCAAAGTATGGTAAAGCATTACCATACACATGTAAACTGTCACTTACACATGATACAAGGGATTTCTTGAAAACAGTGAATAAGAACCACTGAGTGAAGTCTGCATATAGATTGGACATATGCAAATAAATAAAATGTTTACAAAAGATTTATTGTAGATTGCATAACTACAAATAATTTATCTATTGCATCTTTTTTTACCCAAAAAACTAATAAAATATTGCCTTTTCTCCTCTAACTCCAACAACTTCATATATAACTTCTTTAGATGTTAGCCATTAAAAAACCGCACAGCATTATAAACCATGTTGATTAAAATTCAGTTGTTTAAGTTACAGCTAGTTTAGGTAATGAATAATAATAAATACTTTTGCATCAAAATGTAAATTCAAAATGTTCTACAAAGGTAATAAGGAAAGTTGGATTCTCTTTAACGCTCCGGGTATTTCAAACGCTAAACAGATTATAGTTATAAATACGGGATATAATAAATGAGTCTTACAACACTTACAAATATATTTAAACTTCATTCGATAAGTGCAAATGTATATTTACATACAATTTGGTAAATATACTTAAAATATGGTACAAGGCTACCGATTTCAATCGATCACGCTGATCATCACGCCTAATTTTTAGTTTGAGTCGAGTGAAATCGATAGTCTTTTACTATATTTTATGTATATCTACCAGAACTTATGTAAATAAGGTGTATTGTAAATATAGTTTCAAATGTTGTAGGACGTTTTTAATTACATCCCGTATATCAAACAAGCTCAAACGGATCGGCTCCTTAACCCTCCAAGACTTATATTTACAACAACTTTATTTTATGTTTTGTTAATGTTTAGCTTAAGAAGAAATTAATATTTCAAAAACTGTGTTTACTTACGATTTGATTAGCATTGAAACAAAACTTTAACAGTTGTTTTAGCATATTAATTTTGAGCAAACAACTGTGGCGCGTTTTTCAACCATTCGCTAAAGTAGAAGCACCCTTAATAGTTTGGGCCTTAAAGAATTAGGAGCCACGCCTTGTGTTCCACGTGGTTGACCCGACCTCAATAAGGGTTCTACTTCAAATATTATATAATATACTAATATACAAATAATAATATACTATTTAAATAAAGGTATACTGAAATAGTTTTAAGTTACATTGTTATTGTTTTTATATTCACGCATAGCAGTATGTCACCCTTGGTGAGATGTTCAATTGTATGGTACTTTTACATTTTACGATCCCCAAGCTCACATTTTTATCATTACATTTCCTTGTAAATTTTCTATGACGCAAATATTCGTTTGATAAATGGGAGACGGGTAGCACTTATTTTGCAAGTCGTCAAATTTACTAGCTCATCGATTTAAGTAATGATTCAAGTTGTACAGTTGACTTCATATATTAGGTATAAGGTGTAAAATTTATTAGTATAAATTACAATTTCCAAAACTAGAACATCGGAGAAATATAATCACTGTTATTAAAATTAATTTGAGGGAATTTAATTGTTTTACTCTTATTTTTTAAACTCCGGGATCACGATTATGAATAATTTAACACTGATATTTTTCTGCCGTACTCCGTCTCTCATAAATAATGAACTTTTATTGCCTAAACAAATTTGTTCGGTATACCGGGGTACTTATGGGTTTTTCTCAAGTTTAATGTTCATAGTAAATCTGCTGGACTAATTTCATCCACCTACCATTTAACGTAACTGCCAGTTGTTCAGATCCACCGGTGTTGTTTTAGTACCCATGCAAATGATTTATGGCATTAAGTTGAGAAGAAAGGAGTGTTGAAGAAGGCCGAAAATAAAAACAACCCTTCTCTGTTGTGTGCTATTAACTACAAAGCGTTGTAACCAGGTTTTTCCCAGCGTTATGAGAACCGTTTCTTACCAACTACGGTATAAAGTAAAGAAACACGCAGTTTTTACAATTCGATGACTACGGATATTCAGATAAACCGATTAAGTAAAGGTCTTAGATTAGTGAGGTTTCTTGTTGTGAGCTTCTTTCAAATTTCATGGTTTGGTTTTGGACAGCCATCTTAAATTTCATTATCACGTGGATCTAGTATGCTAAAAGCGAAGCTCAGGACTAAAGGTTATGAGAAGTCGTTATACATTTGCTGATTTCCGCGTAACCCAGGCTGTAGATTATGGTCTAATTTATCCTTACCTTTCATAGTAATCGCAGCGTAGGATTATAAGATCGTTCGGACAGGGTTTGTGTTCCATCTTCTGAAGAGAGAGCTGAGAGCTGTTAAACAAATCTCACCTTACTTCTTAATTCTTCTTAAATTAAATTATTAATTGTCATTAATAACAGACCGTCCCTCTGAACAGTGTGCCAAGTAGCAAAGAGATCAACACATTTTAAAGCTAAGATATGTTTCGACTATATCAGAAGCCGCTCTATCGGCACGGATACTTACGTCAAATAAGGGTGTAATGTAGTATGTTATGCTCTCAAGAGGCTTATAACACACGCTAAACAGGGTATTGAAGCGTTAGCTTATGCCCTTGGCTAGGTTCTTAGTAGGGGGCATTAGATGGGCGTGAACCAGCAGCAAACAGCAGTTATCTACTGTGGATCAACCCCCCCCCCCCGTCACGTGACCCCGGTCGTCGACCTCCCCCCCCCCGTCACGTGACCCCGGTCGTCGACCTCCCCCCCCCGACGCCCCCCCCGACGCCCCCCCCCCGACGCCCCCCCCGACGCCCCCCCCGACGCCCCCCCCCCGACGCCCCCCCCCGTCACGTGACCCCGGTCGTCGACCCCCCCCCCCCCGACGCCCCCCCCCGGTCGTCTGCGGCACTTTTCGTGATGAGGAAAAAACTTTCGAAAATTAATAACTAGCCTATTTATCCACCGATTCCCACGGGACTTTTTCCAGAGTGTAGGCCTATCCCCAAGGAAGCGAATGACGAAAGAACCCCATAGATCCGTCATCAAACAAGGCCGCTATTAATTTATAACCGCGTTTTCCTTATGGGATCTCAGCTGTTTACCGACCGATTTTGATGAAACAACCACATGTTAGGCGGCGGTCTAAGTAAACCATCGCTTAAAGAAAATTGAAAATCCACCGTTAAACGGGCTCGCTATTAATTTTTAAACGTGTTTTCCTTATGGGATCTCAGCTGTTTACCGTCCGATTTTGATGAAACTTAACCACATATCAGGCGGCGGTCTAAGTAAACCATCGCTTAAAGAAAATTGAAAATCCACCGTTAAACGGGCTCGCTATTAATTTTTAAACGTGTTTTCCTTATGGGATCTCAGCTGTTTACCAACCGATTTTGACAAAACCTCACCACGTGTTGGACCATGGCCTAAGTAAACTATTGCTTAAAGAAAATTGAAAATCCACCGTTAAACGGGCTTGCTATTAATTTTTAAACGTGTTTTCCTTATGGGATCTCAGCTGTTTACCGACCGATTTTGACGAAACCTCACCACGTGTTGGACCATGGCCTAAGTAAACCATCGCTGAAAGAAAATTGAAAATACACCGTTAAACGGGCCCGCTAGTAATTTTCGAACGCGTTTTCCTTATAGGATCTCGGCTGTTCGCTGACCGAATTTGATGTGACTTCGTTACACGTTGTATGCCGGCTTGACTAAACCAAAACTGCGAGCGGTTCCGCGGCGTCACGTGTCGAGGTGCGTGCTAGGGCCTACGTGACTGTCCCAGCCTGTTTACTCCTCCTCCACTCCACTATCCCTTCACTCCTCCTCCACTCCGCTACCCCTTCACTCCGCTACCCCTGTTGTGGACCGTGGTGACATCATCTCCATGCCTACGTGACCGTCCGGGCCTGTTTACTCATTAGCGGTTCCGAGAACTGTTTACTCATTAGCGGTTCCGAGAACTGTTTACTGCTCTCACCGTCTACTGTACGGTACGTAGCAATGTTACTTCAGTGATTGTCATCGCTTCCTTCATTCAGTTTGTGTTTGGAGCCCAGTGTGTGTAGACGTTCTACTTCAGTGCTGTGCTAGTCTTTACTACACCATATTCCGAGATCTGTTAAACGTAAGTATATGTAGTCTTATAAGTTGTAGTGTGGACCACCTCAGGCTGTTTACTCATTAGCGATAATTACCGCGATTTTGAGAATTGTTCACCGCCTTCTACTGTACGGTACGTAGCTATGTTTCTTAAGTGATTGTCATCGCTTCCTTCATTCAGTTTGCGTTTGGAGCTCAGTGTGTGTAGACGTTCTACTTCAGTGTTGAAGTTGTAGTGTGGAAGACTATTACATTCCCCTTTATAGTAAGATTCTCATTTAAGGTATGATCGTTCAGCAACTTTCAAGTCATAATGTGCAAAGAGAGGTCTGGCTTGTTAATAGAAGTTGAATAATTTTCATTATGTTTTAGGGAAAACTATTCGTTATTGCTATAGAACAATTTACACGTCATTCCAAATTTCTTGGAGGAAACCAGTGTACTAACATAAAACGAGGAAACCTGTGTACTAATGTTAGACGTGTCATGGTTTCTAAATCATGTCTATCACGCATCAATGTAAAGCTTTCATTCTCTAACTTACTATCTTTTCTTTCGTTTTATATAAACTAATTTTAATAAAGGAGGAAACCCGTGCACTAACATTAAATTTGTCATGGCCTTGACTCTTGTCTACCAAGCATAAAGTATGTGTTATGTTACCAATGAAGTGTTCTCGTTGCGACTAATTTGTAAATGCACGAGACTTATCATATCCGTTGTTGCAGATGAACAACCAACACCTGTGCGAGGTCTGCGGCCGAGCCTTCAGCCTGCTCGGAAACCTGAGGCGACACGTGGATTCCGCCCACAACGCCAGACGTCACGACTGCCACGTCTGCGGTAGGCGCTTCACAAGAGGTGACAGCCTCCGCCGCCACGTCGCTACGGTTCACGGACCACACGCCGCGGCAGAGCCCCAACCGCAACGAGTGGACCATCCCTGCCGACTGTGCCCGACCATCTTCGCCAGCCTGGAGGACGTGCGCCGCCACATGCAAGCGGCTCACTCCGCGATGCCAGCAGCAGCTCCTTCCTCCTCCTCGAGTCCCGATCGCCACGTGGAGTGCGAGCGATGCGGTAGACGCTTCGACCGCGACCTGGAACTGAGACGACACGTCCGGACCGTCCATCCTCCCACGTTCCGTTGTGCCTACTGCGACCGCGGGTTTACCCGTCGCTTCAACCGCGACCAGCACGAGTCTCACAACTGCCCTGTTGTGAGGAACCTGGTTCAAGAACCATCCAAGTTCCGCTGCGCGTACTGCAACAAGGGGTTTACTCGCCGCTTCAACCGTGACCATCACCAGTCTCACAACTGCCCTGTTGTGAGGGACCTGACCCAAGACCGACTGTCTAGGTTGTCCTCTCCTCCTCTTCCTCACAACAACCAGTCGCTGCGCCAAGGAGCCAGCGCCGAGCCCCGATCGCACCAGATGCCTAGCGCCGAGCCACGACCAGGACCGAGCACCGAGCCACAGCCAGGGCCCAGCACCGAGCCCCAGCCCCGCCCAGGACCTAGCGCCGAGCCTCAGACCATCGATGACGAGATGGAGGGTGGCGGCCGCCCCATGTTCCAGCTCGTGCATCGGGCCTTCCGGAGTCGCCTCCTCACCTACCGCCTGGCCCGGCCGTTAGACGCCTTGCTGACCGTTGAGGATGCGCTGACCCTGTTGTTTGACGAGGTTCTGGACCTGATGGAGAACGTCATGACCCAACATCCGAGCATCAAGGCGAACATGGTCCTGGAATGTGAGTTCTCCAACATTCACGGGGCCACCTGCCTGCGCTCCTTCAACACAAAGAACGTCCCACTGACCGAGGCCTCCGACTTGGAGGCTTTCCTCTCCGCGACGTTCGAGACGATCGTGAAGAAGAAGGAGCAGTGTGAACTGGTAGGTAGCGGCTGGACCTACCTGCGTATACGCGACTTAGAGATCCGCGTGAACCAGTATACGCCGCTCGGAGGCAGAGCCTTTATGCAGCTGCCAAAGGCTATCGCAGATATACACGCTGTTGTCAATGTGCAAAACGCTGATGACATGTGTTTCATGTACGCCATCCTGGCCAAGTTCGTTGCACAACACGCAGAGAGACCTGCAGCGTATACACCGGATGTCATCGCCCGCTACGACTGGACCGGCCTGCGTTTCCCCGTGACGCTCAAGGACATCAAGATCTTTGAGGGCAAGAACAACATCAGTGTAAACGTCTACGGGATCGAGCGAGCGATGGTGGGGAGACGCCCCGATGGGACGCCAGAGTTCAAGGACCGCGTGTTCCCGCTGAAGATATGCAAGCGGGAGCGCGAAGACCACAGAGACCTGCTGTACATGACCATCGATGGGGACAGCCACTACGCATACATCAAGGACCTGGGTCGACTGGTCCGGCCCCAGCTCACCAAACGTGAAAATAGGATTTACATCTGTAAGCGGTGCTTCGCTTACTTCGACAATCAACACAACAAGCTAGGGTTGACGGGCGCTCAGCGTCTGGAGGAGCACAGGCGTTACTGCTACGCCAAGGCTCCCCTTCGCCTGGACTTGCCGAAGAAGCAGCAGATCCGCTTCACCCATCCAGAGTACACTAGGCGGGAGAGGTTCTGCATCTACGCGGACTTCGAGTGTGCTCTGCAGCCTGTCGCTGTTGACTCGGTGGAAGCACCGCCACCCGGCACGACGCCCCTGCAAATGCACGTCCCGTACGCCTTCGCCTATCAGATCGTGGATTCGCTCAGCCTCGAGGAGTTTGAGCCGCGGGTATACTTCGGAGCTGACGCGTCCAAGGTCTTTATGGAACGGCTCAAGATGGACGTGCTGAGCCTGTGGGAGTTCCTGTTCAGCACGAGAGCTCTGCACCCTTCTCTGACCCGGCAGGAAATGGATGAGTATCTCGCAGCGACCCGCTGCTACCTCTGCGGCAAGGATTTCACCGAGCTGGACGTAAAGGTGCGGGACCACAACCACGCCCCGCCTTACGAGTTCCGAGGAGCGGCGCACCGCTCGTGCAATCTGCGGTACAGGGAGCAGCGGGTCATCAACTGCTACTTCCATAACCTGTCCAACTACGATGCTCACTTTGTAGTGCGGGAGCTGGCCATCGACCCCGGCGATGTGGACGTGCTGGCGCACACCGAAGAGCGCTACATCGCCTTCACCAAGCGGTTTCACTTTGGCCAGCCCGGGGACAACCCACGACAGAGCAGTTTCGCGGTGCGGTTCCTCGACACCTACAGGTTCTTGTCCATGAGCCTGGCCAGCCTGGCAGCGGGACTGCCCACTGACAAGATGCGCGAGACCAGGAAGCGGTTCCCCGACGACCGGCTGTTCGACCTGGTGCGTAGGAAGGGCGTGTTCCCCTACGACTTTGTCACATCGTCGCTGAGTGGTATACCGAGGACCGCCCGACAGTACAGGTAGGTGAGGCAGTAGTGGTCATAAACAGAAGTACCGTAGCCCTGGAGTCGATACCTGTTGTAGAGACCGCCACCAGGCGCTTCTCAATCTGGGTGGTGTTCATCGCGGGCGGAAGCAGTCCCCACCGATTGTGTGATACCCTCATTACTACCAGTTGCACGCTTTATCACCACCGGCTTCACTGTATGTGTCAAACCAGTGACTCTGGGGACTCCTGAATAACGATCCACCCAAAGGTTTTCCAATCGCGTTATAATGTTCATAATCATAATATAGATTTCATAGTCTTTATTTTCATCCAAATATAAGTTGCAACCATGTGTATACTGACCTCTATGATGTAACTGGATGTTCAAGAACACATTACCCTGATTGGCGGGATTTTGTACTGTATGTTGATAACCGGAATCTACCCAACTGACAGTCGGTGGTGAATCGTTCGAATCTTTTTCCACAAGCTCCAAGTCTCCAGGTAGTTCCGGGGGATTGACACTTCTACTGTTGTCGTTTATGCATATGCTGACGTTCTGGGAACCTCCCCCTTCGGTTATTTGGTTGGATGATGGTGATGCAAAGTCTTCAGATATCTCCGGAGCATTGCCACTTTCAATGTCGTTTATGCAACTGCTATCAATACATGTGTTGACTTTCTGCGGACCTCTTCCTGCTGAGGTTTGTATGAACGATCTCGGTTGTGAGGAACGATTGTTTCTTCGCTTCCTTCTAACACAGAGGTGGTGCTGACGATGATGGAGACGAAGTCCATCTCGCGACGTGAACGACTCCTCACAGTATGGACATTTCCAGGTCGCCAGCTTCGATGGTGTGGCGACTGACCGTTTCAGTGATGGTGCTGGCGGTGGTTGTTCAGGACTTCGTGGAGAAAAGTACATGGTGCTGTAGCCTTCCATCGCTTCCAACTCCTTCAACAACGTCTGGACTGATTCATCCACTTCGATTGCACTAGCCATGTTTGTGTTTACTCTGCAACATCACTAGACAAACTGAAGGTGCACGACAATCACTGAAGTAACAAAGCTACGTACCGTACAGTAGAAGGCGGTGAACAATTCTCGAAATCGCGGCAATTATCGCTAATGAGTAAACAGCCTGAGGCGGTCCACACTACAACTTTTAAGACTACATATACTTACGTTTAACAGATCTCGGAGTATGGTGCGGTAAGGACTAGCACAGCACTGAAGTAGAACGTCTACGCACACTGAGCTTCAAACACAAACTGAATGAAGGAAGCGATGACAATCACTTAAGTAACATAGCTACGTACCGTACAGTAGAAGGCGGTGGACAATTCTCGAAATCGCGGCAATTATCGCTAATGAGTAAACAGCCTGGGGCAGTCACGTAGGCACGGGGTGATGACGTAACCGCGGTCCACGACTTCACTACTTAAGGTAGGCCAATGCGTGCGTTAGGTTTACAGACGCAGGTTTAGGTTAGGTTTACAGACGCAGGTTTAAGTTAGGTTTGAGGATGCATGAACGTCGCGACGCAGGTTTAAGTTAGGTTTGATGATGCATGAACGTCGCGCGCGTTTACATGCATCATCAAACCTAACTTAAACCTGCGTCGCGACGTTCATGCATCCTCAAACCTAACTTAAACCTGCGTCTGTAAACCTAACCTAAACCTGCGTCTGTAAACCTAACGCACGCATTGGCCTACCTTAAGTAGTGAAGTCGTGGACCGCGGTTACGTCATCACCCCGTGCCTACGTGACTGCCCCAGGCTGTTTACTCATTAGCGATAATTGCCGCGATTTCGAGAATTGTCCACCGCCTTCTACTGTACGGTACGTAGCTATGTTACTTAAGTGATTGTCATCGCTTCCTTCATTCAGTTTGTGTTTGAAGCTCAGTGTGCGTAGACGTTCTACTTCAGTGCTGTGCTAGTCCTTACCGCACCATACTCCGAGATCTGTTAAACGTAAGTATATGTAGTCTTAAAAGTTGTAGTGTGGACCGCCTCAGGCTGTTTACTCATTAGCGATAATTGCCGCGATTTCGAGAATTGTTCACCGCCTTCTACTGTACGGTACGTAGCTTTGTTACTTCAGTGATTGTCGCGCACCTTCAGTTTGTCTAGTGATGTTGCAGAGTAAACACAAACATGGCTAGTGCAATCGAAGTGGATGAATCAGTCCAGACGTTGTTGAAGGAGTTGGAAGCGATGGAAGGCTACAGCACCATGTACTTTTCTCCACGAAGTCCTGAACAACCACCGCCAGCACCATCACTGAAACGGTCAGTCGCCACACCATCGAAGCTGGCGACCTGGAAATGTCCATACTGTGAGGAGTCGTTCACGTCGCGAGATGGACTTCGTCTCCATCATCGTCAGCACCACCTCTGTGTTAGAAGGAAGCGAAGAAACAATCGTTCCTCACAACCGAGATCGTTCATACAAACCTCAGCAGGAAGAGGTCCGCAGAAAGTCAACACATGTATTGATAGCAGTTGCATAAACGACATTGAAAGTGGCAATGCTCCGGAGATATCTGAAGACTTTGCATCACCATCATCCAACCAAATAACCGAAGGGGGAGGTTCCCAGAACGTCAGCATATGCATAAACGACAACAGTAGAAGTGTCAATCCCCCGGAACTACCTGGAGACTTGGAGCTTGTGGAAAAAGATTCGAACGATTCACCACCGACTGTCAGTTGGGTAGATTCCGGTTATCAACATACAGTACAAAATCCCGCCAATCAGGGTAATGTGTTCTTGAACATCCAGTTACATCATAGAGGTCAGTATACACATGGTTGCAACTTATATTTGGATGAAAATAAAGACTATGAAATCTATATTATGATTATGAACATTATAACGCGATTGGAAAACCTTTGGGTGGATCGTTATTCAGGAGTCCCCAGAGTCACTGGTTTGACACATACAGTGAAGCCGGTGGTGATAAAGCGTGCAACTGGTAGTAATGAGGGTATCACACAATCGGTGGGGACTGCTTCCGCCCGCGATGAACACCACCCAGATTGAGAAGCGCCTGGTGGCGGTCTCTACAACAGGTATCGACTCCAGGGCTACGGTACTTCTGTTTATGACCACTACTGCCTCACCTACCTGTACTGTCGGGCGGTCCTCGGTATACCACTCAGCGACGATGTGACAAAGTCGTAGGGGAACACGCCCTTCCTACGCACCAGGTCGAACAGCCGGTCGTCGGGGAACCGCTTCCTGGTCTCGCGCATCTTGTCAGTGGGCAGTCCCGCTGCCAGGCTGGCCAGGCTCATGGACAAGAACCTGTAGGTGTCGAGGAACCGCACCGCGAAACTGCTCTGTCGTGGGTTGTCCCCGGGCTGGCCAAAGTGAAACCGCTTGGTGAAGGCGATGTAGCGCTCTTCGGTGTGCGCCAGCACGTCCACATCGCCGGGGTCGATGGCCAGCTCCCGCACTACAAAGTGAGCATCGTAGTTGGACAGGTTATGGAAGTAGCAGTTGATGACCCGCTGCTCCCTGTACCGCAGATTGCACGAGCGGTGCGCCGCTCCTCGGAACTCGTAAGGCGGGGCGTGGTTGTGGTCCCGCACCTTTACGTCCAGCTCGGTGAAATCCTTGCCGCAGAGGTAGCAGCGGGTCGCTGCGAGATACTCATCCATTTCCTGCCGGGTCAGAGAAGGGTGCAGAGCTCTCGTGCTGAACAGGAACTCCCACAGGCTCAGCACGTCCATCTTGAGCCGTTCCATAAAGACCTTGGACGCGTCAGCTCCGAAGTATACCCGCGGCTCAAACTCCTCGAGGCTGAGCGAATCCACGATCTGATAGGCGAAGGCGTACGGGACGTGCATTTGCAGGGGCGTCGTGCCGGGTGGCGGTGCTTCCACCGAGTCAACAGCGACAGGCTGCAGAGCACACTCGAAGTCCGCGTAGATGCAGAACCTCTCCCGCCTAGTGTACTCTGGATGGGTGAAGCGGATCTGCTGCTTCTTCGGCAAGTCCAGGCGAAGGGGAGCCTTGGCGTAGCAGTAACGCCTGTGCTCCTCCAGACGCTGAGCGCCCGTCAACCCTAGCTTGTTGTGTTGATTGTCGAAGTAAGCGAAGCACCGCTTACAGATGTAAATCCTATTTTCACGTTTGGTGAGCTGGGGCCGGACCAGTCGACCCAGGTCCTTGATGTATGCGTAGTGGCTGTCCCCATCGATGGTCATGTACAGCAGGTCTCTGTGGTCTTCGCGCTCCCGCTTGCATATCTTCAGCGGGAACACGCGGTCCTTGAACTCTGGCGTCCCATCGGGGCGTCTCCCCACCATCGCTCGCTCGATCCCGTAGACGTTTACACTGATGTTGTTCTTGCCCTCAAAGATCTTGATGTCCTTGAGCGTCACGGGGAAACGCAGGCCGGTCCAGTCGTAGCGGGCGATGACATCCGGTGTATACGCTGCAGGTCTCTCTGCGTGTTGTGCAACGAACTTGGCCAGGATGGCGTACATGAAACACATGTCATCAGCGTTTTGCACATTGACAACAGCGTGTATATCTGCGATAGCCTTTGGCAGCTGCATAAAGGCTCTGCCTCCGAGCGGCGTATACTGGTTCACGCGGATCTCTAAGTCGCGTATACGCAGGTAGGTCCAGCCGCTACCTACCAGTTCACACTGCTCCTTCTTCTTCACGATCGTCTCGAACGTCGCGGAGAGGAAAGCCTCCAAGTCGGAGGCCTCGGTCAGTGGGACGTTCTTTGTGTTGAAGGAGCGCAGGCAGGTGGCCCCGTGAATGTTGGAGAACTCACATTCCAGGACCATGTTCGCCTTGATGCTCGGATGTTGGGTCATGACGTTCTCCATCAGGTCCAGAACCTCGTCAAACAACAGGGTCAGCGCATCCTCAACGGTCAGCAAGGCGTCTAACGGCCGGGCCAGGCGGTAGGTGAGGAGGCGACTCCGGAAGGCCCGATGCACGAGCTGGAACATGGGGCGGCCGCCACCCTCCATCTCGTCATCGATGGTCTGAGGCTCGGCGCTAGGTCCTGGGCGGGGCTGGGGCTCGGTGCTGGGCCCTGGCTGTGGCTCGGTGCTCGGTCCTGGTCGTGGCTCGGCGCTAGGCATCTGGTGCGATCGGGGCTCGGCGCTGGCTCCTTGGCGCAGCGACTGGTTGTTGTGAGGAAGAGGAGGAGAGGACAACCTAGACAGTCGGTCTTGGGTCAGGTCCCTCACAACAGGGCAGTTGTGAGACTGGTGATGGTCACGGTTGAAGCGGCGAGTAAACCCCTTGTTGCAGTACGCGCAGCGGAACTTGGATGGTTCTTGAACCAGGTTCCTCACAACAGGGCAGTTGTGAGACTCGTGCTGGTCGCGGTTGAAGCGACGGGTAAACCCGCGGTCGCAGTAGGCACAACGGAACGTGGGAGGATGGACGGTCCGGACGTGTCGTCTCAGTTCCAGGTCGCGGTCGAAGCGTCTACCGCATCGCTCGCACTCCACGTGGCGATCGGGACTCGAGGAGGAGGAAGGAGCTGCTGCTGGCATCGCGGAGTGAGCCGCTTGCATGTGGCGGCGCACGTCCTCCAGGCTGGCGAAGATGGTCGGGCACAGTCGGCAGGGATGGTCCACTCGTTGCGGTTGGGGCTCTGCCGCGGCGTGTGGTCCGTGAACCGTAGCGACGTGGCGGCGGAGGCTGTCACCTCTTGTGAAGCGCCTACCGCAGACGTGGCAGTCGTGACGTCTGGCGTTGTGGGCGGAATCCACGTGTCGCCTCAGGTTTCCGAGCAGGCTGAAGGCTCGGCCGCAGACCTCGCACAAGGTGTTGGTTGTTCATCTGCAACAACGGATATGATAAGTCTCTTGCATTTACAAATTAGTCGCAACGAGAACACTTCATTGGTAACATAACACATACTTTATGCTTGGTAGACAAGAGTCAAGGCCATGACAAATTTAATGTTAGTGCACGGGTTTCCTCCTTTATTAAAATTAGTTTATATAAAACGAAAGAAAAGATAGTAAGTTAGAGAATGAAAGCTTTACATTGATGCGTGATAGACATGATTTAGAAACCATGACACGTCTAACATTAGTACACAGGTTTCCTCGTTTTATGTTAGTACACTGGTTTCCTCCAAGAAATTTGGAATGACGTGTAAATTGTTCTATAGCAATAACGAATAGTTTTTCCTAAAACATAATGAAAATTATTCAACTTCTATTAACAAGCCAGACCTCTCTTTGCACATTATGACTTGAAAGTTGCTGAACGATCATACCTTAAATGAGAATCTTACTATAAAGGGGAATGTAATAGTCTTCCACACTACAACTTCAACACTGAAGTAGAACGTCTACACACACTGAGCTCCAAACGCAAACTGAATGAAGGAAGCGATGACAATCACTTAAGAAACATAGCTACGTACCGTACAGTAGAAGGCGGTGAACAATTCTCAAAATCGCGGTAATTATCGCTAATGAGTAAACAGCCTGAGGTGGTCCACACTACAACTTATAAGACTACATATACTTACGTTTAACAGATCTCGGAATATGGTGTAGTAAAGACTAGCACAGCACTGAAGTAGAACGTCTACACACACTGGGCTCCAAACACAAACTGAATGAAGGAAGCGATGACAATCACTGAAGTAACATTGCTACGTACCGTACAGTAGACGGTGAGAGCAGTAAACAGTTCTCGGAACCGCTAATGAGTAAACAGTTCTCGGAACCGCTAATGAGTAAACAGGCCCGGACGGTCACGTAGGCATGGAGATGATGTCACCACGGTCCACAACAGGGGTAGCGGAGTGAAGGGGTAGCGGAGTGGAGGAGGAGTGAAGGGATAGTGGAGTGGAGGAGGAGTAAACAGGCTGGGACAGTCACGTAGGCCCTAGCACGCACCTCGACACGTGACGCCGCGGAACCGCTCGCAGTTTTGGTTTAGTCAAGCCGGCATACAACGTGTAACGAAGTCACATCAAATTCGGTCAGCGAACAGCCGAGATCCTATAAGGAAAACGCGTTCGAAAATTACTAGCGGGCCCGTTTAACGGTGTATTTTCAATTTTCTTTCAGCGATGGTTTACTTAGGCCATGGTCCAACACGTGGTGAGGTTTCGTCAAAATCGGTCGGTAAACAGCTGATATCCCATAAGGAAAACACGTTTAAAAATTAATAGCAAGCCCGTTTAACGGTGGATTTTCAATTTTCTTTAAGCAATAGTTTACTTAGGCCATGGTCCAACACGTGGTGAGGTTTCGTCAAAATCGGTTGGTAAACAGCTGAGATCCCATAAGGAAAACACGTTTAAAAATTAATAGCGAGCCCGTTTAACGGTGGATTTTCAATTTTCTTTAAGCGATGGTTTACTTAGACCGCCGCCTGATATGTGGTTAAGTTTCATCAAAATCGGACGGTAAACAGCTGAGATCCCATAAGGAAAACACGTTTAAAAATTAATAGCGAGCCCGTTTAACGGTGGATTTTCAATTTTCTTTAAGCGATGGTTTACTTAGACCGCCGCCTAACATGTGGTTAAGTTTCATCAAAATCGGTCGGTAAACAGCTGAGATCCCATAAGGAAAACGCGGTTATAAATTAATAGCGGCCTTGTTTGATGACGGATCTATGGGGTTCTTTCGTCATTCGCTTCCTTGGGGATAGGCCTACACTCTGGAAAAAGTCCCGTGGGAATCGGTGGATAAATAGGCTAGTTATTAATTTTCGAAAGTTTTTTCCTCATCACGAAAAGTGCCGCAGACGACCGGGGGGGGGGCGTCGGGGGGGGGGGGTCGACGACCGGGGTCACGTGACGGGAGGGGGCGTCGGGGGGGGGGCGTCGGGGGGGGGCGTCGGGGGGGGCGTCGGGGGGGGGAGGTCGACGACCGGGGTCACGTGACGGGGGGGGGGGAGGTCGACGACCGGGGTCACGTGACGGGGGGGGGGGGGTTGATCCACAGTGGATAACTGCTGTTTGCTGCTGGTTCACGCCCATCTAATGCCCCCTACTGTTCTTTGCCGGGCTTCATGAAGGTAATTACTTAGGATCTTTTGTTGAACTTAAGCAGCTACAATACAAGTTATGATACTATTAATGGCTACTGTCTGATTATGATCATTAATCCTGAATTAGCGCTTTTCAATACAGTTTTTCAGTAATTTTGTAATTTCAACTTTTATACAAAGAATTGTTTATATGTTTTAGACGATCAAAATATAAAATTAATTGATAGTAGTGTGGGTTTGCCGGTTTTGGACCGGAAGTGACGTCATCCGGTCACGTGACCGGATGCGCTGAGTCATGAAAGACGTCATCTGAGGCTGAGCCAGTGACGTAGGCGGTTTTGTGACGTAATGAGGGAAAGTTTAAAGTTCAAGGTCACGGGGAGGTAATTTTAAAAAAGTACTACCTCGCACGCGTAAAATCTGATTGTGATTCGATAGTTTAATCGATAAGAAATATCGAATGAAACAATCGAATGAAGCAATCGGACGATACGAGTGCGAGGTAGTACTATTACAAATATTACTTTATTTTATTTACAATAATTCATGTTTACAATAGTTCCCCGTTGTTCGTTGTCATCGATGTTGTTGATCCGGACGAGTTGCGGCCATCACTTCGCTTTCTGATGAAAGACGGTAGATACTTCGATTCCTGCGCAGAGTCCATGTTGTTTTTTGATGCGTAAAGTTCCAAAGATAAATCGTAACCGGACGCAATGAGAAGTCTTAACTCTTCATTAAAAACCTCGAGGTCTTGGAAAGTCGCCAGATGAATAGAGTCATAATGAATACACCTAATTTTGATGGACATTTTAACAGAGAGCTCGATGTACACTGGTAAAGAGCCGGAGGTGTACTGACTATTCGCTAGCTAGCGTTTTGGTATCAAACAAAATGGTGGGGGTAAAAGTGTGGTGGGGCGGAGCAGATGGCGGACGGCAGATGGCAGGCGGCAGATGGTAGGCGGCAGGTGGCAAGTGCGCGGCAGATGGTTGCTACTCCATTCGCCGCCAAAGTAATGCAAGCCGTCGGCGTAATTCTTGTATTTTATCTTGTCGGTTCATTTGATACGTTTTACATCTACATATGCAATAGCTGAAACACTTGCACTTACGACAAGCTTTCCCGTCAACTTGATCGCCTGGTATTTTAAAACATTGTACCTCGCAACAATATGTCTTCAAATTGTTATCGAAAAATAAATTGTTCATAGGTGGCACCGACATGTTAGCTGCAGCGTGTGTTAGACAAGACTGAGACTAACTTCACTGCTCCCTCTCTTTTATACCTCTGCATAAGTTAACCCTGAATGAAAGTTCAAGGTCACCCATTTGAATTTTAAAAAAAGCAACACAGCAGTATATAAAATAATATACTGCTGTGTTGCTGTTTTTCTTTTTTCTTTTTTCTTTTTTTCTTTCTTTTCTTTATCAAACAAACATCTTACAATACAATAAGCTTAAGTCTAACATTAATGACTAGAAATACAAACAGAGAAATACAAACAGAGACATTATGTACAAATATGCGTGATGTGCAGAGTGAGTTCCGTAGAGTTGTTGCCGCTTACACCGTGTGATACCAAATACAACGTCCCCGGTTGAATATCTCGCAAATCTTCATTTTGTAGCAGTTGAACAAATCGTTTTGGAAGAAATACTTGAAACTTCGGCTCATCTCCTGGAGTGAAAGGTCCTTCGCTCAATGAAACTAGAATTGCTTCTCCATGTGTGGTTTCCACTTTCTTGATGTTATGAATAATGTAGTGTTTTTGTTCTTTTAGTTCTGAACACTTTTTAGTTAGCAGAAGGTCGGATTTTGAATGAGTGTTGAATTGATCAACCAGTGTTTGTAGAAACTGTTGTGATGCCATCTTCGTCAGTGGTGGTTGTGGTGTCTTCTGTGATGTTGCCTCTTTGGAGTCTCGAATAATACTCGTGCTGGAGCGGTGCTGTCTCCTCGTATTTATAGGCCCCGCTACCCCCACCACATTTCTGTTCTCCGCTGACCCCACCACATTCCTGCGTTTGTTTCAAGTAAGCAGCCAAACGATATGCGTTGTACAATGCACAGTTTGTTTGGCCGTGTTTAAGATCTTTTGCAGCGACGCAAATATTACCGAGATTAATGTTAAAGTCCTTACTGATAGTTATATCGAAAACATCACCGTGCGTGTACTTTTGTATCCAGTTCTTTTTTTCTAATCCTCTTGTGTATATATGTGAATATTGTTTGCAAAAGTTAAACATAATACTGTGCAGATTACTGTAGCTTATAAATCCTTCATACCAATGTATGTGATGAAAGTAGTTTGTTATCCATTTGTTTGTACTTTTTGCTTTGGTGTTAAGTTTGTTAAAAGAAAAAGGAGCTTCAAACGTGAATGGGTAGGCTACAAATGTAAGCAAGTCTAAAATTACTAATTCCTTGATAATAAACCTATCATAATTATTTCGAAATGCTTGAAATTCTATTACACAAGGCTTTACACTCACTTCTTCATCCCCTCCGCTCATCATGGCACCTAGCGATCAACTAAACTGTTTTCCACACCACGGTAGGTTAAATACCAGGCCGTACAGTTGCAGGCGCGTTGGTGTATATTTAACGTGGGCACCGTCCCCAATAGGCCTACCCCACGTGTGTTCTTCTTTACTAAGTCAAACTTTAGTCTTTTTTAACTTCTTCTTCTTGTGTTTCGTTTTCTTCTTCTTCTTGTTTCTCCGTTTCTTCTTCCTGTGTTGTTTCTTCTGTAGCTTCTGTAGCGATTTCTACAAGTGGTTCAAAATCCTTTAACTTTCTCCACATGCAAACTTCATGAGGTATTCTATTAAAAATAGATGTATCCACAGGTCCGTACACGATGGTGCTATCAGGTTGTTTTTCCAAAGTATCGACCAAATATTCTTTAATAATAGCGCTTGCAAATACCAACTGTCTCATGTACCTTGTAATAGGTTCTGTTGCGTAGTTTAAAACGTAGAATTCTTCACGTGACAGTAGAATCTTATTTTCATGTTGAGTCAAGTCTCTAATTCGCACTTGTAGTTGTCCGCGATGTTTAACAATATCGATTTCATTGTCACAATCCAAAAGTCGAATATGTGTTTTCCTTCCACACAAACTGTTAGTTAAATAACATTCTATTAAATGTACATGTTTCAAAAATGACTCCCAAGCATTTTGCGAAAATAAAACCTTTTTTGTTCCATGGTGTAGTATTACTGTAGGGGAATAATCCAATGACTTCATCAATCCAACTGATACACTTTTACTGATGCATGCTGAGATGGGGTAAAAGATTCGCAAAAAAACTTCAGTTAAAATGTGAGGAGGAATATTTTCTTCAACTTTCTTCTTCCTCTTTGGTACTACCTTTGATGGGTCTGCATTACTTTCCTCCTCTCTATCTCTTTTACCAAACTTTAAAAATGCAGTTATTTCCTTGATGATTTCTTCTTCACTAGTATTATCACGTTCCAATAACGGTGCTACCTCTGCATCACCTTGTACAACAGATGGAGAACTCATTTTGTAGAAGATGTTACCCATGCGACGATAGACGATCAACTGAAGACCTGCATTGTTGCTCCGCTATTTATAGGTTAGCGACAGTGGCGGTGCCGGTGGTAGTACAACGTTTTACAATACTGTCTTTACAATACCGGTCAACGGTGTGTATGTAACAATTTTATCGTGCAAAATTAAACAATACGCAGATGTATTTGCAGGTACGTTTTCTTGAAATTCCATTTCTATTTTTATATCAACACTAGACGATTTTACAGATTCATTTTGTTTGGAACAATCAATTACAACAATCGGAGCTTTCGGTTCAAACTGTACGGGAGATAGTAGAGGTGTATTTGTTTTGCCGTAATATGAATTTTGGAACCTAGCGTACATATCGTATAAAACACTGTACCTTTTTTTATCAAAAGAAATATTAAAGTTGTTGTAGGGAAAGAATTGTGAATTCAGGAACACTTTACAGTTTGTTAATTTACAATGGTCAAATTCACCAGCATTTTCAGTTATTATACTTTTCTTCTTCGTTTGTAATCCAAATATTACATATCTCGCTTTTTCCAAATGAGTAGAAGTTTTTACAGTCCATGTATGCCGTTGTGTTGTAGGTAAAACGGGGTATTCATGAAACTCCCAGCTTCTGAATGGCATTACAATGTCTCGATCTGATTTTAACTTTCTTAATAATGTAATCCTGTGTTCATCATTTAGTCGCACATGTGGTACTCTCCAAACAATCTTGTCTAATGTTAATTTCCAGTCTAAATTGGCATCAGTTGTTCCAGTAGCTGCTTTAATAATATCTTTATCGTTTGATGATCTTAATAAAACTAGTTCTTGTTTTACATTTATTATTATTCTTCTGTAGTCTTCAGCAAATCCTAGGAGTAATCTTAAAGGTACGTAGAAATCAAAGTTTCCCGAAGAGTCAGGAGCGATTGTACTTTTGTCTGGTGCAACCCATCCTGCAACAGCTAACAAATTCTTCTCATTTGGTGTTAAAGACGCTAATCCTTTCAATGTACTGGAAATTCCAACCTTTTTTGTTGAATCGACTGTAACTCCTGAAATTTCATATCTAATCTCGTCAAACAAAAATGCCATAGGATTATTTATGAACGGAACAGTGGTTCCAGCAGTACCATAATTTTTTGTTACTTTTCCTTCAATATATAAATAACTTTCGCATGGAAGAGTATAAATGTCTTGTTGTTGTATAGGAATCCTAATTTCATCGTTATTGTTTAATTTGGACGAAGCGTAAGGGTTGTGCGTGTGATATTCCTTTTCCCATAAGGTCTCGTCGAATGTTGGACCCTGCGCTATATCCAGTATATCCATTGTTAATGACTTTTAATCCAATTTCTTCTAGAAAACGAATGTTGTCACTTGTTAACCCTTCCACAGCTGATGAGCTACTGACCTCTTTGCTTGTTGGCTCTCTCTTTTTAAATGATAACCCCATTGTCTAAGCGGATGATTTTATATGTATTCTTACAGTAATAGCTTCTCCTCTAAAGTCAATAAGGTTTCCGTCTTGATCCACTATGTTCAGCACGATGTCTGAAATGAAACTGGTGTTTAACGGTAGGTACACAAGGTTTTGAGGCTTTTCTACTATCTTGAAACCCGGTGCAACTGATGGGTAGAATGTGTGTAATATATGACGATTCTCTCCATCTCTGTAGGATCCTTGTATAATGTTACATGTAATGTCTATGCTATTAACTTTGATGATCGTCACAGTTTTATTCCCAGAATGAGTTTTATTAGGTTCTAATACTTTTGTTTCCTTAGAAAACCCCAATAAACTACCAATTGAATGTTCTTTACTAAAATCAATATAATACTTAGACGTAATTTCGGCTTTCATTGTATTGTTATTGCCTTTTATCGTTATATTTTCTTTTCCCATATGTTTTTGTATAACTTCATTTATATTATCAATTTCATAAGCTCCTGTTGGTAAACTGAATTCTTCCAAAGCTGAATACTTTCCTTTATCATCTTTTGTCTTGTAATAATGTATTTTGTTATTAATTCCTTCACTAACGTTTGGAATAGAGTTATATGTTGTTAAATCCAATAATGCGGCTTCCCATAGTCTTCCTTTTTGCAAACGTAGCGCTGGAAACAGAATACTGCGCAAAGTACATGAGTTACCGGTTAATGGCACTGTATACGAGGACATCTTAAAGTTGACTAACACTTTTAGCTAAAAAGTCTAAACATAAATGACCGCAAATGGATGTATCATCAGGTTGTTTTCTTGTATGATTGTAAAAAACATTTTCTGCCGCACGAAAGTATCGTTGAAGTTCTTTCGGTGGTGGAAGGTCTCCAAAACTGTCGAAATAATAAACGGTTTTACCAAGTTTCTTGTAACACACCCAATGAGTGCCTAATCCTTCACTATTATCCAAATTTACAATACCAGTCTCATTTTTCCACATTTTAACCGGTAATTCATCTTTCATAAATACTCCTCTAAAAAATGGGATTTTCAAACAAGAAGCATATGTAATCAGTTCTTAATTGGTTAATTCTTTGTTTTTAATTATTAATTGCTCTTTCTTATTTAATACACACGATACGGTCTTAGGTATAATCCTCCTCCCTTTTTTATCATTGACCATATTGTTGGTTTCTTTTTAGCTTTACCACTGGTAGATCGACGTTTTCTTCTGATATTACCTCCTTGTTTCTTAGCGGGTTTTTTCCCACGCCTTCTTCTCTTTCCTCCTCCAAACGTAGTTTTTGCTTTCATTGCTGCTGTTACTGCTAAAGACGCTGCTTTTTCACCAATACTCGCGTCACTAGATTTTACTCTTTGCCAAGCTTTCTCAGCAAGTGCTCTATCTGCTATTGATCTATTTTTAGTATCACCAAATTTGGAATACGCTATATCGTGCTGTTTACAAGCCTGATCGAGCTTATTTATTCCAGGATCTCCTCTAGCAAGACGTTTCTCTAATTTGGTTCCAGGACCACAATATTGATATCCTCCAGGTAAATGTAATTCCACAGGTAATAAATCAATCGCCTTGTTAACTATAGCTCCAACCGGTTTACTTAATAGAGAAAATGCTGTTGATGCTATTCCCCTTCCTCTCTGTAATCTCTCTCGATTATGACTGATGCGTTTAACCCTCGACATGACTATTTATAGCAAAACCTACAATCAGTAGGTGCATTCTATAAATGTTTTACAATGAATGTTATATCAGTTTTGGTTTCTTGTATTATATACTGTTTAAAATCCATTTATTATATAGAAATGGATTTATTAATTAAATGTAGACATATTAAATAGAAGTAGTAAAAATTGAAATAAGGTGTAATTGAAGATGTTCCAGATGTTTCTCCGCTGGTGATGGTATTGTTGTCTTCGGTAAAATGAATAAACTTTAAATAGTTGTCATGTTTCCTTAGAAACTTGCCACTAAATCGTTGGTAATTGAATAACACATCCCAGTCTAGTTTATCTTTAAAATTGTCAATGTAATTCTCAGAGAGATTTTGATATTTACTTATTACTTCCCAACAGTTATTAAAATTTGATGTCATCTCTACGAGGAAGTCTTCTGAAAACTGTTGTCTTTGTAAAATATGGATCCAGTTAACTCTGTGAAAATAAATTCTTAACATAGTCATTGTAAAGAGGTAATGTATGGAAAGTTGTTCCCAATCCATATATCTATCAAACCGTTGAACAAAACCATCTGTCAACACTCCTTGGGGAAATCTCGGCTCTTGAGATATTAAACTCCACGCAGTAATATTGGATTCCATCATCCTCTCTGTATCGTCTCTCGAAGATGACTGAAGCTTTATCCCTTATCATGGGGGTATTTTAAATTCTTTTTTCTCTTATGTAATCTTCATTGTTTTCTGTTGGTTCATTAATTACATTCACTTTATCTCCCTTTCCTAATGTCTTGACTTTAGAAGGCTCAGACGGTTTATCTCGTTGATTAGGTTTCTCTGGATTGTGTATATTTTTCCAGTCTAAATAATTGTGACTGTCAACATCTGAAGCTGCATCTCTTCCTGAAGCCCGATGGATATAATGGAATAGAGCTGCACCAAACCTTTCCAAATGTTTTTCATATTCCGTAGTCCATTTCTTGTGTACAATATCAAACATTTTCTTATTTACAGCGTCTCCATCCTGCTCACAATCACCTACATTTGATAATTTTAATTTTTTTACATCATAGCTTGTGTCGGTTTCATTCCTTTTGTAAATCGTTAACAATTTTAGAGTAGCTAAATTTACTGCTTCACCATCATAAACGGGATATTGTATATTGCTTAACCTTTTACCGGAAAACCCCCAATGATCTTCGTGTACAGTTGGGGTTCTTTTTTCCATGTACTGTACCGTAACCGCATCAGACGACATAAGCGGATCACCAACATTTTGAATTACTTTTCCTTCAAAATTATAGTTGCCGTCAGGTGTTAACGGAAACCCAGCTCTTTTTTCACTATATCCACATTTTACTCCAAACTCGGAGTACCGTCCAAACTTGTCCACACTCATGATGTAACTGAATCGCTATCGTTTAGGTTCTTATTATATATGTACGTCTACTGAACAATTATTCCTTGTTTTCGCAGTTCATCAACCAAAGCTACCCATTCGTTTTCTAAACCAGTGTGCCCGGCTTCCATAGCTTCATGTAATAACCTCATTCGATCAACTAACTTATTTATATCGTTGTAATATATTATATTAGTTTTATACAAGTTTTTCAATAATCCCCTTCCAGATGTGGTAGGATCAGTTGTTTTTCTCTTTTTATGCAAAACATTTAATTCAGCAGAAGCTAAAGCTCTTCTTTTAATTTGAGCTTTTTTTGATTTCGAGGGGAAAAGACTAGATATAATACTTGTATATTTTACTGACCGATTTCTATGAATAGGTAGGTCTTTGGAATACTTCTTTCTATGTGTATTTGTATACTCTAATATATTTTTAAACAATTGTAAATCCCTTTTAGTATATTTACCAGGATTATTTTTAAAGATGAGTTCAAACAAACCTTTAGTACCTTTATATTTCTTATCTCCAATAACTATATCATCATTTTCGTTTATATCTAACTTGCTATCTCCAATCATTAATCCTTTATCCTCTATTCTAGCTCCATAGGTATGATAATTTCGATTAGCATGTGCGGCGTGTAACATTTTTAACGTATATGTTCTTCCAAGTGTTCCTTTAAACATAATATCAGTGCCTAATTTGCTTAAGTTGGATGGGTTAATATCCTCTTCTTCTGCTCTTGTATCTTCTACACTTGTATCTTCTGTACTTGTATCTTCTGCAATGTCCTTTTCCTTTAAATCCTCTATATCTCCGCTTTCTTCATACTCGTCGCTTTCTTCAGATATTTGTAACTGACCAAAACTTTCATCATTCTGAAATTCTTCTTCATATTTTGAAATTGGTAGCATTTTGTCTCCTTCGAAGCGAATTGAAGGTTTTTCCATATTTTGTGCTAATCGCTTTAAAGGTTCAGTAACAGGTTTGAATGTCGTTTCTAAAAATTGCTCTCTTTCATTTATACCTGATTTTAAAGCTCGGTTCTTTTGTCTAATAGAATCACTAAGTGATTTTATTTCCTTTAATAGCTTTTCCTGGTTAACCATCTTCACACCTTGACGACTTGTACAGTAATACCGCTAATCAGTGTATTTAAACAAATTTATCAAAACCTATTCTATAACGACCATCTTTTATAGCTTGATCTTTCATAATAACCAAAAATCCATACTTTTCCGCCCATGCTTTTCCACAAAGCTCTTTAAACTTTTCAAATGGCATATCCGCATTCACATGATCGTTATATATATGTTTTAGGTTAGTATCATCTTGTTTGAATACAATTAGAATATTTGCATTATCTCAGATAAGTTGTTTTGGGATTTTGCTATAAGTTTGTCCTATATATATGCTGTCGATGTTATTATGTCTTCCCATGGCAAAGTAGTTTCTAATAGTATCCTGATTTTCACAAGATACATCGTCAAATATAAATACAGAATACGGTTTCGCTTCGTTTGGTTGCATAATACTATCACTAGCGTTAAATTTGTAAAAATTAACATCAGACACATCAGATAGGATTTTATCCAGCAATTGATACTTTGGTTGATGTAGAGACTTTGAAAAAATATATAGGTTATTAAACCTTAATCCCTGCGGATTAGTGATCAAATTAAAGACAACATTGGTCTTTCCGCAGTTTGAGGGGCCACTTACTATACATCGAACAGTGTTTGGAAGTAAACTACCGTGTTTACCATTGTTGATTTTAACGTTATCCACAGTTAAATCATCTATGTTATTAATATTAAATCGATCTTTATGGTGAATAATCTCCATCCTGCTCAAAGGTTAACGATGAAATGAGTTGCTTGCATTAAACCAAGTCCTTTATAGGTATCCATGAATCCTCAGTTTTGTTAAACCCTAACCACCGCACTTTAACTGCGTCCTTTTTTCTTTGTAACACTTTTTCAACAAGATATACATCACCTACTGTTGACTTTAACATTTCATGTCCATAAAATGCACCTTGCAACAAATCTCCTTTGTTATCTTTTAAGATATACGTTTCAGGTACAGTCGGTTGCACTTTATACACTGTAAAAACTTCATTCGTCCAATTGGGAAGGTATTTCTTGGTAAACACTCCCTTATATTTACTAATCCGTACTTTATCACTTACATTAAATTTTCTTGGCTGCATTTTTTCTACTTTAGGCTTTGTATTTTTCTTTATGCGTTTTAATACATCTTTTGCATTTCTTCTATTTACTTTGTTAGGTTTCATACCGATAGTTCTATGAAACCTGTTGTTATAATCATTTATTAATTGTGGTAAAACATCATACCATACGTAAGAACCTCTTTTTGAAAATTGTTTAAACAGTGCTCCTTTTAAAGTTCTATTGAATCTTTCTACAATAGCTGCTTTTTTCTCTGAATTTGTAGAATAATGATTTATTTTATATTTATTCATTAACTGTGCAAAGTTTGTATTAAAGTATTCTGTTCCATCATCAGTTTGTAAATGTTTAATTTTGTTTTTATCTCTTTTTATGGCTATTTCCATAGCTTCTGTTACGCTTTTACCAGTCTTGTCCTTTAGAGGCAAAGCGTCTGCAACTTTTGTAAAACAATTAATAATTGTGAGTATATATTTGAATCCTTTGTTTATTCTGCTATGCGGTCGCATTTCAATTAAATCCGCTTGATATAGATCATTTATCCCTTTTATAACAGTATTTCTTCTTGGAAACTTTATTCTTGCAGGTTTGTGTAGTTCATTAATAATCTTCTCCTTCAGGTCTGACATGATGGTTTCACGAAGGCAGCTGATATGGTATTAAATATTCTTTGGTATAAATCTGCTTATATATATATATAGTTCAAGGTCATTCAAAACTTGTGTAAAAAAAGGGGAAACACAGCTTAACATTGCTGTGTTTCCCCTTTTTTTACGGAAAGGAAAAGGATAAAGGATCTAGGACGATGAAAAGGTTACTCGTCAATAGGGTTGAGGGAGTAGTGGCCGAATGGCAATGTGTTGATTTTGTCTGGAAGGGTTTGTCTTTTGTCGTCATTACAGGATAGCGCCTTTTTAACTTCAGTCACGCTGTACAGCTGATGGTTAAAACTTCTGATGGTGTTGAATTTAGCTGTAATGATGTTATCCTCAAATAAGCATTGCTTGTAGTGTTCAAAATGCACTTTCTTCTTTAAATATAAACTCTTTACACCTTTAGCTTTCTTAATATAGCTATTCTTCTTTTCTTCTTCTTCTTCTTTTTCATTATAGAGTTTCAAAGAATATAGTTTAGACATCAGTGCAACAATCTCTTCAAGTAGAACATCATTAGCCTCATCCTTGAATTTGCCTAGTACTTTTTTGTGTCTGCCATTGTCGTAGTTTGGATGATCTTTTGGATAATCGGAGAAATCAAAGTCGTTCTTGTAAATAAATGTACGTAAGTCTTTATACATGTCCAATGTTACTATGCGATATATGAAAGCGTCAGTGTCCATATATGTAATAGATATATTTTCTCTTCCGTAGAACGCCACCATTTTGTTGTAGTGAAAGTCGTACATGTGTGTTTTTGAGCTGTCCAAGATTGACATGCCTTTATACAAAGGACGATCCATCTTCACACTCGTCTTCTTCATGGACACTGCTACAAGTTTTTCATTAATAATTATAGATGTTCCAAAATTTGGCTGCTGTACTAGTTTCTGTAATTTTTTTGCGTCGGTAACAAGTTTAACATTTTTATGTCTTCTTTTGTTTTCCAATGTTTTTCCAAATATCGCATTATTCATTAATTTAAAGAAATCTTTTTGAAAGTCTGATGTAGCTGCTGCTCTTCTGATGGTATTTGAATCAATGTAGGGTTTCAACCAGCATGATTGAGAAAATTCCAAAACTCTATTAATTTTTGTTAGACGCAGTCCTAATTCGATAGCTTGTTGAACCACCCAAAAGTGAGCCACGTAGCGTTGTTTATTATTTAATGTCATCATTAATTTGGGGTGTTTTCCAATTGGTGAAATTTCTGTTTTAGCAAGAAGTGGAAGGTCATAATGAAGATCATGTAAATTTTCTGGGTATTCAAAATCGCAATCCAAAATATATCCAGTGTCACCATGTTTCGGAATTTGTAAAATATCTCCAATAGAGTCGGGATTAATCCATTTAAAGTTATCAAAAGGAAGTGGGTTTGACATTGCCCATCCGTACAGGTTATTTGCATCGAAATATCCTAAATAGGTTGACGGTTTGGTTTCATCGTAATCGGGAAGGTATTTGTTGTTGGCTTTAACATGTCTGGTAACACTTTGGGTCAATCCGCCTCTTACTCCAGCTTCAACCATTAAAACCATGTCAATGTCTGTTAAAAGTTGGAGTTTGCATTTTGTTTCTTTTAACATGGCTTGCCAAGCTAATCCTGGTGAAGTATACGAATGTAGAGGGTCCAAACCGTATGCAGCAAAACAGGTGTTTCGGAATTCTTCCATTACATCACAAAGAAGAGTTACATCTAGTTTGACATAAAAGTCCGAGTAATCTCCTAAGGTCTTCATATCTAACTCGTTCCATACTCGACGTGCGTGTTGATAGTCCTCAAGTGATATTTCCGAATCATTAAGTTTGTTTTTGAAGTGTTCTGGTGGAGGTAGCGATGTTTCATCAAATCTATGCAGTCCATCGATGTAATCATAGGGGAAGACTCCTTTTCGAAGAACCAAATCCATTTTACTATTGGGTACGATTTTGCTTGTTTCTATCAAATCTGTTCTTCTTAGATTTTCAGATAATTTCATGAGGCTTGAAGGCATAAATCTAAATGAATCAACAAACCTTAATTTAATTTTACCCACCTTTTTTGAAAAGCTTATAAATTTTTCCATTGTCGTAGCCAAAACGTCTATTGCTCCATTATCTCTTCCTAGTTCGGGGATTATAAAGTGCGAATCATAACCACTCAGATTGTGCAGAACTACGGGGATGAAATATGGCAGTTTGTAGTTCAAGTTGCAAGCGTTACAGGCTGCACCTCTGTACGCTCCCGTAAGATGATCGTGGTCACGAACTTTAACGTTATCCAGTGTAAAGGTGTTATTACACAGATAACACGTTGTTATTGAATCATAATGTTGAAGCTCTTCTTCTTCCATAGGTGACATGGGTACCTTTGTTCCATACAGTTCTTCTACCTTTGCAGCTATGTCATACAGATCATCGACAAAGTATTTGGCTGCTTCTTCACCGTGATAAATCTTTGGAGAAGATGATAGTCCATATTTTTGAAGATGGTCTTCACTCAACGTGGATTTAATTAGTATGCAATAACTGTTTGGTGAATGAAGTTGGTATTTGCTTCTTCTTGTAACGTCCTCTTCTTGTTGTTCAAGTGGATGTAAAGAAGACTCGAAATCAGCGTAAACAGCAACAGGTACACGGTATTGTTGTATTACTTTGTCAAATTTTATCTGCGCTCTGCTAGGATGCGGCAATTTAATTCTTACTTCATAGTTTCCATTACATAATCGCTGGTGTTCTACTAGCCAATCTGACCCTCCCCTTCTTAGTTCTTTGTTCACGTGACAAAAACATCTTTTGCATATTGTCATTTTTTTTTCATGATTGGATAATTGTTTAGAAACAAGACTTTCAAATTTTTTGATATACACAAAGTGTGAAATATCGCCTTTAGTAATCAATAACAAATCGGTATGATCTCTGCGCTCATTTGGTGTTATACGTAAGGGGTACACATTGTTTGACGAATCCAATCCGAATAGGTTGACAGAAGCTGAAGGATTTTGTTTTTCAAATTTTGAAACGTCTGTTATAGCAACAGGGTAAGTTATCCCTTGAAAATTATATCTATGTTGTACTTCTTCATAATGGTGACTTGGTCTTACCGGATGGTCTGTTACATATTTGGCCAACATAGCATACTTAAAACACTCAGTATCTTGATTGTGTACGTTGACGCAGGATAAGGTATTTCTAATCTTTGTTGGTAGAGGGATGTAGCTACTTCCTCGAATTCCATAGCCGTGTTTGTGTACTCTTAAGTCTAGCCCTGTGATGCTTAACAAACTCCATCCAGAGCCTCTTCCTTCATGTTCTTGTATTTTCACCATTAGCTCATCAAAACATTCAGATACAGTTGAATCAATATCTGACGAGAACATAATAGTTCGGTTTTTTGTTAAGAAACCTCTCGGTGAGGTTTCATTTTGAATGTTTGTAAATAAAGTATCCAGTAATAGTCCAAATTTAATAAAATTTAATCTTTTTAATTCATTTTTCAGAGTTTTACTAACCAATCCTTTTGCGTTATTTAAAAATTCTTCAAGTTTCAATTTTGTATTGTCAATTTTAAAGTGGGTTACAACATTACCCGAAAGTGCTCGGGCGTGTAGTTCCACATTTACTGATGGTCCAGGCGCATAATGAATGAAACTTGGTCTTGAAACTTCATTTTCTTCTTTTTCTTCATTTTCTTCTTTTTCTTCGTTGTGTTCTTCTTCATTTTGTTCTTCTTGATGTTTTGCTAATTGTTGGTCGATTGAATCTAATTCTTCTTCATTTGGTTCTTCTGTATTTGTATTGGTGTTATGTTTCAATTCTTTATGAATGGTTAAAAGCCATTCATCTCTGAAAGAAGCTTTACAAATATCGCAGCGATTCATAATGTAGGCGTGCTCTTCACAAGGGTCAACGCAATAATGAAAAAACACTGCAAATGCACCTCTATTTATACCCTAGAAAAAGTGGTGGGGGTACGTTTTAGGTTAAGTTTAAGTTTGTAGCTGGAGGCTACAAAATTCTGTATTTGGGTCAAGGACATTGAGCATATTTGCCAAAACGGGGAATAGAGCAGTAAATGATTTCATTTTAAACCATAAACTGATCTATTCCCCGCTTTGTATTTAACAAGGACAATTTTCTAGCAACAGGAAAATTTAATATATTTTAAACTGGTAAATATTTTCTGTCTTGTAACTGGGTCAAGGTTATACAACGATATTACCAAAACGGGGAATAGAGCAGTAAGTAGTTCTCACTTTGACTACAAACTGATCTATTCCCCGCTCTGTATTTAAAGTTTGACAGTTGAATAGAAAAAAACAACACTTAATCAGACTCATTTGATGAATCGTAATCAGTTGTATCAGAAGCATCGGAAAGAAATAGTCGTCGACGAATATGATATACCCCTCGTGCGCTATCTAAACTACTACTACTAGTGGTTGGAGTTTCATCATGTATTTCTTCAGAACAGAGAAGATGCAGATAGATTCTATAGGTTTCAGATTCCACGTCACTTAACGGTTCAATTTGTTCCATATATCCTGCTTCAAGATCATCACTGTCCATATCACTTAATAATTCAAGATCTTCCATTGCATCCATATTACTTAATAATTCAACATCTCCCAATTCGTCTTCATTTTCATCCTCACTTTCAATCACAATATGTTTTATATTTCCCACAATTGATTTTGCAGAAGGAAATATATTATCCTTTGGTGACATAGCTGCTATATATCCTAGTGCTAACACAAGTAGCAGAATGAGATAAGCACTGATGAAAACCCTCTTTTATACCCCCCGATTTAAGTGGTGGGGGTAATTAGTGATAGGGATGGGGTATTATTGTAACAATATATGAACAATTTAATACTAACAGAGTATAAAGTTTTGTAAGTGGGTCAAGGCCACCTTAAACTATTACCAGAACGGGGAATAGAGCAGTAAGTGATTCTCACTTTGACCACAAACTGATCTATTCCCCGTTCTGTCTTCCCCTGTTCAGTATTTCCAAAGACTCTTAGTTAGTTGAAGAAAGTTTTTCAATTTCTATTGCTAGCAATTCTTCAGGCAGTTGAAATGAAGTATTTTGTGACAACATTTCCAACATTTCAATGTATTTTATGGCGTGTGTTATAATAGAAAGTCTTGAAGCTTTTGGTTCAAGAAAAGGTACTTTTGTTCGTAATAAATTATAGGCTTCATTCAATATTGCAATCCTTCTTCTCTCTCTAGCACACCTTCTTTTCTCTCTATCATTCTCCTCCTTGCCTTTAGCATCTAAGTTAGACGATCCTCCTGGGCTATCCATAGTTGAATAATAACTATACCCTGAAGCCGACTGCCTTATATCTGTTTACCCCCACCCTTTTACCCCCACCCTTTTACAATGAATATAGCTGGTTCGATGTCTTGTTCGGGAAAAGTCGCTAACTTAACGTGTAGTGTAATAAAGACACAAGACAAACCCCTATTGCAATAATCGGTAAATTTCTCTCTTCAAAAGGATTGGTGATGACCTCTAGCCTATGTGACCCTAGTTTTATTGTAGGAAATAAATATATCTTCCAATATCTTACCAAACAAAAATTTTCTAAGTCCCGAAACCCGCGCCTATCTAGGTCAAGGTCGTTTTAAGATTATAAAAAAAAAGTGTGGACAACCTATTTACCTTCTGCAGCATGCTACAGAATTTAAATAGGTTGTCCACACTTTTTTTTTAATTTGGAAAAGAAACAAATATTTACTTAAATTTGGAAGATAGGTTTTTGAACTTTGATTTTACGGTAATGATTTCCACACAGTGACTCCCTTTTCGTTTCGAATTAAATAGTCTCGTCTGGTAGGGTTTTCAGGGTGGAACATACCGTTAGGTAATGCTAAATAGAACAGTTGGTCTGCGCATTTTAGAATCACCTTTAGAAAACCTTTCTTTTTAACAAAAAAGTAACGTTCGTTTTTACGAAGCCTATTAATTCGAAGTTTTTTGGGGTTCACTGTTGATATTGGTGAAGATCGAGAAACGCTAGTCTTATGTTTCAGTTTTAAATGATACCCGCATATTTCCTCATTTGAAACACAAGACCTGTGACAGCGTTCACCTTTCTTCGGACCTTTTTTGAAGATATATATACATTGACATTTTAATTGTTTTAAATTCTCAGAAGGAGATTGCGGGTTATTAAAAATTACAGACGGACGTGTAGAAGAGCCTGATGTAGAAGGTGGGTTCTCATCTCTGATTGGCTTCGGCTCCAGTGGAAGAATGTCTGCCAGCGCCTGCTGAAGAATGGAAGGAGCTGGTGAAGCCAGAGATGAAGTAAGTGGTAATTGTCCAACCTTCCTCGGCGATGTAGATAATTTGGAAGAACTTGAACTAGCCGGAGAAGGTGGGCGAGAAGTAGCCGGAGAGGATGAAGAAGATGACGATGAAGACGATGAAGAAGATGAAGACGATGAAGAAGATGAAGAAGCAGACGGGGGAGCAACAGGGTTTGCTTGAAGTGGTGGCGATACGTCAAGAGCTGGCATCGAACGTGGTGCTGGCTCCGCAGGAACAACGCATGCCAGCATCAACGCCTGCCGAAGGATGGAAGGAGCTGGCGGAGCAGATGGAGAATGTTCAACCTTCCTCGGTGAAGATTGTTTCCTACGGCTGGACATGTCGGAAACTGAACTGCGCTCGGAAAGTGTAAGCAGCAGAATGATTTTACCACTGGTGGAAGCCCTCCAATATACCCGTTTTACGAGGGGGGGGGTTGTTAGTGATAGGGAAGGGGTATTATTGTAAGAGTAAATGTTTTTACCAAACAATATCTTTCTCTAAGTCCCGAAGTGGGTCAAGGTCATCTGAACTTGTTGCCAAAACGGGGAATAGAGCAGTAAGTGATTCTCACTTGGACCACAAACTGCTCTATTCCCCGCTCTGTATTAGGAGAAGAGGACTAGTTTAAAGCTCGCAATTATAGGCAATAAACCTGATAACGGAACACTTACCTCTCCCCCGAAAAATTATTCACCCAACAAACAAACGATATGGTCAGTTTACAACAGTCGCGCACTCTGAAACCGCAAGGACGTTCATCACTGTGTAGGCGCCAGAGTACTACGAACCGAAGTACAATAATACCTGACCAAGGTCCCCTTAAGTTTATTTCCCCGAAGATGTATCCCCCCAAGATAAGCAAAATGGTCAGTTAACAACAGTCGCGCACTCTGAAACCGCAAGGACGTTCATCACTGTGTAGGCGTCAGAGTTTTGCGAACCGAAGTACAATAATACCTGACCAAGGTCCCCTTAAGTTTATTTCCCCGAAGATGTATCCCCCAAGATAAGCAATATGGCCAGTTTACAACAGTCGCGTACTCTGAAACCGCAAGGACGTTCATCACTGTGTAGGCGCCAGAGTACTACGAACCGAAGTACAATAATCACCTGACCAAGATCCCCTTAAATTTTACAGATATTTAAACAAGATTCCCTTAAATTTTACAAATATTTAATTAAGATCCCTTTAGATTTAACCAAGATAAGCAAACTAACTGAATCTGTTTCTCGTGAGTGAGGGCTAAGATAGGTAAAAAAGTCATCCGGTTTTCATGCCGTAATGACTCAAGGTCGGTTTTCGTGCCGTACCTTTTTGTAAGGGGTTAGGAAAGGTGTTTATTTGAGAAACATAATCCCCCCTGAGATATTTAAAGACATAAGGTCGGTTTTCGTGCCATACCTTTTTGAATGGGAGCGTGAAAGACAAGTACATATTTCATTAGTAAATAAAAACACTTCAAAGACACTTTAAAACCAACACCAAACTAACTACAGTTAAACTAACTACATTTACTAGCAGCAAACTACAAGCGTTATTCTAACATGCTTAATAATAAACAGACATGCCTTAAGCTAAGGTAGCATCTCTAATATACAGTGGTACCAACTCTATACTAGAGATACTATTACGGACAGCGCGGGCAAACAGCTAGCTAGGCTGTCGGCCTGCGACTGCGAACCCTCTGCGGGCTGCTCCCGCTTTTATAGGAATATATCATGGGGGGGGGGGCAAGGACTTCGACAGTAGTTTGTTCCAACACTGTATCACATACCCTCAATTGCTCCAAGTCCGGTAACTAGGTCAAGGACACGTTAAAATATTTTGTAAAATAGCAAAGGTGTTACCTTTGCTATTTTACTTTGGAAGCAAGCTGTACTACGTTTAAACAAGGGAGACTATTATCCGTTTTACATAAAACTCCTTGCACGATCTTTTGATAAAATGGAAAAGATTAATGCCGGAGGGCGATTCCCATTCCACCAAAATACAATGCATATCATTTCTATGCAACGGTCTCAGCTCTATTTTTACTTTTAATTTAATGCCTCGGAACTCATAAGTAAGGATGGACAGAAAGGCTTCTGAAATAGCAAGCTCGGAAGGAACAAGCCAAGTGTTTACACCTACAGCTTCCATAGCGATATGATGATTTTTACCACGCTGTTGCAGTATATAAAACATTTCCCCCTCCAGTTTTTATTTTTAATACAACATTTTTGTGTCAACCTTGTCCGCATGAAATATCTCTAAGTCCACATTTCTTCCAATATTTGATCAAACGACGGTTTTTCTAAGTCCCGTCAGTAGGTCAAGGTCATCTGACATAATGCCAAAGCGGGGAATAGAGCACAACATACTGCTCTATTCCCCGCTCTGTATTGGGGAAGGTGACAAAAGACAACAAACAAGAGACTGATTTTAAACAAGAGACTGATTTTAACGTTTCTCATGGGTGAGATAGGTGGTGTCAACCGGTTTGCATGGCCGTATTGATCTTATTGACAAGGCCGGTTTTCAGGGCCGAACCTTATTGTCAGGGGGTTAGGAAAAGGATGAGAAACAAGATACATTTCTTTGAAAATAAAGACTTTACCATCAACTATGTAAAAGAAACAAATTAATCAGTTAACGTTACTTTTATAAGAACAGCCGAGGTCGGTTTTGCAAAGGTCAACAGTATCACTGAAACCCGGTGGGACGTAGACCCAAACACCCGGCGTCAGGCTGCTGCGAACCCAAGTTTTGACCAAGGTTGTTGAGGGACCTGTAGGGCCGGGAGTACATATGTTATTAGTAAATAAAACACTTCAAACCAATACCAAACACTAACATATATATTAGACTAACTACATTACCTAGCAGCAAACTACAAGCGTTATCTAACATGCTTAAACAAACTAACTAAACATGCAAGGGCGCGGATCTCTTAATTGCGCGTCGGGCCCAACGCACACTTAACAGACCTACGCTGCAGCAGGCACTGCAACCCAGTGGGACGTTCATCGCAACGGGCGGCAGGCTACTGCGAAGAGACGCTCGAAATCTCGGGTTATATAGACGGAGAATGGGAAATCGGGATATTAAGGGGAAAGCGGGATAAGGGATAACCCTGCTTCGTTGCGGGATTTTATCCCGCACTTCCAAGAACATTTTTCCCTCGACCTTGACCTTGACCTTGAACATGACCCAAATGGGGGGGGTGCTCGAGGGGTGGGTGCTGCTCGGGGGGGGCTTGGGGGGGGGTGCTCATGCTCGGGGAAGGGGGGGGGATTGACGTAACCGGTTCTAAACCAGTCCTCAGCTTTCTACCCATGTATGGATAGGGCAAGGTTTCACTTTACGACCTGCTTCACTCTGTCTGCCACCTCATTCCAGCTTTGGTTTGCAACCAGTACACACGTGCTCTATCCAACTCTATCTTATCCATTTTCTCTTCCATCCTATTTACACCATGTCTTCTCCTCTGACTCCCGAAAAACTCCAGCGCTTAAAGGAATCTTTGAAGAGGTCGACGGAAAGAAGGAGCGGGTTTAAGAGACCTTCAACTTTGAAGTCTCTCAAACGGAATCTCCGTGGCCATCCGCTGTATTTTGAACAACGACCCTCGACTCAGCCTCGGCCTTCTACATCGGCTCAGCCTCGGCCTTCTACGTCCACAGCTCGACCTTCAACTCCACCACTAACTGTAGATGAGGTGATGGAGCGGACAAGAGTGATGGGGATCGATGATTTGGTGACGCCGATCGACACCTCCAAGGCCGAGTTCCGGAATCTGAAGCGGTTGACGGAGTACAAGTTTGTGGCTAGGAACGGGGACCACGTGTTCCTCTTCCAACACACCGACTACTACGTCAAGGTGCATCTGCCGCAGACTTGTCCACCACCACCCCCTCTGATACCCGACACCCAGGAGTTGTACTTTATGAGACAAGATGGGAGGGTAAAGTGGGTTTTAAAAAATAAAGTTTAAACCGAGCAGCGATCCCTAGACCAACCATTCCTAACCAAACCATCCCTCAGCACGCAAACGGTCCTTTTCAGGACCACCCTAAGCATTTCAAGTTAGGGACTTGGCCTGTACATAGGCAGGAGACTGTTAGTCTTATGTTTGTGTGCAGCCCACTTTGTGAAAATTTCTAAGTCCCAAAGTCCTTGAACTTGACCTTGACCTTGAACATGACCCATGTTGGGGGGGGGGTACAAAGTTTTCCCAAAGTATGTCATGTGGGTACTCAAATTACGCGAATTGATCAGACGAACAAGGAGGTGCAAACAGAATTTTGATCCGGCCAAGGGTATAGTAGCAGAAGCGAAAAAACTACAAAGTTTGTCCAAAGTATGTCATGTGGGTACTCAAATTACGCGAATTGATCAGACGAACAAGATGGTGCAAACAGAATTCAGATCCGACCAACGGTATAGCAGAAATAGCGAAAAAACCAATGTTTTCAAGGTTACATACTAATAGCTTCTTTATTATTGGGTTAAAGTATAGCGAGTGGGTACTCAAATTACGCGGGTTAATCAGACGAACAAGATGGTGCAAACAGAATTCAGATCTGACCATTGGTATAGCAGAAATAGCGAAAAAAAAACAATGTTTTCAAGGTTACATACTAATAACTTCTTTATTATTGGGTTAAAGTATAGCGAGTGGGTACTCAAATTACGCGGGTTAATCAGACGAACAAGATGGTGCGAATAGAATTCAGATCGGACTGAGAGTAGGGAAGAAATAGCGCGAAAACAACACTTTCAAGGCCTGACATAAATAAATACTTTGTTTATGGATTAAACTACGACAAGTTATTTATAGTTTAAAGTATACCAAGGTAACGTTGTGGTGCGGGTAGGTCAGGTGGGTATCATACACGCTAGCGCTATATCATTATACTTCAAGCTCTTGCAGGATTAACATCTACCTATAGAGTTTATGTTATTCTAAAGATGTCACAGTTTTACAGAAATATGACGAAGGTGTCCTTCAACAGTCCGCCTGCCACCACCTTCTACTTCTCCGACTGTGAAGATAGAAGGTCTACGCTGTTAGTGGATTGTGAGCGATTTCGCCGTAGAATACTCCAGGCTGAAACATTCTTAGCAAGTTGTCTGCTACGCAAGATGCATCATATGAGTACATGCAATAAATTAGATCACAGTGACTGTTATGATTGCGTAAAAACAGTGTCGAGCAAGAATTGTTAATGTTTTCAGTTACGGAGCTCCGATCCTCACAGAGTCAGAGCTAGACCCTAACTAATGCATGTCCCGTAGTTATTGTGCGATGTGAAAACTTGGTGGGGGAAACTGGTGTGGTGGGGGGTAAAGGCGAGTGTCTATCCTACATGCTTGTATCACTTCAGTATACCTGCGGCTCTTGCATAGTTCACATGGATTCGCAAATACAAGGCACTACTGTTTCTTCCACATGTTCTTCTTTTAATATTGAGCAAGCTGACAATACAAATGATGAAATACAAGTACATGAAGTTTCTAGCACAATATCTTCTGATGCAGAAGCAATAATGGCATCCCTAATAGGGTTTGACTAATGATGGTGGATGTAGTAGCAACCATCTGCCTCGCACCAGCTGCCACCTGCCGCCTGCCATCTGCCGTCCGCCATCTGCTCCGCCCCACCACACTTTTACCCCCACCATTTTGTTTGATACCAAAACGCTAGCTAGCGAATAGTCAGTACACCTCCGGCTCTTGACCAGTGTACATCGAGCTCTCTGTTAAAATGTCCATCAAAATTAGGTGTATTCATTATGACTCTATTCATCTGGCGACTTTCCAAGACCTCGAGGTTTTTAATGAAGAGTTAAGACTTCTCATTGCGTCCGGTTACGATTTATCTTTGGAACTTTACGCATCAAAAAACAACATGGACTCTGCGCAGGAATCGAAGTATCTACCGTCTTTCATCAGAAAGCGAAGTGATGGCCGCAACTCGTCCGGATCAACAACATCGATGACAACGAACAACGGGGAACTATTGTAAACATGAATTATTGTAAATAAAATAAAGTAATATTTGTAATAGTACTACCTCGCACTCGTATCGTCCGATTGCTTCATTCGATTGTTTCATTCGATATTTCTTATCGATTAAACTATCGAATCACAATCAGATTTTACGCGTGCGAGGTAGTACTTTTTTAAAATTACCTCCTCGTGACCTTGAACTTTAAACTTTCACTCATTACGTCACGAAACCGCCTACGTCACTGGCTCAGCCTCAGATGACGTCTTTCATGACGCAGCGCTTCCGGTCACGTGACCGGAAGCCATAAATCAAGTGAGCCAAAAGTCCCCTTTCCACACTACTATTGATGAAGGCCTAATCTTCATTAAACTCTACACATTTTCAAACACTTCTTCTAGTTTCACCTCCATGATGTTGTAGATCAAATTAATTAAAATATAATACCTTCAGGAGTCACTACACTCTCTGTCAAGTTACCTTCAAAAAGCGTGCCGTCATATTTGGTATTTTGTCCTGTTGTGGTGTCAACTTGTTGGTGGGACGGTGTCATTCGATGTACAAAGCGGCTTGTTTTCAACACTATTTCCAAAGCCATATCAATGCCTACTATGTAGTCATGGGCCATATTAAAAGGGATTTTCATTTAACTCAGATCATAACTTTGCTTCGAGATAAATGGGCATAGTTAAAAACTGGTTTGATGAAAATGTTTTAACGATGAATGTAACCAAAACCAAATGTATGCCAATAGCGCCGCGCCCTGCTAGCGAGCCGCCCGCAGAACTCAGGCTGGCGTTGCATAGGCCTACATGCAACGGCACGACCACCACCACTTGTCAGTGTTCCGAAATAGAAAGAGTTGACCACTATAAATATCTTGGGGTTATTTTAGATCCAAAATTAAAATGGGAGTATCAAATAAACTACTTAAAATCTAAAGTTAGAAAAATGATTTATGTCTTTAATCAGTTGAGTGAAATATTAAATAGAAATGAAATCCGGACCATTTATTTTGCTTATGTTCAATCTCTTCTACAATATGGAATTATATCATGGGGTGGTGTCGGATTATCACTTTTAAATTCATTATTTGTTGTACAAAAATCAATTATTAAAGCTGTATTCAAAAAGCATAAACGCTATCCCACAAATCTGTTATTTTCCGAATCAAAATTACTTACAGTAAGGTACAAAAGTACTTACTTTAAGTAATTAATTATACATTAAAACACTGATGGTTTATACATACACCCATAAAGAATTAGTCATAACTCCCGTGGGACACAACTATAGGACAAGGAACTCCGTTAACGTTGGCCTGCAGGTGCCCCGAGCAGTTAGATAAGTCAGTCACTCCAACTCATATTTTATTGCAAACTTCATCTACAGGAACATTCCTCCTGCGATTAGGGACCTGCAGGTCACAACTAAAATTTACAAAAGGGTAGTCCTTAACTGGCTGTTGGAGATCGGTTCTGAGCATGCTGAGTCCCTCATCCGTTCTGAGTACTACAATGACTAACTTTACATCACCAACTGGTCACTGAATATAAAGCTAACAATACCGTTTACTTCTACTTTTACCGTCTACTTCTACTTCTACTTCTCTCCCGTCATTGCCTATTATCTTTGTATTATATCAAATGTCATTTTATTTTTACTTATTTTTAAATCAGTGTTTGATATTTAAATGCAAAACGAATCTTAATTTTTTTTCTTGATTACTATACATACAACTGCCGATATTGTTCGATTTTTATTTTTTATTTGTGTTTGTAGCCTATTTAATCATCAAAATGTAATTGTAATTGTTTTAGCAATAATACGATGTTTTTTGATATTTTTTAAGTGCACTGAATTTGAGGCAGAACTCGTTCTCACGCACAGGCCGATGGGCCTATGTGAGAATTTTTTTTCCCGCAATATTGTTTGTGTACATAATGTTGTATTTGTTTTTATTTGGAAATAAATTTGATTTGATTTTATTTGAAATAATAAAATTGCATATAAAATATGTCTTAAGATTATAAAGTTAAGTTTAACATCATGATTCGCCTAAAATGCGACAAGATATTAACATATTAATTTAAAGACTTCAAATATCACGGTTTTTCATTTAATGAAATGGGAGATTTGACACTGTCCCACCCAAAAAATCTATATTATAGAGGTCTCGCCTGGAGTAAAAAACTGCAGCCTGCATGCTGACCACCATTTTGACCCTCTGTCAACTATGCTCCCATGGCAACAGCCAATCAAATACTCTCTTCACAAATTATGTTAGTCATTATTTGTCTTTGGTCACATGTTTTGTTTAAAAAATTACCTCCAGAATGAACCATTATGTGTGGTAGCCTTTGATGGTAAGTATAAGCCGGCTGAAATAACTTTCTTTGTTACCTTGAGTTTGAAAATGAATCGACAATATCATTGTAGTCTAAATTTTGTTATTGTCATCTCAAATTCGATTGATGCAACATTTCTCAACCGTATGCCTTAGTCATTATTGATATTGTGTAAAAAATCTTTTTAATGCTATGCGAATGTTCCGGTAAACTTGGAAGTCCGTAAGTTGGACGTAGTAATAGTGGCGCAGGCCTGATTTGTAGTTCGTGGCTTGCCGCCCTCTCTCTGTAGCGTAATCGTCTTGTCGCTAGTACGGATGAATGACAACTGCATTATGAATGTTTTGAGGAACTGCAGTGTGAGGGACTGCAAGCGTAATACATTAGTCCCTGATTACTACCTTTACCTTTAAAAGGGCGTCACACCGTCATTGTCATACGTTTTCGTCAACATTTTCCCCGTTTCAACATTTCTTTTGTAAACAACTTATTAATTTTCTCTAAATTTGCCGCCCCTAAAAACTTGCCACCCTGGGCTACAGCCCCTATAGCCCCCCCCCCTAAATCCACCACTGCTTTGAAATAGAAAACAAAAGGTAGTTTTAAATAACTTGTGATCAGAGTACCTGACCACGATAGCTGGTGTACCGCAAGGTTCGGTGTTAAGCCCTTTCCTGTTTTTGGTATTTATTAACGATCTAAATTGTAATGTTTCTGCTTTTCCTGTACTTTATGCAAACGATACAACTTTATTGTGTTCTAACCGAGACTTAGCCTACACAAAAAAAATGCTTACTATTGCTATGAATGAATAAAGCATGCTATGGACTTGCTATGAATGAACAATGGTTTACTAGTAACAACTTATTAATTAATGAATAAAAAACAGAGCTAGTCTGCTTTTCTCTGAACAATAGTAATTTCAATGAAGATAGCCTTACTAATGCAAAACTTTTAGTTATGTATATTGATAGTAAATTAAGTTGGGAACCTCACATATCATTTGTAATTAGGAGACTGTCTCGTGTTATTTACTTAATGAGAAAACTCAAAACATGTGTCAGCACTGAAGTTCTTGTCACGGTATATTATGGATTATTTCACTCAGTAATTAGGTATGGTGTCAGATTATAGGGTAATACCTCTCATAGTCAAAGAGTGTTTGTATGGCAAAAAAGTATGGCAAAAAAGTAAGGCCTTGAGAATATTGGATAACTTGGCTCCCCGTGAGTATTGTCGAACTAGTTTTAAGAATCATAAAATTTTAACCTTGCCGTCCATGTTTATTTTAAGTAATTTACTACATGTTAGAGATAATATCACTGGATTTGAACAACAATCTTTTAACCATAGTTATAATACCAGACAAAGGGAAAATCTCATCACTCCTCATGTTAGATTGACAAAAACTTTGAAAATTCATTTTTATTTGCAGTTAAAACTTTTTAATAAGTTACCAACACCTGTTAGAATGTTAAGTACAAGTAGATACAAGAATGTTGTTTCTATGTGGCTTAAACAAATGTCTTTTTACTCTGTAGATGAATATTTTAATTTTTATTTTGTAGATGGACCAATAATGTAACTGTCATCCCATGCTGATCTTGAAATTTAAACATGTATAAATGTGACCTGTCCCTATTGCATTGTACTATATGTTTAATGGCATTAATAAAGTCTTATTGAGTCTTAATAAAGTCTTATTGAGTCCCAGTTGCGTGGGTGGTAAATTGTATGCCGTGTAAGCATTGTATGCTGTGGGGAAGGGAGACATACCTAGTGAGAGACCACCTTTACGAAACCAGGTGGATCCAGGTGGTGATTTTATATTTCTGGCTGTATGCACTCATATTGAAAGAGTTTCAATAACACTAGTAGTATAACACGAGTGAGAGGTGTTACAGCAACGGTATATACAAATATAAATGCAGGGAATGTCCAAAATGTTATATAGGATAGAAAAGACAATCGTTTAGACAACGTTTTCATGAACACATCCCGAAACCTAAATTGAAATTGCAACTATCCAAATTTACTGAACATTTGATACAAGAGCCATATGGCATTAACAACTCCAAGGGCAATTTGGACATACTATATAAATGCACCAAAGGACCATTAATGCACTTGAGAGTTATGAAATATACAAAATTATAAAAAAACTTGCCAAATGATGTATTAAATGAAATACTAAATTCTGGATCAAATATTTTATTTGACAATATAGAAAGGCTACATAACAGAAGAAAGAAAACGTATTGACAACAATTATCAGCTGAACCAGACAACTACAAGGTCAAAGTCCCCAAGTGAGCCTTGGTTAAACTTATCTATGCACTGTTCCTTTTTTGTCAGTCTGCTCTTGGTCCTTGGCCGGCTGTACATGGTGATATAAATGTGTACACATATTGCGAATTTGTAAATGTATTTAACGTTTTTAAGTGTCTAGTGCATGTTTGTGTTTAGAGTTGAACACGTTTTAAGCTTCAATACCACAACAGTGATCTAATTTCTGTTGATATGAAGATTTGATAATAATTGGACAGAGCACTCCCGAAACTAGCAATCATATCAAACAGAGTAGTCCCGAAACTAGCAATCATATCAAACAGAGTAGTCCCGAAACTAGCAATCATATCAAACAGAGTAGTCCCGAAACTAGCAATCATATCAAACAGAGTAGTCCCGAAACTAGCAATCATATCAAACAGAGTAGTCCCGAAACTAGCAATCATATCAAACAGAGTAGTCCCGAAACTAGCAATCATATCAAACAGAGTAGTCCCGAAACTAGCAATCATATCAAACAGAGTAGTCCCGAAACTAGCAATCATATCAAACAGAGTAGTCCCGAAACTAGCAATCATATCAAACAGAGTAGTCCCGAAACTAGCAATCATATCAAACAGAGTAGTCCCGAAACTAGCAATCATATCAAACAGAGTAGTCCCGAAACTAGTAATCATATCAAACTAATGGACTGACATCGGAAATGTATGTCACCTTATTTTCTAAGTCATGCTCAATACAGGATGCAAATAACATGAATAAACTAACTGTCACTATGTGTACTTAGGTCTACATTGTATCTGACTTTAATTTAACAGTTTTATTTATTCGTTTTCAGCTTTTATTTAGCTTAGAAGTCTCTAATCCCACGTCATAAATACTACATACCGTGCTATATCATGACCCAATTTGTTAGTTTTATTTTTGAATCATCATGTATAAAGTTAAAGCTTCGTTTGTCTTCTGATTTTCACTGGGCACCGCTTTAACTCAAGCTCACAACGGATGATCCAGTGAGTTAGACTTCTGTAAAATGCAGTGCCTTTTTTAACCTAGCACTTCATTAAATGCAACTCATTTCCTTCAGATTTATTCCAATGGGAAAATACATAGCATTAGAATACATAATATATTCGAGATGTCCCCGACGATTTCGGTAGGGGCTGAATCCTTAAAGTCTCAAGACATAAAACTGTAACAGGAGAGATTCAATTCACTACAAGGCACGAGAGAAAAAATCTTAAAACTATGGTAATATTGCATAGGACAAAGTATAACCATAACCCATAATGAGAGACGCAGTTGTTTATGGAGGTGAGAGGCTGAAATTGGGTTTCCATAACCCTTATCCCTTCCAAAAAAATACAGAAGCCATAAAGTACTCGAAATTCAAAGGAATTGTTTGAGCCTTTCGACATTACAATGATTTTTTTAGACGAATATATGATTATATCAAATAACTTGTTTTTGGGCTCAGTAAATCTCCTTGGACATTACTAATCAAGAATCTTGGTTAATGAAAACGAGTTCGCACGCAGCACGCTGACGTGAGGGAAGCGAATTTCCAAATAAAAACTGTTAAAACTCAAAATCAGTGTAAAAACATACATTTGACCAATTTTTATTGAAATCTGAAAACATTGATTTTTTTGGCTGTTCTGATACCCCTGGTATCATTTACTTGCAAAGCTGGGAACACAATTGAGTAGGGTTGGCAGTGATTGGGCCGTAACATGGGGTCTTATGGGCCTTAATCCAGGCATCTGATTGGTCTAATTAGGTCACGTGATTCAAGATGGCGGCGCCCATGGTGGCGTTCACGCCAAATTTGCGCGCCAAAAAAAAAATTGGCGCCAAACCTAACCTCACTTTTCTTCCCTCCAGATTTTCCCTCCAAAGTGTTACCAACTTAGCAGAGCTAATGTACCTTACATAATTATATGTACCATATATAATTATATGTGCCATATATAACGCTACAATGTATAATCATATATATTTACATGTACCATATAACGCGTCAAACATAACCTCACTTTTCGCTCAGTGGCGCGAAGGCCCGCGCCGCCTGTAATCTAACCTCACTTCCTTCTTTGGCTAGCCTTCCGTGGCTAACTATCTAATCAGTGTTGCCACTCTAAACGCTACCTACAAAACCTAAATCAGTTACGTAAAATTATTATTATAATATGTATATATATATATATATATATATATATATATATATATATATACGTATTATGTCAAAATATCTAAAATTATTATATGTATATATTAGTCACGCTACGATGTGTTACCATCCTATGGCAATGTATACCTCGCAAGCAAGTACCGCCAAACCATTATATAAAACCATTACATGTATATATACCAGAAAGTGCCGCTAACTCAAAATATAAAACTATTACATGTATATATCGCAAGAAAGTGTTGCCAAAAAACTAAAAACCGCTTATATCTCGAAAACGGTAAGTCCTAGGGTCATTTTGACCCCGGAAAACTGCCTACTACGTAGTGTAGGCACTCCAGGGGGGTATCTACCCATATTAAAAGTCTTAACCAAAATGTTGCGGGTTGCATCTCAAAAAATGAAGGGGCAAATTTTCAAAATTAAATATCTCAAGAACGGCTTGGCCGATTCTAATGAAACTTGGCATGTATGTACCTGTTAACATCCTTTACATCTTACAAAAACCTAAACTCTGTACTGCGGGAAAGTATCAAAATAATTGAAGGAGTCATACTTTAAAAATCAATATCTCAAGAACGGCTTGGCCGATATAATTGAAACTTGGTATATAGGTACTTGTTAACCTCCGCTACATATTACAAAAACCTAAACTCTGTACTGCGAGAAAGTATAAAAATAATTGAAGGAGTCATACTTTAAAAATCAATATGTTAATAAGAGCCGGGCCGATTTTATTGAAACTTGGTATGTATATACTTGTTAACCTCCGCTACGATTTAAAACCACTCAAACCGTGTACTGCAGGTAAGTATCCGAAAGAAATGAAAGGGCAGCAATCCACAGCGGTGCGAAGGTCAGCGGGACTAACAACGGTGCATATTACCAAGGTAAGTAATAAAAAGAATATGTTTACAGCTAAATTAATTTATTATACATATATAACACTAACTAGTATATACATTTATCATGATCTGTCGCCAGACTCCCACTCCTGTCTCCCGGCATCCTCTTCTTCTCCTTCTTCTTCTGCTCCCCTCCCCCTCTCCTCAGGTCCCGCCAGCCACAGCCTTCCTCCGTCAACTGTAACAGGGAAAATCCAAGGTTAGCCACTATCTAACCACAACATCCGCAACATTATTTGTCAGTAAACTTTCCGTTACCTGTTAAAATACTGTTCTGTGATTGGCCGGAATAAGCTCGCACCCCATTGGTTGTAATTAGGCGTCCTGCGCTCTGATTGGTCCATACACCCGCAACAAACAACACTGTTGCATCAGCCACCTCCCCACCACCCCCAATTACCGCTATTTTCCTCTCACTTTGCTCTCAGCTTTCATTGCGATCAGACGTGTCCCTGTGTTGCTCCGTTTGCTGCGTTTTGCAAAGATAACCTCACTTTTCCTAACCTCAATCTTGAGCGTTTGCTTACCCTATCTTACGTGTAACATAACCCCACTTTTTAATTTGTATTATATATTTTTGAGTAACATAACCTCACTTTTTGATTTGTATTATTGTATTCTGTGTAACATAACCTCACTTTTGATTTGTATTATTGTATTCTGTGTAACATAACCTTACTTTTGATTTGTATTATTGTATTCTGTGTAACATAACCTTACTTTGTTCTATAGTAATCCTTCCAAAATGGCTGTAAATCCTGTCGAGATACTCAGTTCTGATGATACTTATGTAAAACACTTTAGACTTTACGGAACAAGAACAATTTTCAAATTTTCTAATCCTCCTCCTGAAACTACCGAAATTGATTGGCTAAGACAAGGTTGTGCTAAAATTGTGAATGAGATGAAAGAGCGGGCCCATGAAAATGATCAGCTTGGTTTCACCTTTCATAGTCTAAACTTAAAAAGTAAAGAACCTGGTTTTGTAGCTTTCCGGCCCGCGAACGAAGTAAATGAAGATATCCTTTGGCAAATTTTCGGGGGTATTGTTCAGTCAAATTCAGAATCCATCAAGTCCACTGACACGTTTCAAGTTGAATGTACCCGAGTTAATCTCCCTGTAGGTTCTGGTCGTCCTGGAAAAGTAAGGCCTGGATTTTACAACACGTTTGATGAGGAGTGTAAAGCTAGACGGGGAATAGTTGTAATTAATAATAAAGATAATTTGTGTCTCCCTTGGGCTTTGGTGGTGGCCATAGCAAACTTGACTAAAGACCCTCAGTATAAGGCAATACGCCAGGATATGGGTAAAAGACAAACGTTTAGGGCCAGGGAACTTGTTCAGCGGGCTAGGGTAGAGATCTCAGAGGAAGGCGCCGGTATCCCCCAATTGGAAAAGTTTCAGGACCTGCTAAAAGATTACAAAATTACCGTCTACAACTATGGCAGAAAAGGCCGTGATGTTTACTTTGAAGGGGCTGTTGAAAATCCTAAATTTAAAATAAATCTTCTGTTTCACAATCGGCACTACAACGTAATCAGCAGTTTGACCGCGGCTTTCGCCTGTAACTATTTTTGCGAAGCTTGCCATGTCCCTTTTAACCACAAAGCTAGGCACAGATGCTCAAACATCTGCCCTCAATGCCAAACCATCTCGCCTCCCTGTAAAGAGGAGCATGGGGGAATAGTTTGCCCTGACTGTAACATGACTATGAGAAACCAGCACTGTTTTATTGCCCATAAGGTTGATAGATGCAAAGCTTATAAAAAGTGTCTTGACTGTGAAAAATTGATTAACTTAAAAGAGAGTTCAGGACCTCACAGATGCGGGGAAGTTTTTTGTAAACCCTGCAATGCATTCAAAGATCCCAATCATAAATGCTACATGCAACCCAATGAAGGAAAACTTAAAACTAAAGACTACCTTTTCATTTTCTTTGACTTGGAGACTCGCCAAGACGAGTCTCTTCCCTCTGACCCTGAACAAAAATTACATCAAGTTAACCTGTGCGTGTCACAACAATTTTGCTTTAATTGTATCGATGGTAAATTTTGTATGACATGTAGAAACCGTACAAGAGTCTTCAACTCTGTCCCGGTTCACCAATTCATGGAGTATGTGATGCAAGTTCGTAAACAGTTTAAAAATGTCTGTGTAATTGCCCACAACGGGCAGGGTTTTGATTTCCAATTCATTCTACAGTATATTATGGAAGAAACAAAATTCACGCCTGAGCTGGTAATGAGGGGAACTAAAATTATTTTGATGGAAATGGACAATGTCAGATTCATTGACTCCCTAAGCTATTTTCCCATGGCCCTCTCTGCGCTCCCTAAAGCCTTTGACCTGCCTCCCGAGAAAAAGAAGGGCTACTTCCCGCATCTTTTCAACACTCTGGCAAACCAAAATTATGTAGGCCCTATGCCCGATAAAAAATACTACTGCCCAGAGTCTATGTTTGAGAAACCACACAAGGCATTTGAGATTTGGTACGAGGAACAAGTAGCGAGTAACTATATTTTTGATTTTCAAAAAGAAATCCTGGAGTACTGTATTTCAGATGTAGAAATCCTAGCTCAGTCCTGTCTTAAATTCAGAAGTATTTTCTTGAAAGAATGTAACGTAGATCCTTTCCTCGAGGCCGTAACTATTGCCGGTGCCTGTAACCTGGCCTTCCGCCGCAATTTTCTAAAACCAGACACAATTGGCTTGATTCCTAAAAACGGTTACAGACTGACTGACAACCAATCTACAGCGGCCCTTCAATGGCTAAGCTGGGAAGAGGAGGAACGGGGAGTGAGGATTGAGCACGCTGGCCGAGGCAAAGAAGTTAAAATTAACGGGGTAAAAGTAGACGGGTTTGATGGTGAGCGAATTTATGAGTTCCACGGGTGTTATTGGCACGGGTGTCCAAAATGCTTCCCTTGCAATCGAGAGGCTCCTCTGAAGGAGGATCCCTCAGATTCACTTAATTTAAGATATGAAAGAACTTTGAAAAAGATGTCAAAAATCAGTGATTACGAAGTTGCAGTAATGTGGGAGTGTGAGTTCCGTAAATTAAAGAAAGAAAAAACCTTAAACACTTGAACAGCTTGCCGATCCTCAACAACCTTCCCCTTGACCCTAGACAAGCGTTCTTTGGAGGCAAAACGGGCAATGCAAAAACCTATTATAAATGTGAAGGGGGAGAAACAATCCAATATGTAGATGTTTGTTCTTTCTATCCATATGTTTGCAAGTATGGCAAATATCCTTTGGGCCACCCCACAATCTATGTGGGAGATGTGGAGTGCAGGCAGTGAGGACTAAATGTAGATGGTTTGCTGAAATGTAAAATTCTGCCACCTCGGGATCTCTACCACCTGGTTCTCCCAACAAAAATGAATAATAAATTGATGTTTGTGTTGTGTAAAACTTGCGGGGAAATTCAAAATCAGGGGGATTGTGAACATGAGAGCAGCGAAAGGGCGTTAGTTGGGACATGGACTATGGATGAAATCAGAAAAGCCGTAGAGAAAGGATACGTTGTGCTTGATATGTATGAGTTGTGGGAGTATGAGGTCGCTACATACGAGAAAGGGGGACTTTTTACAGACTTTATTAATAAATTCTTGAAAATGAAGCAGGAAGCCTCAGGCTATCCTAGCTGGTGTAAGACAGAAGAGGATAAAGATAAATACATTTCAGACTATTTCCAACATGAGGGTATTAAATTGGACAAAGACAGAATCGTTAAGAACGGGGGTTTGAGACAATTGGCAAAATTAATGTTAAATTCATTCTGGGGAAAATTCGGACAGAGGGAGAACCAAACCAAAGCAACAATTGTAAGGGAATCCAAAGTTTTGTTTAACATGTTAATAAGTCCAGAAGTACAAGTCAATAGGATCCAGCTTGTTAACGAAGAGGTTGTTGTTGTAAACTGGGAATATATTGAGGAAGTTGGGGAACCTTTGATTAATGTAAATGTTGTAATTGCGGCCTACACCACTGCCCAGGCGAGACTTAAACTTTATGAACACTTGGAGGCTTTGGGTGGGCAAGTCCTTTACTATGACACAGATAGTTGTATTTATTTCTACCGGGGAGGATTGTACAGGGTCCCTACGGGAGATTACCTCGGGGAAATGACCGATGAATTGGCAAGCGAGTACGGGCCCGGCTCTTATATTGTTGAATTCGTTTCTGGGGGGCCTAAAACTTATGCATACCTTGTCTGGTCAACTAACAAACAAAAACTAGAATCTGTGTGTAAAATAAAAGGCCTCACCCTCAACCTAAAAACCTCCGAAACGCTAAACTTTGAACAGTTAAAAAAGATGGTCCTTAGTGAAACTGCTGAAATTTTAGAAATTGAAGAGAATAGAATCAGGAGGACTAAAGACAGAGATATTGTAACAGTAAGCGAAATTAAAAAGTTTAAAATCACAGGACCAAAAAGGAGGCTCGAGGGTGAGTACGACACCTTACCATTTGGCTATAAAAAGACTCAAAGACTCGAGTAACCCGACAGGAATTACGGGAGGAGCGATTCGCTCCCTGCGCTCTCTTTGCGTAACATAACATTACTTTCGATTTGTTTGTTTAAAATGTCTCATATAATCTCCTATATATTTAATGATCTGCCCGTACAGTGTTGTACAGTATCAGTAAATATTGATGAGGAAGTTAAGTGTAATGATTGAAATATACTCTCTGAACTGCACTGAGTTGACTTCCCCCTTAGTAATATATTGTAAGTAATAACAATGAATTGTAATATATATTAAATAAAGCTAAAGAGGTTATGAGGAGTTATGGTAATCACTTTGAATCTGCTCATAACAATATCCTCACCTCTGTAAATATAGTTGAGCAAGTCTTGAATAATGCAAAAAATCCCCACTGTATGAATGGAGGTCTCTGGCGTGGGTGACGAAAAGCCCTGTAAACCTGAATGAAGGTCCCTGGCGCGGGTGACGAAAAGCCCCGTAAACCTGAAAGGGGGTCTAGTAGATTGAGGCGTCGGGCTAACACCCCGGCTACTCCTTCGAACGACCCATGTGTGAATGAGGGGTCCAGTAGATTGAGGCGCCGGGCTAACACCCCGGCTACTCCTTCGAAAAGACCTCGGGTGAAAGAAGGACCTTGTACATTGAGGCGCCTGGCTAACACCCAGGTTACTCCTTGGAACGGTCCGGTGGGTGGAACAAAAAAAAATATATAAAAGTAAAATACAAAAAAGTATAAAAGTAAAAATAAAAAAACGGGGGAGACAGCTAGTTTGTTTTTGGAAGGTCTCCACGGGCCATGGCGGTGGAGGGCCATGGTTTATCTTTTAAAAAAAATCTCTATCCTTTGTTTGCTCAAAGGGAGAGGACATTAGTCTGTACTGGGCATCAACCAGGTAATCTGGATTGACTCACGCACGGAATAATGTTTAACCTGGGTGCATATGCACGGATGGTCTCAAACCCCATCCAAGCAAACAGACACTTACAGGGGGTTTATCACGGTGTGCAAGGGTTCCTAGACTTCTGAATCAAATAGTAATAAAAAGTGACAGTCATTTTAGGTCATGTAAAAATTTAATACGTTACTATAATTCATTGGTAATAAGCGGTAAAGGTTTATCTAAGTACTTTAGTTAAGAACAATATAGAATAGTTTACACGGGGTTTGGGAAATGGTTTGGTGTTAAAGTAATTTTTGTTAAATTATGTTGACTTTTACCTGTTTTTAGGAGCAGTTGGGTTCGTCAAGCTTTACCTAATTTTTAGCCGTTATTTAGGGACATGTCTCTGCCTTTTTATTATATAATTAGTACATTAACTGGGTATAAGTCCTGAGCTTGTAGAGGCTAGTATGTGGGAGTTGGGAAGCCTAAGTTGTAACTTCTATTTTGTATGTTAAATTAAGTGAATAAATTCCTGGCTCTTTGATTTAAACCGTTTGGAATTGGCAATACAAAGGGTGCGGGGTAGGGAAGGGGGTCAGTCGCCAGACCCCTCTTCGCTAAAATGGCTCTCAGGTTAATTTACAGAGCCTTAGCCGTTACGATGTATAATTAAAAGCAGTTATTGTTCAGATATGTATACATTTTACCTGTTATCTATGAGTATTTTTCCAGTTGGGTTTATATTTACAACCCCGTCTACAAGTCGGAATATATTATTTAAGTGGGTTCTGGCTTCATGTGTGGAGATTCTTTTTTGCTTTTTAGTATTGTTAGTGTATGTAATTTAAGACGTTGAAGAATACTTGTAATACCATGCTTATAAAAGCAGGATTCTTTCAATTTCGATTACTTTGGGAAACTTTCTATGCGTTTAATTGTTTAGAAACCTCAAGATACTAAACACAGTAATTTAAAGGAGAGAAGAGGCTTATAAACACAGACAAAAAAAGCTATACCCCTATTCCAAGGGAAGCGAAACGCTCCCTTTTGATAACATTACACCGGAAGTTGTAGGTCCAATCTGGACCCACTTTGAACTGATTCTAAGTGTTAGACACAGCTAAATGCCGGGTCCAACGTGTTTGAATTAAATTAACGTTCCGAGAAAGAGACAGATGACAGTAGGGTACTTTTGTAAAGTTAAAAAGGTACAGAGATTACACACTTTAGTGGTCAGATGTGACTTTTTGTTGTAGTTAGTTGCTTGTTAAACTCTGTTACGATATACCAACAACCAGAATATATACTCTGTCTTGAATACCTGCAGTCTGCATTCACAAGTAAAAAGATTTTTATCAACACCAAAACTAAATTTAACGAGGAGTTGACCACATCAAAAAAACTATGAACAAGAGTAAATCTAAGAAGGCAACAAGCGGTGAAATTCGTTCTTTATAAGGACAGCAATTATGGAGTGTTTTCTCCTCGGTAGTTTTATTTTTGTTTCCCCTGAAACCAGAGCTGCAAGCAGTGTGAGGGGGCCGAGCGCAGCAAATGAAAGTAGCGTGACGTAATAAATATATACATATAACAATCAGTATAATTTAGCGTGACCTAGTATTGCAAGAAAAAAAATAGGTTGGCAGCGCTACAAAGAAAAAAAAAACAGGTTGGCAATACGGTCCTAATGTAGGTTAGGTAAAGTGGTATGAGAGGCCAGGAGGGAAAGGGGAGGGGGAGGTGGAGGGGGAGGGGGAGGGGGAGGGTGGGGGAGGGGTGGTGAGAAGAGGGGGAGGGAGGGGAGGGTTTTAATTTCCCTTTGACGGTGTTATTCCTTGGTCATTTGTATCCAAGTCCGGTGAAACGACGGGGTCGTCCTGCGGTTTTACGGTGTAATCTCTCGGACGATTGTGTCTACCAGGGTTACATTTAACATAACCGTAACTTCTTAAAGTTCCTTACCAAACGTCTGTCACCGAGTCCGCTAAAACTGTCCACTAAGGAAACATTTAACCTTACCTAAATATTTTAAATTCCCCGGTCAAACGTTTCCAAGTCCCTCCCCTTGATGTTATCATGAGGATGGGGTCACACGCTCTGTACTTCTCACATCAATATCAGTTATGGAGCCGGCTTGTACAGATTTTGTGGTATTCTCAAATTTTCATGCACCCTTACGGATGCTTAATGTTTGTCATCCGATACATGGTGTGCAGGTGACGCATCACATGCACATCATGTATCATTATTGTCTCCTCCATTGCCTCTAGGTTGAGTAACGTGCAGATAGTATGTGTGTGTGGTTTGATTGCCACGTTTGCCATTTGAACTCCTGCACTGGTTGGCTGGACAACTGTTTTTTAAATGGTATGTGTAAAATATCTTTAACTCCAGTGTAATCAGGGAGAATACAACTTGGAAGTTTCACACTCATCCTCATTAATACATTTAAAGCAGTACTGTTGAGAAACGCACAAGTTACCTTTATGAACTTTTATCAGGGTCTGAGGGAAGCGACTCGTCCTGGCGAGTCTCCAAGGAAAAAAATATGAAAAGAAAGTATCGGTCTTTTGGTGTTCTCCTATCTACCCTTATGAAACACTGATGCGCTGGGTCCTTGAACGCATCACAGGGTTTACAATAAACTTCTCCGCATACGTGAGCTGTCTTACGTTTTTTTGGATGAATCATTTTCTTACAGTCACGGCAAAGTTTTAAAGTTTTACAAACTTGCCCCTGATGGGCTATTAAACACCGCTCGTTTTTGAAGAAACGGTTGCAAAAACGACATGTGATGCCTCCGTGTTCTATTTTACAGGGTGGGGAGATGGTATGGCACGAGTTGCATCTGTTTGAGCATCGATGCTCTGCTTTGTGGTCAAAAGGGATGTGGCAGGCTTCACAGAAATAACGGCATACGAAAGCAGCAGTTATGTTTGTAATTACATTATAATGACCGTTATGAAAGAGCAAGTTAATTTTGAATCTAGCGTCTTCATTACCTCCTTCAAAGTAAACATCTCGGCCTTTTTTATCGTAGTTGTAGACGGTAATTTTGTATTTTTTAAGATGGGACTGGAATTTTTCAAGCTCAGGGATACCGGCACCTTCCTCCGGCATTTCTACACGGGCTTTTGCTATGAGCTTATTAGCTCTGAAAGTTTGTCTTTTACCTTTATCCTGACGTATTGCTTTATACTGAGGATCATTTTTTGCAAGTGCTTTACCTACTACCAACGCTCTAGCCAGGCATAAATTGTCTTTATTATTAATTACTACAATACCCTTCCTAGCATAACATTCCTCGTCAAACGTGTTGTACATCTCTGGATGTACTCTCCCCTTACCTACTGGTACGTTAATCCTAGCTACATCTACTTTAAACGTGTCGGTAGATTTAATGGATTCAGCGTTGGATTGAAGAATACCCCCGAAAACTTTCCAAAGGACATCACTGCTAACTTCAGAGACCGGTCTAAAATCTACGTACCCTGGTTCTGCACTTTTTAAATTTATCGATTGCATTTTAAACCCGAGATAATCAGTGGGTACAGCGTCGGCTTTAGCTTTTTCAACAATTTGATTAAGATCCTTACGAATCCAATCAAACTCATAGACACCCTTGGGAGGGTTAGTGAATTTAAAAACAGTGTTAGTCCCGTTTGCAAAAGTTAAAGCTGTAGAAATTAAAGACTTCAGTTAGTTGCTTGAAAAATTCCGTTACGATATATACCAGCTATCCACCACGATACATACTTTGCCTTAAATACCTGCAGTTTACATTCACAAGTCAAAATATTGTAACCAATACCAGAACAACTAAAATTATCGAGGAGACACAACATGGACAAGAGTACATATCAACAGACAATTAAAGCATAAAATGCATTATTTATAAAGGCAATAATTATGCAGATAATCTAAGAAACTTGATCAGCCGTGTCTCATCGTTAGGTTATGTTATGCTCTGTTAAGTTAGGTTTGTGCATGGAAATATGAAACATCGTCAGTCTTAGTTAGGTTTATTGATGCAGGTTTAAGTTAGGTTTGTCGATGCCAATTTTTGGACATCAACAACGCGCGCGTCATTTGGTAAGATTAATTACCAAAACAGGGGTCCAAAAACGTGTTCAGGGGGTCACGTTAGGAACTTCTATGGTGGTCCCGGGCTTAAGTTTCACCGTGCGGGTCATGCTAATAGTTCACTTTCCAAAAGAAATTCACTAACAAGAGTAAACTACAAGGACATGAGGCAATAGGATTCCAATGTCTCCAGCAAACACCAAAGCCAAGGGAGAAAATCCCCAATAAGCCGGTGGGTGCTCACACATCCCTCCCTATCCCACATTAATCCTGACAACCAAACCCATTTATCGGACCCCAAATGCTTCAAAAAAGCACCGTATTAATTTGATGCAAAGATGTTATGTTGAGGATTAATTTGGTTTACGCTTTAAACTCTAGCGGTAATGCTCTAAATAGTTATCCAAGTTTACTTTTAATTTTGCAGAAATTCTAACAAAGTCAGAGTTGTACTTAATTTTACAAGAAACCTTAGTCTTAGTTGATTTAGAGCACCTGAAATTAATATTTTCATTTTAACCCCAAGTAATACTTGGTCTGGGAACAATTATACATCAGGGTGTGCAGAAAGATTGTTCAGAAAATTTAGGATGTTATTGTACACATATAAATAAGCAAAAACGCTCATATGAAGATATGTCCAAAAACCTACAGTTTTCCGTCTGGCTGTAAGTGATTTTTACATAATTAATCGTATCTTAATAACAACTTGAAGAATCAACTTCAAATTTGGTACATGTGACTAATAAGACCTATTTCAGTATTTAGTATAAGTTTCTACTCGAACCATTTGAATTGCTATATTTGTATTTAAAAGCTAAATATTTTAAAACCGTAAAATTTAGAAAAAATTATAAAAGTTGTGTCTTTATGTCCTAAAACTAATGATATGAATATTTTAACTATTGGGTTATTGTAATTATTATAATTTAAAACTTTGTGCCAATTTTCAATTATTTAAAGTTACAACATGATGTTTTGGTCTAAAAAATAGGCTAGGATGATGTTTCACAATCTAAAACCAAAACTTTAGACAATATTTTGTATTAAAAAGTAAGTAGTGACAATATAAGGGTTTAACAAGGTATTTAGCAGGTTTTTCCCCGTAAGAATAACATGGTGGGCATTTTTTAGCTACTAATAAAAAATCCTGCCCACGGATAAAATCACGCCTTTGTCACTATACACGTCATATTTAAAGCACTTAAATGTTTATCAATATTTCAAATATGGAGGTTTTAAACAAAATTGTGTAATTATTTAAAAATAACAAATCTTTTTAAAAGTCCGTACACGCTAGCAAGTGGGGGTTTATGTTCTACATGTACATTCCAAGTTTCATCGAATTTGGATCATAAACAACCATAGGGGAGCTAATGTTTGAATTTCAAATTATCACTTGTAGCGCGCAGGCGTGTCCCCTAATTTGAAAATGTCCTTTTTCAAACAAAGTTTTACATCCATATGTACCTATATACCAAATTAAAGCCCGATATCTCGTTATTGTCTTTGCTTAGTCCTTAATTGACCAAATATTGGTCCAATGGCCACTCCAGAAACAAAAAGAAACTCAATTGATGAAGTCATTGAAGTCACTTTTGTCATCTTAGGGTGGGGAGCCCCCAAAATATTTTTAAAATATATTTTTGGAATGTAAACATTGCCCAAAAACATTTTCAAAAATCAAAATTTTCGGCTCCATATACTGAAGTCACCTGCACCAAGCAATGTACTCTTAAAAAATGAACAACACTCCTCTTCTCTCTCCTGCTACAAGACTTCAACAGCCCAACATTCTTATAAGTGTTAGAGATCACCGACCGAAATTATTCAAAGTCTCGAAAAACTCATAATTCGTTTAAGTGTCAGAGATCACCGACTGAAATTATTCTAAGTCCCGAACAGCTCAAAATTCTTCCAAGTGTTAGAGGTCACCGACCGAAATTTATAAGTCCCAAACTATAAAAAGCAAGATTTTAATTTAAAATTGTTTAGGTTTTTTATAGTTTGGGACTTGCTAAAATGCTAAAATCATTTCGGTCGGCAATCTCTCTTGCTAAAAGCTTTCTAAGTTTAAAACAACTCGAAATTCTACTAAGTGTTTGAGTTTGTCAGTAGTGGGGAAATGAGACTTCTGGCTCATTTGATTGACAGCTTCCGGTCACTTGACTTTTTGTGACGTAGCTGTGACGTAGTTTGCGACGTAGTTGGCAACGTATTAGTGACGTCATGTGAGTAAGGTTAGTTCAAGGTCATCCTGAGGATGTTTTAAAAATGAAATCCTGCACAAGTTTGACTCGATAGTTTTCATTCGATAGTTTGGATTCGATAGTTTTAATTCAATAAATATATCGAATGAAAACTATCTAATGAAACCTGTGCAAGATATTATCTTTAACTTTTACTTAGTTTCCTCCAATGACGTATGCGCAGAGTCCTTGGTGTTTGCCGGGTCTTGTGAATAACTTAAAAGATAGTGCACAACATCTGGATCTGGTGTTTCCAATTTTACTTCCCAAGTTTGTGAAACAGTAGATATTACAGAAAATTCCTCTTCACTTGTAATGCTTCCTTCCATGTTTTTTGAGTAAAATACCCATTAGTCAAATCCCACCAAAAACAACATCATTGCTTCCGCATCAGAAGACGTTGTGGTATAAACTTCATGCACTTGTATTTGATCAGTTGAATTTACATTAATGTCAGCTTGTTCAAAATTACAAGAAGAAGATGTGGAAGAAACAGTAGTGTATTTGATTGTAGAGTCCATGTGTACTGGGCAAGAGCCGGAGGTACACTGATGTGGCACAATCATGTAGGATAGGTACCCGCCCAACCCCCACCACACCAGTGCCCCCACCACAACGTTCCCCCCACCAAGTTGTTACTTCGCACAATAACCACGGGACAGTTATTTAGTTATGGTTTAGCTCTTACACTGTGAGGATCGTTGCTCCGTAACTGAAAACTTCAATGATTAGTGCCAAACACCGTATATGTATAGTTATAACAGACACTATAATCTAAACTAGTGCATGTCTTCATGTGTTGCTCCTTGCGTAGCAGACAACTGGCTAAGAGTGTTTCAGTCTTGATTATTCTACGACGGACCCGCTCACAGTCCACTAAAAGTGTAGGCATTCTATTTTAATTTTCGGAGAAGTAGGAGGTTGTGGCAAACGGACTACTGAAGGACACCTTCGTCATATTTCTGTAAAACTGTGACATGTTCAGACTTTACGCAAACGGTATAGGTAGATATTCATTTGGCAAGAACTGGAAGTAAAGTGATGTACCACTAGCGTGTAGAATAGTCACCTACCCTCACCACAACGTTACCTTGTCCTTGAAATAGTTGTTTTTCCACTATTGCTGCTATACTATTGGTCGGATCTGAATTCCGATTGCTCCTTTTTGTTCGTTTTGTTAAGCCATGTAATTTAAGTACCCACTTGACATAGTTTAAACCATAAACAAAGAAGTTATTTACGTTTATCCTTGAAAATAGTTGTTTTTTTCGCTATTGATTCTATACCCTTGGTCAGATCTGTATTCGGTTTTCATATTCTTGTTCGTCTTGTCAAGCCGTGTAATTTAGGTACCCACATGATAAACTTTAGACGAACTTTATACTCCAAGTAGGTTTTTGCCATTGCTGCAATACCCTTGGTCGGATTTGAATTCTTTATGCACATTCTTGTTCGTCTTGTCAAGCCGTGTTATTTGAGTACCCACATGACATACTTTGGAAACACTTTATACCCTCCCCCCCGGTCAAGGTCACTTCCATAACTGGTCTTAATGTTACCACCTAAGGTGACTAAACAAGCCGGAGACTAAAAAGGTCTCCTGCCTATTTCAAGGCAAGGTCCCTTATTTGAAATGCTTAGGCGGTCCTTTTGTTTAAAAGGACCTTTTGTGGGGGAGGAACGGTTAAGGGTTTTATTTCACAATCCACCTCACTCCGCTCTCTTCTTTCATCAAGTACAATTTCCGCTCATAAGGTACTTCTGGTGGTGATGGAATTGAGTTTGGTAAGTTGACCTTGAAAATAACTCCATCGACACATAAATTATAATTGTTGTTGTTGTTATTTGCCACCACTCTGTATGCAAATCTTTGCCTTAAGTTCTTAAATTTCGTTTTTGTAATTTCAATTGGTGTTACCAATTGTTCAATGGTCAAGGTCTTCATCTTTTTAATTTTCTTCATGACGGAGTGATGGAATGTTTTAACAGATGATGAAGAACCTTGGACGGAGTGATGGAGTGTTGTAGTAGATGATGATGAAGAACCTTGATCAAAGAATAGAGGATGGTTTCTAAAATTCTTCTTTATCCTCATCCTGAAAGAAGATGGTATTTTAAAACCGCTGGTTTTTGGTGCTGCCTTCCTTAACGACTCCTTGATCCTTTGAAGTTTCTCATTAATCAATGGTGTAGTCATGATGAAAGCGAGAGAACGAGAGAGGAGTGGAGAGCGCGAGGAGTTTTCCAGTCAATGTTTGAAGCTGGAATGAGGTGGCAGACGGAGTAACGCAGGTCGCACAGTGAAACCTTACCCTATCCATATATGGTTAGAAATCTGGGGACTGGTTTAGAAGTTGTTTGACCTAGGCCGGTTTACATACCCCCCCCCCCCGTCAGCAGACAATCCCCCCTACGTCGGCATACGAGCCCCCCCCTACGTCGGCAAAGGTCAGGGTCACTTGGGCGGGCTCGGGTACATATAGAGCTTGAGTCTCCGCTCTCTTCGCAGTAGTGTACCACCCGTTACTGACCAACGTCTGACTGGGTTGAATTCTGCTGCAGCGTAGGTGTGTTAAGTGTGCGTTGGGCCCAACGAGCAATTAATACATCATGCACATTTGCATGTGTAGTTTAACGTTGTGCATGTGTAGTTTAATATTTGCCTAACACTTAACGCTTGTTAATGCATTACAATAAACCAGTAGACTGCTTAACACTTAAAGTTTTACAATCATTTTGTAGATTGAATGTTTGCTTAACACTTAACGCTTTTATTTATTATTAACGTGACCTTGACCTACTTAGACTTAGAAAATATTCCACATGGTTACAAAGCTGGAAGGACACCCCAGAGATATTTAGAGCTCTTTGGACATAGAAATATTTCATGCGGACAAGGTAGACATAAATGTTGTAGTAAAAAATAAAAACATATAGAGAGAGAAATGTTTTATATACGGTCACAACGGAGTAAATATTATTATATTGCTATGGAAGCTTTAGGTGTAAACACTTGGCTTGTTCCTTCTGAGCTTGCGTTGTCACACGCATTTCTGGCTATCCTTGGTTTTGAGTATCGAGGTATTAAATTAAAAGTAGAGATGGAGCTTAGACCATTAAACAGAAATGATATGTATTGTTTTTTGATGATATAGTAATCACCCTCTAACATGGAAATTTTCCATTTTATCAAAAGATTGTACAATGAATTTTGCGTGAAACGGATAACAGTATATACCTTGTTTGAACTTAGAGCTTTCTTGAAATCCTTACAAAAGTAAAATAGCAAGGGTAAATCATTTGCTATTTTACAAAAACATTTACTTTGACCTTGACCTAGTTTATGAACTTAGAATATATCAGTGTGCATTTTGTAGCGTCGGAACAATATATTATCAAAGCACCAACTTACCCCCACCACGGATTGTTGGCTATAAAAGCGGGGGTTGACCGCAGAGGTCTCACAGTCTCAGGCCGACAGCCTAGCTAGCTGTTTACCTTAGCTGTCTGTAATAGCATCTTTAGTATAGAGGTGGTTCCCCTGTATACTAAAGATTCTACCTTAGCATGTTAGTTTGTTAGATTATCGCTTGTAGTTTGCTGCTAGTAAATGTAGTTAGTGTTGGTATTTGTAATTATCTGTCGTGTTGGTTTTTGAAGTGTTTTATTTACTAATGAAATATGTACTTTTCTTACACGGTTTAAAACTGAGTAAAGTCTTTATTTATATTAAGGTTTTTTTATCAAAGTAATTCAATGTGTTTCTCTAATATACCCTTTCCTAACCCCTTACAAAAAGGTTCGGCCGTGAAAACCGGCCTTGTCAATACGGCCCTACAAACCGGTTGACATTACCTATCTTAACCCTCACGCATGATAAACTTTGGTGAATATTAAGAATGTTAAGTCGGTCTGAGTAAACTGACATTGGTAAAAACTTTGGTTCACAGTAGTCTGGTGCCCGTTACTGACCAAGGTCCGACTGGGTTTCAGTATGCTGTTGACCTTTATAAAACCGACCTTGGTTGGTCTTCGTAAAATTAACCTTAATTGATATCTTTGTTTAAATATTTGTATTTGTTTTCTTTTTGGGATTTGTATTTCTCGGGGGGAGATTAATGTTCTTTTATCAAAATTATTGCTAGTAATTCTCTTCCTCTAATACAGAGCGGGGAATAGAGCAGTTTGTGGTCCAAGTGAGAATCACTTACTGCTCTATTCCCCGTTTTGGCAACATGTTCAGATGACCTTGACTCACTGACGGGACTTGTTAAATTCATAGTTTATAATTTACTTCCTTTAATACAAAGTGGGGAACAGAGCAGTTTATAATTCAAATGAGAATTACTTACTGCTTTGTTCCCCGTTTTGACAACTGTTTAGATGACCTTGGGGACTTAAAAAATTTCCGTTTGGTAAAATATTGGATGATATACTTATCTCTTAAAACAATATCCCCTCTCTAACACTTGCACACCCCACCACTTACATTGGGTATAAAAGAGGTTCCCATCACTGGTAAAATCATTCTGATACTTTTGCTTGCTCAGACCTATGGAGCCACACACCCACATCAGGAAACAAACCAGACCAATGAAGATGAAAGCTTTCATTTCTTCTAAGTCTTCTTGTTCTGATTCCTTAACATCACTCTCGACTTTTGCAACACCCTCGACTTCTGATGGTTCTATTCTTCCCCAAGCTTTTGCATCACCCTCAACTTCTGCATCACCCTCGACATCTGCATCACTCTCGACTTCTGCTGTTGGTTCTATTCTTCTTCAGGTTATTGTAATGGCCCTGATCATCCCTGTGAAGACGAATGAAATGACTCCACCAACCGTCGTAAATCTTGATGAGTGTCCTTCCACTACATCTCGCTCACGTCCATCTTCTCCTTCAGCATCATCCTCGATATCCACCTCATCTTCGTCCTCGAGTTTGAGCTCCACCTCATCATCATCGTCGAGATCGAGCTCTGAAACATTTACTAGTCCTTCAACCGAAACTCGCCTTCTACACGTTCAACCAAGTCTTCAGTAATTTGCACAAATAGTCAATCTCCTTCAGAAAAATTCAAACAATTAAAGTCATTGCAAAGGATGTGCATACTGCCTGCACAACAATGCAATTATGTTTTCAAAAAATGCCCAAAGAAAGGTGAACGCTGTGCAACATTTTGTATTTTAAATGAAAAATTGTTCAGTTTTCATTTAAAACAAAAACAGAAGGACAGCATTTCTCTTTCTACAACACATCCAACAGTGGAACCAACCAAAACTCGGATTAATAGGCTTTCCAAAATCAAACAATACTTTTTTGTCAGAACAATGGGTTTTTTAAAGGTGATGTTAAAATGTGGAGATCAACTCTATATTTTAAGATTGCCTAAAGGCATGGATCATCCTGAAAAACCTAACAAAAAGCACAACTTAATCCGAAACGATAAAGGAATAACTGAGTGGGAAAAATTGTATTAAAAAAAGTTATTTCCAAATTAAATAAAGTTTTTCCAAATTAAAAAAAGTGTGGACAACCTATTTAAATTCTGTAGCATATGCTGCAAAATGTAAATAGGTTGTCCACATTTTTTTATAATGTTACAACGACCTCGACCTAGATATTGAACTTAGTAATATTTTACTAAGTCAAAGATATGATTCAAAAGGAAAGAGGGGGTACTCTAATGGTGGGGGGTTAACCTGAATCGGGTATAAAAGGAGGTTTCCCTATCAGTGGTAAAATCATTCTGCTTACATGGTGCCCAAAGACAACATCTTCCCTTCCAAGTACACTATCTTAAACATTATACAAACCATCCCATTATAAACTAAAAAAGACGAAGATAATTCAGAAATGGAAGATCTCAATCTCAATCTATTAAGTAATCATGATCTACTAAGTGATGTAGCTAGCAATGAAATGGAGCAAATTGTGTTTTTGACTGACAACGACGATCCAAAGTTTCATCAACAGTTGCTCTGTCCGGAGGAAATGGACCAAATGGACCTTGTTGATAGTGAAACTCCTCCAAGCAGTAATCCATTTGGGGTTTTGGTATATGATACAAACACAGGAGAATTGAAGGTTGTTGATAATGAAACTCCTCCAATCAGTAATCCCATTGGGTTTCTTGTATTAAATTGAGACGCAGGAAAATTTAGTGTTCGTCGGCGCTTATTTAGTAATATATAATCATCATCATCATCGGATGAGTCTGATTAATGTTTTTTTCTTCTAAAAATACAGAGCGGGGAATAGATCAGTTTGTGATTATAGTTACAATCACTTACTGCTCTATTCCCTGTTCTGGAAATATGTTCAAATAACATTGACCCACTTGAAAGACTTTTTTAAAGGTAATGCAAAAAGGATTATACAAATATTTGCTCCCCGACTGGTATATAAGCGTGATGTTGCAGATCCGATTCACTTTGGTTGTAAACTGCTTCAATAGAGCTTCTACCATGGTGTACCTATATTTTATTAACTATATCTGCAGCGGATATCATCCTCCAACGTGTCTATATACTGCTCATGGAGTTTCAGGATGTCCATGTAAAAGGAATGTGTATTCGTGGAGCAGAATAAATTAAAATACATCTAAAACAAATCCCTTTGGTAAAAGAAATTTATCATTTACTACGAGAAAGTTACATCCTGTGTCTTTATTACACAACCTCATAAACAGTATTCGAGTGGATTAGTTTCAAATACACAGAAGAGAATAGAGCAGTTTTTAGTCAAAGTGAGAATTACTCACTGCTCTATTCCCCATTCTGTCAATGTGATCACACAACCTTGACCCACTGACGGGGTTTTGAGAACTTCAGTTAGTATAAAAATTTAAAGATATTTTATTTTTACAAAATACATTTACCCCCACCACTTACCCCCACCACTTTTTAAGTGGGTATAAATAGAGGTACATTGGTGGTGGTGTCATCTGCAGTAGATTAACCTTTGAAGAGGACACACCTACAACATGTACCGCTGCGATATTTGTGAAGATTCGTTTAAAGATGAATGGCTTTTAAACATTCATAAAGAAGTAGAACATATCATCAATAACATGGAAACTGAACAAAATGAAGAAGAAGAATAGGAAACAATAGATCAACTGCTAGTCCAATACCAAATTTCAAGACCAGGTGTTATTAATTATGCGCCTGGACCATCAGTGAATGTGGAACTACACGCCCGAGCACTTCCAGGTAATGTAGTAACTCATTTTAAAATTGACAATGCAAAACTACAACTATACAAATTTTTAAGTAAAGCAAAAGAATTGGTAAGAAAAACTTTAGAAAATGAACTAAAAAGATTAAACTTTATCAAATTCGAACTGTTACTGGATGCTGTGTTTACTAACATTCAAAATGAAACATCACCAAGAGGATTCCTGACAAAAACCGGACCATCATGTTTGCATCAGACATTGCGTCTATAGTAAATGAATTTTTTGATGAACTTCTAAAAAAACTACAAGAACATGAAGGAAGAGGTTCTAGATGGAGTTTATTAAGCATAACTGGTCTTGACGTAAGAGTACATAAACACGGGTATGGTATAAGAGAAAATAGCTACATCCCTCTACCGGAAAAAATTAAGAATACCAAATCCTGTATCAACGTACAAAATGAAGATACTGAATGTTTTAAATATGCAATGTTGATCGAATATGTAAAAAACAATAAGTGTAGATCAAGTGGAGAATATGAAGAAGTTCAATATAGATATAATTTTCAGGGGATGATTTACCCTGTTGCAATTAAAGATGTATCAAAATTTGAAAAACAAAATCCTTCAGCTTCTGTCAACATTTTTGGTTTAGATTCATCAAACAATGCGTATCCTTTACGTATAACACCAAATAAACGAAGAAATCATACATATCTGCTATTGATCACTAAAGGAGATATATCACATTATGTATATGTTAACAATTTTGAAGCTCTCGTTTCAAAACAAATCGCAAAACGTAACGGAGAAGACACCACATGTAAAAGATGTTTTTGTCATGTAAACAAACCATTAGGAAGGGGAAGTTCGGAATGGTTATTAGAACATAAAAGGTTATGTAGTGGAAACTATGAGGTAAGAATGAAATTGCCACCTCTTAGCAGAGCACAAGTAAAATTTGATAAAATAATTCAACAATACCGTATTCCAGTTGTTGTGTATGCTGATTTCGAATCAACTTTACTTCCACATGAACTCCAAGAAGAGGAAGTTACAAGAAGAAGCAGATATCAGCTGCTTACACCAAACAGTTATTGTTTAATCATCAAATCCATTATTCTGAAGAACATCTCCAAAAATACGAATTATCGTCTACATCGAAAATTTATCGTGGTGAAGAAGCAGCTTGATACTTTGTTGATGAATTGTACAACATAGCTGGAAGAGTGGAAGAAATGTATAGAAACGTGTTACCGATGTCACCTATAGAAGAAGATGAATTACAAAAACATCTTTCGGCAACAACATGTTATTTGTGCGAAAACACATTCACAGCTGATAACTTAAAAGTCCTTGACCATGACCATCTCACAGGAGCTTATAGAGGTGCATCCTGCAATGCTTGCAATTTAAACTACAAAATTCCATCTTTTATTCCAGTTGTTCTGCACAATCTTAGTGGTTATGACTCTGACTTCACAATCCCGGAGTTAGGAAGAGATGATGGAGCAATAGATGTTTTGGCTACAACAAAGGAAAAATGTATAAGCTTTTCTAAAAAGGTTGGCAAGATAAAACTAAGATTTGTTAATTCTTTCAGATTTATGCCTTTTAGCCTTATGAAATTAACTGAAGATTTGATTAAAACAAGAAAAATTGTACCCAATGGAAAAATGTATTTAGCTCTTCGAAAAGTAGTCTTCCCCTATGCATAGATTTGACGAAACATCACTTCCTACACCAGACGAATTCAAAAACAAACTTAGTGATTCAGAAATTTGACCTGAAGATTATCAACTTGCGTGTCGAGTATGGAACGAGTTGGATATGAAGACCTTAGGAGATTACTCAGACTTTTATGTATTGTCGTCACTCTTCTTTGCGATGTGATGGAAGAGTTTCGACACTTGTTTTGCTGCATATGGTTTGGACCCCTTACACTCGTATACTTCTCCAGGATTAGCTTTGCAAGATATGTTAAAAGAAACAAAATGCAAACTACAGTTTGTAACAGATATCGACATGGTTTTATTGTTGAATCCGGAGTTAGAGGCGGAATGACTCAAAGTATTACGAGACATGTTAAAGCCAACAACAAATAACTTCCCGACTATGATGAAGGGAAACCATCAGTATACTTAAGATATTTCGATGCCAATAATTTGTATGGATGGACTATGTCAAACCCACTTCTATTTGACAATTTTAAATGTACTCTATTGTCAATGTTTTACAAATTCAAAAACATAGAAACACTGGATACATTTTGGATTGCGATTTTGAATATCCCGAACACTTACACGATCTTCATTACGATCTTACACTCCTTGCAAAAACAGAATTTTCTCCAACTGGAAAACATCCTAAATTGATGATGACTTTAAACAACAAACAACGATACGTAGCTCGCTTTTGGGTTGTTCAACAAGCTATCGAATTAGGATTACGTATTACAACGATTCATAGAGTTTTGGAATTTTCCCAATCATGCTGGCTGAAACCCTACATTAATTCAAATACAACAAGAAGAACATTAGCTACATCCGCCTTTCAAAAGGATTTCTTTAAATTAATGAACAATGCGATATTTTGAAAAACATTGGAAAATAAAAGAAGACAAAAAATATTAAAACTTGTTACCAACCCAAGAAAACTACAGAAACTCGTACAGCAGCCAAACTTTGCAACATCTCTAATTATAAATAAAAACCTTGTAGCAGTATCTATGAAGAAGACAAGAGTGAACATGGATCGTGCTTTAAATATTGGCATGTAAATCTTGGATATCTTTAAAACACATATATACGACTTTCACTATAATAAGATGGTCGCGTTCTACGGAAGAGAGAATATCTGTACTACATATATGGACACTGACGCTTTCATATATCGCATACTAACATTGGACATGTATGAAGATTTACGTATAATTATTTACAAGAACGACTTTGATTTCTCCGACTGCCCAAAAGATCATCCCGACTATGATAACGACAGAAACAAAAAAGTAATAGGCAAATTCAAGGATGAGGCTAATGGTGTTCTACTTGAATAAATTGTTGCACTTATGTGTAAACTATATTCTTTGAAACTGTATAATGAAAAAGAAGATTAAGAAGAAAAGAAGAATAGCTATATTAAGAAAGCTAAAGGTGGAAAGAGTTTATATTTAAAAAAAGAAAGTGCATTTTGAACACTACAATCAATGTTTATTTGAAAATCAAGTTATGACAGCATAATTCAATACAATCTTAAGTTTTACCTATCAAATGTACAACGTAACTGAAGTCAAAAAAACTCTATCCTGTAATGACGACAAATGACATACACTTCCAGACAACATATACACTTTACCATTCGGTAACTATTTCCTCAACCCTATCGACAAGTAACTCTTTCATCGTCTTCCATCCTTTTCCTTTCCGTAAAAAAAGGGGAACACAGCAGTACTTTGCTGTGTTCCCCCTTTTTTACACCATTTTCAGATAACCTTAAACTATTAAGAACGAGTATATACAAGCAATATTTAATGCTCCTCTAGAAGTGCAGGTAGAAGCATAAACTAATATGGATCTAAAGAGTAAAATTGTTGCTGAGCTTCATAAATCTGCAAGGATACACTTTCCAAGAAGAAATACTGTTATAAAAGGTATAAATTATCTTTATCAAGCAAACCTAATTGAAATGAGACCTTACAGTAAAATAAACAAAGGATTTAAATATATACTAACAGTTATAAACTGTTTTACAAAAGTCGCAGATGCTATTCCACTAAAATACAAAACAGGTCAGAGTGTGACAAAAGCAATGGAGATACGTAGAGATAAAAACACTACAAAACATTTGCAAACTGACGACGGAAAAGAATATTTTAATAACAATTTTTCAAAGCTCATAAAAACATATAATGTAAACCATTATTCTACAAAATCTGAAACGAAAGCAGCTATTATCGAAAGGTTTAACAGAACTTTAAAAAGGAGCGATGTATAAAGCTTTTTCAAATAGAGGTTCCCACGTGTGGTATGACGTACTTCCCGAATTAATACACGATTATAACAACAAGTTTCATAGAACTATCCGGGTGAAACCGATTGAGGTGACTAAAAAGATCTCCAAACAAGTTTTGCAAAGTATTAAAAAGAACACAAAACCAAAAATGGAAAAGAGATTACCACGAAAATTCGACGTGGGGGATAAAGTTCGTATTAGCAAATATAAAGGAGTATTTAGCAAGAAATACTTACCCAATTGGACTAATTAAGTTTTTACCGTATATAGAGTACAACCGACATATCAAGAAACTTATATACTTAAGGATAATAAAGGAGAACGTTTACAAGGTGGCTTTTATGGGCATGAAATGTTAAAATATACTGTTGGAAATTTTTATCTTGTGGAAAAAATATTAAAACGAAAGAACGATCAAGTATTGGTGCGCTGGTTTAATCCTAACGGATTAAAGTTTAATAATCTATAAACTTTTTCAAAGTCTCTGCTCCAACCAAAATATCAGTTATTAGATAAAATAATATCTGATGTACCGGAAGTAAATGTCTTCAAATTTGATGCAAGTGATAAAATTTTGCAGTCGAATGAAGCAAAACCTTACTCAGTCTTTATTTTTGATGATGTCTCTTGTGAAAACCATTACACCATTAGAAACTATTTCGCTATGAGACATCACAATATAGACTGTATCTACATTGGTCAAACATAGCAAAATCCCAAAACTGTTGATTAGGGATAACGCAAATATTATCGTTATATTTAAACAAGACAATATGAATTTAAAACATATACACCACGATCATGTTGGTGCTGATATGTCGTTTGAAAGGTTAAAAAAATTGTAGTAAAACATGGGAAGATAAATACGGACTCCTTGTGTTGGATAAGGAACAAAGTGTTCAAAATGGTAGATTTAGATTGGGATTAGATCGAATCGTATTAATTCAATAACATAAATACATATTCTTAGATAAAATTGCAAAATTAACCTTCATTTGGTAATGTATATAAATGGTTGCGTAAACAATGATGCAGTCATTTGTAAAATGAGTGTTGACAAGTTCGGACGTTTTGCCGAATCCGGTGAAAGATCAAAATTATATGACAAAGAAGCTCACACCGGTTTATCTCTTACACCGGAGGATGACTATAACATTAGTAATAAACGTTTAAAGTATTTTAATGATCCTCAAGATAGTAGGGACGCTATAAATTTAAAAACTTTACAATCAGAAACATCAACAAGCTTAAAACTTAAGGGAGATGTGTACGATGCATCAAAACTCATAGAATTGCAAATATCGGTAATCCAGAATATGAAAAAGATTCGGTAACAAAAATATATTTAGACTCTAGATTGTAAAAGACTATAATTAGACAAGGAGATGCATTTGTACAAGGAAACATGAATTATGAATGTTTAGAGTTTAAAGATAATGTGTAGAATGGTAAAAAAACGTAAAATAAATAATATACTACAAGCTGAACAACCAGACAATGTACCTGTGATGGGACAAACACTAACTAGACAGGGAGAAAACTTTGTGCAAGGTGGTAATAAATATAATTTCTTAGAATTGAAAGAAGACAAATGGAATGCTAATCACCATAAAATTAGTAATCTGGAGGATGGTAAAGAAAGCGGTGGTGCTGTAAATGTTTATCAAAAACCAACAAAGAGTAAAGGGTATTGGGATTTTTAATATAAAAGACTAGTTTGTGTTAAACCCACTGTTGATGATAATTATTGTGTAACAAGACATCAGAGTATAACATTGAATGAACTTAAGTTTGATGGTAAAAATAAGCAATTAACAAACATTTTAGCGGGAACCTCACCAAGTGATGTAACAATTGTAGATCAAATATTAAAATATGAGGATGGTTTGTTAAAACAGGGTGATAACAAATACAAGTTTTTAAGGAATCCAAAGTAAATGATTGGGATGGTAAAAATAAAAAATTGTAAATTTGCTTTGTGGTACAAATACTAATGATGCTGTATGTGTCTCACAAATACAAAAATCAAATAATCGGTACGGAATTTTAATTATAAAAGGTTTGGTAATGTTAAACATGGTGTAAGTGTAATGGTGACTTTTTGTGTTACAAAAAGTCAGACTAATACATTAAACGAGAATAAGTTTAATGCTAAGAGTAAACAAATAACAAATACAAAATAAGGTGTATTGCAAACAGATGTAGCAGTGGTGGGTCAAATATTAACAAAGAGTGAGAAAAGCATAATTAAACAGGGGGATAAAGAGTACAACGTATTAATGTTTAATAAAAACTGAAAAATGTTGGACTGCTGAAGATCAATACATAAGGTATTTACCAAAGGAGGTACATAATGATGATCTTTGGTTAATGTCACAGGCTGTATGGTATGATGATACAGTTAAAAAATTAAATATGCGGGTGTAGAATTTGATTTGATGGTGTACAATCGTGATTATTTGTTGGTTGGTGATCCCACACCTTTGAACGGATTTAAATATATAGACAATATACCATATATACCAGAAAACTATGTATATAGAATAATAACAGATGATGTATTAGTTGATGCTTATGGCAACCCTTTTAGAACTACAGAAAGTGATCAAGTGGTAAAAAGGAAAGTATAAAAATGTTATACATATATATATATATATTCTAATCCAGCTATCTATCAGGCGTCATTTTAAACTACCACCCTGCGGCGTCATGCCTTAATCGGCATGTATATTAATATTTTATTAAAGTATATTACATTTAAGCTCTCTAGTAACAAATTGCTGACGTCAGATTCTTAAAATTCCAAAAAATAAGATTTTAACTACTTCCCTAACAATCTGAACTCATTTGAAACAAGTTACTTTACAGCGTCACTCGTATATTTCTATCTAGTCTAGTACCACTGAGGCGTCGTGCTGTATTTTTTCTTTCTGGAATGCATACCTTATGGCATCATGCAGTGTTGCCAGATTGAAAACTTCGACACAGAGGTTTGATTGAGATTGCAAGGCTCTGCTAATGCTTGAGTTTTAGAATTCTGTCAATCATCCGTTTTAGAAAGGCATTAGGTTTAAATTAATAAACTAAAATTGAATTACGTCATTGTAATTAGAGTCAAGAAGTATATATAGCCTACACTCAACCAAAGATGATTCAATAAACATGTATTATATACTAACGATAACTGTGTACCCGTCCTTCGTGCAGATTGACGACTTTGTGACCGTTAGCAGAGAAATTACATCTTCTAAATATAACCTTAAAAAAAAATACGAGAATAAATCGATTAAAAATATTTACAATCTGCTGGAATGTGGCGCAACAAGAAAATCAGTTTTATTCTAATGCATATTAATTTAAAAATACCGTGACGCTAATTTAACGTGCTAGTGGTTATGTTGTGAGCAGGACTTCTTTAGTTTTAACCGATGTTAATGTTTTCGGTGTCGTTGGGAAGAGCTCAGCGTAAAATCACATCGCTGTTCACATTTTTAAAATCATCTAATTTGCGAGAAGATTATATTAGTCTGTAAGATTAAAATTGGAACAGGGCACATTTGATTTGTAATTAAAACACTGAATAGAGTAAACACAATTTATCAGCAAGATCATTTATGTTCTTACTCAAACGGTAACCCAACATTTATACTGTGTTGTAATAAGTCCCTGCGGTTCAATAACTAGTAAAATACAAGTAAAAAACGGGCAGAGCCATCGTACTGTAGACTACGGTTAGTAGCCTAGACAAGTAATGTGGTCTATTCACTATCGCCATCGACCCTTGGGTAGCGTAACTTCGCAGCGGCGCGGCGCGTGACTCTCCACTTGACTGTACAATATAAATATCTATTATCCTTAAATGCTTTCCACGCATTCTACTATTAAGTCTCGTGACTCTTCTAATGGGTTAAAATAAACGTGTTGTACGTGATTTAAAAGTTATATCAAATTAAGAATGTTATGTTCCAACCAAATCTGAAATTAGCTGTTTTTCTTCTTAACATGTCTTTACGGGTTGCATAAATTACTTTTAAAGTGTAAATAAGTTCAACAAAGATGGATAAATTATATTAAAATCGCCTCAGCCATGGAAGTATAAGGTCAATGATTTTTACAAACCTGCAGGATGTATTTCACTTTAAGACGTGAAATACATCGAGAAGTACGTCGTTGAATTCATATTTTGATCTTGATTAGAATGGTTTGCATAACTAATTTAATAGATTTTTATATTGGTAAGACAATATAATATAATAACCTGAAAATACTTTTAAGTTAAATTCATAAATTAATGCAATCTGGCCTCATAGAGTCACGTGAGCTAAAGTTTATGGAAACACGTTAAATATAGTAGATCGTAGGTAGAAGTTTCATCCTCGAGCCTAATTAACAATCCCGGGATTTAGGGATTGTCCGATGTCAATCTCCGTCCGATTCCAAACAGTCCCATGGCCTGTCCTAGGATTTCGTAATTCTGGCGATGCGTAGGACCGTGCAGTTGCGATTCTTGGCGTACACAAATACAATGTCCATAGATCTACAGGATATATAAACTAATAAAGTTAGGTTATTTTTACGTTAATGCAAATATTAGTGAAGCTAATCAAGCTAATCTATAACAATGGTTGCAAACTTATAATTTATTTACTTAAATTAATCTGTTAGATAAAATAAATTGAAAAATGTGCTATTTTATACTGTCAGTTCCGGTATTGGAGGTGAAATATCCCGCGGGGTATTTAGGAATCACCTGTTTAAAACCCTTAATTGTAGGCCCCATTATGAGTGAGTGAGTCTGTACTGTGAGAGAGTGATTACTGTATTATTTATTCTATGGTTCTAGTACGCTATTAGGACCTATGCCACAAGTAAGAAACAAAGTTTGCAGCTTCGAAAGACCTGTGATACTGGCGTAGTAGCAAAATACAGTTTTTGCACTTTTTAAGTTTTTGCTAAATATCTACTAAAGTATGCCTCGGACAGAATTTTTTGCCCAATCCTTTCTTAAAATGGATGAAATTTGCTCAAAATTTCAAGTTTCAAAATCACCAAGTGTAAAAATCCCCAAATTCCAGAATGACCCTAATTATTTATGTTTGCTACCTGCTCAATGATTCTCAAAATTCCAAAAGACCGCACGCGCACTCACAGGTATACCTGTGAACTAGACCCGTGCGGTACAGACCACAATACAATCCAAAATCATTAAAAATATAATAAACTAGTGGCTTGATGGGACAATAGCCCCTAATCTTAATCGAATACTCTGCCTCGCGTGATATCTATTCTCTTAACATGCTGAGGAAAATACAACTATATCACGTGTCAGTTCGTAAACAAAGTAGACACATACCCACATGTTTTAATGTAAACAAAGCAGACGTTTTTAAATCCCAATGCTTTTATTATGGGGGATATTTTACGTTATTTCTAGTTTGCTGGTAACATTTTGGAAATACTGCTATTTTTCCCGATTACCTGGGATCAACACCTTTAATTTGAACCCTCTCCCATCATCCTGCGATTTGCCAAACTCCTGCAATTTTGACTTAAAAGTTTCGCTTACAGAATTTTATATAACTAGTGGCTTGAAGGAGCCATAGTCCCAAACCTCGTTTCAATACTCTGCCTTATCTGATGTCTTACTCTTTACATGCCTGAACAAAATAGACACTTAATCACATATTTTAATGTAAACAAAACAGACGTTTTTAAATCCCCATGCTTTTCTCATGGGGGGTGTTTTACGTTATTTCTCGTTTGCTAGTGACTTTTTAGAAATATTGAAATTTTTCCCGAGTCCCTGGGATCGAGACCTTTAATTTGAGCCATCTCCCATTATCCTGCGATTTTCCAAACTCCCGCAATCTTGACTTAAAAATTTCGCTTACATAATTATATATAAAGACTAGTGGCTTGAAGGGGCCAAAGCCCCTAACTTTGCTCCAATAGTCTCCAATAGCCTCATCTGATTTAAATACGTGTAATTTCGTAAACAAAGTGGACTCATAATCACATGTTTTAATGTAAACAAATCAGAAGTTTTTAAATCCCCATGCTTTTCTTATGGGGGATGTTTTACGTTTTTTCTCGTTTGCTGGTAACTTTGTGGAAATACTATTATTTTTCCCGAGTCCCTGGGATCGAGACCTTTAATTTGAGCCGTCTCCCATCATCCTGCGATTTGCTAAACTACCACAATTTTGATTTAAAAATTTCCTTTACAGAATAGTAGGGTATATTGGACAGTCCGACTCCAGGAGGGACAGGAGGGACGCCCCCCCCCCCCGAGGTCTCGTCTGTGACACTTTGCGAATTTTTTTTTTTGCGAACTTTTTTGCGAACTTTTTTGCAAACTTTTTTTGCGAATTTTTTTTTTTTGCGAATTTTTTTTTTTGCGAATTTTTTTTTGCGAATTTTTTTTTTTGCGAATTTTTTTTTTTTGCGAATTTTTTTTTTTTTGCGAATTTTTTTTTTGTGAAATTTTTTTTTGCGAATTTTTTTTTTGCGAATTTTTGTTGTGAAATTTTTTTTTTGCGAATTTTTTTTTTGCGAATTTTTGTTGTTGCGAATACTAACCTAACCTAACCTAACCTAACCTAACTTAACGTAACCTAACCTAACCTAACCTAACGTAACCTAACCTAACCTAACGTAACCTAACCTAACCTAACCTAACCTAACCTAACCTAACCTAACCTAACCTAACCTAACCTAACCTAACGTAACGTAACCTAACCTAACCTAACCTAACGTAACCTAACCTAACCTAACCTAACGTAACCTAACCTAACCTAACCTAACCTAACCTAACCTAACCTAACCTCGGATCAGATTTCTGATTGCAGATTCTTGTTCGTCTAGTCGAGGCGAGTCATTTGAGTACCCACATCATACACTTTGGATGATGTTTACAAAAAAGAGGCCCGCACCACACTTTTGACCTTTTTTTTTTTGCATTTTTGGAATCTCCTCGTCAAGCCGAGTATTCTCAGTACCCACATGACATACTTTGGATAATCAATACAAGAGTTGATCAGGGTAACGCTACAACCAACAGAGCTAGCCCATCAGCACTTGCGGTCAATTGAACTACCAGTGAATGCAAATTTTAAGGAGAATATAATTGCAATGCTTTGAACATATACTGCAAAGGGGGGTGTATCGATACACCCCCCTTCAAGTACTCTGCACCGAGGCAGCTGTTCGCACAAATAACCGTCGCGTCCAGTCTACTGTCTGGGAATGCGGATGTTGTAATTTGATACCTCGACTGGAGGGTGCAGGTGTTCACACAAAAAACCGACAAGTCGAGACCTGTCTGGGAATGCGGATGCTGTAATTTGATACCCCGACGGGAGGGCGACGCGACCCTTCCAGGAACCCATTATAGTCCGCCCGTATCGAATTCCGAGCAATAAATCACCAGTTGTCAAACACCCACGGTATCAATCTTGTTTTAGGCTTCAACAATTCCTGACGTATGGGGGAGCGAAAATCTCCCCCTAGTAATTAAATCAACAGAACACCAGTTGTCACGGTCTCATGCTTGTTCTAGTCTTCAACAATTCCTGACGTATGGGGGAGCGAAAATCTCCCCCTAAGCCATTACGTGTTAGGGGGAGCGAAAATCTCCCCCCTAGTAATTAAATCAACAGAGCTAGCCCATCAGCGCCTGCGAACAATTGAACTACCAGTGAATGCAAATTTTGAGGAGAATATAATTGCAATGCTTTGAACATATACTGCAAAGGGGGGTGTATCGATACACCCCCCTTCAAGTACTCTGCACCGAGGGAGCTGTTCGCACAAATAACCGTCGCGTCCAGTCTACTGTCTGGGAATGCGGATGTTGTAATTTGATACCTCGACTGGAGGGTGCAGGTGTTCACACAAAAAACCGACAAGTCGAGACCTGTCTGGGGTGCAGCTGCGCCCGACCCCAGGAGGGGCAGGAGGAGCAGGAGGAGCAGGAGGGGCAGGAGGAGCAGGAGGGGCAGGAGGAGCAGGATTAGCAGGAGGAGCAGGAGGGGCAGGAGGGCCAGGAGGGACAGGAGGAGCCCCCCCCCCCAGACGCCTGCACCAACACTTGGAAGAAAATCCTCCTACATTAGAAGGATTTCCTTCTGTTCCCTAACATGAAAAGCTTTTGTGGCCTTGAAAAAGGCCGATTATGATGGTGGGATCAGGTGGAGGCTAAGGTGTTGGAAAACGTTTATTTTTTACTGTTGAAAAACTTTGTTACTTCATCAGGGTGCAGTTCATCGGTCCGCCGATTCCAACACATTTCAACAAGCATCATGTACTTCTGCTCATGTTCAATGGCGTAGAAGTGCTCCTCTTCAATGGGGTAGAAATTCATCTTGTAGTCCATGTCACGCTGCCAATATTCCCACTCCAAGCCGTCCAGCGGGCAATGGTTCCACATGCTGTTGATTCCCCGTCGTCTGGAGTACAGAGCGTCGTCAATATCTTGAGTAGTTGAATACATTTTTGGTTCATGAACGTACTTGAACTTTTTGTCAATGCGCCATAGCCTCTTCTTATGGAAATGCTTCAAGGTGCATTCATCGTCGTCTTTTCGGTTGTAGAATTCATCACCTTCGAAGTAATCATCTTCATCGTCAAACGGTCTCTTCTTATTATTGCTATTCATTGTCGTTTCCGCTGCAACACATACATCCTCCAACTCAACGTCTGTGATGTCACAATCCCACTCGATGTTGGCCATGATCTCTTCGTAGCTGTTGACGCTTCGAAACTCAAGACTAAACTAAACTTTACTGCTAGGGGCGGGCTGTGCGTCGTGGGATGATGGGCGCAGGTGTACAGACAAAAAACCGTCGCGTCACCCTACTGTCTGGGAATGCGGATGCTGTAATTTGATACCTCTACGGGAGGGCGCGGGTGTTCACACAAAAAACCGACGAGTCGAGACCTGTCTGGGAATGCGGATGCTGTAATTTGATACCCCGACAGGAGGGCTACCGACCCTTGCAGGAACCCATAATTATAGACCACCCGCGTCGAATTCCGAGCAATAGTACACCAGCTGTCAAACACCCACGGTCTCATTCTTGTTCTAGTCTTCAACAATTCCTGACGTATGGGGGAGCGAAAATCTCCCCCCTAAGCCATTATGTGTTAGGGGGAGCGAAAATCTCCCCCTAGTGATTAAATCAACAGAACACCAGTTGTCAAACACCCACGGTCTCATTCGTGTTCGGGAGTTTGAAGTGTGTGGCTGTGTAATAGTGTTGCTGTGTGACATTCTGTCAGAGCGATCGCCCGACGTTTTGACCTAACCTACAAAATGAACCACTTAACCGCCTATGTGTTTAATGATCGGCCTTTGTCTGTACTGTTTGACAGCAGCGATAATCCATGGTTCAAAGCTAAGGATGTAGCTACAATATTGGGATACGCTAACCCTAAAGAAGCAATCAGAGCACATGTTAGAGAAAAATATCGCAAAACAATTCCTGAAGTATGGGGGAGCGAAAATCTCCCCCTAACCTATAACGAGAAACATTCAATCTTTCTTAACGAGCCGGGATTATATTCGTTACTTATGAAATCTAAAATGCCCATCGCCGAGAAGTTTCAAGATTGGATCTTTGAAGAAGTTTTGCCATCCATTAGAAAAAATGGTCAGTACAGACTTATAAACGAGAACCAACGGCTGCTACAATCACTTACAAAGTCGCTAACAAATAACCGAAAGCTAGATCAAACAAATTCCGAGTTTAAAACTACAAATGATATATTGTGTATGGAAAACCAATCCATGAATCAAACGCTGATCGAACAGACACCTAAAGTGGCAGTGTTGCCTGAAGATGTAAATCTGAAGCATATATTTTGTGTGATGATTAGGGAAACCCTTCTAGAGCAGTACGGAGTTTGTGAATACAAGTGCATTCGAACACAGAAGAGGAATTTCAAACAAGCCTTGAAAAAAGCAAAGGAAGAAGGATTTACAATGTGCTACTGTAGAGAAAATGTCCCCAACGGCATAAACATAGTGAATAAGGCTAAAGAAGTGATGAAGAGTTACGGCATGCACATTGACTGCAGATACAACAACATCCTAACCTCGCACAATTTCATTAATGTAGTTGAACATATCTTTGACAATGCATAGGTCTGCGCTTGTGGACTCGTTCCAGAACCTTCGACGCTAGTCAGGTAGCAACAGTCGATACGTGCTCCAAAGATGACCAGTGTGGATGACGCAAGAAAAGTAATCACCATATCAATGAACAAAATACGTTATAAACGTAACAACATCCGAGAAAGGCTCGCAATCAAGTTAGTGTTGGATAGAGCGAGAGATGTGTTTGAGAGAAAATATCATATGAAACAGCATACTTATGAAAAAAAAAAAAAAAAAAAAAAAAAATATTGAATATCATGTGAAAGAATATAACTATGAAGAAAACAAAACAGACTGTTAAATTTAACGAGGAGCTAAATACACAGTACACTTACGAGCCCTGTGAGGATGTACAACAATTAACGTGGACTCAAATCGCAATAGATGAAATGAGATTCCGCAGACCGTTGGAACTGATGTTGGGTGAAAAAATCAAACATCTAACCTATTGCAACAAGATGTGTCACAGCGAGTGCATACAGTTTACTTCAAGGGTGAGCAGACGCACCACCAGTCCGTAGTACGGTAGAAGTCACACGGTAAGGACGTCAACATGGACGCTTACGTTTCTGCGGACGACTATATCAAATCGTTTATTCAGGAGATTGAGGTTATGAACAATAATGCTAGTGATCAGACATTGGCATCACCTCAGACGTCATCTGTAAAACCGATCACTGCCTGCAAGAGACGAAGGAGGCCAACTCCCATCGAAGTGGAAACCAAGAAACCAGGATGGGTGCCAAAACCAACAGATGATTCTCCCATAGTGTCATGGATGGACGATGGGAATACTTTTGCTGTTCAAAACCCGGGAAACAAAGGACAAATTTTATTGAAAATGGAAATGTACGATGGTACAGATATGGTGTTCATGTGCAGTTTATTTTTGGACAAAGATGGTGAAATGCTCCAAAGTGTTAGACAAGTAGTTGATAAAGTGGAAAACATGTGGATCGATAAATCAACAGGAGTACCGAAAATTACAGGCTTAACTCAAACTGTTACACAACGCAGTGCAGTTTCGCAACCAACGTCGAAGAAGCGAGCTGTGAGGAAGAAACAACGAGTGTCGCCAGCAGTCAATTAAAGCATCAGCATTCCCAGACAGGAGGGCGACGCGTCGGTTTTTTGTGTGTGAACACCTGCGCCCGGCCAACTACTAGAGATGTCGAGCAGCAGCACTTTCAAGCTAGAGTTTCCGAGCGTGAACGGCACTGCAGCAACCGAGGACCTGAGAGCTACCCTCAACAACTGCAAGTCCGACTCTCCGCTCTACACCAGGATAGACGATCTCAGAGAGGAATGTGGCTATCTCATCACTGCGATGGAGCGAGCCACAACACCCTTTGGCGAGACGATCATCGTGATCCTGGAGGGACAGGTCGGGGACGACTTCTTTCTGCGAGTCTACCCGCCTAGGCGCTTCAACGAGGTCCTGAGCAACACCGACATCGAGCGCTACAACAGCGGGTTTGGAGAACGCCTTCGCTTGGTGAAGCGCAGCCCGAGGGGTTCCAATAGCAGATTCACACCTTTGGAGTTTATGTAAAGCAAGACTTGAAGATTATGTAAATACCTTTGTAAATTAGTTTTCGTAGTCAATACTTATAGTCACGTTCAGAACATAACCACTGTGTTATTTATTTCACTTAACCCCAAAAATGTCCTTTGGTAGTAAGTTTAAGAGCGTGAGTATGGTAACTGTGAGGTGTTTAGCTCATCAGCGTCATCATCAGAATCATCGATATTTGTACATAGATGTAACCCACCGCGTAATGCGATACAATTGATTGGAGCGCATCGTGTGTGAGCTGTCTTGTGATGGCGACATCGCACTGCGTTTGTAACAAAATAACGTGTACATTAACACGACGATCACTTTTCTTGCTTAAGTCACGAGGGGCATTATGGCGTACGGGACGATTGGTAATAACAGCGTTTAAAGTAAACTGTGCACATTCGTTGTGATACGTCTTGTCACAGCACGTTAGATTTCACATTCTCACATTCTACATCAATTACAATTGTAGACGTAATCTCATTTCATCTGTTGTGATTTAAGTCCACGTTAACCGTTGTACATCCTTACGCGGCTCATAAGTGTAATGAGTATTTAGTATGACAATAAACTTCTCGAATGTTAGTACGTTAAATCGTAGCTTGTTCATTGACGCATCGATCCCTATTCTTGTTTCAGTCTCAATATGCATTATGGCGTACGTGCCAGATGGTACTAACAACGCTTGAAATAAACTGCACACATGTGTTGCGATACATCCAAACACAACAAGTTAGATGCATCATTCAATCATTCAGCATCAATTGAAATGTTATGCGTGGCATCATTTCATCTAGTGTAATTTGAGGGAATAACTCGACTACGAACCTTTATCGTATGTTAGTTCGTTAACAACGTAACTTGTACATTGACGCATCGATCACTTTTCATGCTTAAGTCACAATGTGCATTATGTTGTATGTGACGACTGGTAATAGCAATGCTTGAAGTAAACTGAGCACATGTGTTGCTATACGTCTTGTCACAGCAGGTTATATTGCTCATTTCCCCTTTCAACATCAGTTACAATTGTATGCGTAATCTCATTTCATCGGTTTTAATTCAAGTCCGCGTTAACTGTTGTACATCCTCACGAGGTTCGTAAGTGTAACGAGTATTTAGTTTTACATTAAACTTCTCGTATGTCAATCCCAAGTAATCGGTGTTTGAAGAAGTTTGCCTTTCCCTCAAGAATTGTCACTAGCATTATAACATACGCGTTTAATAACCAGATCGCACTTGTAATATTTTTGTATACCAATAACAATTACAAGTAATCGAGGTTTGAAGAAGTTCGCACATTGATAAAAAAAAAAATCCAAGTAAACGATGTTTGAAGACGTTTGAGTTTTCGCCATCACACAAGTTCCAATCTTGAGTAATGTCAACCCAAGAAAATGAAAGCTAACAGCATCACGTAGTTGTGTTAAGTTACGATAGGTATAGTTAGGTTTATTAAGACTGTTTCCAGTTAGAAAGGGGAAACATGGAGAGACTTATCTCATCGTTAGGTTACGATATCCAGTGTAAAGTTAGGTCCCTGCATAGAAATAGGAAACGTAGACAGTTGTATCTCATCCTTAGGTTATGTTATGCTCTGTTAAGTTAGGTTTGTGCTTATAGATAGGAAATATTGTCAGTAGTATCTCGTCGTTAGGTTAAGTCATGCTCTGTTAAGTTAGGTTTGTTGTTGAATATACAAAAAAAAAAAAAAAAAATCTGTACCTTAATGTCGGCGTGCGCAATTTAAAAATGGTATGATCATAATGCGCACGCCGACATTAAGGTACAGATTTTTTTTTTTTTTTTTGTATATTCAACAACAAACCTAACTTAACAGAGCATGACTTAACCTAACGACGAGATACTACTGACAATATTTCCTATCTATAAGCACAAACCTAACTTAACAGAGCATAACATAACCTAAGGATGAGATACAACTGTCTACGTTTCCTATTTCTATGCAGGGACCTAACTTTACACTGGATATCGTAACCTAACGATGAGATAAGTCTCTCCATGTTTCCCCTTTCTAACTGGAAACAGTCTTAATAAACCTAACTATACCTATCGTAACTTAACACAACTACGTGATGCTGTTAGCTTTCATTTTCTTGGGTTGACATTACTCAAGATTGGAACTTGTGTGATGGCGAAAACTCAAACGTCTTCAAACATCGTTTACTTGGATTTTTTTTTTTATCAATGTGCGAACTTCTTCAAACCTCGATTACTTGTAATTGTTATTGGTATACAAAAATATTACAAGTGCGATCTGGTTATTAAACGCGTATGTTATAATGCTAGTGACAATTCTTGAGGGAAAGGCAAACTTCTTCAAACACCGATTACTTGGGATTGACATACGAGAAGTTTAATGTAAAACTAAATACTCGTTACACTTACGAACCTCGTGAGGATGTACAACAGTTAACGCGGACTTGAATTAAAACCGATGAAATGAGATTACGCATACAATTGTAACTGATGTTGAAAGGGGAAATGAGCAATATAACCTGCTGTGACAAGACGTATAGCAACACATGTGCTCAGTTTACTTCAAGCATTGCTATTACCAGTCGTCACATACAACATAATGCACATTGTGACTTAAGCATGAAAAGTGATCGATGCGTCAATGTACAAGTTACGTTGTTAACGAACTAACATACGATAAAGGTTCGTAGTCGAGTTATTCCCTCAAATTACACTAGATGAAATGATACCACGCATAACATTTCAATTGATGCTGAATGTTAGAATGATGCATCTAACTTGCTGTGTTTGGATGTATCGCAACACACGTGGGCAGTTTATTTCAAGCGTTGTTAGTACCATCTGGCACGTACGCCATAATGTCTATTGAGACTGAAACAAGAATAGGGATCGATGCGTCAATGAACAAGCTACGATTTAACGTACTAACATTCGAGAAGTTTATTGTCATACTAAATACTCATTACACTTACGAGCCGCGTGAGGATGTACAACGGTTAACGTGGACTTAAATCACAACAGATGAAATGAGATTACGTCTACAATTGTAATTGATGTTGAATGTGAGAATGTGAAATCTAACGTGCTGTGACAAGACGTATCACAACGAATGTGCACAGTTTACTTTAAACGCTGTTATTACCAATCGTCCCGTACGCCATAATGCACATCGTGACTTAAGCAAGAAAAGCGATCGTCGTGTTAATGTACAATTTACTTTGTTAACGAACTAACATACGATAAAGGTTCGTAGTCGAGTTATTCCCTCAAATTACACCAGATGAAATGATGCCACGCATAACATTTTCAATTGATGCTGAATGATTGAATGATGCATCTAACTTGTTGTGTTTGGATGTATCGCAACACATGTGTGCAGTTTATTTCAAGCGTTGTTAGTACCATCTGGCACGTCCGCCATAATGCATATTGAGACTGAAACAAGAATAGGGATCGATGCGTCAATGAACAAGCTACGATTTAACGTACTAACATTCGAGAAGTTTATTGTCATACTAAATACTCATTACACTTATGAGCCGCGTAAGGATGTACAACGGTTAACGTGGACTTAAATCACAACAGATGAAATGAGATTACGTCTACAATTGTAATTGATGTAGAATGTGAGAATGTGAAATCTAACGTGCTGTGACAAGACGTATCACAACGAATGTGCACAGTTTACTTTAAACGCTGTTATTACCAATCGTCCCGTACGCCATAATGCCCCTCGTGACTTAAGCAAGAAAAGTGATCGTCGTGTTAATGTACACGTTATTTTGTTACAAACGCAGTGCGATGTCGCCATCACAAGACAGCTCACACACGATGCGCTCCAATCAATTGTATCGCATTACGCGGTGGGTTACATCTATGTACAAATATCGATGATTCTGATGATGACGCTGATGAGCTAAACACCTCACAGTTACCATACTCACGCTCTTAAACTTACTACCAAAGGACATTTTTGGGGTTAAGTGAAATAAATAACACAGTGGTTATGTTCTGAACGTGACTATAAGTATTGACTACGAAAACTAATTTACAAAGGTATTTACATAATCTTCAAGTCTTGCTTTACATAAACTCCAAAGGTGTGAATCTGCTATTGGAACCCCTCGGGCTGCGCTTCACCAAGCGAAGGCGTTCTCCAAACCCGCTGTTGTAGCGCTCGATGTCGGTGTTGCTCAGGACCTCGTTGAAGCGCCTAGGCGGGTAGACTCGCAGAAAGAAGTCGTCCCCGACCTGTCCCTCCAGGATCACGATGATCGTCTCGCCAAAGGGTGTTGTGGCTCGCTCCATCGCAGTGATGAGATAGCCACATTCCTCTCTGAGATCGTCTATCCTGGTGTAGAGCGGAGAGTCGGACTTGCAGTTGTTGAGGGTACCTCTCAGGTCCTCGGTTGCTGCAGTGCCGTTCACGCTCGGAAACTCTAGCTTGAAAGTGCTGCTGCTCGACATCTCTAGTAGTTGGCCGGGCGCAGGTGTTCACACACAAAAAACCGACGCGTCGCCCTCCTGTCTGGGAATGCTGATGCTTTAATTGACTGCTGGCGACACTCGTTGTTTCTTCCTCACAGCTCGCTTCTTCGACGTTGGTTGCGAAACTGCACTGCGTTGTGTAACAGTTTGAGTTAAGCCTGTAATTTTCGGTACTCCTGTTGATTTATCGATCCACATGTTTTCCACTTTATCAACTACTTGTCTAACACTTTGGAGCATTTCACCATCTTTGTCCAAAAATAAACTGCACATGAACACCATATCTGTACCATCGTACATTTCCATTTTCAATAAAATTTGTCCTTTGTTTCCCGGGTTTTGAACAGCAAAAGTATTCCCATCGTCCATCCATGACACTATGGGAGAATCATCTGTTGGTTTTGGCACCCATCCTGGTTTCTTGGTTTCCACTTCGATGGGAGTTGGCCTCCTTCGTCTCTTGCAGGCAGTGATCGGTTTTACAGATGACGTCTGAGGTGATGCCAATGTCTGATCACTAGCATTATTGTTCATAACCTCAATCTCCTGAATAAACGATTTGATATAGTCGTCCGCAGAAACGTAAGCGTCCATGTTGACGTCCTTACCGTGTGACTTCTACCGTACTACGGACTGGTGGTGCGTCTGCTCACCCTTGAAGTAAACTGTATGCACTCGCTGTGACACATCTTGTTGCAATAGGTTAGATGTTTGATTTTTTCACCCAACATCAGTTCCAACGGTCTGCGGAATCTCATTTCATCTATTGCGATTTGAGTCCACGTTAATTGTTGTACATCCTCACAGGGCTCGTAAGTGTACTGTGTATTTAGCTCCTCGTTAAATTTAACAGTCTGTTTTGTTTTCTTCATAGTTATATTCTTTCACATGATATTCAATATTTTTTTTTTTTTTTTTTTTTTTTTCATAAGTATGCTGTTTCATATGATATTTTCTCTCAAACACATCTCTCGCTCTATCCAACACTAACTTGATTGCGAGCCTTTCTCGGATGTTGTTACGTTTATAACGTATTTTGTTCATTGATATAGTGATTACTTTTCTTGCGTCATCCACACTGGTCATCTTTGGAGCACGTATCGACTGTTGCTACCTGACTAGCGTCGAAGGTTCTGGAACGAGTCCACAAGCGCAGACCTATGCATTGTCAAAGATATGTTCAACTACATTAATGAAATTGTGCGAGGTTAGGATGTTGTTGTATCTGCAGTCAATGTGCATGCCGTAACTCTTCATCACTTCTTTAGCCTTATTCACTATGTTTATGCCGTTGGGGACATTTTCTCTACAGTAGCACATTGTAAATCCTTCTTCCTTTGCTTTTTTCAAGGCTTGTTTGAAATTCCTCTTCTGTGTTCGAATGCACTTGTATTCACAAACTCCGTACTGCTCTAGAAGGGTTTCCCTAATCATCACACAAAATATATGCTTCAGATTTACATCTTCAGGCAACACTGCCACTTTAGGTGTCTGTTCGATCAGCGTTTGATTCATGGATTGGTTTTCCATACACAATATATCATTTGTAGTTTTAAACTCGGAATTTGTTTGATCTAGCTTTCGGTTATTTGTTAGCGACTTTGTAAGTGATTGTAGCAGCCGTTGGTTCTCGTTTATAAGTCTGTACTGACCATTTTTTCTAATGGATGGCAAAACTTCTTCAAAGATCCAATCTTGAAACTTCTCGGCGATGGGCATTTTAGATTTCATAAGTAACGAATATAATCCCGGCTCGTTAAGAAAGATTGAATGTTTCTCGTTATAGGTTAGGGGGAGATTTTCGCTCCCCCATACTTCAGGAATTGTTTTGCGATATTTTTCTCTAACATGTGCTCTGATTGCTTCTTTAGGGTTAGCGTATCCCAATATTGTAGCTACATCCTTAGCTTTGAACCATGGATTATCGCTGCTGTCAAACAGTACAGACAAAGGCCGATCATTAAACACATAGGCGGTTAAGTGGTTCATTTTGTAGGTTAGGTCAAAACGTCGGGCGATCGCTCTGACAGAATGTCACACAGCAACACTATTACACAGCCACACACTTCAAACTCCCGAACACGAATGAGACCGTGGGTGTTTGACAACTGGTGTTCTGTTGATTTAATCACTAGGGGGAGATTTTCGCTCCCCCTAACACATAATGGCTTAGGGGGGAGATTTTCGCTCCCCCATACGTCAGGAATTGTTGAAGACTAGAACAAGAATGAGACCGTGGGTGTTTGACAGCTGGTGTACTATTGCTCGGAATTCGACGCGGGTGGTCTATAATTATGGGTTCCTGCAAGGGTCGGTAGCCCTCCTGTCGGGGTATCAAATTACAGCATCCGCATTCCCAGACAGGTCTCGACTCGTCGGTTTTTTGTGTGAACACCCGCGCCCTCCCGTAGAGGTATCAAATTACAGCATCCGCATTCCCAGACAGTAGGGTGACGCGACGGTTTTTTGTCTGTACACCTGCGCCCATCATCCCACGACGCACAGCCCGCCCCTAGCAGTAAAGTTTAGTTTAGTCTTGAGTTTCGAAGCGTCAACAGCTACGAAGAGATCATGGCCAACATCGAGTGGGATTGTGACATCACAGACGTTGAGTTGGAGGATGTATGTGTTGCAGCGGAAACGACAATGAATAGCAATAATAAGAAGAGACCGTTTGACGATGAAGATGATTACTTCGAAGGTGATGAATTCTACAACCGAAAAGACGACGATGAATGCACCTTGAAGCATTTCCATAAGAAGAGGCTATGGCGCATTGACAAAAAGTTCAAGTACGTTCATGAACCAAAAATGTATTCAACTACTCAAGATATTGACGACGCTCTGTACTCCAGACGACGGGGAATCAACAGCATGTGGAACCATTGCCCGCTGGACGGCTTGGAGTGGGAATATTGGCAGCGTGACATGGACTACAAGATGAATTTCTACCCCATTGAAGAGGAGCACTTCTACGCCATTGAACATGAGCAGAAGTACATGATGCTTGTTGAAATGTGTTGGAATCGGCGGACCGATGAACTGCACCCTGATGAAGTAACAAAGTTTTTCAACAGTAAAAAATAAACGTTTTCCAACACCTTAGCCTCCACCTGATCCCACCATCATAATCGGCCTTTTTCAAGGCCACAAAAGCTTTTCATGTTAGGGAACAGAAGGAAATCCTTCTAATGTAGGAGGATTTTCTTCCAAGTGTTGGTGCAGGCGTCTGGGGGGGGGGCTCCTCCTGTCCCTCCTGGCCCTCCTGCCCCTCCTGCTCCTCCTGCTAATCCTGCTCCTCCTGCCCCTCCTGCTCCTCCTGCCCCTCCTGCTCCTCCTGCTCCTCCTGCCCCTCCTGGGGTCGGGCGCAGCTGCACCCCAGACAGGTCTCGACTTGTCGGTTTTTTGTGTGAACACCTGCACCCTCCAGTCGAGGTATCAAATTACAACATCCGCATTCCCAGACAGTAGACTGGACGCGACGGTTATTTGTGCGAACAGCTCCCTCGGTGCAGAGTACTTGAAGGGGGGTGTATCGATACACCCCCCTTTGCAGTATATGTTCAAAGCATTGCAATTATATTCTCCTCAAAATTTGCATTCACTGGTAGTTCAATTGTTCGCAGGCGCTGATGGGCTAGCTCTGTTGATTTAATTACTAGGGGGGAGATTTTCGCTCCCCCTAACACGTAATGGCTTAGGGGGAGATTTTCGCTCCCCCATACGTCAGAAATTGTTGAAGACTAGAACAAGCATGAGACCGTGACAACTGGTGTTCTGTTGATTTAATTACTAGGGGGAGATTTTCGCTCCCCCATACGTCAGGAATTGTTGAAGCCTAAAACAAGATTGATACCGTGGGTGTTTGACAACTGGTGATTTATTGCTCGGAATTCGATACGGGCGGACTATAATGGGTTCCTGGAAGGGTCGCGTCGCCCTCCCGTCGGGGTATCAAATTACAGCATCCGCATTCCCAGACAGGTCTCGACTTGTCGGTTTTTTGTGTGAACACCTGCACCCTCCAGTCGAGGTATCAAATTACAACATCCGCATTCCCAGACAGTAGACTGGACGCGACGGTTATTTGTGCGAACAGCTGCCTCGGTGCAGAGTACTTGAAGGGGGGTGTATCGATACACCCCCCTTTGCAGTATATGTTCAAAGCATTGCAATTATATTCTCCTTAAAATTTGCATTCACTGGTAGTTCAATTGACCGCAAGTGCTGATGGGCTAGCTCTGTTGGTTGTAGCGTTACCCTGATCAACTCTTGTATTGATTATCCAAAGTATGTCATGTGGGTACTGAGAATACTCGGCTTGACGAGGAGATTCCAAAAATGCAAAAAAAAAAAAGGTCAAAAGTGTGGTGCGGGCCTCTTTTTTGTAAACATCATCCAAAGTGTATGATGTGGGTACTCAAATGACTCGCCTCGACTAGACGAACAAGAATCTGCAATCAGAAATCTGATCCGAGGTTAGGTTAGGTTAGGTTAGGTTAGGTTAGGTTAGGTTAGGTTACGTTAGGTTAGGTTAGGTTAGGTTACGTTAGGTTAGGTTAGGTTAGGTTACGTTACGTTAGGTTAGGTTAGGTTAGGTTAGGTTAGGTTAGGTTAGGTTAGGTTAGGTTAGGTTACGTTAGGTTAGGTTAGGTTACGTTAGGTTAGGTTAGGTTAGGTTACGTTAAGTTAGGTTAGGTTAGGTTAGGTTAGGTTAGTATTCGCAACAACAAAAATTCGCAAAAAAAAAATTCGCAAAAAAAAAATTTCACAACAAAAATTCGCAAAAAAAAAAATTCGCAAATAAAAATTTCACAAAAAAAAAATTCGCAAAAAAAAAAAAATTCGCAAAAAAAAAAAATTCGCAAAAAAAAAAAAATTCGCAAAAAAAAAATTCGCAAAAAAAAAAATTCGCAAAAAAAAAAAATTCGCAAAAAAAGTTTGCAAAAAAGTTCGCAAAAAAGTTCGCAAAAAAAAAAATTCGCAAAGTGTCACAGACGAGACCTCGGGGGGGGGGGCGTCCCTCCTGTCCCTCCTGGAGTCGGACTGTCCAATATACCCTACTCAGAATTATATATAAAGACTAGTGGCTTGAAGGAGCCATAGCCCCAACCTTGCTCCAATATTCTGTCTCAACTGATATTTTTACTCTTTCCATACTGAGGAAAACAAAACAGCTGTATAATTAGTGACACATGATGCCAGTTCATAAACAAAGTAGACAATTAATCACATGTTTTAATGTAAAAGAAGCAGACATTTTAAGATTCCCATACTTTTCTTATGGGGTATGTTTACGTCATTTATCGTTTGCTGGTTATTTTTTAGGTATACTGTTATTTTTCCCGAGTCCCTGGGACCAATACCTTTAATTTGAGGCCCCTCCCATCATCATGCGATTTGCCAAACTCCCATATCTTTGACTTAAACATTTCGCTTACAGATTTATATATAAAGAAGTTCTTTAAAAACAAACTTAACATGTTTGCGTCGGTTGGAGGCTTTTTAAAATTAATACCAAATATGTAAAACATTTAAAGTGGAAATTATGGTTTCGACATTCTCTTCTACACAAAATGTTATGTCTTTAAAAAAATATTGATAAAAATCCGTCAAGTGATTAACTCAGAATTGATGGATAACAAACAGTAGTTCTTTTAATATATAGAATTATCTGATGTCCCTTTCCCCGCGCGGAGGTCTAGGCTGAATGGTTTTAAAATGTAACATTATTATCAGCTATTTCACAAAATAAAATCAAACTCCAAATGGTCCGTCAGGTTGTGTTTCAAAACAAACTTTTATAAAGTATTTTTAATACGCATTTTTACACGGTACGCATCTCTATTATAATGACTATTTGACAAATCTGTTCTCGCCTATCTTGATATTGATTAAGAATTTAACTTAAATGTGGACACTTATTATTGACTTGCCGTTTATTTTATTTTATATTGTATTCACGATATAAGGATGATTCCAAGTACTACTCTTAAGAAAAAGTTAAGGGGCCAAGAAAGCTGAGTACCTGCTGAGCGAATGTTTTAATAAATACATTGTAGCTCAGGAACCACTTGTCGTAAAGCTTAAAATTGGGCATGTGTATTTTACTCATTATGAGTTACTTTGGTATCTAATTTGAGATACCAAAGATTAAGATAAGCAAAGAAATCATCTCTAGACAATTTCCGCGATTTAAATAATTTACAACGAATATGCTTGGCTTAGTTACTGGACAATAGCTATACAATGGAAAAGTCCTCTATTTCGTTTTTGTTACATAAAGAACATACGTAATTTTGATCCGCTAACCAAGGCATATAGTTTAGCTATCCAAATTCCCCCTACACTTAAAACCCCGCCTAATTATATTAATGTCTAATACCTTTTTAAAGTAGGAACTGTTAGCCAACTCAAAGCTGGGGCTTCCGTAAGTCTCATGATATCGGCTGGCCCAGCAGCCTGCACGCATCATTGCCTCTCCTTATCACACATCTGCGCCTTATCTAACACTGATCACTAGCATTATTGTTCATAACCTCAATCTCCTGAATAAACGATTTGATATAGTCGTCCGCAGAAACGTAAGCGTCCATGTTGACGTCCTTACCGTGTGACTTCTACCGTACTACGGACTGGTGGTGCGTCTGCTCACCCTTGAAGTAAACTGTATGCACTCGCTGTGACACATCTTGTTGCAATAGGTTAGATGTTTGATTTTTTCACCCAACATCAGTTCCAACGGTCTGCGGAATCTCATTTCATCTATTGCGATTTGAGTCCACGTTAATTGTTGTACATCCTCACAGGGCTCGTAAGTGTACTGTGTATTTAGCTCCTCGTTAAATTTAACAGTCTGTTTTGTTTTCTTCATAGTTATATTCTTTCACATGATATTCAATATTTTTTTTTTTTTTTTTTTTTTTTCATAAGTATGCTGTTTCATATGATATTTTCTCTCAAACACATCTCTCGCTCTATCCAACACTAACTTGATTGCGAGCCTTTCTCGGATGTTGTTACGTTTATAACGTATTTTGTTCATTGATATAGTGATTACTTTTCTTGCGTCATCCACACTGGTCATCTTTGGAGCACGTATCGACTGTTGCTACCTGACTAGCGTCGAAGGTTCTGGAACGAGTCCACAAGCGCAGACCTATGCATTGTCAAAGATATGTTCAACTACATTAATGAAATTGTGCGAGGTTAGGATGTTGTTGTATCTGCAGTCAATGTGCATGCCGTAACTCTTCATCACTTCTTTAGCCTTATTCACTATGTTTATGCCGTTGGGGACATTTTCTCTACAGTAGCACATTGTAAATCCTTCTTCCTTTGCTTTTTTCAAGGCTTGTTTGAAATTCCTCTTCTGTGTTCGAATGCACTTGTATTCACAAACTCCGTACTGCTCTAGAAGGGTTTCCCTAATCATCACACAAAATATATGCTTCAGATTTACATCTTCAGGCAACACTGCCACTTTAGGTGTCTGTTCGATCAGCGTTTGATTCATGGATTGGTTTTCCATACACAATATATCATTTGTAGTTTTAAACTCGGAATTTGTTTGATCTAGCTTTCGGTTATTTGTTAGCGACTTTGTAAGTGATTGTAGCAGCCGTTGGTTCTCGTTTATAAGTCTGTACTGACCATTTTTTCTAATGGATGGCAAAACTTCTTCAAAGATCCAATCTTGAAACTTCTCGGCGATGGGCATTTTAGATTTCATAAGTAACGAATATAATCCCGGCTCGTTAAGAAAGATTGAATGTTTCTCGTTATAGGTTAGGGGGAGATTTTCGCTCCCCCATACTTCAGGAATTGTTTTGCGATATTTTTCTCTAACATGTGCTCTGATTGCTTCTTTAGGGTTAGCGTATCCCAATATTGTAGCTACATCCTTAGCTTTGAACCATGGATTATCGCTGCTGTCAAACAGTACAGACAAAGGCCGATCATTAAACACATAGGCGGTTAAGTGGTTCATTTTGTAGGTTAGGTCAAAACGTCGGGCGATCGCTCTGACAGAATGTCACACAGCAACACTATTACACAGCCACACACTTCAAACTCCCGAACACGAATGAGACCGTGGGTGTTTGACAACTGGTGTTCTGTTGATTTAATCACTAGGGGGAGATTTTCGCTCCCCCTAACACATAATGGCTTAGGGGGGAGATTTTCGCTCCCCCATACGTCAGGAATTGTTGAAGACTAGAACAAGAATGAGACCGTGGGTGTTTGACAGCTGGTGTACTATTGCTCGGAATTCGACGCGGGTGGTCTATAATTATGGGTTCCTGCAAGGGTCGGTAGCCCTCCTGTCGGGGTATCAAATTACAGCATCCGCATTCCCAGACAGGTCTCGACTCGTCGGTTTTTTGTGTGAACACCCGCGCCCTCCCGTAGAGGTATCAAATTACAGCATCCGCATTCCCAGACAGTAGGGTGACGCGACGGTTTTTTGTCTGTACACCTGCGCCCATCATCCCACGACGCACAGCCCGCCCCTAGCAGTAAAGTTTAGTTTAGTCTTGAGTTTCGAAGCGTCAACAGCTACGAAGAGATCATGGCCAACATCGAGTGGGATTGTGACATCACAGACGTTGAGTTGGAGGATGTATGTGTTGCAGCGGAAACGACAATGAATAGCAATAATAAGAAGAGACCGTTTGACGATGAAGATGATTACTTCGAAGGTGATGAATTCTACAACCGAAAAGACGACGATGAATGCACCTTGAAGCATTTCCATAAGAAGAGGCTATGGCGCATTGACAAAAAGTTCAAGTACGTTCATGAACCAAAAATGTATTCAACTACTCAAGATATTGACGACGCTCTGTACTCCAGACGACGGGGAATCAACAGCATGTGGAACCATTGCCCGCTGGACGGCTTGGAGTGGGAATATTGGCAGCGTGACATGGACTACAAGATGAATTTCTACCCCATTGAAGAGGAGCACTTCTACGCCATTGAACATGAGCAGAAGTACATGATGCTTGTTGAAATGTGTTGGAATCGGCGGACCGATGAACTGCACCCTGATGAAGTAACAAAGTTTTTCAACAGTAAAAAATAAACGTTTTCCAACACCTTAGCCTCCACCTGATCCCACCATCATAATCGGCCTTTTTCAAGGCCACAAAAGCTTTTCATGTTAGGGAACAGAAGGAAATCCTTCTAATGTAGGAGGATTTTCTTCCAAGTGTTGGTGCAGGCGTCTGGGGGGGGGGCTCCTCCTGTCCCTCCTGGCCCTCCTGCCCCTCCTGCTCCTCCTGCTAATCCTGCTCCTCCTGCCCCTCCTGCTCCTCCTGCCCCTCCTGCTCCTCCTGCTCCTCCTGCCCCTCCTGGGGTCGGGCGCAGCTGCACCCCAGACAGGTCTCGACTTGTCGGTTTTTTGTGTGAACACCTGCACCCTCCAGTCGAGGTATCAAATTACAACATCCGCATTCCCAGACAGTAGACTGGACGCGACGGTTATTTGTGCGAACAGCTCCCTCGGTGCAGAGTACTTGAAGGGGGGTGTATCGATACACCCCCCTTTGCAGTATATGTTCAAAGCATTGCAATTATATTCTCCTCAAAATTTGCATTCACTGGTAGTTCAATTGTTCGCAGGCGCTGATGGGCTAGCTCTGTTGATTTAATTACTAGGGGGGAGATTTTCGCTCCCCCTAACACGTAATGGCTTAGGGGGAGATTTTCGCTCCCCCATACGTCAGGAATTGTTGAAGACTAGAACAAGCATGAGACCGTGACAACTGGTGTTCTGTTGATTTAATTACTAGGGGGAGATTTTCGCTCCCCCATACGTCAGGAATTGTTGAAGCCTAAAACAAGATTGATACCGTGGGTGTTTGACAACTGGTGATTTATTGCTCGGAATTCGATACGGGCGGACTATAATGGGTTCCTGGAAGGGTCGCGTCGCCCTCCCGTCGGGGTATCAAATTACAGCATCCGCATTCCCAGACAGGTCTCGACTTGTCGGTTTTTTGTGTGAACACCTGCACCCTCCAGTCGAGGTATCAAATTACAACATCCGCATTCCCAGACAGTAGACTGGACGCGACGGTTATTTGTGCGAACAGCTGCCTCGGTGCAGAGTACTTGAAGGGGGGTGTATCGATACACCCCCCTTTGCAGTATATGTTCAAAGCATTGCAATTATATTCTCCTTAAAATTTGCATTCACTGGTAGTTCAATTGACCGCAAGTGCTGATGGGCTAGCTCTGTTGGTTGTAGCGTTACCCTGATCAACTCTTGTATTGATTATCCAAAGTATGTCATGTGGGTACTGAGAATACTCGGCTTGACGAGGAGATTCCAAAAATGCAAAAAAAAAAAAGGTCAAAAGTGTGGTGCGGGCCTCTTTTTTGTAAACATCATCCAAAGTGTATGATGTGGGTACTCAAATGACTCGCCTCGACTAGACGAACAAGAATCTGCAATCAGAAATCTGATCCGAGGTTAGGTTAGGTTAGGTTAGGTTAGGTTAGGTTAGGTTAGGTTACGTTAGGTTAGGTTAGGTTAGGTTACGTTAGGTTAGGTTAGGTTAGGTTACGTTACGTTAGGTTAGGTTAGGTTAGGTTAGGTTAGGTTAGGTTAGGTTAGGTTAGGTTAGGTTACGTTAGGTTAGGGTAGGTTACGTTAGGTTAGGTTAGGTTAGGTTACGTTAAGTTAGGTTAGGTTAGGTTAGGTTAGGTTAGTATTCGCAACAACAAAAATTCGCAAAAAAAAAATTCGCAAAAAAAAAATTTCACAACAAAAATTCGCAAAAAAAAAAATTCGCAAAAAAAAATTTCACAAAAAAAAAATTCGCAAAAAAAAAAAAATTCGCAAAAAAAAAAAATTCGCAAAAAAAAAAAATTCGCAAAAAAAAATTCGCAAAAAAAAAAATTCGCAAAAAAAAAAATTCGCAAAAAAAGTTTGCAAAAAAGTTCGCAAAAAAGTTCGCAAAAAAAAAAATTCGCAAAGTGTCACAGACGAGACCTCGGGGGGGGGGGGCGTCCCTCCTGTCCCTCCTGGAGTCGGACTGTCCAATATACCCTACTCAGAATTATATATAAAGACTAGTGGCTTGAAGGAGCCATAGCCCCAACCTTGCTCCAATATTCTGTCTCAACTGATATTTTTACTCTTTCCATACTGAGGAAAACAAAACAGCTGTATAATTAGTGACACATGATGCCAGTTCATAAACAAAGTAGACAATTAATCACATGTTTTAATGTAAAAGAAGCAGACATTTTAAGATTCCCATACTTTTCTTATGGGGTATGTTTACGTCATTTATCGTTTGCTGGTTATTTTTTAGGTATACTGTTATTTTTCCCGAGTCCCTGGGACCAATACCTTTAATTTGAGGCCCCTCCCATCATCATGCGATTTGCCAAACTCCCATATCTTTGACTTAAACATTTCGCTTACAGATTTATATATAAAGAAGTTCTTTAAAAACAAACTTAACATGTTTGCGTCGGTTGGAGGCTTTTTAAAATTAATACCAAATATGTAAAACATTTAAAGTGGAAATTATGGTTTCGACATTCTCTTCTACACAAAATGTTATGTCTTTAAAAAAATATTGATAAAAATCCGTCAAGTGATTAACTCAGAATTGATGGATAACAAACAGTAGTTCTTTTAATATATAGAATTATCTGATGTCCCTTTCCCCGCGCGGAGGTCTAGGCTGAATGGTTTTAAAATGTAACATTATTATCAGCTATTTCACAAAATAAAATCAAACTCCAAATGGTCCGTCAGGTTGTGTTTCAAAACAAACTTTTATAAAGTATTTTTAATACGCATTTTTACACGGTACGCATCTCTATTATAATGACTATTTGACAAATCTGTTCTCGCCTATCTTGATATTGATTAAGAATTTAACTTAAATGTGGACACTTATTATTGACTTGCCGTTTATTTTATTTTATATTGTATTCACGATATAAGGATGATTCCAAGTACTACTCTTAAGAAAAAGTTAAGGGGCCAAGAAAGCTGAGTACCTGCTGAGCGAATGTTTTAATAAATACATTGTAGCTCAGGAACCACTTGTCGTAAAGCTTAAAATTGGGCATGTGTATTTTACTCATTATGAGTTACTTTGGTATCTAATTTGAGATACCAAAGATTAAGATAAGCAAAGAAATCATCTCTAGACAATTTCCGCGATTTAAATAATTTACAACGAATATGCTTGGCTTAGTTACTGGACAATAGCTATACAATGGAAAAGTCCTCTATTTCGTTTTTGTTACATAAAGAACATACGTAATTTTGATCCGCTAACCAAGGCATATAGTTTAGCTATCCAAATTCCCCCTACACTTAAAACCCCGCCTAATTATATTAATGTCTAATACCTTTTTAAAGTAGGAACTGTTAGCCAACTCAAAGCTGGGGCTTCCGTAAGTCTCATGATATCGGCTGGCCCAGCAGCCTGCACGCATCATTGCCTCTCCTTATCACACATCTGCGCCTTATCTAACAATACAACAGTTCACCGCAGCGAGCATCGCTGGTTCATCATCACGATTCTCTCACTCTGCTGATAACGTTACCGAATGTCTTGATGCTATCTCAACCCAGTTCCTATACCAATACACCCTTTTCTTATCACTTCTCTCGATTGAATGTGTGGCAACCGATCATCGGACATTTTTAGACAGTGCATTATGTAATTTGAATGTAACTTCAAAGTGAAACAAAAATGCTTTTTTCTCCCGTTTCTAAACGCAACATTTAATTTAGTGTTTTTTAAGGCAGGCCCAAAATACGCTTTATATAAAAAAAACCGTAAACGTTGCTCCACTTGGTAGGTTCTTCAAAACCCTGTACCTGTGCCCCGTAACACATTATTGATATTGCCATTGCCCTAAAAAAACTCGAATATTGCCTTCAATGGAATTGATTTATTTCCCGTAAAGCTCACCTACGTATGATTGATGGTATTTTTTGCTGTTTCTAACCTTTGATCTAAATGTGTGTTTAAAGATAATGTTGGTGTTAGTGTCACCCCAAGATATTTATAACTATTCACACTTTCAATTCCGTCCCCTTTATATCGCCATCTTTCTTGAGCACCCAGTCTACCCCCGTAACGAAAAACTAATATTTTTTATTCTTCTAAATTTATCGTAAGAGAGTATTTTCCCAAATTATTTATCATGTACTGTAATTCAATTGTCAAGGCGGCTGTCAGCAACAATGTCATCTGCATATAGTAAGTTGTTAATTGTTGTTTCCCCGAATCTACAGTCGCCGGCGAATCATTCAAGAAAAGAGTGAACAACTAACAGAGGACTACTACACAAACAGCTATGCCTTAGCCTTTCTTTGTAGAAAACCCTTCAGAAACACCGCCCTTGCACCAAACAGACCCTGAAATTTGATCACACATATTCTTTATTAAATTTATTATTTGTATTAATATCCCAATGTTATATAACTTATAATACAGTGCATCCCTATCAATCCTGTCAAAAGCAGCGGAAAAGTTTTAATTTTGCTATTGAGGACAAATTAAATAAATTGTCAATGGTTGAATAGCCTTTATGGAATCCCGCTTGAAACTCTGAAACTCTGTATCAATTTTGTTGTCTGCTACCAATTTTTTATGTATATTTGAAATAATGCCAGTAAACAATGTAGCCAATGCATCCATAAGCCAAATCCTTCGGTAATTTGTAACCTGGTTAAAGTCACTCTTTTTATGTAATGGGAAACTAATGATTTTTTTAAACTTGTCGGGATTTCACCATTATCTAAAATGCAATTAAATACGTTCAATAAGACTGTTAAAAGTGCGTCTGGCGTCTGGCTCCCGTTTATAAAATTCAAACGGAATCAAACCTCAGCGCTTTATTGGTCTTAGCTTTCCCCAGAACCTGCTTGATTTCGTCGATATCAATCCTATTAAATTAAACATCCTCTAAGTAAGGTTTGGCGAAAATATCAGACTCAATAGTTATTAATTACAGGCGGAACTAACAATAATTTAAAATTATCAACCCAATCTCTTGTTTAATATTAGTGCCCACTAAATTTTCAGTCTGATTTTAAAAGTATTCGCTAAGTCCAAAAATTGCTTCACATTTTTTACCTCTTAAACAGGGCCGTTTTAGGACCTCTGGGGCCCCGGGCGTATACAAAAATGGGGCCCCCTAACATAAATACAAAGATGTACGAGTATGTAGGTACATGTTTATAACAAAGACATTTTTTCTATTCCTTAATATAATGTTATTATTTGTAATAGTCTAGCTTTTAATAAATACACCAAATACTGAAATAAATAATAAATTTTAATTTACTATCAAAACTTTAAAACTCAAAAAATAATTCGTATTTAATTTTACTTACAACATTCAGTATGGTTTTAGCTATCTTTTAGCTCTCTTAAATCTTTTTAGGATAAGCTAATAATATATTATGTTAATACACAATAAAAAAACATAACTAGTTTTACCAACAACACTAAGATAATTAATATCAAACAAAATAGCAATATAGAAATATATATGTCTGAATTCGTTACACATTGATTAGGAATTCTTTAAAAGTTGTTTTTATCAACATACTGCTGGATAGACTTTATTAAATAGTATTTAATGCAGTATAGACAGTAAAACCTCCTTCTATCTGCATTTTTCTTGACTGAAAAATCATCAGTCTTCTTTATATTAATAAGCAAGCACAAAACTGTCCCTCGTTTTAAGCTTGTGCGCATCGTAGGAGGAATTCACGCATGCCGTTAGAAAGGTATTGTTCTGTATATGAGCAGAAACCTATTATAATTTACATCGGCCCTCAGTGACTCCCGACAGGCTTTCAAAGTTTCAATGTTAATCTTATGGAAGAACAGTTATTGATTAAATTGTATTTTTGACAGTTCTTGATACAACAAATGCCAGCAAAACAACATGAACAAATGTTTTAGACATAATCTATATTTTATAGGCTAAGGAGATTTTTCTGGTACCGATTTCTCTGATATGCGGCATCGTAAAATTATGAAACTTTGCACGATTATTTAGTACGATTAGGGGATGTGTCGAATGCAAATAATTTTGTGATTCGGTGTTAAGGCTATGCTCGTTTGGCCTTCAAAGTTTACATGTTATCCTTATGGGAACTTGCGTTCTGCTTTTCGTTACGTTTTCCATTTGATAAATAGCTGAGTTATTCAAATAAATGTGTAGCAACACAGCAAGAACAGATGATTCATAAATACAAAATATTACTGACTAATGGAATGGTAACACCCTTCTTTTAACTCCTCCGTTTTAACTTTACATTAAAAAATAAACCTGTTTGTGAGGGAGGGTGGAAGAGGGACGGGAAGATGATGAGATGGAGAGGTTTCAGGCATAAATAAAAAGACTACTGATTACTGGAATGGTAATGCCCTTCTGCTATCCATTTTAACTCCTCGTTAAAAAAATACCTGGTAGTGATGATGGGGGAGGGGGAGGGAGAGCGAAATAGAGAGAGAGGGACAGAGAGATGAGTGCAACAGTACCCACTTTTTTCGTATAGTCGTCGAATTTATACATTAAAAAAATACTTGGTCGAATTTCGGAAATAGGGCGGTCTCTCGTTATAGATTGATGCACAGCCAAGGCAACGCAGAGTATCATACTCAGGATGCTTAAAGCTTTTAATCTATCTGGTTTAATGCTAATTCAAAAGTAACATTTCACTTTAAACTTTAAAGTTATTTTTGTGGATACATTTTATATCATCACACTCAAAAATATTCTTACATAGGTTTAAATATTTGAAAGTTTAGTAAAAGTCAGTTATATTGTAGACGTTTGAACATTATTTTCAAGTTAAGTTTACGTGATGATGACACAATGACATACTATCTTCATCATTGGCTTTCGTCTCTTCCTACGTTTAAACTGTGTGTGTGTGTGTGTGGGAATAATCGGAGAATTCAGTATTGCCAACAGTGATATAAGCACACACCCCCCGTAACCCTCACCGAGACCAGGGCAGTGCTGATCGTATGAGTAAATTGATTTAAAACAAACATCTTTACCTTTAAAATATTATCAAATCCATAAATATAATTTGGAAAAACTGAATAAAAAAAGAGGCCACAAGATATCCTACCAGTATTATTATATTTGTTATTAATTGTCTTATCTTATCTAGAATAACCTCAAATACTTAGGACTACTCAAGTGTCCTACGTTAACTGACTTTCGTAACCAATTATAATTTTGATACTATTATTTAACGACTTTGTGTTTGGCTGATTGTTCGTAATATTTTATAAAATATCATATTGAGTTTTGTAGGAAAAGAACGACAAACGTAAATCTGCTTTAACGAAACCGAAACTTCTAAGTACGGCAAAGCATGGCCGATATTAAAAATAATTAAGGGACTAGGGGATAGGCTTAAAAATTATAGCTCAAGATCATGATCATGTATTGCCGATTTCAAATATACGATTTAGCAAAATAAGGTTCTCTACATTGCCGTCAGTAGTTATATTTCAGATCTTATCTGGCCTGTTACTGGATTAGGGCAGGTTTATGAAATACGCACACATCATTCAAAATAATGCAAATTAGTGAATGAATTTGGGTTTGAAACTTAGTTTGATCGTATACCATTTACAACTAAAAATTGAGTGTGTCAGTTAGTGAGGGCTTTGTCTTTTATAGGTATAGATAATCAATTAAAATTAAGGTATAAGCATATTATGTTTCAGCCGTATATTAAATGTTAATAGCTAATCACGTGAAAAGCTAACAACTCTGTTTAGAACATAATAATTGTAAGCTGACACAGAAATTGATATAGGTCAGATAGATTTATTTTAACCTGAGAAGCGTATGCATAGACATGACAGCAATATATTGTCCCTAAAAGTATATAAATGAAAAGCTTCTGGCTTTTGATGCCAGAAACATAAACTTGTAAATGATAACTGATGAATGTTCAACGTTGCCATATTTCATGACGCCGTAACATTATAATTGTATACTGACGCGTGAAGGTGGTATATTGAATATACAGTATATCTGAAACAACATGAGCGCTCCTTGCGGCGTTCTCATGAAACTGCATGTCCAAAACACCCAGATAAACTATCTATGTTATGGCGTCACAAACTTCAGGGAAACTAATTAATAACTAATTAATGGGTAAAGCAAAAAAGATAACTCTTATATCATTATGTTCCTTATAGCCAGCTCTTCAATCTTGAGGAGTTTGAGAATTGTAACTTCTTTTTTTATGGAAATAACATGGAAAAACCATATGGCATCAAATATACTACGCCACATTGTTTTTTGACGCCGCAAAGATAGGGAAAATCTTTCACATTGATGCCACATGAATAGGAATATATATATATGTTATTTCAGACTGTAAATTTTGAAAATTTATAGTATCATTTTTATCTTGAGGATCATTATCATATCTTAATCGTTTATTACTAACATTATATTTACCCTCCGAGGTAAAAGGTAAAACGGTGTACGCTTCTTTGTCCTTTGTTCTTGATCTTACACCGAATTTGGTATAGCGTCTGAACTTGTCCACACTCATTTTACAAATGATTAAGTCCTTATGGACGAGAATATATATATATATATACATATATATATATATACACATATATATATATACACATATATATATATACATATATATATATTCTCGTATACAGAAAGCGATCAAGTGGTAAAAAGGAAAGTATAAAAATGTTATACATATATATATATATATATATATATATATATATATATATATATATATATATATATATATATATATATTCTCGTCCATAAGGACTTAATCATTTGTAAAATGAGTGTGGACAAGTTCAGACGCTATACCAAATTCGGTGTAAGATCAAGAACAAAGGACAAAGAAGCGTACACCGGTTTACCTTTTACCTCGGAGGGTAAATATAATGTTAGTAATAAACGATTAAGATATGTTAATGATCCTCAAGATAAAAATGATGCTATACATTTTCAAAATTTACAGTCTGAAATAACGTCAAAGAAGAACTATTTTGTTCTAGTTTTAAGCGAAATTTTTTTGGATTTTTATAATGATTTGGCTAAAACTAAAATTAAAGAAAATAAGAAGAATGATTGAATTCAAACAAATATTGTAAATAAATGCTTTATAAATCCTGCACCAAAAATCTTATGACATGTTGAGTGAACAAATAACTTATATGACCAAAAGACAAAGGGATATAGATACATTTGCATGATGAACAAGGTTTCCGTTGGGTAAACATGGTTAACCAAGAAAGGTTGATAAAAGAGATAAAATCGCTAAGCGATTCTATTAGAAGTCAAAACAGGGCATTAAGACTAGGTATTAGTGAGAGGGATAAGTTTCTTGAAACAAAATTTAAACCAATTATTGATCCTTTAAGGGAAGTATCTCAAAAGCTTGGAAAAGTTTCAGAAGGTGATTTAATTTTACCCTTTTTAAAATCTGATGATAAAACTGAAGAATTTGAAGAAATTGAAGAAGAAACTGAATAAAAACTTGACGAAACTGAAGATGAACCGGAAGAAATACAATATGAACAGGGTAAAAATATCAGTGAAGAGGAAGAAGAAGAAGAAGAAGAGATACAAGAGCGTGAACCGTCAGATATTAGCAGATTGGGTTTAGATATTCAATTTAAAGGTGATCTTGTAGAAAATATGTATTAAAGATGTTACAGTCTACTATACCTAATAGAAATTATCATGTATACGGAGCTAGGCTGGAAGGAGAACGTTTAATGATTGGCTATATCAAGTTAGATGTGGATGAGCAGGATAACATAATTATAAATGACAATAAGTACAAAGGAAGAAACGGTTTGTTTGAATGGATTTTTAAAAGCAAACCTGTCAAATATACCACACGAGACTTGGCAACTTTTATAGGTTTATGTCTAGATACAAATACTCATAGAAAGAATTATAAACCAACATCTTCAATACATAGAAATCAGGTATAGGAACATTATTTCAGTTATTTCCTAAAAAAATGGAAAAAACTAAAAAGAGGTTTATGTCTACTGAAGAAGTTACTCCTTTTTTACTGAAAGTAAAAAAAGAAAGGTAAATGAGAAAACAGCTTCTGGAGAGGGATTATTAAAAAATACTTATAATGCAAATATAATTTATTATAATGATGTTAATAAATTAGTAAACAGAATGCGGTTGATACATGAAGCAATAGAAGCGGGTCACACAGGTCTTCAAAACGAATGGGTTGCTTTAATTGCTGAATTATTAAATAGAGGTATAATCTACGATGAAGGTGTATATAATGGATGGCAAAATATAGAAAGGATCATTCTTTGTTAATCCGTCACCTGACAAAAGTATAAATATCAATGGGGAAAAGGAGCAGCGTTAGTTCTCATCGAGATTCGATAACGAAAGGTGGCAGCGAAAGGTGGCGGTGTTGTCTCTTCAAACCTAAACTTGCTAGGAAAACCAATTTCAGCTTTAGTTAATAAATCCATACATTTGTTACCTATTGAACTTCATCTACCTGGCGGTTATCAGTATTTTGGACCTGGAACTAAATTAAAAAAAGATTGACAAGAGGAGATCCGGGAATCAATAAATTATATCAGGCTTGTAAAGATCACGATTTAGCCTATTCAAAATTTAGTGCTTTAGCTCACAGATCAGTGGCCGATAAAATACTTGCAAAATAAGGCTTGGGAAAGAGTTAAAGCGAGTGACGTAAGTCTTGGCGAAAGAGTGGCAGCATTAGCAGTCACAGCAGCAATGAAAACAAAAACAGCAATCGGTGGTGGAAGGAAAAATAGAAGAGGGGGGAGGAGAAAAACAACTCAAAAACTAGGAGGAAGAGTTAAAAGAAGGAATAGACGTTCTACTACAAATGTCAAACCATCAATATGGTCCATGATAAAAAAGGACAAGGACTTTACCTAAGACCGTATCGTGCCTATTAAATCGCGAAAACAGTTAATAGTTCCTAATCGTGCATTAAGTAACCAAGATCTTTTTCGTTATGTTTCTTGTTTAAAGATACTATTCTTCAGAGGAGTGTTTATGAAAGATAATTTACCATCAGCAATGTGGAAAAATGAGAGCAGTGTAGTAAAACTAGATAATAGTGAGGGACCGGGTACACATAGGGTATGTAATAAAAAACTCGGTTCAACGGTTTACTATTTTGACAGTATTGGTAATTTACCACCTCCAAAAGAACTTAAAAAGTATTTTCGTTCTGCTAAACAAGTTTTATACAATTATGAGAGGGTGCAACCTGACGATACATCTGTCTGGACATTTATGTTTGGAGATTTTAGCAAAAAGTGTCAGTCAGCTTTAAGATGTCTTCATATAGGCCTCTTTGACTGGTACAACGTCAACCTTGCGGATCTCTTTATTCCCAGCATTAAGTTTTCATAAAGAAAAACAATAAGAAGCAGCATTACTAGATTTTACAACTTATAATTCTATACCAAATATTACTGAAGGCGAGAATAATAAATTTCACTACTATAAAGCAAAGGATGCAAAGGGACAGTTCCTCCAGCTTAAAGAAGTTGCTCTATCCACGGGTTCTTATGAAATAGATTATATATGCAAGGTTATACAAAAAAAGTTGGGAGAAGATAATATTACTATAGGAGGAAACAATAATACTTTAAAAATATAAATTAAATCGAAGTATTATGTAGATTTTAGCAAAACACATTCACTTGGAGAATTATTAGGATTTCTTTCTAAAACACCGATATTAGAGAGAAATGTGAAACATACCTGTTCAAATACTGAAAGCATTGGACACAATGATATAACTTGCAACATTATACAAGGATCGTACAGACAGGATGAAAATCGACACATATTGCATACATTTTACCCATCTGTGCCTCCAGGATTTAAAATAATTGAGAGGCCACAAAACCTAGTGTATTTACCTTTAAACACCAGTTACATCTCAGATATCGTTCTGAACGTATTAGATCAAGCAATAACATAGATGACTTTAGAGGTGAAACTATCACCATAAGAGTACTTATAAGATCGATTTTATAAATAATGGGATTGACGTTTAAAAGGGATCGAGTGAGTGATAAAAAGCTCAGTAGCTTATCAGTGTCAGAAGAGTTAACAAGTGGAAACACTCGATTTTTAAAAGAGATTGGTTTTAAAGTTATTAACAATGGATATTCTGGATATAGCGCACGGACCAACGTTCGACGACACCTTATTGGAAAAGGAGTATCACACCCACAACCCTTACGCTTCATCGAAATTAAACAATAACGATGAAATCCGGATTCCTATTGAACAACAAGATATCTACACTTTACCTTCCGAAAGTTATTTATACATCGAAGAAAGAGTAACAAAGAAAGATGGAGCTGAAGGAACAACTATACCGTTTATTAATACACCAATGGCTTTTCTTTTTGATGAAATAAGGTATGAAATTGCAGATGTTACTGTGGACTCTACAAAAAAGGTTGGAATAGCCAGTACATTAAAAGGTATGCTCCATAAGGTAATGCTCCATAACACTAAACGAGAAAAACCTGCTAGCAGTCGCAGGATGGGTTACACCAGATTCATCCACTATAAAACCCGATGACAAGGGATATTTCGACTTTTACGTACCTTTAAAATTATTATTAGGTTTTGCAGAAGATTACAATAAAATATTAATTAATGTAAAACAAGAATTGGTTCTTTTAAGAGCTTCAAATGATAAAGATATAATATTAGCTCCAGGAACAACAACTGAAAGGACTCTGGACTGGAAGTTGGATTTAAAGAAGATCGTTTGGAGGGACCACACCTCAAACTTGCAGATGAACACAGGATTACTTTTTTGAGACAATTAAAGGTGGACCGCGATATAGTTTTAGCATTTAGAAGCTGGGAGTTACACGAATATCCTATTCTACCCGAAACGGAGCGACATACATGGACTATAAAGACTTCAACACACTTGAAAAAACCTAGATATGTTATATTTGAATTACAAAAAGATAGAAGAAGTAAAATAACAGCTGATCCGACATCGTTTGATAATTGTAAACTTAAAAATTGTAAACTATACCTCAACTCACAATTCTTTCCATATGACAATTTAAACATATCATTCGATAAAAACCGATATAGCATTCTATACGATATGTACGCTAGATTTAAAACATCTTACTACGGTAAAACAAACACACCACTACTATCACCAACGCAGTTCAATTCAAAAGCTCTTATCGTGGTTATTGATTGTTCTAAACAAGATGAATCTGTAAAGTCATCAAATGTAGATATTAAGTTGGAAATGGAGTTTGAATCTAACATACCTGCTAATACAACTGCATATTGATTGATTCTTCAAGATAAAATTGTAAAGCACACACGGCTTACAGGTATTGTAAAGATTGTTCTGTAGGTCTATGGATGGGGAAGGGTATAAAAAGCGCGCACTACAAGAGGGGTTCAGTAGATCAGCGTTTGAGGTTGAAACAACATCGATTACAGTCGAGATGACCTCTGTAGTACAGGAGCATAACAATGGTAAAGTGGAAGGTTTGGTGCGAGACTAAGACTCTTACATCAAAGAGTATGAAGAAGAATTGGACGAGTTTCTCAAGTTTCGCAAAGAAGAAGTAAAGTCAGACAACACTTCAACATCTAAGTCGACTTTAAAGAGGAAGAGAAAACCTGAAAACGACATCCCTTTAAACATACTGACAGATCTTTTTCTTCGCATACTATATCCAATCTCAAGGTGCATAACTAAAGGCATAGCAATAGGTTTGGTAAAAAACTTGGGTTATACACCTATTGCAATTTAAAACCAAGGACCTAAAATGCTATTTTTTCAGATGCCGCATGGGATTCTTTTCTTAAACATTTACACCTCATCGAATGCTACTTGGTAAAGAACATGTTTGGAAAAATACAGCTATTCGTCTATTAGAATGTGACATTGTAATCGACATTTTAAAATGTCGCAGATAACAGCTAGTACGGTTTAGAGACCTGACAAAATGTGATGAAAAATTCAACTGATGCCGGAAGAATTCTACGTTTTGAGTTGTGCAGCTTCACCTATAACAAGGTATATGAAACAATTTGTATTTTCAGATACTGTGGTAAAAGAGTATTTGGTAGATGCAACGGAACAACATCCCGATGCTCAAATTCTTTACGGTCCAATAGATACATCTATTTTTAACCGAATACCTTATGAGGTTGAAATGTGGAGATGTCTAAAGTTATGAACAAAATACTAATAAACAAAAGATTCAAAAAAAATAATAAAACACTATTAAAGAAGAAAAGATTAAAGAAGAAGAAGAAATTGTACAAACTTAAGAAACAGAAAACGTTTTAACTTAAACAGTTTAAAAAACTAAAGGAAGTTCGTGGGGTAGGCCTACCGGGGATGGTGCCCACATTAAATATACACCAACGCGCTTAGAACTGTACGGCCTGAGCTATAAAAGCTCTACCGTGGTGTGGAAACAGTTCAGTCGTCATCCGAGACACGGAGAAGTCTGGCATAACTGAATTTCAAGCTTTTCGTGGAAACAATGATAGATACATTGTTAAAGAACTAATCATCTTAGACCTGCAAACATACGTCATTTATAATTTTGTATTCAAACCTCCATTTCCTTTTAACAACTTAAACTCAAAATCCAAAAGAACAAATAAGTGGTTAACGAGAAACTTGCATCACATTGGTTGGAATGAAGGTTTTACAGGTTTTGAAGAAGTGGAAAACATTATGAAGCACTAATGCAGTAAATTTACAAAACTTTATACAAACGGGTTAGAAAAGTGCAATTGGATACAACTTTATACTAAAAAAGATATAATAGATATTAAAATGGATAAGTGTTTCGAATTTGAGATGGATAATAGTTGTATTTTAACAAAGAACGATAGACACGCACATTTTCATTGCGCTGTAAAAAACGCTTATCGTCTAGCTTCTTTTCTACATCCTTGTACAATGGAGAGTGGAGGGGAAAGTGGAGGGGGGACCGGAGGGTATAAAATTGGGTAGAGCGAGGAGACCCACCAGACTCCAACGACTGGTATTACTCCAGACTCTAACGAGAGAACGCATATCAAGATGGCATCACTGAAATTTCTGCAAACATTGGTGGATCAGTTTAACACACAATCAAAATCAGGTATTTTACACACAAGAAAAACAACACAAATAAATAATAAAAAAACATTACATCGTGCACGACATGAGGAAGATTGTAACATCAGTGGGAGACTCTATTCTTGTATCTTTAAGCGATGCACCATACACAGTAGGAGAAGAAGCAAAAATCCAAATTATTCTGCCCAAGATATTTGTTCTACTGCTTCAAAATGAAGATCTGCAAAACATCGAACCTGGAACCTTGTTTATAGTAGTAGATATATTCCGCTACACTCGAGAAAGTAGTGAAAGTGCTCGCAGTTTTAGTGACTTGCAGCAGCGTCGACGGTTGGCCTTGTCGGTGCAGCGGACCCGCGGCGCGTTATTGCATAATGAGCGGCTGCACATGTGACCCAAATCGAGCACCCGTCGAGCGTCTCTGTAGCTGCCGAAAAGAGAAACTGCACTTTCGTAAAATCGGGGGCACACCCGAAAATGCAGTATAAAACCCGGTCCTTGCAAGCTGTGCAGTACTCACCATGCCGCGGCTCCAGGCTTCAAAGGATCGGCTCACGATTCACTTCAAGCCCTGCAGCGCCGAGGGACTTCGGTGGCACCTCAGGCGACTGAGGGATTTCATGCAGCTTGAGGATTGGGACCACGAGGGGGAGTTCCAGGAGGTTCCCCAACCCCCGGTGATGAGTTCAGGTGAGTCACTAATATAAATAGTACGCGATATACTCAGGCGGGAATCCCGACTGGGACGGGGAGTTACAGGAGGTAGCCTCAGGTGAGTTACTAATATATAACACATGGAATATAATACTACACTGTCAATGAGGTTCATTGGGGGGGAGGGTAAAAACACATGAGCTTCATACGTTTATTAATCAATTCCAAATTTTCACGTCATAGGAATTGCCCGTCTTCCCAAGACATTTGAAGCGATACTTGTGAGGTACCGCCAAATCACGAATCTCCTCCTCGGTAAGGCTGATGGAAAATCGCCTCGGTAAAAAGCACATCACTGATTCGCCGTTATCCTATACGAACTCCAAAATAATTGCATCTCCAAATTTGGTTGAAACCCTGCGTGCCATCAAAATCGAATATCTCTCGTCCCTGGTCAGGTGAAATAAATCAACCTTTGGAAGATGAGGTTGACTTACTAACGAGTTCAACTTGGTAGATAGACTCATTTCTGTAACATGTCAAAATCACTGTATTAGTTTAAGACAGGTTGTGTATTTAACGCAAACTTAACGACAAGGTTTTTTTTAAGATTCACAACGTGCAGCAGGCTCCAGGGTCCCACGGGACCCATGGAGGAGAGTTCATGTGTTTTAGCTGTTGACCTAAAGTTATTTTGTATCTAAGTTATTGTGTTATTGATGTAAAGGTATTGTGTATTATTGTGTTATATGCTTGCGGGCAAGCTGCTGGAAATGCTGTAAAAGATATACGCGATAACGTGGAAACTTAGCCCGAGATGGAATGTGCCATGTGCCCTTTCGAGCTACGTTTTAAAGCTCAAAATCAATCACCATTAAAATGCTGTAATCAGACGGCCTATACCAATGTTTACATTTAGGATAAGTGAAACAAAAATATAGAACGTTATTTAAATAGTAAACATCATCCATTGGTACGCTCAACAGCAATAACTATTAAAACGCTGTATTCAGAAGGTCTACACCAACGGTTGTTTACATTTAGGTTATATTAAATAAAATATAGAACGTTATTTAAATAGTAAACATTGCCATCCATTGTTACACTCAACAGCAATCACTACTAAAACGCTATAATCAGAAGGTCTATACCAATGGTTGTATTTAGGTTAGCTGAAATAAAATATAGAACGTTATTTAAATAGTAAACATTGCCATCCATTGTTACACTCAACAGCAATCACTACTAAAACGCTATAATCAGAAGGTCTATACCAACGGTTACATTTAGGTTAACTGAAATAAAATATAGAACGTTATTTAAATAGTAAACATCATCCATTGTTACGCTAACCAGCAATCACAATGCATTTTACGTTGTAATCAGATGGTCTATAGTAACGGTTGTTTACATTTAGGTTAACTTAAACTAGATGGTCTGTAGTAATGTTACATTTAGGTTAACTCAAACTGAAATAAAATATAGAGCGGTAGATAGTAAACATTGTCCATTGTTACTCTCAACAGCAATCACAATGCATTTTACGTTGTAATCAGATGGTCTATAGTAACGGTTGTTTACAATAAAAAATAGAACGTTATTTAAATAGTAAACATTGTCATCCATTGTTACGTTCGGAAAGATTAAAATCGAAATCTGAATTATAAAGCGAGCCAGTAAGTGTTGCCTTGTTCCGCAAATCTGCTAAGACTGTGCGCACAAGTTACATCTATTTGCGCTAGTTCAACAGGAGTGTCATAGGCTATGTCCTCCGGACCTCACAGGAGGACAGGGAGTTTATGTCATACGTAATTTGTTGTATAATAGCGGAGTAACTCTACAGACTGAAATACACTTTCTCTCACGAGAAACAAACGGGCAGTGAGAGTAGTAAATCCTTTGCCACAAAAACGTCAGCCGGCTTGGTGTACGTTTAGCGGCAGCAGTTCGACCAGTTTGTCGCCGTTGTGACTAATACATGTGTTATTGTTCCAGTCGGCTTTGCGAGGCAATACACCGAACCAGTAGACCTCTACATGAGGGAGGTCTACGACCACACTGAGGACCTCGCCCACATTCGAGAGGTAGAGCGATACATCGAGGAGCGAGTTCGGGCCTCGCTGTCGCCACAGTCGCCCCCGAGCTCGCCGACATATTCACCGCGGTCTCCGGACTACTCCCCACCGTCGGAGGCTGAGGAAGAGGAGGCTGAGGAAGAGGATGCTGACGAAGAAGAAGGGGAGGAGGAGGTTGTGGAGGAAGAATAAACATTTAAAACCTATATTTCTATTTCCATTATCCCAAAGGTCCGAGGTGCAGTGCCCAAGGGAAAGTGCAAGTATTTTACCACAAATTGCAAGCTATACGTTCATCCTGTAGTGAAAATAATGTCAATACTTATCATGCTAAAAGAAATGCTGTTGTATGGATAAAATACAGCATTTGTAATTTAAACCAATAAAACCCAGTAAGTTATGAATATATACAAAGTTAAGTTTGACTGATTCATAAAAGTACTTGTCTCGATTACGAATTACATTTCATAATCTACTTGTTCCGGTAACGGAGGCAACACTGTATCCTAACACCAAGACTAGAGCGAGTGAAAATGTTTGAGTAACTTATCACTAACTGACCAAATAAAACTAAGTATAATTCAATAGTTATACTTGTCATGATCCATTTCACAAAATGCATTTCACAATGTATGTGATTTTGGATCTAACATTGTATCCTGTAAACTGCAAGACCAGGGCGGGGGCAAATATTTATTATGTCGTCACTAACTACCACGGAACTTGACGCAAGTCAATACTTATCATAGCACTGAGAAAAACGAGTTTTGTATTTCATGAAAAGTTCGTATCTCGCCAATAGTGAATAAATATTACGAAAAAACGCAAGTCTTTGTGAACATTTACGAAAATATGCAGTAAACTATAAATTACTAAACTAACACAAACCTGTATTTTATGAAAAGTTCGTATCTCGCCAATAGTGGTAATATTATTAGGCTATTCCTCAATAGTGAGAAAATATTAACATTACAAAAACACGATAGTCTTCGTGAACATTTACGAAAAAAATGCAGTAAACTATAAATTACCAAATTAACACAAAGATGTATTTTATGAAAAGTTCGTATCTCGTCAATAGTGGAAAGAGGACATTTCCAACGAAAATAGAGTCTGTAAAGTAGCATTTTCAAACAAAGATAAGCTTTCAATTTACCATGAACTGAGAAAAAGTTAAAGCTAAAATAATTAAACCATAAACGTCAATGAACAGATAAATATTAAATTAATACTTAAACGTTCGAACCCATGATCCGTGAGTTCTACACGTGCAATACGTCTGTGCTTAGTAGCTGACGGTTCAAAAACGCTGTATTCAGAAGGTCTACACCAACGGTTGTTTACATTTAGGTTATATTAAATAAAATATAGAACGTTATTTAAATAGTAAACATTGCCATCCATTGTTACACTCAACAGCAATCACTACTAAAACGCTATAATCAGAAGGTCTATACCAATGGTTGTATTTAGGTTAGCTGAAATAAAATATAGAACGTTATTTAAATAGTAAACATTGCCATCCATTGTTACACTCAACAGCAATCACTACTAAAACGCTATAATCAGAAGGTCTATACCAACGGTTACATTTAGGTTAACTGAAATAAAATATAGAACGTTATTTAAATAGTAAACATCATCCATTGTTACGCTAACCAGCAATCACAATGCATTTTACGTTGTAATCAGATGGTCTATAGTAACGGTTGTTTACATTTAGGTTAACTTAAACTAGATGGTCTGTAGTAATGTTACATTTAGGTTAACTCAAACTGAAATAAAATATAGAGCGGTAGATAGTAAACATTGTCCATTGTTACTCTCAACAGCAATCACAATGCATTTTACGTTGTAATCAGATGGTCTATAGTAACGGTTGTTTACAATAAAAAATAGAACGTTATTTAAATAGTAAACATTGTCATCCATTGTTACGTTCGGAAAGATTAAAATCGAAATCTGAATTATAAAGCGAGCCAGTAAGTGTTGCCTTGTTCCGCAAATCTGCTAAGACTGTGCGCACAAGTTACATCTATTTGCGCTAGTTCAACAGGAGTGTCATAGGCTATGTCCTCCGGACCTCACAGGAGGACAGGGAGTTTATGTCATACGTAATTTGTTGTATAATAGCGGAGTAACTCTACAGACTGAAATACACTTTCTCTCACGAGAAACAAACGGGCAGTGAGAGTAGTAAATCCTTTGCCACAAAAACGTCAGCCGGCTTGGTGTACGTTTAGCGGCAGCAGTTCGACCAGTTTGTCGCCGTTGTGACTAATACATGTGTTATTGTTCCAGTCGGCTTTGCGAGGCAATACACCGAACCAGTAGACCTCTACATGAGGGAGGTCTACGACCACACTGAGGACCTCGCCCACATTCGAGAGGTAGAGCGATACATCGAGGAGCGAGTTCGGGCCTCGCTGTCGCCACAGTCGCCCCCGAGCTCGCCGACATATTCACCGCGGTCTCCGGACTACTCCCCACCGTCGGAGGCTGAGGAAGAGGAGGCTGAGGAAGAGGATGCTGACGAAGAAGAAGGGGAGGAGGAGGTTGTGGAGGAAGAATAAACATTTAAAACCTATATTTCTATTTCCATTATCCCAAAGGTCCGAGGTGCAGTGCCCAAGGGAAAGTGCAAGTATTTTACCACAAATTGCAAGCTATACGTTCATCCTGTAGTGAAAATAATGTCAATACTTATCATGCTAAAAGAAATGCTGTTGTATGGATAAAATACAGCATTTGTAATTTAAACCAATAAAACCCAGTAAGTTATGAATATATACAAAGTTAAGTTTGACTGATTCATAAAAGTACTTGTCTCGATTACGAATTACATTTCATAATCTACTTGTTCCGGTAACGGAGGCAACACTGTATCCTAACACCAAGACTAGAGCGAGTGAAAATGTTTGAGTAACTTATCACTAACTGACCAAATAAAACTAAGTATAATTCAATAGTTATACTTGTCATGATCCATTTCACAAAATGCATTTCACAATGTATGTGATTTTGGATCTAACATTGTATCCTGTAAACTGCAAGACCAGGGCGGGGGCAAATATTTATTATGTCGTCACTAACTACCACGGAACTTGACGCAAGTCAATACTTATCATAGCACTGAGAAAAACGAGTTTTGTATTTCATGAAAAGTTCGTATCTCGCCAATAGTGAATAAATATTACGAAAAAACGCAAGTCTTTGTGAACATTTACGAAAATATGCAGTAAACTATAAATTACTAAACTAACACAAACCTGTATTTTATGAAAAGTTCGTATCTCGCCAATAGTGGTAATATTATTAGGCTATTCCTCAAAAGTGAGAAAATATTAACATTACAAAAACACGATAGTCTTCGTGAACATTTACGAAAAAATGCAGTAAACTATAAATTACCAAATTAACACAAAGATGTATTTTATGAAAAGTTCGTATCTCGTCAATAGTGGAAAGAGGACATTTCCAAAGAAAATAGAGTCTGTAAAGTAGCATTTTCAAACAAAGATAAGCTTTCAATTTACCATGAACTGAGAAAAAGTTAAAGCTAAAATAATTAAACCATAAACGTCAATGAACAGATAAATATTAAATTAATACTTAAACGTTCGAACCCATGATCCGTGAGTTCTACACGTGCAATACGTCTGTGCTTAGTAGCTGACGGTTCAAAAACGTGTCATTGCAAACTATCGACGAATAGAACGTAGGAATATAAACCGAGTACGATTTATCGAATAGTTAAAGTGAAAAATTCTAATAGAAAACCCCTGAACGCATACACACAAAACGTTCAACCCCGTCAATATTAGTAGTAAGTAAACGTGGAATCGATACCAATGTTCCCTAACTTGTGGAAAGTAGTTGTAACAGTAGAAGAGTACCAACACAAGTAGCATGTAAAACATTACAGGTCATATTACAATACTCACCGAGTTGACTGGCGTCAAGACTGCAAATGGCGCTCTTGGAACAAGCTCGTGTATATATAGCAACTCACTTTCCAAGACCGCTCCACCCCAAAAACCTTGAGCAACCAAACCAAGTTTGGAGTGAAACTCAATAACCTGGTTACATTTTACAAACCCCTTTCGGGTGGAGGTCAACCAGCCGTCCACTGTGTCACGCCTAACACACCCAAGGAGAGACCCCTTAAATACCGCTCCGTGACCGACGGTCGGCACACTCGCCCCGGTCCTGTGAGCGCACGGGTCATGAGTGCTTACCACTACTAGTGTGACATTTGCAAGGAAGCATTTTTTCTATCTACAGAAGCCAGAAGCAAACACCGGCAGATATGTTCGGCCGTGAGAAAATTCTTCGACCCCGCATCAGACGAACCACACGGACGTTCACCGATGGACCTGCGTGCCCACCGGTCTTCGCAGAATGTTCCTGACGACAATCAACCGTCTCCAGTTGATCTGAGCAAACGTTCTTCTCGCCATCCGAAAAAGCAGCCCGATCCACTTGATGTGCTTACACCTTCAACATCTTCCGTCCGATCACCTCCCAATCGCACATCGGTACAGAAATCGAAAAGAAGAAGACTCGATAGGCAAGACGGTGGTTCATCTCTTAAATACGAATTGAAGAAAGCTCTTTCAAGTGCTCGGGATTACTTGATCCCTAATCCAGGCACGTTTGTGGACCTGGAACCATTCCTCGAAGAAGCATTGCTCGTTGCCACATCACAGATTCTCCAAGACGAACTGAATAACTCTTTATAATTTATGTACAACACAGTTCTCGAGGCAGAATACATCCATCCTGAGGGGCTCAGCGAGACCTTCAACTTCAAGACCCGTTCTAAAATGCTGTCCTCACCAGAAGTCGACGATCTTCTAGAAATACTGCGGGCGGACAAGGCCAAGCTGCTTCAAGAAGAATCGAAGTCACAGATGAAGGGCTCTGGCTGGCGTCTGGTCGCACCAACATCACTGACTCTTAGGGTAAGTCGTTTTACATATAGACAACCATCCGGAAGTGCGCATACTCCATTGCCAAAGAAATTGGAAAATCGCAAAGCTACAATTAATATAGCCAATTCAGATAATAAATGTTTCCTCTATTGCATCTTAGAAAAACATTTACCAAACTATAACGCCAACATAGCATTAACAGAACAGTCCTTTGTTGGCGTCAATCCCGATCGCTACAACCTCACTGGTATTACATTCCCTGTAACAATTAGCGGTATAAGAAATTTTGAAAAACAAAACCAAAACTGCTCTGTAAATGTCTTTGAAAGTGGTCCTGAAGGAGACATAATACCTATAAAGGTCTTAGATCGTGAGCTAGAGGATCATACCGATCTTTTGTTGTACAAAGATTCTGGAGAATCTCACTACGTGCTGATAACGGACTTTGCCAAATTAGTACGCCCACAAATCACTAAAGGACGTAATAAAATTATGATATGTAAAAGGTGTTCAACATACAAACAAACGCGGTACTGCACACCGGATGCTAAGACTTGGCTAGAAGATCACACGCGTCTTTGCACGAGGTATACGCCCACCCAAGTGCGACTTCCAAAAGAAGGATCGAATTTTGTGAAGTTTGAATCGTATGAATCACTAATAGCCGTACCAATTATTGTAGTAGCGAACTTTGTAGCCACATTACTACCAACTGTTAGCACAAACAATTCCTACCAAATACACTCACCCAACAGCTTTTACACGCTCATCAAGAGTACACTTCCGAGAAAGATACTCGACGAAGTAGGAATTTTGCTTCCGCCCTTTCTGTGCAGATCCCAAAACGCAGGAAACGAGTTCCTACTTCACATGAAATACTTGGCCCAGCGTGCCGAATCTTTGTGCCTACGTCAAGTACCGCTGACCACTCTGACAGACGAGCAGATACAACGGCACGATCAAGCCACTGCTTGTAATTTATGTGGGCAATCTTTTAACGAAGCTAGCTTCACAAAAACTCTAGATCATTGTCACATTACCGGATCCTACCGACATAGCCTTGATGTGAATCGTATGAATCACTAATAGCCGTACCAATTATTGTAGTAGCGAACTTTGTAGCCACATTACTACCAACTGTTAGCACAAACAATTCTTACCAAATACACTCACCCAACAGCTTTTACACGCTCATCAAGAGTACACTTCCGAGAAAGATACTCGACGAAGTAGGAATTTCGCTTACGCCCTTTCTGTGCAGATCCCAAAACGCAGGAAACGAGTTCCTACTTCACATGAAATACTTGGCCCAGCGTGCCGAATCTTTGTGCCTACGTCAAGTACCGCTGACCACTCTGACAGACGAGCAGATACAACGGCACGATCAAGCCACTGCTTGTAATTTATGTGGGCAATCTTTTAACGAAGCTAGCTTCACAAAAACTCTAGATCATTGTCACATTACCGGATCCTGCCGACATAGCCTTGATGTGAATCGTATGAATCACTAATAGCCGTACCAATTATTGTAGTAGCGAACTTTGTAGCCACATTACTACCAACTGTTAGCACAAACAATTCCTACCAAATACACTCACCCAACAGCTTTTACACGCTCATCAAGAGTACACTTCCGAGAAAGATACTCGACGAAGTAGGAATTTCGCTTACGCCCTTTCTGTGCAGATCCCAAAACGCAGGAAACGAGTTCCTACTTCACATGAAATACTTGGCCCAGCGTGCCGAATCTTTGTGCCTACGTCAAGTACCGCTGACCACTCTGACAGACGAGCAGATACAACGGCACGATCAAGCCACTGCTTGTAATTTATGTGGGCAATCTTTTAACGAAGCTAGCTTCACAAAAACTCTAGATCATTGTCACATTACCGGATCCTACCGACATAGCCTTTGCAGCAGATGTAATCTACGCTGTCAAACGCCAAATTTTATTCCGGTTTACCTGCACAACCTTTGCAACTATGATCAGGCATTTATAGTAAAGAACCTAGCAACACTTAAGGGATGCGAGGTAAATGTTATATCGTCAAACCATGATAAGTTTATCTCCATATCAGTACGTATAGGCAAAATGTGGATTGGATTCCTAGACTCGTACCACCTTATGACAGAAAGCCTAGCAAAACTAACGGAAAACCTTTCAGCCTCAGAGCTCATTGAAAGTTCCAAATTGGTACCCTGTCAGCATGTGGACATTATAAAGCGATAAGGCGTGTATCCATATGACTACGTCACATCACCAGACGTGTTTAAAGAAGAACAGCTACCGCCTAAAGACGCCTTCCACAATAGGCTCAACGATGAGCACATATCTGACAGTGATTATGAACACGCGACTAATGTTTGGCGTGTTCTTGACATGAAAACCTTTGCCAACTACCACGACTTTTACTTGCGTTTGGACACGTGCCTACTAGCAGACATCCTTACTTCATTTCGAAAAAATGCATCGAGGTGTATAAAATCGATTGCGCACATCAATACACGGCCCCAGACAGGGCATTTCAGGCTATGCTCATTATGACGAAAATAAAACTCGAGCTTATTTCCGATCCTGATCAACTGTTGATGGTCGAGTCGGCAACGCGTAGTGGACTTGTTCAATGATGCCTAAAATATTTCAGGGCAAACAACCCAATGCTGGAGCTACCTTCTGACTACAATGCAAACGAACCAACGAGCTATCTACTATACATGGACTGTCTAAACCTCTACGGTTCCGTAATGGGCCAGTGTCCGTTGTCAACAGGTGACTTCAAATGGACAGACACCGATGGTCTAGACCGGACAAACCTACCAGCTGACGCGCCACAAGGTCTTATTCTAGAATGTGATGCCGAATATCCAGAAAGTGTTCATGACAAGTTACAAGATCTGCCCCCATTGGCTGAAAACCAAGTTCCGCCCGGAGCCAAAAACAAAAAGCTCCTTGCTACTATTGTAAATAAAAAGAAATACGTTGCTCATTACATGGTCTTTCAGCAGGCAATTTGCCTGGGAATCAAAGTGACAAGGTTCACAGAGCCCTTCAGTTTTCACAATCATCGTGGATGAGCAAGTTTATAAATTATAACGCCGACCTTAGAGCGCAATCGACAGACGAGTTCTCTCGTAGCTTTTTTAAGCTCATGAATAACGCGGTGTTTGGTAAGACAATGGAATCTGTAAGGAACAGGGTGGACGTGCGTATTGTCACTTCAGATAAGGTTTTTCAAAAGCTAGTGCGACAAACAAAGTTCAAAGAACACAAAATTATTTCGGAGAATGTAGTAGCCGTGCAGATGCGTAGGAACTCCATTTTAATGAACAAACCAGTCTATGTAGGCATGGTAGTGTTGGACCTGTCCAAGGTCCACATGTCCAACTTCCATTATTCAATCCTTAAATAGCACATCCGCCTGCATGTGAACTTGAACTAGCCTACCTGGACACGGATAGGGGGCTTTGGGCTTTGAAAACAGAACTTAATATCACCGGAAACATGAAACAACCATCGTATTCTAAATGGTTGGATGGGTCTGTCCATCCCATAGGTCATCCACTGAAATGTGACAAAAACAAGGGTAGGATTGGCACATTTAAAGACGAAACCAAAGGAAGAGCCCTGCTTGAGTACATAGGCCTCAGAACAAAAATGTACACCTACAGATTCAGATCAGACGAAAGAAAGCCTATTGCCAAGGCTAAGGGAATTAAAAGTTCTTATGTAGCAAAACATTTATCGTTTGATAAGTACAAAAAAGCACTATTTGGCAAAGGAGAACTAGAAAAGGGGGAATACAATCTCATACGTTGTAAATCATTTAACATCACATCAAAAACAGTTGAGAAAAAGTCTTTGTCCGCAGAAGACGACAAAAGGAAGATATTGAGTTGTGGCGTCAAAACATTACCAAACGGACACTACAAACAGGAAACTATTGCTGAGGAGGACAGCAGTGATGAACACACAGAATGACGCTGTACAGCCTCTCACTAGCAGCAACAGCAAGGTCCTTAGATCCTAGCAATAACGTAGACTCAATCGAACAGATATATTTACTGAATACTTTACCCATACCACTTCAGCGAGACATTAGAAGAGAAATCAAAAGAAAATGGATGAAAAATACACTACCACCTGAAAACCCTCACCTTTATGAATATCGATATCTCGATTTCAATTCTCTTGACAAGTACGAGTTTATTATGCTGATGCGTCACCCAAGGCATTTATATCCTCAGTTTTGGCCATCTGACAGTGAAAACGGTCATTTGACCACTGATTTTTACGAACTTCATATTGGTAATCAAAAACCCATCTACCTGTGTTACGTTTGTTTCCAAAAGAGATGCAGCCCCAGCAATGCTATTGACGATGATTTTGACTATCACGAATACTGGCAGAGTATGAATTGGCGATTTTTTAACATAGTAAGGCATTGCGATGTGACCCCGAGATGGTTTGTCTATAATGTGTTAAAATCAAAAAAGAGTTTGTGCGACTGGTGCGTACTTGCACCGCTGTTTCAACTTTACAGTTTCGATAAATGTACACAATTCACTCATTTCCACGATAATGATAGTGAAAGTAATGACTCCTTTGTAAAAACAATCAATACTATAGAGGTATTTGATCATTATATTCACTAATGCTTCCTTACAGATTTCATACTGGTAGACCCATGGCCGTAACTGAACTAAATGTTAGATCAAACTGTCAAACACTATTAGTTTACATTTTCGTAGATATCAATGTTGTCTCAATATTTTACTTTAACACTGTCTTTGTATTCTGACCCAACGTATTTTTCATGTACTATTCGTTATTGATATTATTTGTCGTTAATGTGAACATGTATGTCAATTGTCCACCCAATTGTATTTCGTTAATCCTTGTATTATTTCTCAAAATGTTCACATTGTATTTACCTTGTGTAACTTAAATATATGCTTTTGAAAAAATTCTGATCTTTTATTGTATATCCCTTACTACTACTGGGTACGAAATAAATAGACATAATCTACCAAAATTCATAGTGTAATTAAAAACATTATCATCTGACACAATCATACTTTAAGTCCTAAAGCACCGCTTCACAGATTTTCAAAGAACAAAAACGTCTCACTTCGGCGTCAATCCACGGTAGAAGCGCTTCTTGCATCGGTGTCGGCTGAAGCCAGCCATCTTGTGAGTATGGTAGACGTCTCTCGTTGAAATCCGCCTGAAAAAGTGGCAAGTCCTTGTTGATATGTCGTTCAATGTCCGCTGGTACTTTGAAAGATCCGCTGTTTGTAGCGGCTGCCAACATTGTCGACGTCTTGTAATGTTTAGTAAAGTAGTGACAATAGCGTATGATGAGGTTTTGCAAAATGGGAGAACACTCGACACAAATCCGGAAATAGTTTTCCATAAAATCAAATAGACGTTTCAAAGCATTCCAACCGGATGACTGCAGCACTAACGAAGGTATTGTTTGACGTAAAACATCACTGTCCAATACTTGTCTGTAAGGCGAAGTCGTCACTTCATAGTTCGAAAATAAAACTGCACCGACATTGTTTGGTTTGACAATAACTGTGTCCAAATAAAATGCTGTAAACGTTTGACTATTGTCCTTAAAGTATTTGCCCAATATACTGTCAACGGATACACTACGTACACTCAACAGGTCTTGAATGGTAAAGTTTATACTTGTCACACTACTAAACAGATAAATAGACGCTTTAAAATCGCACGAAGATTCTAGTCCTATTACGACGTCGGCTTGGTTGCACAGCTTATACATTTATTTGTCGGATTAACAGTTTCGGCTCCATTTTCCGTTGACTAACCTGCTGCTGCTGCTGCTGCTGAGGTCTAGACGTGGTCGGCTGGAAAGCTGTCTGCGGTTGATAGGCGACATGCGGCTGTTTAGGTTCATAAGGTTCAAATGTTGGTAGTTGCTGCTGACGATCGACATAGTAGTAATGGACTTGGGTCGTTTCCCGTTGATCTTGTTGTTGTTGTTGATCATAAGTTGGACTTTCTAGATCGGAAAGAATCGCTTCTAAATCCGTGACTGCAGTGCTGCAGGACGCCCCAGGTGCTGGTGAATCGGTACTTCATCTTTTTCCAGGAGATGCAACAGACTTTGATCGCTTTCTCTTCATCTTATTGATCTCCTTGCGAGGTGCGGCAGGCGGTACGGCTGTGGTCACGTCCATTGTAGCACTGGCGGATGATGAAACAGTGGGCTGGAGGTAGTGGGGGGAAGCAGACAACCTTGGCGCAGCGACGAGTCAGCGGCTAATTTGAGATGGAATGGAGATGGCATTTGGAGATGGCCCGTTGGGTCCCGAACCAGTTCTCTACCTCTGTAATCAAACACTTTTCCAAGATTTTCAGCCCATCTCAGTGAAGAGGTAGGGATGTATTCCCTGTCTGAGCCGTAAGGCTTTATTATAAAATCTTTAGATTTATTTGTTCCTCCTGTCAACACCGGTTCGTCTGCACTGGTTTCTACCAGATTAAAGGTTCGAGTTCTGCATTTAAAATTGCCACCTGACTCGTCGTATCGACATATCTGAGAAAGTACACTCGCGTCGTCCGTCAATATACCAGCTCACACGTTGAACAGCTTGAAACACTTATCATCCCAGAACTGGTTTGTAGCATCTAGTTTTAGGCAAATATTGTTCAATTGATCCAACTTTGAGCTCAAAAGCTTTAGACGCTCGTCTAAGTCATGGAAAGACTTGGTTGACACGAAATTAGTTTCCACATAACCTTTGTTTGCACAATAGTGTGACTCTTCAGGTTCAGCAACATATCGGAGCCTTTTGTAACGCACGTTAAAGTGAGCTCCGCCCGCGTCCAGACCCAGCGGTTGGTGATGGCGATACGTTATTCGCTGTGGACCGCAGAGTACACGTCAAAACTTGTCCCTGGGATGACGTTTCATATCCTATCGCTGTCACAGACTGGTACATCCACTGTATAGTAGTGCGGTTATATCCATGAATTGTGTTTACTGTCCATACCCAACCATTTCACGTAAACCTTCTTCCCTTTCCTTTTCAACACCTTTTCCACCAAATACATGTCTGGAAAAGCAGTTTTTTGCATCTCCGGCTCGTAGAACGCTCCATGAATTACGTCCCCTTCCATATCGCGTAGCGTGTATACGGGCGGGCGGGTTCTGCGAACCTCATGCACTTTGAACAGTTCCGTGGTCCAGCTCGGAAGGTAACCTTTGGAGAAAATAGACGTTTTGTACTTGGATTTTCTCACAACGTCATTGACTTTAAACCGCGGTCGCATGTTTTTCCTCTTCAAAAGGGGAATGGGAGCCTTGTTCAACTTGTCGGCTAGATCCCTTTCGTGAGAGCGGTTCACATCAATCGGTTTCATACCAATAGATCGATGTACGCGATTGTTATATGTCGATAACAGTTTAGATAGAAGACCGTTTGTGGCCCAACGAACACACACGATACTAACCTTGAACACCAACGGCTTTAAACATCCAATTTTTCAGAGTGCGATTGAAACGTTCCACTACCGAGGCCTTAACCCATTGGCGTAGACATACGAGCAGGTCTCGTTCCTTACTTGTAATTTTATTAACGTGTGAATTGGAGTATAAAATTGGTGTTTTTAAATGGATTAATGGCATATTTTAATTAAAATATTGTTTTATTTCAGTTTAGAGAGTAGCATTGGCACACACACAGTAGACATAAGTAAAAATTAGCAAAATCAGTGTTGACCATGTGCAAGTCTCAAAGAATTAACCGATCCCGTCAACTTCCAAGCAAGCCTGCCACCGTTAATTTTACTTGGGCCCTCCCACCAACGTTGCCACAGACTAGTTAACTCATTGACAGTTGCACAACTGGTCAGTTTTGGTCGTGTGCGGGAATCGAACCCACGAACATCGTATCGCCACCTGGCCAAGGTGTTTCCACGACGTAGCCAACTCAGCTAACACGACCAAAGGCCTGGCGGCGATATTAAGGGTTTTCAGTCAGTCCGCGCCCCTAGCGGATAGAACCGTAGACGCCCGCGGTCATTAGTTACATATTTTGCTACTAGAGTGCAGCACCAATCAATTCCCGTTATAGGCTACTACAAATAGAATAAAATTACTACCTCAATGGGTTAAGCGAACTGAAAGTGCTGTAATGGTTTATGCCGTGACGTTTCATCAGAGCGGTAAATATTTTGTTACAAAATTTTCTTCCATCGTCGGACTGAATATTACTTGGCAGTTCTACTGCATTTGCAAATATATCTTCCATACCCTTTGCAACTGTTTTAGCGGTTTTGCCACGTAGCGGTGCGGCGAAACCAAACTTTGATAATACATCGATCCCAGTGAGTATGTACATGAATCCCGCGTTTTGCCTCGCGTACTTTTGCATGTCAACAAGGTCAATATGCCAAAGGTCATTTAAGCTTTTAACATATACATGGCGTCGTGGATAACGTTTTCTCGCCTGCCTGTGAAGCTCTTCAACTATTTTCTCTTTAGCACCGTCCGCCATCTTGACGGTAACAAACTCGCTTTGAAACACCAGCTGGCGTTGCTGGTGCTGCTGTTTTGTCTTTCGGCGGAAACAGACTCTGTATAACAACAGTGTACTTTTTGCCTTTGTTGGCGTTTATCCCGCGTTCCGCTGAGTACATTTGTCTGTGCGCGTTGGTCATGACTAATATCTGTCTAATATCTGTCTGTACTTATTTAAATCAGAAGGAGTAATTTCATCCTTTTTTGGCACTTGCATGAAGAGTAGTTCCATCAGTCCGGGAGTCATTTCAAATCTCTTGTCTTTTATTATAAACATTGTTCTGGAAAACGAAATTCCGCTGTCACCTATCAACGTGCCAACTTTTCCATTGGCTCGAACGCCGTACGTAGAATCGAGTTTGTCACGGTAGGCAGGAGATTGGAGTCTTTTAAAATATCTGTCCACCAGACTGGTCTCCGTTTGAGTCGAAGTGTCTACTGTTTTGTTAAGCTCGTCGTCGTCACTACCTTCATCCTCGCTACGTTTATCCGTTCCTATCGACTTCATTTCCTTTTTAATTATTTCCTCCTTGATTCGCTTCATAGGGAGTGGCATCGATTGTTTAATACTTTCAACTACTGTCTTTTGCAATGGGCTGACCAACGGTTTGACCGAAGCCTCTAGATACTTTTCAACGTCTTCTACATTCCGTTGTAAATTCCGGTACTTTTCGCGAACGCTTTTCGTAAGCTTTTCGTAATTTCACTTTTTACAGCCTCTTCCCTACCGAAGGCATGTGCTTTCTTTACTCGACGTCTTCTTATCTTCTTGCGTAGTCTGTCCATAGTGTTACAGCGTCTAGGTAATACTAGGGCGGATTTTGTACGAATATCTTATTTATATTACTCCGGGGGTTTTTCATGACGGCTCACCTCCAAACTTAGGGCATCGCCTGTTACAGCGTCTACGTAATACTAGGGCGGATTTTGTACGGATATCTTTTTTATATTACTGCGGGGGGTTTTTCTTGACGTCTCATCTCCAAACTTGGGGCATTGCCGATGCTCCGTTGCTTTCTCCACCGCCTACGCGTCTGTTCCGTTTCCATTGACTATCCCGTGAATTCTTTATTTATATCAGTCACGAATGTGTCTAGACCGCATCTGTAGCGTCCTTTGTTCAACTCATCGTCTTTGCTGATCACCACAAAGGAATGGCGGTCTTTGTTCCAACATTGGATGCAGAGATCTTTAAATTGGTTAAAAGTCATATGGCTATCACTAACGGGATTGTCGTAGACATGTTTCGAGTTCAACTCGTCTTGTTTAAATAATATTATAAGGTTCGCATTGTCCCGCAGCAGGTGTTTCGGAATGCGTGTTTAGGAGTGTGTGAGGTAGAAAAAATCTATCGATTTGTGTCTGCCCATGGAGAAGTACGCACGCATATGGTCTTGTCGGTCGCAAGCGACGTCGTCAAACACAATTACCGAAATCGGTTTCGCTTCGGAAGGACTTTGTACATCCTCGTTGTTTTCAAACGTATAGTAACCTATTTCATGGGCTTTACTCATTATTTGCGATAGTATTAGGTATTTGGGCTGGTGTAGCGATTTACTAAATATGTATAAATTTGTGAATCGCAATCCTCGAGGTTCTGTGAGTAGGCTGAACATAAGACATGTTTTACCGCAGTTTGAAGGTCCACAAATGATGCACCTGATTGAGCTCGGCAACAGAGGACCGTGTTTTGAACTGTGTTGCAAACTGTGCTCTATCAGTCTTCCCAAATCGGTATTAATGTCAAACGTTTCGCGCTGTTTTTTAAACTTCAAATCAGCCACGTCACTCGACGACTGGTGAGCTACATATATAGCGTCGCACATTTATATGTAGGAGCTCAGTCTCGAGTCAGGCTTTCGTTGATATACATTGGTTGCTCGTGGTTTTAACAATGTTAACAGGACTATTGCCGGATGGTGGAAAGAGGCGCACTGTTCGCCAGCAGAAGCGTAAGGGTGCAAGGCGAAGTACAAGTGGAGGAAAGATCGGTGGGAAACGGTTTCAACATGTGACATTTCGTGATGTGATCAAGCACGCTAGAGCGGCAATCAGGGGACAGGGAATTAGGTCTTCAAAAAGTTTGGAAACAAACGGACGTCACATGCGAAGTGCAACCATGGCGGTGCTGAAGGCGGTTCAAAAATTTAAAGAAGGCAAGTTGGTGAGGTCTGGTCGCCGTGGTGGACATAAACGGATCCTACTTTTGCCAAAGTCTGGAGGACTGTTACCACTACCGATTTTCGCGGGGCTAAGCGCGTTGGGCAGTCTCGCCGGCGTGGCTGCTGGAGTGGCAAAAGCAATAAACGAGACTAGGGATGCCAGAAAGAAATTGACAGAGTTGCAAAGGCACAACGCGACTATGGAGGCTATTGCGTTGCGCAAAGGAAAAGGTTTGTTTTTGAGACCGCACAAGAAAGGGTTGGGTCTGTACATTATGCCGTATACGCAATATGCAAAAAACTAATAAGCCTTCTACCCAAAAGGTTATTGTACGATGTGGATCTTGAAAATTTGGCGCGCAAGCTTCGGATACCACATTTTAGGGGTGTTTTTATGCGTGACAATTTTCCTCAATGACCTTGGCGACAAGAGCAGGTCATTGTTAATTTGGACAATTCCAGTGGACAAGGTACTCATTGGGTTTGTTTTAGAAAAAGTGGTAATCTAGTGGACTACTTCGACAGCTACGGTGATTTAAGACCTCCGTGTGAAATTCAACGCTATCTTAAGGGGAATTTTATTTCCCACAACAAGACCGCTTATCAGTTTGTTAATTCCAAAAGTGAAACTTGTGGACAACTTTGTTTAGCGTTTTTATCCATGATGGAATAAAAGTACAAAAGGTGTATTGCGTTTTATTTCTTTGTCAGTCATGTCTTTGACGTTTACCTTTATGGGCACAGAATCTACTCTGTCAGTTGACTTTTTCCCAGCTCTGGAACTGGCCAGTGACTCGACTTGAGAAATAGGCTTGCTAAACTTTGAATCTTTCAACTCTATTCCAAACGTAGAGGTTGACAATAACGTGTTTCACTTTAACAACGGTCTGAAAACAGTCATACCTACAGGTTCGTATGAGGTTGTGGATATTAAAGACTATTTACAGAGGATGCTGTGGAAGGCGGACAAGAAGCTAAATATCGAGTTGACTCCGAGCAACAACACTTTGCACACCGATATCAAATGTAACTTTCCAGTAGACCTAACACCCGATGATTCTGTCAGTCGCCTGTTGGGATTTAAACCCGTCAAGCTGGAACAGGGCCAGGAACTATGGACCACGGGGGTTACTGACATATTCAAGGTGAATTCAATTCTATTGAACTGCTACATCGTTACAGGCTCCTATATAAACAGGCAACCTGCGCACACTGTTTACCAGTTTTATCCAAGTGTCGGTCCAGGGTTCAAGTTGATCGAAGAGCCTTAACCTGTGGTTTATCTTCCAATTACCAAGAACACTATAGACAATATCACGCTAAAGATCGTGGATTAAGACGGACGTTTGGTGAATTTTCGCGGCGAACGAATAACTGTGCGGTTACATTTGAGGCGTCGACCTTAGAATGGGTTTTGTGTACGGCGCACGAAGGACAGAAGTGGTGTGCTCAGAACCTGCCTATTTATTGACAGACACCAAGTTGCGTGTCAGTAGTAGTCGTCAGTTTGCCAGGCGATTAACAATAAGAAACAAAAGGTTTTTACGCTCTCTCTGCTTTACCGTGCTGCAATAATGAACGTTCCAGATATCCTATTGAGTACTCCCTTTTATTCTACAATAAGTCACGTTGCGTGGCACTCACATCCACCTTATGCCAGTATGACACTCAACAACAGTGATGAAATACGAATTCCAATACAACAGCAAGATATTTGTGTTATTCCCTCTATGAGCTACCTGTACGTCGAGGATAAACTTTTAAAACAAGACGGCTCGGCTGCACCAACCAGAACCAAATTTGTCAACAACGATTTTGCTCAATTATTTGACGAGATACGCTATGAAATCAATGGTATCGAAGTGGATCGTGTCAGGAATCCCAGGATCGCTTCTACAATCAAGGGATACGCGTCTTTTGACGATGACATGCTCAAGTACATGAACAACTCTGGGTGGGTAAGTTCTTCTGACAAAATAAACTCGTCGCTCGACGCGGTCGACAACAATGGAAATTTCAGTTTTTGTGCACGCTTAGGAAGTCTTCTCGGGTTTGCCGAAGACTACACAAAGATGGTTGTCAACGCTCGCCACGAGTTGGTTCTCATTAGGTCGGCCAAAGATAAGAATGCTGTTCACTGGACGCCCGGGCCGGCTGTTGGGGGAGTCCAAGACACGAACGTTGAGGATATTACAGTCAAGCTGCAAAAGCTCTGTTGGCGTATACCGTACGTTACTCTGAGCGATGAACAAAGGGTCGCGTTGCTGACACAGCTCAGTCACGGCACGAGTATCCTGGTTGAGTACAGGAGTTGGGAATTGTACGAGTATCCCGCGCTTCCTAAGGCCAGCAAGCTGTCGTGGACCGTTAAACCCGCATCTCAACTGGAGAAACCACGATACGTAATTGTCGCTTTTCAAACCGGCAAGAAGAACAACTTGAAGGCTAATGCTTCTCAATTTGACCACTGCAAATTGACCAATATGAAACTTCATCTCAATTCAATCGTCGTATCCTTACGATGATCTCAAGTTAGGTTTCACCAACAACCATTTTGCATTATTCTACGACATGTACTCTAGATTTCAAGAGTCTTATTATGGTACTGCGCCACGACCCTTGTTGACAAAGGATACGTTTAAGAATCACGCTCCGATAATCGTTATCGATTGCTCTAAACAAAATGAATCGATCAAGTCACCACCTGAAGACATAGTTTAGAGTTTGAGACGTCAGAGGACTTTCCTGAGAACACTTCTGCCTACTGTCTCATTATTCATGACAGGGCGTTCTCCTACAACCCGTCAAACAGTTTGGTCAGGCTCAACAACTAGGCTCCGCCCACTCCGTCGCCTATTTAAGGGGGCTTGGTTGCCTTGTCGGTCGTCATTCTCTCTCTAGTGCTCTGTCACACCGCTCCACCGCCATGATCAAAAAAGCTGTGATTGATTTTAGTGCTTTTGTAAGCAATAAGACTAAAGAAGTTGTGATTAAAGAGTTGACCGTGGTGGACGTTTTGACGGGATCTGCTCAGCATTGGATTTTCAAACCGCCAAAGGATACACCTCATTTTTGGTCAGGTACTTGCACCGCAGATCGCCGTAACGAATGGCTGAGCAAACATTATCACGGTCTGGACTTTTGTTATGGCTTCAGCGATTATGAGGAACTGCTAAACTGGCTGAACCAGGTTTGTACAGATATGCAAGTGCTATATGCTCCGGAACTAGAGAAGGCTAGAGTTTTGGAAAAACTGTTTAATGCCAGATGATTAGTCTTTAGTCTCGAGGCACTCGGTTGCCCTCCACTAGAAAGAGCACTTTTTCCAGAGTTAGAACTCATAAGCGATGAAGATGAAGACGGAGCTTGGCGGGATGAAGTGGATTTTGCAAGGGAGGACTTGCCCAAACAGTGTGTCTACCATCTGCTGTACTCGCCAGGATTTGTGTGCACTTTCGACAACGCACAGCATCTTGCTAAATGGTGTGCTGACAACCTCGATCTTCTAGACATAAATGAACTTGCTGCAAGAGCGAATACCTTTGTCAACTGGAAACAAGCGTCGCCCACTGCCAAAGAACTTGCAGATGCCGGTTTCGTACGCGTGCATTCTACAAACAATGGCACCAAATGTGTTTACTGCGGTATCATTTTGTGAAAGTGGGAGGAAAGTGACGATCCCTTCGCAGACCATGCCTACAATTCACCTTACTGCAAGTTTGTTCGATTCAACATGCAGCTGAAAAGGGATCAAAAGGACAAAAAGGATAACAAATGTAAACCCACGTGTTGCAGGGAATACGCACCTGAAGACGATTTTTACTTGCGCTACGGAAATACTCCTGACATTACTGCATCGGATTTGGCCGAGTTTTGTCGTGCATAATCATGTCCCAGTTTTACAGGAATATGAAAAGAGTATCTTTTCACGATCCACTTGTCACTGTTTCACTTAGCCTGCCTCCTATCTTGTGTGCCTCCTGAAGATAGAAAATCAACCCGCATCGCTGACCGGGAACAATTTCGACTGACTATTTGGAAGTCCGAAGCATTACTCGCAGATGTTCTTCAAAGTAGAATTAATCATATACTTACTTGTACACTTTCTGATCACACTACTTGTTCAATAAAAAAAGTATAATATTTATTTTCTCTTATTATTTACCCACCGCCACGGAGCCGCACCAGAGCAGCCACACCGCCGGAGCCGCCGCACCACCGGAGCCGCCACGCCGCTGCACCGGCAAGGCCAACTGCCGACGCTGCTGCAAGTCGCTAAAACTGCGAGCACTTTCACTACTTTCTCGAGTGTAGCGGAATATATCTACTTATAGTATTACACGGAGTCAGCGGGAACAACTCTACCGAACTATCTCTGCAGTTGACCTCGTCGGGAACTTCTCATTGTTAGATTAAGCCAATATCATGTAAAACTTGAAATGTATAATATGTAAAAAATGAATAAAAAATAAAATAAAAAAGATAAAATATCAGTATTAACTCCAAGTACTTATATTTTATCTTTTTTTAAACATCTTTTGGTGACCTTGACCTAGATTCAGATCTTATAAAATGAGCTGTGCTGGTTAAAGGATTTTCACTTTCATAAAGACTGACAATGAGTTGGTGGGGGAATGTTGTGGTGGGGGGTCATTGTGGTGGGGGGTAATTGTGGTGGGGGGTCATTGTGGTGGGGGAAGGGTAGGTACCTGTCCTACACGCTTCAGTAAACCTCCGACATTTGCCTTGGTACAACCTACAAAAACAGAATGGAACATATAGTAGTAAAGAGTAGAATGAGATTTCCTAAATATGCACAGTTACAATCGAGATTGGATAAGTTTGATGCAGCATTAAAGACTCATTTCTATACAAGTCTAGAATGGAGTTTGCAGATGCTGGTTTCTTTTACATGGGGCAAGATGATAAGACCGTTTGTTACAGTTGCGGAGGAGGATTGCAGGATTGGCAAGCGACAGATAACCTATGGGAAGAACATGCACTATGGTTTGACAGGTGTGCTTATCTGTTAGTTCAAAAAGGTAGAGAGTTTGTACAAAATCATCGGAGAGTATATAAACCGCATCCTGGTAAAACTTCATAAACACCAACAGAATAAATTAAGAGCGAAGAACGAATGAGTAGTATGTTTATCATCTGAGAAAAATTTACTATTTTTACCTTGTATACACTGTTGTACATGCACTGATTGTGGACTGTCGTATAGCCCTTGCATTATATGCAGAACTCCAATAGGTTACGTGATGAAAATATTCATATCGTAGATGTGAAAGGAAGGCGAGAAAATGGGAAGCTCACTCCGCGAGTAGCCGTACACGAGGTAACAGTATGGCTCTCAAAATTAAATGTGTCCACTACAATACTGTTCATCTTTCTACAGTTCATGATTTGCAACTTCTTTCCGATGACTTAAAAGTTTTGATTGTAACAAAGTAACAGTGGATATTTCTGCAACAAACACTTTAGCTCAAGAACACTGGAGAACATCCGCAACCACACTTCCACCGACAGAGGGGAATAGATATAATTTTGGAGGGTGTGAACCTCTCGCCTCGTTCAATGTAAGCAGCTCTACGGAATCGGAGACGTCATCGTGGCAACCATCATCACTTCCACCCGCGCATAGAATGAAGTATGATTGTGGAGAATGTGAACCCTACCCACCTACAGAAGCAACAGCCACCGCAGAAGCGACGGTTCTCTGACAATCATTGCCTATGTGCACATCAATGTAAAAAAAAATTGTTAGTATTAATTCTACTATCTTGCACATGATTTTTTATTCGATGTGTATTATTGTAAATAAATAAATAAAAGTTAGAAATCTTGCACAGGTTTCAATCGATAGTTTTCATTCGATATATTTATCGAATGAAACCTGTGCAGGATTTCTTTTTTAAAACATTCTCAGGATGACCTTGAACTAACCTTACTCACATGACGTCACTAATACATCGTCAACTACGTCACTATTACGTCACAGCTACGTCACTAAAAGTCACTTGACCGGAAGTTGTCAATCAAATGAGCCAAAAGTCACATTTCCCCACTACTTTTGTCAGCTGATATTATCCGAGGTCCAAAATTAAAAACAAACAAAAGTTTATAAATTGCTAATCTTAAGTGAAAACGTGTTTAACAATCAAAAATGTAAAAGTGAAATATTTAACTTAACTCTTTCAGTTATTTTATTAAATAACAATTTTACAATATTTAAATTTAAAATAGTTTACAACTTTATATATTGAAGACGCCAAAACCAGGTACCTCACATTATTTTAATTTTGTGTATAAAAATTAAGACCACATGTGAACAGTGTTCCCCTTCTCTCTCTCGCAAAAACCATTTAATTCGTAATTTTAAGTTGAAATATCAAACAAATATTAAAATATGTAAACTTTGTGATTTAATTTGTGATAGGAACATAACTCTTCAATCTCACATTTTACAAACTCACAATACTTGTAATGTCTGTAAAATAAATATAAAAGACACGAAGATTCTTGCAACAAGTTCCCATATACAATGATTAAATTTGTTGGTGAATCGATTAAAACTTAACTTAAAAACACTCTTCAGTCCTGTCCCACACCAATAAAACGAACTTTAGTAAGAAGAAGAATATTTATAAAACACACAACAGATTAAAACGGAAAATTAATAAACGAAAAGAATGTGTTGCTGATTTCAGAAGCCTTACAACTTTAACCATTGAGAAAACGGATTTAAAATCTCAAATTGAAAATGCTCTTATAAAGATTGACACGTCTATGCATAAATACCAAGCCCAAGACAGCCGGTGGAAATATGACCACACCAAATATTGGCAGCTGCATGTTTATAAATATAAACCCCTGACACCAAAACCATACATCCCTACACCAGAAAATATAAAATCAAAACACGCTGTTTTAAATTTAAAAACAGCTATATTAAATGCTTTCTATGGTGTATATTAGCAGCCCTACATCCAAGAAGCTACAGAGAAGGTGCAAACAAACTATATCACTACAAATCTCACGAAAGTGAATGAAATATGAAAAATATAAAATACCCCGCACAGTTTTCTGACATTAACAAGTTTGACAGACAAAATCATATAAACCTAAACGTATATGGGATTTAAGGCAAGAAATGTATATATCCATTGAGAATAACCAAACAAAATACCAATACTCAGGTAAACCTGTTACTATTACAGCAAGGCCGCATAACACACTATTGTTTAATTCGAGATTTTGATAAGTTAATGCTTAATTCTACAAAATGTTCAACTTAGAAACACCACTTTTACCGCTGTTCGCAAAATTTTACACTAAAGATAAATTAGAAAGTCACATAACATGTTGTAAAAATTTTGATGCCCAACGAGTGGAAATGTCTAAAGAAGAAAATTTAAAATTTACAAATTATAAATATAAACTTAAAGCACCGAATATAATATACGCGGATTCCGAATGTTTTGTAAACTCAGGTTCACTCGCCCCATCTGGCTTTGCATATGGTGTCGTAAGAGATGGTATAACAGTTAGCGAAGGGCTGTATAGTGGGGAAAATGTAATGCATGTGTTTTTCGATATTAAAAACCTATGACTTTATTAAAGATCGAATGGCAATATTTCTTCCACTTGTAATGGCCCCGGAACAAGGAGAATCTTTCCATAACTCGACCCCATGCCACATTTGTGACGAGTCCCTATAGTTTTATAAAGTCCGCGACCACTGCCATTTGACAGGACAGTTTCGAGGTGCCGCCCTCAACAGCTGATATTTAAATTACACCCAAACAAAGAAGATCCTATATTCTTCCAAAATCTTAAAAATTACGATAACCACCTAATAATGCAACACTTAGGTAAAATTTAACGCAAGTTAAACTGCATAGCGAAAGGCTTGGAGAAATATATATCATTCTCTATAGATGATCTGGTATTTTTAGATTCTTATAATTTACCCTCCTTGCCTTTAAGCAGCAAATTTAAACAATTTTAGATTTATACAAGAGCCCCTATTACAACGTAAAGGCGTATTCCCCTACGAATATCTAACAGGGCCAGACAAATTTCTAGAGTCTCTGTCACCAATAGAGGCGTTTCACAGCATGCTAACTAAACAAAGCATCTCCCCAGCAGAATACGAGCATGCCAAAAACGTCTGGTCACATTTTAATATATGCAATTTAAAATAATACCATGATTTGTACCTTAGAACCGACATATTGCATGCTGTACATTTAAATTAAATAATTTTACGGTTTGATAAACCAGTATATTTAGGAATGACCGTTTTGGATGTCAGTAAAGTAATAATGTAAGTAGTGTGGGTTTGCGGGTTTTGCGCCGGAAGTGACGTCATCCGGTCACGTGACCGGAAGTGCTGAGTCATGAAAGATGTTATCTGGGGCTGAGCCAGTGACGTAGGCGGTTTTGTGACGAAATGAGTTAAAGTTCAAAGTTCAAGGTCACGGGGAGGTAATTTTAAAAAAGTACTACCTCGCACGCGTAAAATCCGATTGTGATTCGATAGTTTTAATTCGATAAAATATCGAATGAAAATTATCGAATGAAGCAATCGAATGATACGAGTGCGAGGTAGTACCAATACAAATATTACTTTATTTTTATTTACAATAAGTTATGTTTACAATAATTCATGTTTACAATAGTTCCCCGTTGTTGGTTGTCATCGATGTTGTTGATCCGGACGAGTTGCGGCCATCACTTCGCTTTCTGAAGAAAGACGGTATATACTTCGATTCCTGCGCAGAGTCCATGTTGTTTTTTGATGCGTAAAGTTCCAAAGATAAATCGTAACCGGACGCAATGAGAAGTCTTAACTCTTCATTAAAAACCTCGAGGTCTTGGAAAGTCGCCAGATGAATAGAGTCATAATGAATACACCTAATTTTAATGGACATTTTAATACAATGTTTTACGTTTGTGAAGAGCACTCGATGTTCACCAGTCGAGAGCCGGAGGTGTACTGACTATTCGCTAGCTAGCGTTCTGGTATCAAACAAAATGGTGGGGCGGAGAAGATGGCGGACAGCAGATGGCAGGCGGCAGGTGGCAGCTGGTTGCTACTACATTCGCCGCCACAGTAATGCAATCCTTCGGCGTAATTCTTGTAGTTTATCTTGTCGGTTCATTTGATACGTTTTACATCTACATATGCAATAGCTGAAACACTTGCACTTACGACAAGCTTTCCCGTCAACTTGATCGCCTGGTATTTTAAAACATTGTAACTCGCAACAATATGTCTTCAAATTGTTATCGAAAAATAAATTTTTCATAGGTGACACCGACATGTTAGCTGCAGCGTGTGTTAGACAAGACTGAGACTAACTTCACTGCTCCCTCTCTTTTATACCTCTTCATAAGTTAACCCTGAATGAAAGTTCAAGGTCATCCATTTGAATTTTAAAAAAAGCAACACAGCAGTATATAAAATAATATACTGCTGTGTTGCTGTTTTTATTTTTTTTTATTTTATTTTATTTTTTTTTTTTTCTTTATTAAACAAACATCTTACAATACAATAAACTTAAGTTTAACATTGATAACTAGAAATACAAACAATAAAATACAAACAGAGACATTATGTACAAGGATGCGTGATGTGCAGAGTGAGTTCCGTCGAGTTGTTGCCGCTTACACCGTGTGATACCAAATACAACGTCCCCGGTTGAATATCTCGCAAATCTTCATTTTGTAGCAGTTGAACAAATCGTTTTGGAAGAAATACTTGAAACTTCGGCTCATCTCCTGGAGAGAAAGGTCCTTCGCTCAATGAAACTAGAATTGCTTCTCCATGTGTGGTTTCCACTTTCTTGATGTTATGAATAATGTAGTGTTTTTGTTCTTTTAGTTCTGAACACTTTTTAGTTAGCAGAAGGTCGGATTTTGAATGAGTGTTGAATTGATCAACCAGTGTTTGTAGAAACTGTTGTGATGTCATCTTCGTCAGTGGTGGTTGTGGTGTCTTCTGTGATGTTGCCTCTTCGGAGTCTCGAATAATACTCGTGCCGGAGCGGTGTTGGCTCCTCGTATTTATAGGCCCCGCTACCCCCACCACATTCCGGTTCTTTGCTACCCCCACCACATTTCTGCGTTTGTTCCAAGTAAGCAGCCAAACGATATGCGTTGTGCAATGCGCAGTTTAATTGTCCGTGTTTAGGATCTTTTGCAGCAACACAAATATTACCGAGATTAATGTTAAAGTCCTTACCGATGGTTATATCGAAAACATCACCGTGCGTGTACTTTTGTATCCAGTTCCTTTTTTCTAATCCTCTTGTGTATATATGTGAATATTGTTTGCAAAAGTTAAACATAATACTGTGCAGATTACTGTAGCTTATAAATCCTTCATACCAATGTATGTGATGAAAGTAGTTTGTTATCCATTTGTTTGTACTTTTTGCTTTGGCGTTAAGGTTGTTAAAAGAAAAAGGAGCTTCAAACGTGAATGGGTAAACTACAAATGTAAGCAAGTCTAAAATTACTAATTCCTTGATAATAAACCTATCATCATTATTTCGAAATGCTTGAAATTCTATTACACAAGGCTTTACACTCACTTCTTCATCCCCTCCGCTCATCATGGCACCTAGCGATCAACTAAACTGTTTTCCACACCACGGTAGGTTAAATACCAGGCCGTACAGTTGCAGGCGCGTTGGTGTATATTTAACGTGGGCACCGTCCCCAATAGGCCTACCCCACGTGTGTTCTTCTTTACTAAGTCAAACTTTAGTCTTTTTTAACTTCTTCTTCTTGTGTTTCGTTTTCTTCTTCTTCTTGTTTCTCCGTTTCTTCTTCCTGTGTTGTTTCTTCTGTAGCTTCTGTAGCGATTTCTACAAGTGGTTCAAAATCCTTTAACTTTCTCCACATGCAAACTTCATGAGGTATTCTATTAAAAATAGATGTATCCACAGGTCCGTACACGATGGTGCTATCAGGTTGTTTTTCCAAAGTATCGATTAAATATTCTTTAATAATAGCGCTTGCAAATACCAACTGTCTCATGTACCTTGTAATAGGTTCTGTTGCGTAGTTTAAAACGTAGAATTCTTCACGTGACAGTAGAATCTTATTTTCATGTTGAGTCAAGTCTCTAATTCGCACTTGTAGTTGTCCACGATGTTTAACAATATCGATTTCATTGTCACAATCCAAAAGTCGAATATGTGTTTTCCTTCCACACAAACTGTTAGTTAAATAACATTCTATTAAATGTACATGTTTCAAAAATGACTCCCAAGCATTTTGCGAAAATAAAACCTTTTTCGTTCCATGGTGTAGTATTACTGTAGGGGAATAATCCAATGACTTCATCAATCCAACTGATACACTTTTACTGATGCATGCTGAGATGGGGTAAAAGATTCGCAAAAAAACTTCAGTTAAAATGTGAGGAGGAATATTTTCTTCAACTTTCTTCTTCCTCTTTGGTACTACCTTTGATGGGTCTGCATTACTTTCCTCCTCTCTATCTCTTTTACCAAACTTTAAAAATGCAGTTATTTCCTTGATGATTTCTTCTTCACTAGTATTATCACGTTCCAATAACGGTGCTACCTCTGCATCACCTTGTACAACAGATGGAGAACTCATTTTGTAGAAGATGTTGCCCATGCGACGATAGACGATCAACTGAAGACCTGCATTGTTGCTCCGCTATTTATAGGTTAGCGACAGTGGCGGTGCCGGTGGTGGTACAACGTTTTACAATACCGTCTTTACGTTACCAGTCAACGGTGTGTATGTAACAATTTTATCGTGCAAAATTAAACAATACGCAGATGTATTTGCAGGTACGTTTTCTTGAAATTCCATTTCTATTTTTATATCAACACTAGACGATTTTACAGATTCGTTTTGTTTGGAGCAATCAATTACAACAATCGGAGCTTTCGATTCAAACTGTACGGGAGATAGTAGAGGTGTGTTTGTTTTGCCGTAATATGAATTTTGGAACCTAGCGTACATATCGTATAAAACACTGTACCTTTTTTTATCAAAAGAGATATTAAAGTTGTCGTAGGGAAAGAATTGTGAATTCAGGAACACTTTACAGTTTGTTAATTTACAATGGTCAAATTCACCAGCATTTTCAGTTAATATACTTTTTTTCTTTGTTTGTAATCCAAAGATTACATATCTCGCTTTTTCCAAATGAGTAGAAGTTTTTACAGTCCATGTATGCCGTTGTGTTGAAGGTAAAACGGGGTATTCATGAAACTCCCAGCTTCTGAATGGTATTACAATGTCTCGATCTGATTTTAACTTTCTTAATAATGTAATCCTGTGTTCATCATTTAGTCGCACATGTGGTACTCTCCAAACAATCTTGTCTAATGTTAGTTTCCAGTCTAAATTGGCTTCAGTTGTTCCAGCAGATGCTTTAATAATATCATTATCGTTTGATGACCTTAATAAAACTAGTTCTTGTTTTACATTTATTATTATTCTTCTGTAATCTTCAGCAAATCCTAAAAGTAATCTTAAAGGTACGTAAAAATCAAAGTTTCCCGAAGCGTCAGGAGTAATTATACTTTTGTCTGGTGCAACCCATCCTGCAACAGCTAACAGATTCTTCTCATTTGGTGTTAAAGACGCTAATCCTTTTAATGTACTGGAAATTCCAACCTTTTTTGTTGAATCGACTGTAACTCCTGAAATTTCATATCTAATCTCGTCAAACAAAAATGCCATAGGATTATTTATGAACGGAACAGTGGTTCCAACAGTACCGTCAGCTTTTGTTACTTTTCCTTCAATATATAAATAACTTTCGCATGGAAGAGTATAAATGTCTTGTTGTTGTATAGGAATCCTAATTTCATCGTTATTGTTTAATTTGGACGAAGCGTAAGGGTTGTGCGTGTGATATTCCTTTTCCCATAAGGTCTCGTCGAATGTTGGGCCCTGCGCTATATCCAGTATATCCATTGTTAATGACCTTTAATCCAATTTCTTCTAGAAAACGAATGTTGTCACTTGTTAATCCTTCTACAGCTGATGAGCTACTGACCTCTTTGCTGGTTGGCTCTCTCTTTTTAAATGATAACCCCATTATCTAAGCGGATGATTTTATATGTATTCTTACAGTAATAGCTTCTCCTCGAAAGTCAATAAGGTTTCCGTCTTGATCCACTATGTTCAGCACGATGTCTGAAATGAAACTGGTGTTTAACGGTAGGTACACAAGGTTTTGAGGCTTTTCTACTATCTTGAAACCCGGTGCGACTGATGGGTAGAATGTGTGTAATATATGCCGATTTTCTCCATCTCTGTAGGATCCTTGTATAATGTTACATGTAATGTCTATGCTGTTTACTTTGATGATCGTCACAGTTCTATTCCCAGAATGAGTTGTATTAGGTTCTAATACCTTTGTTTCCTTAGAAAACCCCAATAAACTACCAATTGAACGTTCTTGGCCAAAATCAATATAATACTTAGAAGTAATTTCGGCTTTCATTGTATTGTTATTGCCTTTTATCGTTATATTTTCTTTTCCCATATGTTTTTGTATAACTTCATTTATATTATCAATTTCATAAGCTCCTGTTGGTAAACTGAATTCTTCCAAAGCTGAATATTTTCCTTTATTATCTTTTGTCTTGTAATAATGTATTTTGTTATTAATTCCTTCACTAACGTTTGGAATAGAGTTATATGTTGTTAAATCCAATAATGCGGCTTCCCATAGTCTTCCTTTTTGCAAACGTAGCGCTGGAAACAGAATACTGCGCAAAGTACATGAGTTACCGGTTAATGACACTGTATACGAAGACATCTTAAAGTTGACTAACACTTTTAGCTAAAAAGTCTAAACATAAATGACCGCAAATGGATGTATCATCAGGTTGTTTTCTTGTATAATTGTAAAAAACATTTTCTGCCGCACGAAAGTATTGTTGAAGTTCTTTCGGTGGTGGAAGGTTTCCAAAACTGTCGAAATAATAAATCGTTTCACCAAGTTTCTTGTAACACACCCAATGAGTGCCTAATCCTTCACTATTATCCAAATTTACTATACCAGTCTCATTTTTCCACATTTTAACCGGTAATTCATCTTTCATAAATACTCCTCTAAAAAATGGGATTTTCAAACAAGAAGCATATGTAATCAGTTCTTCATTGGTTAATTCTTTGTTTTGAATTATTAATTGCTCTTTCTTATTTAATACACACGATACGGTCTTAGGTATAGTCCTCCTCCCTTTTTTATCATTGACCATATTGTTGGTTTCTTTTTACCTTTACCACTAGTAGATCGACGTTTTCTTCTGATATTACCTCCTTGTTTCTTAGCGGGTCTTTTCCCACGCCTTCTTCTCTTTCCTCCTCCAAACGTAGTTTTTGCTTTCATTGCTGCTGTTACTGCTAAAGACGATGCTTTTTCACCAATACTCGCGTCACTAGATTTTACTCTTTGCCAAGCTTTCTCAGAAAGTGCTCTATCTGCTATTGATCTATTTTTTGTATCACCAAATTTGGAATACGCTATATCGTGCTGTTTACAAGCCTGATCAAGCTTATTTATTCCAGGATCTCCTCTAGCAAGCCGTTTCTCTAATTTGGTTCCAGGACCACAATATTGATATCCTCCAGGTAAATGTAATTCCACAGGTAATAAATCAATCGCCTTGTTAACTATAGCTCCAACCGGTTTACTTAATAGAGAAAATGCTGTTGATGCTATTCCCCTTCCTCTCTGTAATCTCTCTCGATTATGACTGATGCGTTTAGCCCTCGGCATGACTATTTATAGCCAAACTTACAGTCAGTAGGTGCACTCTATAAATGTTTTACAATGAATGTAATATTAGTCTTGGCTTCTTGTATTATATATACTGTTTAAAATCCATTTATTATATAGAAATGGATTAATTAATTAAATGTAGACATAATAAATAAAAGTAGTAAAAATAGAAATAAGGTGTAATTGAAGATGTTTCAAATGTTTCTCCGCTGGTGATGGTATCGTTGTTTTCGGTAAAATGAATAAAATCTAAATAGTTGTCATGTTCCCTTAGAAACTTGCCACTTAATCGTTGGTAATTAAATAACACATTCCAGTCTAGTTTATCTTTAAAATTGTCAATGTAATTTTCAGAGAGATTTTGATATTTACTTATTACTTCCCAACAGTTATTAAAATTTGATGTCATCTCTACAAGGAAGTTTTCTGAAAACTGTTGTCTTTGTAAAATATGAATCCAGTTAACTCTGTGAAAATAAATTCTTAACATAGTCATTGTGAAGAGGTAGTGTATGGAAAGTTGTTCCCAATCCATATATCTATCAAACCGTTGAACAAAACCATCTGTCAGCACTCCTTGGGGAAATCTCGGCTCTTGAGATATTAAACTCCACGCAGTAATATTGGATTCCATCATCCTCTCTGTATCATCTCTCGAATATAACTGATGCTTTATCCCTTATCATGGGTATTTAAATTCTTTTTTCTCTTATATAATCTTCATCGTTTTCTGTTGGTTCATTAATCACATTCACTTTATCCCCCTTTCCTAATGTCTTGACTTTAGAAGGCTCAGACGGTTTATCTAATTGATTAGGTTTTTCTGGATTGTGTATCTTTTTCCAGTCTAAATAATTGTGGCTGTCAACATCTGAAGCTACAGCTCTTCCTGAAGCCCGATGGATATAATTAAATAAAGCTGCACCAAACCTTTCCATATGTTTTTCATATTCTGTAGTCCATTTCTTGTGTACTATATCAAATATTTTCTTATTTACAGCGTCTCCATCCTGCTCACAATCACCTACATTTGACAATTTTAATTTTTTTACATCATAGCTTGTATCAGTTTCATTCTTTTTGTAAATCGTTAACAATTTTAAAGTCGCTAAATTTACTGCTTCACCATCATAAATGGGATGTTTTATATTGCTTAACCTTTTACCGGAAAATCCCCAATGGTCTTCGTGTACAATCGGGGTTCTTTTATCCATGTATTGTACCGTAACCGCATCAGAAGACAAAAGCGGATCACCAACATTTTGAATTACTTTTCCTTCAAAATTATAATTACCATCAGGTGTTAACGGAAACCCAGCTCTTTTTTCACTATATCCAGATTTTACTCCAAACTCGGAATACCGTCCAAACTTGTCCACACTCATGATGTAACTGAATCGCTATCGTTTAGGTTCTTACTATATATATATATACGTCTACTGAACAATTATTTCTCGTTTTCGCAGTTCATCAACCAAAGCTACCCATTCGTTTTCTAAACCAGTGTGCCCGGCTTCCATAGCTTCATGTAATAACCTCATTCGATCAACTAACTTATTTATATCGTTGTAATATATTATATTGGTTTTATACAAATTTTTTAATAAACCCCTTCCAGATGTAGTAGGATCAGTTGTTTTTCTTTTTTTATGCAAAACATTTAATTCAGCAGAAGATAAAGCTCTTCTTTTAATTGGAGCTTTATTTGATTTCGAGGGGAAAAGACTAGATATAATGTTTGTGTATTTTATTGACCTGTTTCTATGAATAGGTAGTTCTTTGGAATATTTTTTTCTATGTGCATTTGTATACTCTAGTATATTTTTAAACAATTGTAAATCCTTTTTAGTATATTTACCAGGATTATTTTTAAAGATGAGTTCAAACAAACCTGTTGTACCTTTATATTTCTTATCACCAATAACTATATCATCATTTTCGTTTATATCTAACTTTCTATCTCCAATCATTAATCCTTTATCCTCTATTCTAGCTCCATATGTATGATAATTTCGATTAGCATGTGTGCCATGTAACATTTTTAATGTATATTTTCTTCCAAGTGTTCCTTTAAACATAATATCTGTGCCTAATTTGCTTAAGTTGGATGGGTTGATATCCTCTTCTTCTGCTCTTGTATCTTCCGCACTTGTATCTTCTGTACTTGTATCTCCTGCAATGTTCTTTTCCCTTAAATCTCCTATATCTCCGCTTTCTTCATACTCGTCGCTTTCTTCAGATGTTTGTAACTGGTCAGAACTTTCATCATTCTGAAATTCTTCTTCATATTTGGAAATTGGTAGCATTTTGTCTCCTTCGAAGCGAATTGAAGGTCTTTCCATATTTTGTGCTAATCGCTTTAAAGGTTCAGTAACAGGTTTGAATGTTGTTTCTAAAAATTGCTCTCTTTCATTTATACCTGATTTTAAAGCTCGGTTTTTTTGTCTAATAGAATCACTAAGTGATTTTATTTCCTTTAATAGCTTTTCCTGGTTAACCATCTTCACACCTTGACGACTTGTACAGTAATACCGCTAATCAGTGTATTAAAACGAATTTATCAAAACCTATTCTATAACGACCATCTTTTATAGCTTGATCTTTCATAATAACCAAAAATCCATACTTTTCCGCCCATGCTTTTCCGCAAAGCTCTTTAAACTTTTCAAATGGCATATCCGCATTCACATGATCGTTATATATATGTTTTAGGTTAGTATCATCTTGTTTGAATACAATTAGAATATTTGCATTATCTCTGATAAGTTGTTTTGGGATTTTGCTATAAGTTTGTCCTATATATATGCTGTCGATGTTATTATGTCTTCCCATGGCAAAGTAGTTTCTAATAGTATCCTGATTTTCACAAGATACATCGTCAAATATAAATACAGAATACGGTTTCGCTTCGTTTGGTTGCATAATGCTATCACTAGCGTTAAATTTGTAAAAATTAACATCAGACACATCAGATAGGATTTTATCCAGCAATTGATACTTTGGTTGATGTAGAGACTTTGAAAAAATATATAGGTTACTAAACCTTAATCCCTGCGGATTAGTGATCAAATTAAAGACAACATTGGTCTTTCCACAGTTTGAGGGGCCACTTACTATACATCGAACAGTGTTTGGAAGTAAACTACCGTGTTTACCATTGTTGATTTTAACGTTATCCACAGTTAAATCATCTATGTTATTAATATTGAATCGATCTTTATGGTTAATAATCTCCATACTGCTCAAAGGTTAACGATGAAATGAGTTGCTTGTATTAAACCAAGTCCTTTATAGGTATCCATGAATCCTCAGTTTTGTTAAACCCTAACCACCGCACTTTAACTGCGTCCTTTTTTCTTTGTAACACTTTTTCAACAAGATATACATCACCTACTGTTGACTTTAACATTTCATGTCCATAAAATGCACCTTGCAACAAATCTCCTTTGTTATCTTTTAGGATATACGTTTCAGGTACAGTCGGTTGCACTTTATACACTGTAAAAACTTCATTCGTCCAATTGGGAAGGTATTTTTTGGTAAACACTCCCTTATATTTACTAATCCGTACTTTATCACTTACATTAAATTTTCTTGGCTGCATTTTTTCTACTTTAGGCTTTGTATTTTTCTTTATGCGTTTTAATACATCTTTTGCATTTCTTCTATTTACTTTGTTAGGTTTCATACCAATAGTTCTATGAAACCTGTTGTTATAATCATTTATTAATTGTGGTAAAACATCATACCATACGTAAGAACCTCTTTTTGAAAATTGTTTATACAGTGCTCCTTTTAAGGTTCTATTAAATCTTTCTACAATAGCAGCTTTTTTCTCTGAATTTGTAGAATAATGATTTATTTTATATTTATTCATTAACTGTGCAAAGTTTGTATTAAAGTATTCTGTTCCATCATCAGTTTGTAAATGTTTAATTTTGTTTTTATCTCTTTTTATGGCTATTTCCATGGCTTCTGTTACGCTTTTACCAGTCTTGTCCTTTAGAGGCAAAGCGTCTGCAACTTTTGTAAAACAATTAATAATTGTGAGTATATATTTAAATCCTTTGTTTATTCTGCTATGCGGTCGCATTTCAATTAAATCCGCTTGATATAGATCATTTATCCCTTTTATAACAGTATTTCTTCTTGGAAACTTTATTCTTGCAGGTTTGTGTAGTTCATTAATAATCTTCTCCTTCAGGTCTGACATGATGGTTTCACGAAGGCAGCTGATATGGTATTAAATATTCTTTTGTATAAATCTGCTTATATATATATATACATATAGTTCAAGGTCATTCAAAACTTGTGTAAAAAAAGGGGAAACACAGCTTAACATTGCTGTGTTTCCCCTTTTTTTACGGAAAGGAAAAGGATAGAGGATCTAGGACGATGAAAGGGTTATTAGTCAATAGGGTTGAGGGAATAGTGACCGAATGGTAAAGTGTGGATGTTGTCTGGAAGGGTTTGTCTTTTGTCGTCATTACAGGATAGCGCCTTTTTAACTTCAGTCATGCTGTACAGCTGATGGTTAAAACTTCTGATGGTGTTGAATTTAGCTGTAATGATGTTATCCTCAAATAAGCATTGCTTGTAGTGTTCAAAATGCACTTTCTTCTTTAAATATAAACTCTTTACACCTTTAGCTTTCTTAATATAGCTATTCTTCTTTTCTTCTTCTTCTTTTTCATTATAGAGTTTCAAAGAATATAGTTTAGACATCAGTGCAACAATCTCTTCAAGCAGAACACCATTAGCCTCATCCTTGAATTTGCCTAGTACTTTTTTGTGTCTGTCATTGTCGTAGTTTGGATGATCTTTTGGATAATCGGAGAAATCAAAGTCGTTCTTGTAAATAAATGTACGTAAATCTTTATACATGTCCAATGTTACTATGCGATATATAAAAGCGTCAGTGTCCATATATGTAATAGATATATTTTCTCTTCCGTAGAACGCCACCATTTTGTTGTAGTGAAAATCGTACATGTGTGTTTTTGAGATGTCCAAGATTGACATGCCTATATACAAAGGACGATCCATCTTCACACTCGTCTTCTTCATGGACACTGCTACAAGTTTTTCATTAATAATTATAGATGTTCCAAAATTTGGCTGCTGTACTAGTTTCTGTAATTTTTTTGCGTCGGTAACAAGTTTAACATTTTTGTGTCTTCTTTTGTTTTCCAATGTTTTTCCAAATATCGCATTATTCATTAATTTAAAGAAATCTTTTTGAAAGTCTGATGTAGCTGCTGCTCTTCTGATGGTATTTGAATCAATGTAGGGTTTCAACCAGCATGATTGAGAAAATTCCAAAACTCTATTAATTTTTGTTAGACGTAGTCCTAATTCGATAGCTTGTTGAACCACCCAAAAGTGAGCCACGTAGCGTTGTTTATTATTTAATGTCATCATTAATTTGGGGTGTTTTCCAATTGGTGAAATTTCTATTTTAGCAAGAAGTGGAAGGTCATAATGAAGATCATGTAAATTTTCTGGGTATTCAAAATCGCAATCCAAAATATATCCAGTGTCACCATGTTTCGGAATTTGTAAAATATCGCCAATAGAGTCGGGATTAATCCATTTAAAGTTATCAAAAGGAAGTGGGTTTGACATTGCCCATCCGTACAGGTTATTTGCATCGAAATATCCTAAATAGGTTGACGGTTTGGTTTCATCGTAATCAGGTAGGTATTTGTTGTTGGCTTTGACATGTCTGGTAACACTTTGGGTCAATCCGCCTCTTACTCCAGCTTCAACCATTAAAACCATGTCAATGTCTGTTAAAAGTTGGAGTTTGCATTTTGTTTCTTTTAACATGGCTTGCCAAGCTAATCCTGGTGAAGTATACGAATGTAGAGGGTCCAAACCGTATGCAGCAAAACAAGTGTTTCGGAATTCTTCCATTACATCACAAAGAAGAGTTACATCTAGTTTGACATAAAAGTCCGAGTAATCTCCTAAGGTCTTCATATCTAACTCGTTCCATACTCGACGTGCGTGTTGATAGTCCTCAAGTGATATTTCCGAATCATTAAGTTTGTTTTTGAAGTGTTCTGGTGAAGGTAGTGATGTTTCATCAAATCTATGCAGTCCATCGATGTAATCATAGGGGAAGACTCCTTTTCGAAGAACCAAATCCATTTTACTATTGAGTACAATTTTGCTTGTTTCTATCAAATCTGTTCTTCTTAGATTTTCAGATAATTTCATGAGGCTTGAAGGCATAAATCTAAATGAATCAACAAACCTTAATTTAATTTTACCCACCTTTTTTGAAAAGCTTATAAATTTTTCCATTGTAGTAGCCAAAACGTCTATTGCTCCATTATCTCTTCCTAGTTCGGGGATTATGAAGTGCGAATCATAACCACTCAGATTGTGCAGAACTACGGGGATAAAATATGGTAGTTTGTAGTTCAAGTTGCAAGCGTTACAGGCTGCACCTCTGTACGCTCCCGTAAGATGATCGTGGTCACGAACTTTAACGTTATCCAGTGTAAAGGTGTTATTACACAAATAACACGTTGTTGTTGAATCATAATGTTGAAGTTCTTCTTCTTCCATAGGTGACATGGGTACCTTTGTTCCATACAGTTCTTCTACCTTTGCAGCTATGTCATACAAATCATCGACAAAGTATTTGGCTGCTTCTTCACCGCGATAAATCTTTGGAGAAGATGATAGTCCATATTTTTGAAGATGGTCTTCAGTCAACGTGGATTTAATTAGTATGCAATAACTGTTTGGTGAATGAAGTTGGTATTTGCTTCTTCTTGTAACGTCCTCTTCTTGTTGTTCAAGCGGATGTAAAGAAGACTCGAAATCAGCGTAAACAACAACAGGTACACGGTATTGTTGTATTACTTTGTCAAATTTTATCTGCGCTCTGCTAGGATGCGGCAATTTAATTCTTACTTCATAGTTTCCATTACATAACCGCTGGTGTTCTACTAACCAATCAGACCCTCCCCTTCTTAGTTCTTTGTTCACGTGACAAAAACATCTTTTGCAAATTGTCATCTTTCTTTTATGCTTAGATAATTGATTAGAAACAAGACTTTCAAATTGTTTGATATACACAAAGTGTGAAATATCACCTTTAGTAATTAATAACAAATCGGTATGATCTCTGCGCTCATTTGGTGTTATACGCAAGGGGTACAAATTGTTTGTCGAATCCAATCCGAAGAGGTTGACAGAAGCTGAAGGATTTTGTTTTTCAAATTTTGAAACGTCTGTTATAGCAACAGGGTAAGTCATCCCTTGGAAATTATATCTATGTTGTACTTCTTCATAATAGTGACTTGGTCTTTCCGGATGAATTGTTACATATTTGGCCAACATAGCATATTTAAAACACTCAGTATCTTGATTTTGTACGTTGACGCAGGATAAGGTATTTCTAATCTTTGTTGGTAGAGGAATGTAGCTACTTCCTCGAATTCCATAGCCGTGTTTGTGTACTCTTAAGTCTAGCCCTGTGATGCTTAACAAATTCCATCCAGAGCCTCTTCCTTCATGTTCTTGTATTTTAGTCATTAGCTCTTCAAAACATTCAGATACGATTGAATCAATATCTGACGAAAACATAATAGTTCGGTTTTTTGTTAAAAACCCTCTCGGTGAAGTTTCATTTTGAATGTTTGTAAATAAAGCATCCATTAATAGTCCAAATTTAATAAAATTTAATCTTTTTAATTCATTTTGCAAAGTGTTGCTTACCAATCCTTTTGCGTTATTTAAAAACTCTTCGAGTTGTAATTTTGCATTGTCAATTTTGAAGTGGGTTACTACATTACCCGGAAGTGCTCGGGCATGTAGTTATACATTTACTGCTGTTGATGCTGAAGGACGGTGAAGTGTAGACAGAGCATGCGTAGAAGTCGATGCAGCTGATGATGTTGAAGGATGATGAAGTGTAGACAGAACAGGCGTAGAAGTCGATGCAGATGATGATGATGATGATGTTGAAGGACGGTGAAGTGTAGACATAGCAGAGGTAGAAGTCGATGTTGATGGTGCATATTGAATAACACTAGGTCTGGAATTTTGGTGTTGAGCTAACATTTGATCTATTTCTTTCAATTCTTCTTCTTCATATTCTTCATTTTGGTTTTTGTTATGTTTCAGTTCTTTATGTATCATTAAAATAAATTCATCCTTAAATGAAGACTTGCAAATATCGCAGCGATGCATAATGTAGGTGCGATCTCCACAAGGGTCAAGGCAATAATGAACAACACTGCAAATACCCCTCTATTTATACCCTAGCAAAAGTAATGGGGGTACGTATTACGTTAAGTTTACTATTTTTTTTTTTTTTTTTTTTTTTTTTTTTTTTTGCATTTTATATTTACTATTGTAGCTGGAGGCTACAAATTTCTGTATTTAGGTCAAGGTCATTGAACAAATTTACCAAAACGGGGAATAGAGCAGTAAATGATTTTATATTAAACCATAAACTGATCTATTCCCCGCTCTGTATTTAACTAAGACAATTTTCTCCAACAGAAACATTTGATAAATTTTAAACTCGGATGTGAAGTTGGATTGTACACATTGCATCTTGATCAACTAAAAATTTCATAAAACAATAGGGATCTTCAGTTGTAGATTCATCTTTAACATATTCAATAGTCAACATTGCCGAACGAAGATCTTGTGGAATTACGTCGACTTTTATGAGTCGCCTTTCGAGTTCGAACCGTTTTGTTATTGATGTAAGTTTTATCACATCATCGATATCGATGAGGGGAAAGCTGTAGCAAACGGAGTTTCCTGGTGGGTTCATCATGTCTATATGATAAATATACACTGTTGCATCGTCTTTAAATAGACGTTCCCCCACCATTAAATGTATAAGTTACCCCACTTTTTTAATCATGTAAATGGGTCAAGGTCATACAACGATATTACCAAAACGGGGAATAGAGCAGTAAGTGATTCTCACTATAACCACAAACTGATCTATTCCCCGCTTTGTATTTAAAGTAAACTATTTGAAGACAACAAAAACTTATTCAGATTCTTCCGATGATAATGATGATGATGAGCTCATATCACTAAATAAGCGACGACGAACACAAAAGTTCCCTGTGACTGGATCTAGAACTACATCATCGATATTAATACTGCTTGGAGGGGTTTCACTATCAACAAGGTCCATTTCCTCCAAGCAAAGCAACTGATGATGAAATTCCGGTTCATTATTATCGACATCTTCGTCGTCAGTCAACAGCTCCAACAGCTCCATCTCTCCAAGATATGGTTCACTGCTAGCAAACTCACTCAGTAGTTCAAAGCCACTAAATAGTTCAAGATCACTAAATAGTTCACCTTCCATCTCTGAATCATCATCGTCTTCATCTTCGTTTAAATTTAATGGAATATTTTCAATCAATTCTAGTATAGTCTTCTTAGAAGGGAAAATGTTATCTCTGGGCGACATGATTCCAAGTAGCAGACTGATTTACCACTAATACGAAACCACCTTTTATACATGATTTCGGTGGTGGTGGGGGTAAGTGTTGAAAGTGCAAGTGGTAGGGAAAAGTGATAGGGAAGAGGTATTATTGTAACACAAATGATTAAGTCCTGTAAGTGGGTCAAGGTCACCTTATCCTATTACCAGAACGGGGAATAGAGCAGTAAGAGATTCTTATTCAAACCTCAAACTGATCTATTCCCCGTTCTGTATCCCCCCCCTTTGGCGTTTTATTTAGTTTATGAGGTTGTGTAATAAAGGCACAGTGTGTAGCCTTCTTGTAATAATTGGACAATTTTTTTCTTCAAAGGGATTGGTTTTACATCTATTTTTACTTCTTCTGTTCCACGAATACCCAATCCTTTAACCTGAACATGTTGGTACTCCGTTAACAGTTGGTAAACACGCTGGATAAAAGTATCCGCTTTAGCAGTAGAGTCAATATAGTGGAGGTATACCATGGTAGGTGCTCTCTTGACGCAATTCAGAACCAAAGTGATAATTGTCTCTGTAACATCGGGCTTATATACCCATCGTTTTTTTTTTTGTTTTTTTTTTTGCTTTAATTACAGGTTTGGAACAATATAAAATGTTATATTAATGTCCCATCCTTTATCGACTAACCTTACCATATTACCAAAGATTTTATATAACTTTCTACTGTAGTTTGTTTCAAATGCTTCATTTTCACTACTATAAACTTCACCTGTTGGTCTCCACATGTACAATTGACAACTAACCTCTATATCAAGATACCGTAGCAGTAATCTCCTTACAGCAAGCACCTGATCAATGTTTTCGACCCGTCTGCTAACTATTATAGTTGCTGCAGAGATAGAAGTAGTGGATGCATTCATTTTCAGCAGAGTACTAATTTTTACCAGCGATGGAGAACCTCCTTTATACTTAGTTTAGGTAGTGGTGGGGGTTAGGAAAAGATATTGTTGTGAGAAATAAGAAGATCTTTCATTATTTTTTATCAAACGAATATTTTCTAAGTCCCAAGGTCATGTACACCAGTTGCCAGAACGGGGAATAGAGCAGTAAGTGGTTCTCACTTGGACCGCAAACTGATCTATTCCCCGCTCTGTATTTTAAAGTAAACAATAACTCTTCTCACTATTGAGCAACCTTTGTTCTTTGAAGCTCAAGTTCTAAGTCTGCAACCAGGCGAAAGTCTGCATCATGCTCCTCCCATTGTTCAGGAGAACGCGGTTGACCACACCACTTAGTAAAGGCGTACCTCATCGCCTCATTGTACTCCTCCAGGATAACATGATAGGGTCTTGGTTGTTGCGTTGTAGACTGCATCGGTGATGTAGTTTGTTGCGGTTGAGACTGAGCACCATTTTCTGCAACCTTATTAATTTTATAAACCTCAGTCATTTCAGCAGCCTCAACAATCGCGTACAACTCCTCTTCGCTAATTTCCTTTCCCCATGTGTTGCTGTTGACGCTCATGACGATACAACTAATAATTATATTCCGAATCTCTCGCTTAAATACCCGCTTACCCCCTCCCCTCTTTACTGTTGAATAATGTCATTAATATAATATTTCTCCTTTTTCCATTTAAGTTTTATCTTTGACTTAGTACAATATATCTAAGTCCGTTATTTAGGTCAAGGTCGTTGTAGCATTGTAAAAAAAAGGTGTGGACAACCTATTTACACTCTGCAGCATATGCTACAAATTGTAAATAGGTTGTCCACACTTTTTTTTTTTTAATTTGGAAAAGATTATTTTTAATTTGGAATACACTTTTTAATCTTTTTTTATTTTAAATGTTTTCCGCACACTGAAACCTGTATCATTTCGAATTAAATAGTTCTGTTTGGTAAGTTCTTTGACGTGGAGGTCCATGCCTCTAGGCAACTCTACATAGTACAATTTACCTTCACATTGAACCACCACCTTTGCAAAGCCCTTTGATTTAACAAAAAAGTATCGTTTATTTCTACAAAGCCTATTAATTCGAATTTTGGTTGGTCTCACTGTTGGATGGGGTGTAGAAAGAGAAACGGTGCCCTTGTGATTTTGTTTTAAATGTGATCTGCATACTTCTTCATTTAAAACACAAGACTTAGCACAACGTTCCCCTTTCCTTGCACCTTTTTTAAAACTGTAGCTGCATCTTGGTGCAGGAAGTATGGACTGCCTTCTCAAGGTTTTTAATTGTTGAAATTTCTCTGAAGGAGATTCGTTGTTAATACAGATCACTGAAGGACGGGAAAGGACACTTACAGAAGGTGTAGAAGGTTTGGTAGGAGAAGAAGAATGTAGACTTGCAGATGGTGTTGAAGAGCCTGGTGTAGAAGGTGGAAGAATGCTTGCCAGCGCCTGCTGAAGAAGCGAAGGAGCTGGTGAAGCCAAAGATGGTGCAGTTGTTTGCTCATCCTTCCTCGGTGATGGAGAAGGTGAGCGAGAAGTAGCCGAAGAAGATGAAGACGACGAAGACGATGAAGAAGATGAAGAAGATGAAGAAGCGGACGGGGGAGCAACGAGGTTTTCTTGAAGTGGTTGCGGTCGTGGTGCAGGCTCCTCAGGAACAATGCATGATAATATTAACGCCTGCCGAAGGATGGAAGGAGCTGGCGGAGCAGATGACGGAGCAGGTGAAGAGTGCTCAACCTTCCTCGGCAAAAGTTGCTTCCTACGGTCAGACATCTCGGGAACTGAACTGCACTCGTGATGTGTAAGCAGCAGAATGATTTTACCACTGGTGAAAACCCTCCTTTTATACCCAGTTGTAGAGGGGGGGGGCTTTAGAGGTTAGGGAAGGAATATTGTTGTAATGTTTTACTAAACGAAAATTTTCTAAGTCCCGAAGTGGGTCAAGGTCATCTGAACATGTTGCCAAAACGGGGAATAGAGCAGTAAGTGATTCTCACTTGGACCACAAACTGCTCTATTCCCCGCTCTGTATTAGGAGAAGAGGACTAGCTTAAAGCTCGCAATTATAGGCAAATAAACCTGATAACGGAACACTAACCTCTCCCCCGAAAAATTATTCACCCAACACACAAACGATATAGTCAGTTAACAACAGTCGCGCACTCTGAAACCGCAAGGACGTTCATCACTGTGTAGGCGTCAGAGTACTACGAACCGAAGTACAATAATACCTGACCAAGGTCCCCTTAAGTTTATTTCCCCGATGATGTATCCTCCAAGATAAGCAAAATGGTCAGTTAACAACAGTCGCGCACTCTGAAACCGCAAGGACGTTCATCACTGTGTAGGCGTCAGAGTTTTACGAACCGAAGTACAATAATTACCTGACCAAGGTCCCCTTAAATTTAACCAAAAATAAGCAAACTGACTGAATCTGTTTCTCGTGAGTAAGGGTTAAGATAGGTAAAGTCATCCGGTTTGCGCGCCGTAATGACTTAAGGTCGGTTTTCGTGCCATACCTTTTTGTAAGGGGTTAGGAAAGGTGTTTATTTGAGAAACATAATCCCCCCTGAGATATTTAAAGACATAAGGTCGGTTTTCGTGCCATACCTTTTTGAATGGGAGCGTGAAAGAAAAGTACATATTTCATTAGTAAATAAAAAACACTTCAAAAACACTTTAAAACCAACACCAAACTAACTACAGTTAAACTAACTACATTTACTAGCAGCAAACTACAAGCGTTATTCTAACATGCTTAATAATACACAGACATGCCTTAAGCTAAGGTAGCATCTCTAATATATAGTGGTACCAACTCTATACTAGAGATACTATTGCGGACAGCGCGGGCAAACAGCTAGCTAGGCTGTCGGCCTGCGACTGCGAACCCTCTGCGGGCTGCTCCCGCTTTTATAGGAATATATCGGGGGGGGGGGCTTCGACAGTAGTTTGTTCTAACGCTGTATAGCACACTTTGAATTGCTCCAAGTCCGGTAACTGGGTCAAGGACACGTTAAAATATTTTGTAAAATAGCAAAGGTGTTACCTTTGCTATTTTACTTTGGAAGAAATCTGTACTACGTTTAAACAAGGGAGACTGTTATCCGTTTTACGCAAAACTCCTTGCATGATCTTTTGATAAAATGGAAAAGATTAATGCCGGAGGGCGATTCCCATTCCACCAAAATACAATGCATATCATTTCTATGCAACGGTCTCAGCTCTATTTTTACTTTTAATTTAATGCCTCGAAACTCATAAGTAAGGATGGACAGAAAGGCTTCTGAAATAGCAAGCTCGGAAGGAACAAGCCAAGTGTTTACACCTACAGCTTCCATAGCGATATGATGATTTTTACCACGCTGTTGCAGTATATATTAAATTTCCCCTTCCATAAATTTTGTGCTAAAACGTGGTTGTGTACATTGAATGTTTCTTGAATATTTTCTAAGTCCTAATCTAGGTCAAGGACACGTTGAAGATAAAAGCATTAAGTGTTAAGCAAACTACAAAACATTAAATGTTAAGGAAACACATTCCATCTACAATGTTATTATAAAGCATCAAAATATGGTCAGTTTACAACAGTCGTGCACTCTGAAACCGCAAGGACGTTCATCACTGTGTAGGCTTCAGAATACTACGAACCGAAGTACAATAATCCCCTGACCAAGATCCCCTTAAATATATTTAACTAGCAGCAAACTACAAGCGTTATCTAACATGCTTAAACAAACTAACTAAACATGCAAGGGCGCGGATCTCTTAATTGCGCGTCGGGCCCAACGCACACTTAACAGACCTACGCTGCAGCAGGCACTGCAACCCAGTGGGACGTTCATCGCAACGGGCGGCAGGCTACTGCGAAGAGACGCTCGAAATCTCGGGTTATATAGACGGAGAATGGGAAATCGGGATATTAAGGGGAAAGCGGGATAAGGGATAACCCTGCTTCGTTGCGGGATTTTATCCCGCACTTCCAAGAACATTTTTCCCTCGACCTTGACCTTGACCTTGAACATGACCCAAAAGGGGGGGGGGTTCCGTCGGGGAGGGGGGGGTCCGTCGCGGGGGGGGGGTTCCGTCGGGGGGGTTGGGGGGGGGCCGGTTCTAAACCAGTCCTCAGCTTTCTACCCATATATGGATAGGCCAAGGTTTCACTTTACGACCTGCTTCACTCTGCCAGCCGCCTCATTCCGGCTTTGGATTGCAACCAGTACACACGTGCTCTATCCAACTCTATCTTATCCATTTTCTTTTCCATCCTATTTACACCATGTCTTCTCCTCTGACTCCTGAAAAACTCCAGCGCTTAAAGGAATCTTTGAAGAGGTCGACGGAAAGAAGGAGCGGGTTTAAGAGACCTTCAACTTTGAAGTCTCTCAAACGGAATCTCCATGGTCATCCGCTGTATTTTGAACAACGACCCTCGACTCAGCCTCGACCTTCTACATCGGCTCAGCCTCGGCCTTCTACATCGGCGGCTCAACCTTCGTCTCCAACACCGACTGTCGATGAGGTGATGCAACGGACAAGGGTGATGGGGCTGAACGACTTGGTGACACCGTTTGAAGTCTCCAAGGTCGAGTTTCGAAATCTGAAGCGGATGACGGAGTATAAATATGTGGCAACCAACGGGGACCACGTGTTCCTGTTTCAACACACCATCCACTACATCGAGGTGCGTCTGCCGCAGTCTCTCCCACCGCCACCTCCTCTGATACCTGATACACAGGAGTTATTCTTAACCAGAAAAGATGGGAGGGTAAAGTGGGTTTTGAAGAATAAAGTTTGAACTGATCCTTATCCCGACCAACCTTCAGCACGCAAACGGTCCTTTTCAGGACCACCCTAAGCATTTCAAGTTAGGGACTTGGCCTGTACATAGGCAGGAGAGTTTGTTTGTGCAGCCCACTTTGTGAAATTTTCTAAGTCCCAAAGTCCTTGAACTTGACCTTGACCTTGAACATGACCCATGTTGGGGGGGGGGGTACAAAGTTTTTCCAAAGTATGTCATGTGGGTACTCAAATTACGCGAATTGATCAGACGAACAAGGAGGTGCAAACAGAATTTTGATCCGGCCAAGGGTATAGTAGCAGAAGCGAAAAAACTACAAAGTTTGTCCAAAGTATGTCATGTGGGTACTCAAATTACGCGGATTGATCAGACGAACAAGATGGTGCAAACAGAATTCAGATCCGACCAACGGTATAGCAGAAATAGCGAAAAAACCAATGTTTTCAAGGTTACATACTAATAGCTTCTTTAATATTGGGTTAAAGTATAGCGAGTGGGTACCCAAATTACGCGGGTTAATCAGACGAACAAGATGGTGCAAACAGAATTCAGATCTGACCAACGGTATAGCAGAAATAGCGAAAAAACCAATGTTTTCAAGGTTACATACTAATAACTTCTTTATTATTGGGTTAAAGTATAGCGAGTGGGTACTCAAATTACGCGGGTTAATCAGACGAACAAGATGGTGCGAATATAATTCAGATCCGACTGAGATTAGGGAAGAAACAGCGCGAAAACAACACTTTCAAGGCCTGACATTAATAAATACTTTGTTTATGGATTAAACTACGACAAGTTATTTATAGTTTAAAGTATACCGAGGTAACGTTGTTGTGCGGGTAGGTAGGGTGGGTATCATACACGCTAGCGCTATATCATTATACTTTTAGCTCTTGCAGGATTAACATCTACCTATAGAGTTTGTGTTATTCTAAAGATGTCACAGTTTTACAGAAATATGACGAAGGTGTCCTTCAACAGTCCGCCTGCCACCACCTTCTACTTCTCCGACTGTGAAGATAGAAGGTCTACGCTGTTAGTGGATTGTGAGCGATTTCGCCGTAGAATACTCCAGGCTGAAACATTCTTAGCAAGTTGTCTGCTACGCAAGATGCATCATATGAGTACATGCAATAAATTAGATCACAGTGACTGTTATGATTGCGTAAAAACAGTGTCGAGCAAGAATTGTTAATGTTTTCAGTTACGGAGCTCCGATCCTCACAGAGTCAGAGCTAGACCCTAACTAATGCATGTCCCGTAGTTATTGTGCGATGTGAAAACTTGGTGGGGGAAACTGGTGTGGTGGGGGGTAAAGGCGAGTGTCTATCCTACATGCTTGTATCACTTCAGTATACCTGCGGCTCTTGCATAGTTCACATGGATTCGCAAATACAAGGCACTACTGTTTCTTCCACATGTTCTTCTTTTAATATTGAGCAAGCTGACAATACAAATGATGAAATACAAGTACATGAAGTTTCTAGCACAATATCTACTGATGCAGAAGCAATAATGTCATCCCTAATAGGGTTTGACTAATGATGGTGGATGTAGTAGCAACCATCTGCCGCGCACTTGCCACCTGCCGCCTACCATCTGTCGCCTGCCATCTGCCGTCCGCCATCTGCTCCGCCCCACCACACTTTTACCCCCACCATTTTGTTTGATACCAAAACGCTAGCTAGCGAGTAGTCAGTACACCTCCGGCTCTCGACCGGTGTACATCGAGCTCTCTGTTGAAATGTCCATCAAAATTAGGTGTATTCATTATGACTCTATTCATCTGGCGAGGCCGCAACTCGTCCGGATCAACAACATCGATGACAACCAACAACGGGGAACTATTGTAAACATGAATTATTGTAAATAAAGTAATATTTGTAATATGAATTATTGTAAATAAAATAAAGTAATATTTGTATTAGTACTACCTCGCACTCGTATCATTCGATTGCTTCATTCGATAATTTTCATTCGATATTTTATCGAATTAAAACTATCGAATCACAATCGGATTTTACGCGTGCGAGGTAGTACTTTTTTAAAATTACCTCCCCGTGACCTTGAACTTTGAACTTTAACTCATTTCGTCACAAAACCGCCTACGTCACTGGCTCAGCCCCAGATAACATCTTTTATGACTCAGCACTTCCGGTCACGTGACCGGATGACGTCACTTCCGGCGCAAAACCCGCAAACCCACACTACTAATGTATGATTTCCACAATAATTATATGTCAAAGTTTAAGAATAAATAGTTCATAAACAGATACAGATTCACTAATGTGTTCTATAGTTACAGCGGACTTTTACAAGGAAATACGATGTGACTTGGACTGTTTCGACACCTTTGCATATAGTAAAGATCATTTATTATACTCTAATAAAAATCAAAAAGATAGGGCAAGTTTAAAGACGAATTAAATGGTAAAACTATGCACGAATATTGTGGTTTAAGGCCATAATTATGCACTTTAATTCCTTTACAATGGTTATACCAAAAAGTAAAGCAAAATGAGCTACAGGTTAAAAAGGCAAAGGGGGCTGACAATGCTACGGTTAAACATCCCTTAAGACATCAGTATTACTTAAACTGTCTTGCAACCGGGGAAGATTACTATGAGAATGTTACAAGAATTAAATCCACAAACCACCATCTTCAAACATTAAAGATAAATAAAAAGTTACTCCCATTTGATGATGACAAGAGGTTTATTCTGGATGGCATCAACACTCTTGCCCTTGGTCATTTTAAAATTATCAAAAATATATCTGTATTTTCGATTATACTTTGGCATTTCCTTGTCTAGTACGAAAAAGCCATATTTAGACCTATAATAGCATTGATGGCAGAGATTTCTAAATTGGTTAAATGATAAATCATTCCCTACATGATTGTTATACTCATGTTTTAAATTTAAATGGTTAAATAATAGGAAATTAACATTATCACGTAAATGTTTGTGTACTTTGCTGTAAGATTGACACAAATTAAATTAATGAGTTTATGTCGACCCATTGAGAAAAAAAGTGTCATATTTGGACTATTTATGTCATAAAATACGACAACTGAGAGCGATTCTACATCATTTGGTGTGATTTAACAGTCAGTACATGTGTGTAATTTAACTTCATCACACGAAATATTTCAATTTTTAAATATTTGTCTTGTTCTAAAGATTTGGATATTATATATCAAATTGTAAACTTTAATACTTCCTTTTTTACAATTAATTTATAAATTACAACGGTCTTCCCCGAACTGCTTGGCCCAATTATAAGACAGCGAATATTATTAGGAAATAGACCCAACTTCTTTGGTGTATTTTCTCTATGCATAATTTTAAATTTTTTCTTTTGTTGAATAAATGGCATTTTTATATAGTAAAAATGGCAAAGAGAATGTCTAAGAATATCCTTATTGTAATGACTAGACTCTTATTGTAAAGACCATGACTATTTTACATGAATAATCCTGATACTGCTTCTCGAAACAAGGCAGATGTGACATTAACGGACCAGGTTTGGACTAGAGTTACTGTAAAGATGTCCATCTGGCCGAAAAGGCTGGGGCTTATGCAGTGGCAAATTTTATGAAAGCTAAAGCAAAGATGGGAATGGGATTAAAATTGATTAAAAAAGATGGACAACGTTCAGCTGTTAGAGGTTCATAATATATGTCCCTTTATCGAGGAGTGTACCTAAAAAACGAGCTAGAAAATCTAACACCGTAAGTAAAAGAGAACGGAATAGTTGATTAAGACAGTGACAAAGGCCTGGATAGTATATCATCCAGGGGCACACATTGCATAGCATATCGGAAAAATAAAGATATTGTAATTTATTTTGACCCATTTGAAATACAACCTTCAAAAAAAGTAATTGAATATTTTGTACCGTCTAAAATTTACCATACAACTGATCAAATACAAGAATTAAATAGCTCTATTTGCGGAATTTTATGTTTATCATTTCTAAAAAATTTTAGTTAATAAAAATGGATTCATTTACTATAACATTTGCAAGTATAGAGCCAGAAATGAAGTCGGTGTTCTTTCCTCTTTTAGAATTAAATGGTGATTATGTAATTGGGTTGGTCGATTTTTAAAGTTATAAATATATATTTAATGTTAAAAACCTCTAAATACTTTGACATATTACAAAATGCAAAAAAATACCAAAAAGGGAGGTCACAATTGATGAATTAAAACGGGCATTAGGTGGTAAAAATGAAGTTAAAATACAAAATAAACAAGCATTAATTAATACTAAAGTCAAATTTATATTTTACAAAGGGCTAGTTCCAAAATTAAATAAATTAAAAGACACAAAATTAACTATAGTCGAGGGTGAAGACGTGTATTATTACGTTCACTAAGTTCCGAATGTAATTGAAATTACTGAAGAGACTTACGAAGTATTTGAGCTTGCGAAGGAAATTCAAAAGCAACTCCCAGGCTTTTTCTTATAGCCGATAGTAAAACTATGAAAAACAACTTTACATTCATTACAGTACATTACATTCATTTTACAAAACCGTGTTTAGGGTCTGTATTATTGGGATTTAAAGGATTTTATACTCCCGACATTCCTTTTAAATCTGTAAATAAAGTTGACATAATCAATGTAAATGTGATTGGGTAAAATGTAATATTGCAAATGGGTCTTATTTGAATGGTGACAGATCACACACCATTAACAGTTTTTATCCAGAAGCTCCTCCCGGCTAAAAGATTATTGAGTCTCCAAGAAATATTATATACTTCCCTGTAAATAAACGAACTTTATATGTTGTTAAAATTACATTTGCAGATCAACACGACAGGCCAATTGACTTTAATGGGGAAGAAACTACAATTACTTTTCGTATAAAAAAGATATGAGAATTCACAAGAACGGATTGAGTGTTCAAAATGCCAGGATTATGCGATCAATTGGACTGAAGTTAAAATTGTCTATTAAGAAAAATGGAAGATTTTCTAGACGTTACAGGGAAATTCCAATTCGACGATAGTGTAGTTAATATTACAAATCATATCCCATCCTATGTTCCCCACAACACTGGCAATAAATAATTCCGATGAAATTCGAATATGTATAAATAATCAAGATTTACTAACACTCCCATGTAGGAGTTATCTGCATATAAAAGGAGAAATAGATAAAGTGAGAAATATGATAAAGGACATTTTATAAATAATGCATTTGCATTCATATTTGACAAAATTAGATATGAAGTCGCTGGTAAACAAATAAATATTATAAAAAAACCAGGAATTTCCAGTCTTATGAAGGATTGTGCTCTTACAATAAAACCACTAGATTGTCAAATGTAGCATCTTATTCCGACACAAATTTAAAAAGAGTTCCAAACAAGTGGCAAGTGTCGTATTTGTGTCCCGTTAGAGCTGTTAGTAGGGTGTTTGAGGATTTTAATAAAGTGTTAGTTAATGTCAAACAAGATTTGGTGTTGAAAAGGTCCAAAAACAACTTAAATTGTATATTAACAACAGCTAATGCTCCAACAGGTGGGTCAGATACTATTCCCAAAATAAAAATTAAATAAATCCAGTGGGTGATGCCACAAGTAATACCATCTGATGGGGAAAAGCTACGATTACAAAAGATGTTTTTTGCAAAATAAAAATTTGCAAATTGCATTCAGAAGTTTGAAGCTACATGAACTCCCATCATACCCCGAAACCACGAGACATTCCTGGTAGTTAAGACGTCTTCGAGGTTGGAGAAGCCTAGGTATATTATATTTGGTTTCCAAACAGATAGGGACAGTAGTGCGCGAAAAAGAACTGACGAATTTTATCACTGTAAGTTGAAAAATCTTAAAGTGTTTTCAAACTCTGAGAATTACCCAAATAGTGATTTAAAACTCGACTTAGAAAAATGGAGATGCCTCTAAAGCTTATGAAATGTTTGTGAGGTTTAGAGAGAGTTACTACAACACTGTCCCCGATCCTATGTTTAACAGTGTTGACTTTATAAATAAATATCCCTTAATTGTAATAGACCGTTCTAGACAGGATGAATTGGTTGTAGATATTACATTAGAAATTGAAACTGCAGAAAATTTCCCTTCAAACGAATCCGCATATCGCTTAATAATACATGATAAAGTATTTGAGTATAATCCTTTGCCAAATGAAATAAATAAAATGTAAATAAGAGTTAATACAAGACAAGAGTTATGACAAGAGTTAATAATATAGCCTCTAAAATCACAGAGAGGCAAGTTCTCCCAATGATATTATCAAAGACCCCGTCTAGATTACCAAGGCAAGCCCAGATCACACCACACAAATTAGATTTTGGTCTTTTAGCATCAGCCTTTTTAGGAAATTACCTTAATAAAAGTGGCATGACAGACACTACATATGGTACTAGGCGAGAAGCCAATACATTTTTATTAAGAATCAGCAAGTTTAAATTGCTAATGATGATGTTACAGCTGGAGATAACACTTATAAGAGTACGAAAGGTTTGTGGGAATTGTTAACTTAAAAACAACACGTAAACTATAGTCAGGCTGATATGCAAAATTATAAAGATATTTTGGAAGGTACAAATGCACATTTAAAGTGTTATAAAGCGGGTGCGGCGATGTCAAGCAATAAACCTCTAAATATGTAATCATAATTAAACCCTTGTTTAAGACTACCGGTGAAGGTTTGAGGCAGGTAACTGGTAATAAAATAGACTATGATTATTGGGACGATCCTAATGAGCTTGTAGATAGGTTAAGACAGCTTTGGCTAAGCCGCTTGGCCGGGAATTCTGGAGTGGATAATGAAACATGTAAGGTAGTTCTACTTTTGTTTAACTTTACATTCACTTTTTCCCTATTTGAAACTAATTTCTCAATAGGACAGGCCTGGGTTCAGTGACAACTCCAGATGTGGCAACAATAGTTTATTGAACACTTTTGCATTATTTACACTATATACAAGGCTTTAAAGTACACAAGATCAATGTCTTGGGTACGGTGACTGAGGACCTCCAGGGTAGCAACCCTCGGCGAAGTCGGGTCTGTCCCGGTGCCTCTGCGGATGTCCCTTTAGTGATGTCCCAATTGTTCCTGCTGAGCTTTTCGTAGTAGGCGTCGTGGTGGACGACCTGCATTCACAGCTGCCCAGTGGTGACTGACCCAGCTGTAACAGACAGCCTATTTATATACCTGGTTAAACAATTGGAGGAGGGGGGTTAGTGGAGGGGAGGAGTATGGTCTGTGTGGGGCTGTTCAGTGCGGGCTCAACGCGCCCTAGCACTGGGGGAAGGGAAAGGTAAGGTCAGTGCGGGCTCAACGCGCCCTGGCACTGGGGGAAGGGAAAGGTAAGTCTAGTGCGGGGACAACGCGCCCTGGCACTGGGGGAAGGGAAAGGTAAGTCCAGTGCGTGCTCAACGCGCCCTAGCACTGGGGGAAGGGAAAGGTAAGGTCAGTGCGGGCTCAACGCGCCCTGGCACTGCGGAAGGGAAAGGTAAGTCCAGTCCGGGCTCAACGCGCCCTAGCACAGGGGGAAGGGAAAGGTAAGGTCAGTGCGGGCTCAACGCGCCCTGGCACTGGTGGAAGGGAAAAGTAAGTCCAGTGCGGGCTCAACGCGCCCTAGCACTGGGGGAAGGGAAAAAGGTACGTAGGGAATGCCGGGGGCTCAAAACGCCCATCCGGCTACCCGCGGGCTCAACACGCCCATGCGGGGTGTCGGGGGCTCAGCACGCACATCCGACGGACCTGGGGGCTCAACACGCCCATCCAGACCACCGGGAGCTCAACACACCCATCCGGTGGGTCGGGCCGCTAGGGCCCAACTGACTGGCTTTCTCTGAGCAGCCTCCTTTTATGCATGGGGATTTTCCCTGTAGGGGTGAGGGAAAGGACCCAGTACCGGGCCCTGGCACTGTGCTCTTTCCCCCAGTACATTTCCCTCAGGGAAATTACCTGGGGTATATTGTCTAAAGGACAACTTTGCAGTAAAATTTTCCTTGGCTGTTTGGGTTTTATGGGGTTTCCCTCCCTAAAACACTTCCTTACACTCCCCTCATTCTTTGCCAACTTTTTTCTTTTTTTTTGTACCTACAACAACTCTTTACAGTTGTTTTGTTATCCCCACAATTGATGTAATTTCTCAATCAAGTCATCTATTTACTCATTTTCCTTTCTGACACATGTGTCTCGCTTTACACCCACATATTTTTTAAAATTTTGATAATTAACTACCCATATCTGCATACAGGCCATGCCTGTCCAATTCGGGAATTTCCCAAATTCCAACACGTTCTCTTTACAAGCAAACAGTACCTTTGACTATATATTTTTCTCTAAACCCCCTTTTTTCCAGGGTTTATTAACTAAGTTAACTTTTTTGACTGACATTGTTATCAGGGTAATAAAATACAACCTTGAACAACACACAACTATAATGTAAAGAAAACAGAATATTCAACAGCGTAAAGAATAAAAAACATAAAATTTTCTCTCTAATACAAACTAAAAGTGTTCTTTGGTAAATTAATTCACATGACTACGACCTTCAAGCCCTGTTCCCTTCCTTGACGAGTCAGTTTTCAGATTATCAGTCTGTTTTCCAGATGCGTTGCCCCGAGCCTCTGTCACGGAATTTCCTTCTCCTTTTTCTTTTATATTCGGCCCCAGATGGTGGATGATGTGGAGCGGAATTTTTCTGTGGCCTTTTTCTTTTATTTTTGACCCCGGATGGTAGATGATGTGGAGGGGAATTTTTCAGCTCAGTTTGTCCTTGGATTTGCACCATTACTGGGGGGGGGCCAGAGTCCTCAATGGTTACAAGTCTTTCTTGAGTCTCAGGTGGGTTAATTATCACCGGGTGGATTGCCTTGGCTACATCCTGGGTAGCAACCTCAAAGTAGTTTAAACAATTTGCCTGGGTGCCTTCAGGCTCTTCAAGGCTCTTACCCGGCGTAGGAGGGCGTGATTCTGGATCTTTGTTAACTAATGTTGTTGTGTGAATGCTTTCCCCGGGGGTTCGTGGCTGCTCAAATTCCCCCAATGGCGATTTGATGCTTCCCTCAATTTCCAGAATCTCCCAATCACTATCATATTTTACAATCTCATCCGTAATCCTATCTAACTCTTCTTGTATACTCCTCCTAGACTTATGGCTAGACTTTGAGTCCGAACTGGTACGATACGTGGAGCTACAGTTGGAGCTGGACGAGGAGCTGCTGGTTGAATTACTGGAAGATGAGTTACTCGAACTACTGGAAGTGGACCGATAACGTTTCCCAGGTGTTCTCTTACTTGGGACTAAGTCTTCAACTTCTTTGGACTGCTTTCTCGGCGGTTCTCTGGGCTGCTCCTCTGGGTGGTCCTTGGGCTTATCTGCAGGTCACTGGTCCTTGGGACGATCCTTGGGGTGGGCATTGGGCTCATCTGCAGGTCGCTGGTCCTTGGGACGATCCTTGGGGTGGCCATTGGTCTCAGAGAACATTGGGGAGAGGCGTCTTGTAATATTTCTGCGTCCCTTTTTGAGTGGGGGGGGGTTTACCCCGGGAATAACCGGTAGGGGTTTCTGGTGAGACAGAATTTTTCCCCGTGTCAATTCTTCATGTACAATGCCCCGTAGCCACTGGATGTCCCGTTGAGAGAAGCCAATAGTACGATCTGCCGCATACGCTTCTGCAGTAAGGCACAGAAACATTCCACAGTCCTTATTCCCGTACTGTTGGGGACCAAGTTTCTCCCGAATCTTCCATTTACGAGACAGAAACACTTTACCCTTCTTTTTAAAGGCAATGAACTTCAGGAAGTCTAAGATCTTTTCCCCTACTTTCTCATAGGTATGATGGAGGCTATCATAGATAATTAACTCTTTTAAACGTAGGTCCAACACGAATAGAACCCAGTGTTCTAAAGTTGTTCCGAAGTATGGTATCAGTATCATGTCGTAAGCGAACAAATCCTTCCCTTTTAGCCAGCGGCTCATCTCCTCATAGTTTCCTTTGTCCAATTTCTCCATAAAATTAGAATTAAGGGAGAGTACCGGGGGCCAAGCTTGTTTATTACCTTTGATTTGAAGCATGTCTAAGTATGCATTAATGACCCTGTCAGTTGTCCTTTCACCATGCAGTATTCCCTTGAAATCCTCTTGTGTAAGAGCAGCCATTACTCCGACCTCCCGGTGAGCTGTCACTAGACTGAATGACTCGTGGTCAGTGTTGTGCTGACCCTGTGGTGAGGCTGCAGGTTAAATCCTGTAAAAGGGTCGAGACCCACTATTCACAGCCAAATGATAAGAAACTATTTGATGCTGATAAGAGAGGGGTAAAACAGCCCAAAATGAGTTTCCCCTCGGGGAATTCCAATTAACCTGAGAACCAGGAAAACACTCTGTATTTCTGATAACACCTTCTACCCCCGTACCCCTCTAATAATTTACTTTGAGGTCTTTTACATGAACTCTGGTTGGCTTTCCTTCTTTTATTACTTCGACCACTACTGGTGAAAGAACCTTAGTAATAAAATGGGGCCCAGAATAATTTGGTAATAACTTAGCATTTATAGCTTTGCTTGCATCGGACAAATGTCTGCCCCTACAATATACCACATCTCCAATTTTAGGTTTGTAGGGTCGCCTTCTGAGGTTATAATAATGTCTTTGATTTCCATGTGATTTTTCCAATTGTTTCTTGACCAGCCAGTATATGTCCTTTAGCTCATTTTCCTTGCTCCGAGGGTTTGAATCATCGGTATTTTCCTGGGGTAGCTCTAACATTTGTGGGGTTCTCAGTTCTTGGCCAAAGTTTAAATAAGCCGGAGAATAGCCTGTCGACGAATGGGTGGAGGTGTTGTAGGCAAACATAAATTCTGGTAACAGAACATCACTTCTTCTGAGTTTCTTTCAAGTACTGAGCGAACATAGTTTCTATTACTTTATTTGTCCTTTCCACTGGGTTGGCCTGAGGGGTATATGGAGGGGTAAAATAATGCTTGATTCCATAGTCTTTACATACTTGATCAAGTAGTTTGCTTGTGTACTGGGTTCCGTTGTCTGACAACAGTACCTGGGGCGTACCGTATCTCAATATAACTCGTTCTCTTAGGGTCTGTGCGACTGAGTTTGCAGTTGCGGACCGGATTGCAGCGCATTCCACCCACTTAGTGAAGGTATCTTGGAACATTATAAGAAATTTGAACCCCTTGGTTGACCTGGGAAATGGCCCCACCAGATCCGTACTCACACATTACCAGGGACCTCTTGCTGCTCTGAATTGCATTTCCCCGAGTGTTCGTTGGTTGGGATACTTGTGTTTATTACAAGAGGAGCAATTTCGAATATACCATGCAATTTCTCGGAACATTCCAGGCCAATAGTAGCTACGGGATATCCTGTCAAATGTTTTCGCTATCCCCATATGTCCTGCAGTGGGATCGTCATGGTTTTGTTTAAGAATATCCGGTCTCGCTTCCCGAGCGATGCAGAGCTTCCAGGGTGAAGTTGTGGGGTTCTCCTGCCGGCCTACATTTTTCCACACGTGTTTATATAAAACCCCATCCATTATTTTGAATCGGGAATATTTATCGGGGAATTTGGAAACCTTTTCGATCATTTTCTCATACCAGTCTTTCTTGTCCTTGTTTGTTTGTTCTATAATTCCTCCTACATCAAGGACCTCTGTTTCCCCATGCTCGTTGCCCTGAGGTGGGTTCCTCGAAAGTGCGTCGGCTACCTTGTTCTGGTTGCCCTTACGAAATTCAATGGTAAAATCGTACATTTGGAACTCGAATACCCAGCAAGCAATTCTACCAGATGGGGTCTTCATAGAATGGAGCCGGACACTTGAGTGCCTGATGATCTGTGATGACGATAACATGATACCCTTCTATGTAGGGCCTAAACTTCCTAAGTGCGTATAGAACACCAAGACATTCTTTTTCAGTTGTTGAATATTTTCTTTCATGGTCATGAAGACTTCTACTTGCGTACGATATCACCTGCTCATTATTTCCCTGCTTTTGGAATAGGGTTGACCCTAGTCCAAGTTCAGAAGCGTCTGATTGAATAAAAAATTGTCGGGAGAAATCTGGGCAGGCGAGAATCGGTGCTTTGGTCCAGAGAGATCTGAGATCCTCGAACGCGATATTTTGTTTCTCGGATCAATTCCATTTCACGTTTTTGCGGAGCAGACAGTTTAAGGGAGCTATTACTCTAGAGTAGTTTGGTATGAAGCGTTTGTACCAGCCAGCCAGACCTAAAAATCCTCTAAGTTCCCTTACAGTTTTCGGAGCTGGGTATTTTACCACAGCTTTAACTTTTTCTGGATCTGTGAGAATTCCCTCAGAATTTACCACGTGTCCCAGGTACTTAAGTTCTGTCTGGCAGAACTTGCACTTTTCTAGGTTAAGTCGTAGCCGGGCGAACCACAGGCGCTCAAAGACCTTACTGAGTTTTTCAAAGTGTTCCTCCAATGTTTCCCCCAGGACAATAATATCATCGAGGTAAGCAAAAGCTTTGTCCTCTAAATCTGACCTCAATACAGTATCCAGTAACCTTTGGAAGGTAGCCGGAGCTGAATGTAAGCTAAAGGCCATTACCCTGAATTGGAAGAGTCCTCTGTTCGGTACAGTGAAAGCAGTGAGGGGCCGACTATCCTTATGCAGAGGCACCTGCCAGTAACCATCCTTTAAGTCAAGGGTAGAGATTTACTTCGCTTCTTTCAGTCTGTCCAGGATTGCATGAACTTGTGGGAGGGGATAAGCGTCTTTTATTGTTGCGTTATTCACCGAACGTAGGTCTACGCAAAATCGGTACTTCCCTGAGGGCTTCTTAACCATTACCACGGGTGAGCTCCAGGGGCTAACTGCCTGTTCAATCACTCCGGCTTTCAACATATTATCCACTTCGTCATTTATAACTTTTTGCATTACTGGGTTTTTCGGATAGTATCTGTGCTTAGTGGGTTGTACATTGGGTTTTAATCTAAGGGTGTGCTGGACTAGGTGGGTTGGCCCATTAACGGTCTCGAATTTAGGCAATTCTCTCTCCAGAAACTTATCTACTGCTCTTTGTTCTTCTTTAGATACAGGTTTTATCTCGTTAACTGTTCCTTCAGAGTCGGTAGGGATGGGGGTAGGAGGGACTCTGCAAGACCAGTGGACCTGTTGGTTAGGCACATCAATTATTGCTCCCCATTCTTTCATAGCTTCTAAACCGATAATAATATCTACCGTCAGTCCTGGCAGTATGAACAGGGACACGGATTTTTCCAATCTCACGGACTCTACAATGACACTTCTTAAAAGAACAAAAACGGGTTTAAAAGTTTTTGGGACAGGACCGGTGGCAAATTCAATAGTTGACACTGAGTGAAAAAGGATAATAAAGGTTCCCATCATTAAAACATAAGCGTTTTCTTTATAACGCAGAACCTGTTCCATCAGGGACGAGGTCAACGGGACATCTCATTAAACGCACACTACATAGTGTGTTTTAAGAATCCGAGGGATCAAGCGCAGATCAGACATCCGGCTCGTCAAGTGTATTCCAAAGAGTCGAGGTTTATAGAAGAAGCGTACGCAGACGCAACGCGTGAACCACACGGTTACCTCGTCCTGAATGTGAAACAGTCTACACCGGAAGAAGTGCGTGTACGCACATGAGTTTTTCGCGACGATCCGACTAAGTACGTGTACATACCAGCGGCAGAGAAGGTGAGGCAAAGGGGAAAGAGATAATAGTGTGCGTGTGGGTCCGCACGGTTCAGTCGTTGTAGTTCATCACTCTTGAACGATCATCATGCCGTGTGTGAAAAAAGACCCTACCGCTCTACTAACAGCCCTGGTTCACGCGTCTTCCAAGGAATGAAAGGCTCTGTTAAAAGCGTGTGATGTCAGTCGTATACGCTCAGTCTGCGAGTGTGCTTACAACATGTTGCGCGGAAACATAATACTCTCTGACAAGCGAAAACGTCAGTTGAGAAAACACAAAGCAACTCTCAGACGTCAGGTGAAACGCGGTGAGAGTTGGGAGAAAAAGTGACGTTAGCTAGTACAGAAAGGGGGTGGGCGTTTTTACCGATCCTGTTGAGCACCGTACTACAAACGATATTGCAAAACGTCGCAAATAGTGAGTCACAGTAATGGAGTATACAAAGAAAATGGTTATCGTACCACAAGAGCTTATCGAACGGTTACAACACGATAACGGTACCACTGAATCAAGTAACAGCGATAACATAGATGCAGAAATAACACTTATACTTAACGATAAGCATTTGGACGATAGGGGGTAAGGGGTTCTGGTAAATGTATCAACAGGTGTTACAAAGATTCTTGCATTTCACCTCGCAAAAACGAGAACCAATCAATCTACCCATCGTGGAATCGCCCACACATAGCATGATGAACGATATAGTAGAATCGTTTCTACTGAAATATCAGAGAGACGCTCACAACTTTTTGCGAATAATATCGCGGAACAACCAGTTATTCAGATGGGATGAGTCAGGTACAGTGTACGTTAACAACGATGATAAAATTCCTGAGTCAAATATAGAGGACATACTGCACAGTATAGTGAGCGAGCGAAAGGTGGATCGTTTACCAGTCGGATGGAAACAAGTAATGAAAGCATTGTATCAAATTAACGTGCCGACCGAGTACATAAGCAATCCCACCGCGTTACATTTCATTGACATTCGAAGTCAAATGTAGGTTACCATCACTTGCTCCATCTCCATTCCTCGGTCAAAAACGTAAACGATATCCACAAGAACTATCATCGATACCACAAAGGTCTCTGTACCCGCGATATCCCAAAACAAGACAAAAGACGACTGGATAAGTGAAACAACCATTATATAAGTGGGAACGGTAGAAGAAGTAACGATGGACCGTGTGTACTATAATCCAAGGAACCAAGCCTCCTACGGTGGTGTCGCCCTACTCGCTCGTACCTTTCACGGAAAGAAAAAGTAGACATAGATTTTGAAGTGATTACAGTCTCAAGACACATATACTCTGCAAACACCCGCTCACAAGCATTTCCCTCGCAACCCATTTATAGTATTTGGACCAAACGAACTTAGGCAAGTGGTCTTGATCGATATGCGTGGTCTCTGTCAGCACAATAATGGTGTTAATTATCAACTGACAGTAATCGAAGTGTTCAGTAAACGTCTTTATGCAAAACCGTTGAAGAGGAAAAGTGAAGTGGATGTAGCAGATGCGTTCAAGCAGATATTCAAAGAGGCTGGGTCGACACCGCTGTGCCAACAGACCAAAAAGGGGACGGGGTTCACCGGTAGCAAGACGAAACATTTATTTAAGCTGTTCGATATCACATATGTGACTAGATAAAACCCTAACGTGAAAGCTTCCGTGGTGGAACGTGCAAACCGCACTTGAAAACACGCATGCGGTGATACTGGACGTATAACAACACGCACCCTTACATTTTGATGGACAAGCTGGTGCACGCTTACAATCACAGTACACACAGGAGTCTCGGCAAAATAGTGCGTCCAATTGATGTCGATATTGATGATAAAGAGTTAGTGTTTCGCGTATGGCGTCACATGTAAACCTCTGTCACAGCGCCATAAACCCAAGTTCAATTCGGGTGACATAGTTCGAATCGCTAAAGAGAAAAGCACCTTTGCCAAGGGATACGAGGCTAATTGGAGCAAAGAACTATTTATGGTTAATGGTGAATTCGGTTCATTCCCGAGACCATTGTATACGCTTCGCAACATGAACGGTACCGTACTGGTAGGACGTTTCTGAGAACAAGAATTGCAGAAAATCGCCACACCCGCATCCAACCATCTGTACGAGATCGACAAAATACTAAAGACGATGGGTCGTGGTCAGAGTACACGTTACCTCATCAAGTGGGTAGGTTATGGGGACGAATTAACCTTGTCGTTACTAGCTTCGGAGGTAAAAAACATACACTAGAAGCTTCACCATAATGCCAGCACACAATAGGCATAATAAGTTCTACCTGACCTTACCCAGCAACAGTTCGATGGAATGTTATCCCAACAACACAGTGACTAATTTCATCACCCACTTGCCTACATCTATACACCTAACAGATGGTGAGTGGGAATTGGTTCTCGTGGAGGCGCACTATCCGTGTTCGTTTTTGACAGTTGGCGAATACGCCGTAATAACCGTATGTTATCATACAACACCACAATCAACCAATAAGGAGAAGACATCGTTTGTATCGACAATGAAACCATATTACTATTTAACGCCACGGAACTCCACCAAGGAGAAGGACAAAGTAGTAATCAAGGCGTTAACAGCGTCAGAAGAGGTGGCATTGAAACCCAAGTCCATCAAGGTAAAAGTACTGTCCGGCTATTATAGAGACATGAACGAACTGAAATACAATCAATGAAACTGGTAATATGTCATTATATGCGATATTCTCACACGATGTTGTGCTGGGTATGGTATCTCTGAAAACAAAAGAGGACCACGTGAATCAAATAGTGTAGAGTCCCGGCCTGACGTTACAGTTTGGATTTGATCTGCAAGAAAATTATCTAGTTGGTAGGCGGAAAAGCTGGAGATCCGCCGATATACACGCAAGCATTCCATCACTCATGTACGTGTTTTACGATTTAGTGGAACCACAACTGGTCGGTGATACGGCGGTACCGGTGTTAAATATCGTCAACATTGATACGAGAAACAACAAATACGGTGGTAACAATATTGTTCATTTCAACGATCCGAATTGCATATTTGTCACGAAGAGCACATTCGAGAGTGTCGAAATTGACCTAAGAGACAACGTTGGTAGAGACTTGCCATTCCACTTTTGTACAGCGTACGTGAAGCTACACCTGAGCAGAGCTTCGCGAGAATAATAGAGGAGGCAAATCGCGATGGATATCAATGATCCTTATCTAGCGTATTATTACCGTCAGTAGACGGGCGGTGGAGTATCATCCATATACCGGGGGAACCCTATCAGAGGGGACATGGCTTTGGGAGTTTCCTTGGCGGGTTGTTTTGCACGGTTGTACCCATGCTGAAGTCCGTTAAGTCCGCAGTCGGTAGAGAGGCGTTACGATCGGGTCTCGGTTTCCTGGGCAATATCGCGACGGGTACGGAACGCCCCAGGCGAGCGGCCAACGAGCGGCTCAAAGAATTCACCGGCACATTGAAACGTATAGCGGATGAAAAGCTCGAGCGCGTCCTGATAGGTGGTGGATTTAAGAAGAGGTGCGTTCAACGCGTCACACCACAGTCTTTGGCGAAACTCCTTGGAGCGCGAACATCTGTGGTCACACCTGCAGAAAGGCAACAGGCAAGGCAAACAACAGAAAAAACGGAAGGGGGTTTCTAGTAGGAGAATGACGGTTAAGAAGAGAAAGAAAACAACGTCCAAACGTCGTCTTACTGGAAGTAAAAGAAGGAGTATCATAATAGTTGACCGGTCCGTGAGAGATATTTTAAATTAAACGACAATGTCGTTTATACATCAGAAATCGCGTGAATGCGTCAAGACCGAGTTGGATCTGTTCTCGTTCTGCCCACGCAGACCAGCATAGACGGTGTGAAATAGATCCAGTACAAACCAGTTTTGTCATTAACGGAAGATCCACCAATATAATATGTCGTACCAGTTAATGGGGATGAGAACACTGATCTAGCGCAAACGCTGTTGCACATAGAAGCAACAATCCTCAAAGAGGATGGGAACAAGGTGGAATCGGATGATGCGGAAAAGAGGTGGGTCCCATCAACAATTGGCTACACTCCCGGTTCAGTTAAGTGGATCCGTACCTGAATCACAAACTAGTGTCGTCACAAAATAATACGTATCTTTACGCGCTTACTTGGAAAATCTGTTAAACTACGGAGCTGATGCGAAAGATTCGCAACTGACAACCGTTCTGTTTTCTAAAGACACAGGCAGTAGGATGAATGAGTGTGAAACAGGTAATGAAGGATTGGTCGATCGCCGCAAATATACGACCACTAGCAAATACGTTGAGAAGATTTACCATCTAAACACGGACTTGTGCAATCAGTACAAGTTCATGTTGAATGAAGTCGAGATGCGGTTGCGTCTGGTACGGTCAGGAAACTCATTTACCATCATGTCCAAAAAACAAGTGTATAAGGTTCACATCAAAGAGCCTAACCTGTACGTACGCCATTGTAAGATCAATCCTAGCGTGTTGGTAGCACACAGCAAACGCTCGATCTCGGAACGGCCAAATATCCAACTAAGCGCGTGAACGTAAAATCAATCACGCTACCTATTGGTACTCACGACAAGACGTTGGACAGTGTGTTTATCGGTCAACTACCGAAGCGCATCATCATTGATCTGGTCAGCAACCAAGCATTCAACGGTTATTTAAAAAAGAATCCGTTCAACTTCCAACATTTCAACATGAACTTTTTCACCCTGTTCGTGGATGGTGAACAGATACCGTCCAAACCGTTACAAGACACCTTCAAGGCGGATGAGAAACGTTACGTGCTCGCATATCACAAACTGTTCTCCGGTACCGGTATCTAGTTCTCCGACGCAGGTAACACGATTGATAGGGACGAATATCCCGATGGATACTGTCTGATGCCATTCGACCTGACACCGGACATGTCTGCTGGTGAGACAGGACACTGAAACATCGTACGAAACGGTAATCTGCGCATCGAAATCTGTTTTTCCTAACCGTTGACCGAGACGGTCAACTGTAGAGTGTATGCTGAGTCGATCAACGTCATCTAAGTGGATTGCCAGTGTAATATGTCGGCAGATGTTAGCGGTTGAGTTCAGTTCGCTGTCAGCTCCTGTACGAGATGGATGTATGCGGCTGTCAAGAGGAAAAAGAACAGGAACGCTGTCGTCGCAGATGTCTACGTCGCAGATCGTCCAAGGTTGTCATGGACTTTCAGTCATTCAAGTTTGATAATAATGGTTTTGTAGTGAAAGAGGCTACTGTGATTGACGTATTAACGGGAACAGTGCTCTTTCATCGGATCACTCTTCCACCCTATAACCGCGCCCTTCTGTCGGAGGCGAAACGTCAGAATCGTTGGTTGACGAAACGATACACCATACGACGAAACTATTGAGAAACTTTGTGCTCTTCTAGATGGACATAACACCATCTACATCAAAGGACTCGAGAAGAATAAGAATTTCGTCGAGAACAAGTTAATCAGTTACAACGGTACGGCAGTAATCGACATGTCGGAACTCGGATGTGGACCTCTCATCGTGGTCGCCTGTTCGTCCCCCGGGACGTTCCGATGCGCTCGACACGGACGTGTAGAAATGCGTTGCGCTCTCGAAAATTACACTATTTTCCGCGGATAGTTGCTGCGATCAGCCGTCAACGATTATGATGATGTCGCAACCTTCTCCAACCCTGACATGTTCTCGGTTTACCATTGTGTTCGAAACCCTCTACCATCATGAACATATGAACCATGTTTCGAAAGTATATGAGTCGACTGAGGATACGGAACTACGATGTTTACGCCGCTGATCGTTTACCCACTATCGGTTCATCCACGGCAATCATCTTCAAAACTAATCCGCACACGGAGAGAGGTGATCACTGGGTGGTCTTCTTCGCGGATCGAAATGGTATGCGGATAGAGTACTTTGATAGTTTCGGCAATCCGTCTCATCTATCAGCCTACCATCAGTTCCTGATACGAAATTCATCCCGCCCCTACTTCTACAACAGTCACCGCCTACAAGGATTCAATTCAACGGCATGTGGTCACTACTGTCTGGTTTACCTATACTGCAGACTTCACTGCAACATGTCAACGAATGATTTCATTGGACTCTTTGGTGGATGCTCTCCAGCAGTCAATGATACAATTGTCCAGACTCTCTTTGATGAGATCTTCCATTAATAAAGAAATGTATATATCTTTATTTCATTTGTTCACATTATTGTCTCAGAATTATTTATATATTATATGTTAGTGTACTTTTAGTTCTTTTTTATGTTTACCATTTATTTTTGTGTACAATGAATGTATAATATGTTGTTTTTGTGTAAATAAAGTGATCATGTATTCTTCACCTTCTTGTAGTTTATCTCTTGCACTCTGCTCCCTTTCCCATAGAATGTGTATATATATATATATATATATATATATATTCCCGTTTTCTGTTTCCATGTTGATCGCGGGCATTATACGCATTTATGTTGCTCTCTGTTGGATAAAATGCATTACATCGTTGATCAAGCTATACAAATGGATATTTAATGCATTTACGTTGATCGAAAGTATAAACATGGAAACTTTACGCGTCCACGTTGATCAAATGTATACAAATGGGAAATTTATGCATTTACATTGATCTAAATTATACAATAGATATTTAGTGCATTCTTGTTGATCAAATATTTGAAAACTATATAAATAAGAAGCTTGTGTTGCTCTAGTTACAGAAATGGATATTTAATCAATTCATGTTGATCTAAAATATAACAAAAGATAAATAAGACCTATATGTTGCTTAAGATGATAAGTTCGCCAAACTATTTTGCTGGTTCTGTAGATTACTTGTTTACTCATAGAACTGCACAAAACCTTAGAAGTTGAGATGGAAGGATACAAAAGATAGGCTAAGGAAATTTAATTTTCTGATCTGGAGTTTCCTCAAACAATCAGTTAATATTACACATACAAATTAATACTGTATTTATATTCTCTTTTAAGGAAATAAATAAAAGAATTAACTACGTTTTTGTTGTTCAACAATTTAAAATATAAGATAATCCTATTTCGTTAAAGCGACAATTCATGAATAATTCTTAATTTTTGAATTTTTTTCTTACTTACCTTTTTATTGTAAAGAAAGCAAGCCCCCAATTAGTTCGGCACCCTTTTTTCAAATAAAAAAGTCATCTTAAAAACAATCCATAATTCGGGGGATCCCACAGGGGCTCGTTTTATAAAAGTAGCTTGCTGTAATGCAAGTCCTGTTATACAGGACTTGTAAAATAAAAAGTACAATTCCTGTAAAATCTGTTTCATAAAAATTATTCCACAATCCTAAAATCACCTGTAAAATTCCACCTGTATTACTATTGAATCCTGGCCCCTGGGATTTATTTTTCCTGTTATTACTTAGGCTAGAATCACGTAGGCCTACTCAGTACATTTATTTTTCATATTAAACATTTATATTTAGTGTGTTTAAAATATAACGATTCTAACGATGGCTAACGTTTTTATTTCAAATGTAGTGGTTTATGGTTTTCAAGTCCCTAGTAAAATGACACCAACCGCAGTTACAATTCTAATTGCAATGTTTTTTTTATTTATGGGAATAAAAACATATTATTTCTATCTTATTTACTGTCCAATTTCTTTAAAACTTCGTATGTAGGTAAAGTTAGCATTAACCAACAGAGGACATTCAAAATATGTTGCCACCTAACCCTGGGGGGAGGAGGAGGCATTCCCCTCGTAAACTCTGTGTGTATTTGGGTCGATATTTTTGAAAAAGGTCATTAGAAGATTGCCTATACATGATACCGTACTTTATATTCTATATTTAGTAAATATAATTTACTGATTCAAATTGGTATAAAAGGGAGAAAGCATGTATGAGTTTTCTGATAGTTTATTATTCTACTAATATTATAAATGTGAAAGTATGGATACTTGGATTTCCATCACATATAAACTACTGGACTGATTAAGCTAAAATTTTGCATTTTACATATCACATTAACATATAGACCTGATAATGTCCACATCCAAGCTTAGGGCTCCACCCTCCCTGGTCCTGTAAGTTCTAATCTAATGAAAATCTCATGGAAGGATATCCTACTATAAATGGGATGGTTTGTCTATCTGCTTTTTGTTCCTCAATCACTAAAAACTACTGAACCGATTGGCATGAAAATTGACAGGAATTTTCCTTATATACTAAATAAACACATAGGCCTATTTTCGTTTTTAAAAGTCCTCAGGGCTCTTCCCCATAGGACTTCCGAGTTCCCATGTTATTCTTATGAACATTAATTTTTGTTTGAGCTGATGAAAATACAAACAGCTGATCTTGATTCGTAATAGTTCCACGGGTTAACCACAGAATGCAGCACACATAACTGCTTAGTCTTTCTACTCTGAATGTTTTTCCCCATTGCGAAGCACGGGATTAGCAGCTAGTCATTTATAAAATTACCAGCTGTAGTTGTATGTCAGTTAGGGCAAAGGAAATCAGATGGGAAAACTAAACAAATATTTGATAGTGCTGGTCAGTCTTTTATAATTTGTCGCGAGCAAATCCGCAGGTAGCAGCTAGTACTTTATAATTACAAATCTATGCAATAACAAACTGTTTTTACTTTATACGCGACACTTGAATAAAAATGTTATGATCGTATAATGATGACATTTATCTAATTTTCTAATTTACATGGCCTGGGGGGGGGTTACAATTGAATCCTGGGATTCGTGGGATTTATTAGCGAATTTCGAGAAAGAATCTATATATTACCTTGGGTTGCACCATGGAAAGGTAAACATTCAGTAGTCCCAGGACTACCTTAAGACTGGTCTATACCAGTTTTGAGGCTGACATTGGGTACAGCAAATGAGGTTGTCATTACGACATATGGTAAGTCTTTTGGCTGTCCATTATGACTAACTTCCCTTTCACCTTTGGTCCCTCCATTTGCAGCGGCTAGGGACAGAGTCTCCGGGTTTGGTCCCTCCTTCCAACCTGAGAATGAATGGTCCCTGGCTGTTGTGCATGGATACCCTGTCAGTTGGGTTGACCTGTTGGAGGGCAAAATGAGGGTCCCCTGTTAAGAGCCTCATCCCAGCTGTCACAGGGGCACGGGAATTGGCCCTCTGAGGGGTCGATTTGGCTGCCGTCCCTTCCCACCCTTTCCTTTCCTGCTATATCCTATCTTTCCGGTAACCCTTGCAATATTCCCGCGTGTGGAAGAGGTGACTAGCAGCAAAGCTGGGGTTTCCTAATCCGCCAATAACAACAACAACAAACATTCAGTATAGTGTACCGTTGGCAAACATAAACATTTTTGATTGCAAGTGATATATTTTTACATAGGCAGATATAAAAGAATTTTCTGTCGGAAACACATCTGAAACTGCACTCAACAACCTTTATTCTAATATTTTACACATGTTTATATGGGAAACAGACATTTCAGTTTAGTGAGTGTTTGTGGGTGCAATAACTTTCATAAAAATGGTCCCATTTTGATTAAATTAGGTACAAACATATAAAGCAATATTTATGACTCTAAGCTGAATCCAATAGTGAAAATTAAAATTTGACTTTTAAAAAGATCATATCTAAAAGTTTAAACAAAAATGTTGGTGTACAAGGCCCCCCCCCCCAAAAAAAACATTGTGATGGGGCGATCTGACTGGGTTTCTAACTTGAAAAAAAGAAATTTAGTACTTAAATTACTATTCACGTCAATTGGTTACCCAGATATTATTATTCAATATTATTCTTATGGAGATTAAGTAAATTTGTATGACTCTCTTAATTATGAACATAAATTAATTGAAAAATAGTATACAAAAATAAAATTCTCTTCATCACAAGAACTGCTTTCTGTGTCTATTATACACTTTATAATTACAAATCTATGCATAACACACTATTTAACTTAACAGCTTTGCTGCGTTTGTTATGTTTAAACATGAAAATCTCATATATTTCAATGTTGAGCGATGTCCCGATTTTGGGGCACCCGCAGCGAATGCGTTAATAAGTGATACTTGTAAAAGTTTTATGATATTCTAAACAATCATCATTTTGTGTATAATTTACAGGGCCTGTAATACAGGCCACTACCCTCTATGAAACAGATCACTTTATAACTCTTGTAAAATGTACTTGTAATACAGGTAAATCCCCTGTAAGTATTTCTACAGTTGAAAAACTTTATGAAACGCACTATTGTAATTTTAAGTAATAATACACTGAAGTTACCTGTAATACAGGTCCTGAAAGTTTTATGAAACGGGCCCCAGTGAAATTTTATAACAATAAGTGCAGATTATACAATGTGCGGATTGTACTTCTGAAATATGCTGGAGAAATGATTGTCATGACCTTGAAAATAATGAACAAACTTCTATTACAGGTCAAATGAGTTATATATCAGTAATTTACAATGAACATTAACATGAAAGACTTGGTTTTGTTAAGGCCCAGGAATGAAACAGATTATGTAGTGGTTAATGTTGGCCATGAAATAACTTTGATTAATTTTTAATCAAAAATTTAAATTTGTAACAGTTGTTCCAATAAACTTTAAACTTTAAAACCAAGGTAAACCCTGGTTTATATTTACAATTACATTCTGAGAAAGGTATTATCATATGTTACACAAATTTTCCCTAAAAACATCAATACTATAGATCGTATTGTCTGAGGCTCCGTGCGTCCGTCCGCGGCTGTTTCTCAAACTGTAATGGCTCCCAAGCGACGGTTCTTGAAAAAACCTTACTTGAGTTACGGTAGCTTAAAGCTTCATGTTTTAGGCCATTTTCATGCGTCTATGCGTCCACGGCTGTGTTTTAGCTGTAACGGCTCCCAAGCTACGAAAAGATATATTTTAAGGGTAATCGAGGTCGGGGAAGCTGCACATGTTGTTTGTTTTTTCTTGAAAAAAGCAACCTTGTTTGAGTTACGGTAGCTTTAAGCTGTTTTTAGGCCATTTTAGCATATATTAGCAGAGCCGGGAGTATTCAAGCTTTGTTCCTGAAACAGCTGATTATTTCCTGCAGTCGCAATAGTGGCCGCCAATACTAGTTGTTTATCTTTAAATGGCAATCAGTGAAACGCATTTAACTGCTGTTGGACATTTTAAAGTAAGTGGGTATTCTGTATACAGGGAAGACAGACCGGATCCAGCTGCATCAGGTGGTGTTGCAATTTTTGTACGAAGGACTTTAGACCATCACCATATATTTTTATCTACTCTCGCTTCCTTGGAATCAGTTGGTGTTGAAATTAGTTTAAACAATGGTGCAAACTTTCGTGTTATATCTGTGTATAAATCCCCTAACAGACGGCTACACTATCACGACTTGCAGATTCTTTTTCAAGAAGGCTGTTCAACTGTTGAAGGTGACTTAAATGTAAACATCAGGTATGGGGCTGCCGAAAAACTAATCCAAATGGGAATCGTCTACTTCAATATACTAATGGTTCAGATATAATGATTTCCGCTCCAGATTTACCGACCCATTATCCACGGCAACCGGATTACCAACCCTACATACTTGATTTTGGCATTACACACAAATTTCACTCCAGCTATCATTCAGGAAGGCTTACCTGAGCTAGATTCTGACAATTCGCCTGTAACAATCTCTTTTTCACACGACCACAAATGAGATTACATCCTCAGCGACTGATTAATGGGAATGTTAACTAGGAAGTATTTAGAACAGAATTGGAAAAATGGTTATAAAATAAATAAATCTTAACATCTTGTCGTGAAATTGAAAATTGTATTAACTGGGACCACTTTGAGATATTCTTAAGAAGTCTACGTCATCTAATAAAATATTGTACCAACATAAAAATCAGTTAAATATTTTGTAACAGAATTTGAAAAAAAAGTTTCTCTGAACTATAAATCATAAAGAAAAAACTGACTTATCATTTATAACCATACAAGTAATAGTCAAAGATTACTTATAAATCACACAGGAATTACATAGCCTATTTCATTTTGCGATAATTTTTAAATACAATTATAAATAAAACCATAAAACATTATTACTGATCTTTTTTAGCCACAAAAACTAGGCTTATTTTTGTTCAATTAACTTATTTGAAAATTTAAAAAATAAACATAATTATTTCATATGCTTCATAATATTTTTATGCCTAATGAAATATTAAAACTACCATGACTGTAATGGCTAAATAAAATACAAAATGCGTGTCTACTTTTGTATATTTAAGTAGCCTAAAAAATTAATAATATAAAAAGTGTAACAAATGTTTAATTAAGATGGTGTCTGTGTTCTTGCAACGGCTGGCGCATTCTAGAAGTTGATGATCGCAAAAATCTGTAACAAACATATATAAATATTAAATATAGGGAAATATTGTTACTAAAATAAATAATCAATTATTTACAAAATATTTCTAATCACAACTAGAATTCTTTGGACAATTAGCCCGAGTTTTTTTACTGTAGTAGTTTAAACCAAGATAAAGTAAAATCTTTTTACACCCCCGAAACCCCCTCCCCCCAATTAAATATTGTGTTGATAAGTATTCACAATCGCTGTACATTTTGGTCACGTAATGCGTAATAACTAACCTGGGAATTTGGAACGTTAATTGCAACGAAGTATCAGATACTTAGTTACAGCGTTATAAGTTTTCCACTGCACTGTGTTGCCAGATTGTCAATGTTATTCTTATGGGGTTATTTTGTCTCACACGGGAGACAAAGTAGTACTTTATTCGTTCATTATAAAAGCCAATTCACACCGGCAAAACGTTATGTTATGTGACAGGACGTGACAGACTTATTAAAAGATCGCTCACCGTTGTTTCAAATGGGGCAATTCATACCACCGAAAAAAACGTAACGCGTAGTCGGCGAAGTAAACCAACTAATCGCAGGGGATCGCTTGGGGAACGATATTTTAGAAACGTACGCAGCGTCGGTGGCCTCGCGCATGCGTTATAAAGACCTTGTGTCCTGCCCTTGTCAGTGCTGCTGAAGGGTTTCGACATATCTTTATATATTATTCTGCAAGCGAATTTAAGTAAAAATTGTGGCAGTTTGGCTAATTGCAGGATGATAGGAGAGGGTTCAAATTAAAGGTCTTGATACCACGGACTCGGGGAAAATAGCAGTATTTCCATTAAGTTACCAGTAAACGAGAAATAACGTAAAACTTCCCCCATAAGAAAAGCATGGGGATTTGAAAAGGTCTGATTTGTTTACATTAAAACATGTGATTTTGTATTTACTTTGTTTGCGAACTGACATGTTTTAACATATATAAAGCAAATTTAGGAAAAGGGTCAGGGGTCATGGCCCCTTCAAGCCAATATTACTATTTATATTATTGTTTGTTTGTTTGGTTATTATAAACATGGATCAGTTAATTGATGAGGTACGTGCCCGACTACTGTTGTGGGATAGTAATAGTAATATGGAGAGTTTTAAACCAAATTCAAGTATTTGCCTGGGAAGACATTTATGGTGTACTCGGCAGGGTTTAAGCTGCGGTCGCGTTTGTCGCAAAAATGCGACATGCACCACGAAAATGCGACAATATTTGGGCAGGCTGTCGCTTTTTTGCTACAAAGAAAGGTATTTTATAATTTTATTGCAGAAAATCTGGTTTTAACAATACAAATTGTAGGTATTAAAAGTCCGTGATTACGATCCACAACCATAAAAGATTAGAAGATTAGTTGAGATGTTGTTGAGGCTTAACGTTGCGTTGGTTGCACTTCGTCACTTACCGATCGTCTCTGAGCGATTGGTAGAGGGGACGAGCCTACATTACGTAAACAGTTGCTGTCGTTTTCAACTGCGTACCGTGTAAACGGAACGGGCGAGTTACTGATATGACAGTTGTAGTAACGAAGTGACTACGTACACGTCCAATGTAAGGGCAAATTCACTTCGCTACCGCTTAGGTTAGGTTACGTTACATTACATTAGGTTAGGTTACGTTACGTTAGATTAGGTTAGGAGGTTTTCTGGCTCTCAATTTGTTTGAAAAGTCACAGGAAAGTTAACGTACGGTGCATAATTTGGAACAGACGTGAACAGTAGCGGCTCACGTCTTACGTGTACGTAGCCTCTGCCTTGTAGTAACAGACCCCCCTCGTGAGTCAGTCCTTAGTAGCCGAGCGAAACGGCGAATGCGAGAATGTCAAGGGCTAGTTCGCCTTCGAAGGAATGACGGCACTCGCCTCACCTTCGCACCGATTCTTGGTGGTTTTTGTGACCGAGTCAAAGGAGACGAGTACTTAAGTCTCGACTCGCTGCTGAATGTGAACGGTTACATGAGCACGAGTCTCTCGAAGTCGCAACGATCGGGCGAAAGTGTAGAGGTTAGCGAAAACAGACAACTCGAAATCGGTGATGCGCAAATGCGATCGCGATATGCTTTGAGGTTATGTTTCAGAGTGTGTAATGTTTGGGTTGTGTGAGTTTTAGTTGTTCTGGTGCCATATTAGGCCTATTCTACTAGAATGTTTAGTATATTTCCATTATAGACTTTAATGGTTAAAATGGATAAGTTACCAAGAAAAGTAGACACTGCTGAATTATATATTATTTAAAAGAATAATATATAATTGAGAATGGTATATCCATATTCAACCTGGTTAAGAATAACTATAAATTATTTTTCCCCCACCTACTATGTAAAGTAGAATTTTACTCCTTAAGGCCTTTTTACACCGAGATCTGTCACATAACATCCGATAGCGTAACGTAACGTAACACGTGGCCAATTCACACCGCAAGCGACATCCGCGAGCTCCTGTTCTGAGTTTTCCAGTTTTCCCCCGATTACTGTCGGATTCAAAATGATGGATAGGCCTTCTCGAGTTTGATTTGCCACCAAAGATTGAGCTACAATAACGGCGGTTACATCAACATTTCCCATGTCTTTTTCTCCGTGTTTTGGTGTACAGGTTTTTAAATTTTGATTGCTGGTAGAATATAAAAAGTAAACGATTTTTGCCGTTTTTATAGCAACTACGGACTTAAAAAATTCATATTTCCGAAACGGGTCAACTTATCGATTCCAAATTTTGATACGCCATAAATAAATATTTTTTTAGTTTATTTGTATAATTTTAGATTTGTAAACTTTATTTTATGAAAGCTGGTATCCATTTCGTAAAGTGATGTTTTCTCAGCCCTCAAAAGAGCTAAAAACATGTTTAATGGTTTGTTATGAAGCTCGTGTTTTTTTATAGTCTAATTTTTAATGTACTTAAACCAAATATACTTCGAAACGGTTTATTCAGATTGATTATTAAGTAGTATTATATAAAATACTAGTATTAATTACAAGTATTAATTTAAATGCTACGGTATTACATTTAGTAGTTCGTCAGTCACTGATACAAACAAACCTTTAAGGTGGTAGGATGTCTTGTAAACCGTGGTATTTTCGTTTTCAAGAATATATTGCGTTGACTGCATTAAAAAAGTTGTGTTAAATGTAGGCTTAAAAATTTGTTATGTTTTCAAAACATATAAATTTGCTGCAGTGTACTATGCTACTGGTAAAGTCCCATTGATAAGGTTATTTTTATTTTATTTTTGGCCAAAGTTAGTCAACATTATCAATTACAGCGGGTATAAAATTATAGCTAGCAAATTAGTACACCAAACAAATTTTATCTCGTATAAGAATATTTATCCCTTTCATTAATTTAAATTAAATTATGTAGGCCTAATTTAAAAAGTGTTGTATTCTAATTATGTAGAATATCATATACCAGAAAATGTAAAGGAATTTTTTTTTTCTAATCAACAAAGTAGTTAAGGAAAACATTTAACTACTTACAATGCAATATAAACTGACTGTCTTTTCCGAGTACCAGGGATTCAGCTAGGAAAAAAATTCTTTGAGCAAAAATGCTACATGCTCTTAAATACTTGTAGCAAAAATATTTTCCTTTTCACATTTTTATCGCATGTCATTATACTATTTTTTGGTCTTAAGTTTTTTTTTGCTTGTATTTGTTTTTAAGGGTTAACTTTTAAATAATATATAATTCAGCAGTGTCTACTTTTCTTGGTAACTTATCCATTTTAACCATTAAAGTCTATAATGGAAATATACTAAACATTCTAGTAGAATAGGCCTAATATGAGACCAGAACAACTAAAACTCACACAACCCAAACATTACACACTCTGAAACATAACCTCAAAGCATATCGCGATCGCATTTGCGCATCACCGATTTCGAGTTGTCTGTTTTCGCTAACCTCTACACTTTCGCCCGATCGTTGCGACTTCGAGCGACTCGTGCTCATGTAACCGTTCACATTCAGCAGCGAGTCGAGACTTAAGTACTCGTCTCCTTTGACTTGGTCACAAAAACCACCAAGAATCGGTGCGAAGGTGAGGCGAGCGCCGTCATTCCTTCGGTGGCGAACTAGCCCTTGACATTCTCGCATTCTCCGATTCGCTCGGCTACTAAGGACTGACTCACGAGGGGGGTCTGTTACTACAAGGCAGAGGCTACGTACACGTCCGATGTGAGCCGCTACTGTTCACATCTGTTCCAAATTATGCACCGTACGTTAACTTTCCTGTGACTTTTCAAACAAATTGAGAGCCAGAAAACCTCCTAACCTAATCTAACGTAACGTAACCTAACCTAATGTAATGTAACGTAACCTAACCTAAGCGGTAGCGAAGTGAATTTGCCCTTACATTGGACGTGTACGTAGTCACTTCGTTACTACAACTGTCATATCAGTAACTCGCCCGTTCCGTTTACACGGTACGCAGCAACTCCTCACAATCGACAGCAACTGTTGTTGTTGGTAATCGACAGCAACTGTTTACGTAATGTAGGCTCGTCCCCTCTACCAATCGCTCAGAGACGATCGGTAAGTGACGTAGTGCAACCAACGCAACGTTAAGCCTCTACAACATCTCAACTAATCTTCTAATCTTTTATGGTTGTGGATCGTGATCACGGACTTTTAATACCTACAATTTGTATTGTTAAAACCAGATTTTCTGCAATAAAATTATAAAATACCTTTCTTTGTAGCAAAAAAGCGACAGCCTGCCCAAATATTGTAGCATTTTCGTGGTGCATGTCGCATTTTTGCGACAAACGCAACCGCAGCTTAAACCCTGCCGAGTACACCATAAATGTCTTCCCAGGCAAATACTTGAATTTGGTTTAAAACTTTCCATATTACTATTACTATCCCACAACAGTAGTCGGGCACGTACCTCATCAATTAACTGATCCATGTTTATAATAACCAAACAAACAAACAATAATAGAAATAGTAATATTGGCTTGAAGGGGCCATGGCCCCTAACCCTTTTCCTAAATTTGCTTCATATATGTTAAAACTTGTCAGTTCGCAAACAAAGTAGATACAAAATCACATGTTTTAATGTAAACAAATCAGACCTTTTCAAATCCCCATGCTTTTCTTATGGGGGAAGTTTTACGTTATTTCTCGTTTACTGGTAACTTAATGGAAATACTGCTATTTTCCCCGAGTCCGTGGTATCAAGACCTTTAATTTGAACCCTCTCCTATCATCCTGCAATTTGCCAAACTGCCACAAATTTTACTTAAATTCGCTTACAGAATAATATATAAAGATATGTCGAAACCCTTCAGCAGCACTGACAAGGGCAGGACACAAGGTCTTTATAACGCATGCGCTAGGCCACCGACGCTGCGTACGTTTCTAAAATATCGTTCCCCAAGCGATCCCCTGCGATTAGTTGGTTTACTTCGCCGACTACGCGTTACGTTTTTTTCGGTGGTATGAATTGCCCCATTTGAAACAACGGTGAGCGATCTTTTAATAAGTCTGTCACGTCCTGTCACATAACATAACGTTTTGCCGGTGTGAATTGGCTTTTATAATGAACGAATAAAGTACTACTTTGTCTCCGTGTGAGACAAAATAACCCCATAAGAATAACATTGACAATCTGGCAACACAGTGCAGTGGAAAACTTATAACGCTGTAACTAAGTATCTGATACTTCGTTGTAATTAACGTTCCAAATTCCCAGGTTAGTTATTACGCATTACGTGACCAAAATGTACAGCGATTGTGAATACTTATCAACACAATATTTAATAGGGGGGGAGGGGGTTTCGGGGGTGTAAAAAATACATTTAACTTTTAGATATTATTTTTTCAGCCTCCTTCTAATACATCCATAAGACTCTTGGCATATTGCAATCCCAATCTAATCATAAATCAAATAAAAAGTTGTGTTACCGTTAGACTGTACATCTGTAGCATTGACAAGCGTCAGGTTTTGTTCGAGTAAGTACTAAGCTAAGGCAATATACGCAAGAATATAATGATTCACTTGCAATGATAAGTAATAGTGTAGGTAGGCTAAGTAATAACGGTAATAATAATCAACGAATATAGGCTAAGATATTTTGAAGGAAAAAGTAGGATCCTGGTAATTTTTAAAAAAGTTTCTGATTACGGTACTTGTGATTAATTCACAGAGAAGTAACTAATACCATTGATTATAATCAATGCTAATACTTCTCGATTGCTTTCGGTGGCAATCGAGAATCAGAGGTATGTACGGTACGTTTTATTTTCGGTACTTTTCCTTTAGTATGACCACACTCTCAAAATAAATGTACTGGCATATTTGTTTAGTTATCTATAAAACGATATTAAAGTTTCTAAGATGAAAACCCTCTGACTCAAGCTCGTCTGTTTTGTTAAGCTCGTCTGTTTTGTTAAGCTCGTCTGTTTTGTTAAGCTCGTCTGTTTTGTAGGTCCTCCAAAAGTATAGTATAGTATAAGGGTTATACTATAATGACTATATGGTAACTAGCTTTATTAGGTTAATCTTCTGGTGTAGGCCTATAATTTGTGAGTGTAAGGTTTTCTTGGCCTAAGTAAATTTAAGTTGATGTTGGCGGCCGTATTGGATTTACGCTTCATAAAAACCAATGTTGAACGGAATGAGTGATATCTCATTCATTTATTACGAAAAAATATTATTCATATCTCAAATTAAAGATCTTGTAAATTTATATTTTTTCTTGTGAGCTAAGTTTTTCATGAACACATTGGCTACCGACGTCCCCACATACGCGACGCAATTAAAAAAAAAACAAACTTAAAATAGACCAGCACTGGACGCAGTTGGTTTTCACTGCAGCTTGTGCTGAATCCAGCGGACCGATGACACGTATGTATGTAACTGTTACTCTGTTGGTAATTAGCTTGGCACGCTCATTCAGTGCACCAGATTGCTTTAGAACTTACATATTGGTCTATGGGAATATATTACAAGTATGCAGGACACTTGGCCTCTGGGTTGGAAGTTCAGTTTTTTTTTATATGGATTTTTTAAGTTGTCAATATGTTGCTGTTTCAGTTTGCAGCCCTGTAATTTGACAGTTAGCTGTAATTTGGTTTGTTGACACAACCCAACTGTGCTGTGTGGCTATAACAGTATAAAAGCTGATTGTTTATCCTACATTGTTAAATGTTTTGCCGCATATCGCTCTCCCGAGTCGATTTAACCAATACAAACTTTGTAGACCCAAGCTTATCATTATGCAACTTCTTTTACGCACTCAATGTGTCAAAGCTCACAAACCATTCCCTAACGCTCTCGTAACAATGATTTTACACATTTGATGAAAAAATAAGGTACTTTTCCTTTAGCTCGAACACACCCCAGTTACAGCACGTTGTGGAGGCTAGGCTGGTCTAGGTTACTGTATTTGTAAAGAACAGTATTTTCTCTATTAACATCATCTTTCTGGTTGCGATAAGACTCCCTGCCACCCTTCCTGTCCCCCTGTAACTGGACCTAGGTCGCACGGAAACTTACTAACCAGTGCGTTGTGGTGTCATGTATATACTCAATTTTGTTCATTTCACTTGACAGTTTACTGCGTACTGAGTTATAAATGACAGGTTCCTAATCAAAGTGCCCAATAGAAATGCAAAAAACCGTAAAGGGAAAAGTTAAATAAACAACATATATATATAGAATCAGGAAGTACTATTATTTCAGACTTTTGGAGGACCTACAAAACAGACGAGCTTAACAAAACAGACGAGCTTGAGTCAGAGGGTTTTCATCTTAGAAACTTTAATATCGTTTTATAGATAACTAAACAAATATGCCAGTACATTTATTTTGAGAGTGTGGTCATACCAAAGGAAAAGTACCGAAAATAAAACGTACCGTACATACCTCTGATTCTCGATTGCCACCGAAAGCAATCGAGAAGTATTAGCATTGATTATAATCAATGGTATTAGTTACTTCTCTGTGAATTAATCACAAGTACCGTAATCAGAAACTTTTTTAAAAATTACTAGGATCCTACTTTTTCCTTCAAAATATCTTAGCCTATATTCGTTGATTATTATTACCGTTATTACTTAGCCTACCTACACTATTACTTATCATTGCAAGTGAATCATTATATTCTTGCGTATATTGCCTTAGCTTAGTACTTACTCGAACAAAACCTGACGCTTGTCAATGCTACAGATGTACAGTCTAACGGTAACACAACTTTTTATTTGATTTATGATTAGATTGGGATTGCAATATGCCAAGAGTCTTATGGATGTATTAGAAGGAGGCTGAACAAATAATATCTAAAAGTTAAATGTATTGACCTAGGCCCAAGTAATATTTTAATTTTACCTCCTAATCTTTGATGAGCTGTCAGTTGCGTGTGCCCATTTCCCAATGGTCTCAAGTCTGGTTGGGTGTTGGGTTCCCACTCTCACTTTGCAGCGCAGGCAGTCTCTTTTCAATCTTGGTTGGCAGAAACATGAAAACAATTAGAAATTATCAATTAAAATAAACTAGTCATTTAAAAACAAATTATAACGAAAGCTCACTAACTAGTTTAAATCCAATGATACTGATGTTTCAGTTACGGATGTACTATTTACTGAGTACTTTGAGTACTTTGAGTACTTTGAGTACTGAGTATATTGAGTACTTTGAACTGCCTGCTGCACTGACAGAAAAACACCGATATTGGAGTAAAGAAACTCAAATATCCCAATAGAAGTTTAACCTTTAAGCATTTACATATATAACGGGTACTAAATCACACTGCTCTAAAACATTTAATAAAAAACCAATAGTTATCTATTTCACATAAATGTTCTTGGTGAAATCAAAATAATATTACTTGACAGTAAGATATTACAGGCTGATGTGTTCTCTCATGATTCCCACATTAATCTTAATGGAGTACCTGATATTATTTATATAATACTTATACATTATTTATCATTAACTTAATAATACTCAAACATTTTTTATCATAACCTTAAGTTACCTAGCCGAACCGCTTAAGCATGGTGTACAATTGTACATCCACCACTTGAATCTATCCTTGTAAAGTATACTGTGGCACAGAGGCTTTGTTGGGTTACTGATAATAAAACCATTAACTTATAAACTATACATGGTCTATACCATTGCTTCTACCAAGTTGACTGCTGTACTTGAGCAAGCGTTGAAACAATGTTAATAATCAGCTGAATAAAAGGAATGTGAATTAATACAGTACCTACGACATTGTTAGTTTGGTCATATTTCAACATAAGTTAATTATCCTAGTATTGATTCTATACATAACAATGTGTGGGTTAAAATAAGTTATTCCTTTGAAAAAATAGTCCTACAAAATATTAGTTTACTTTAAAAATCACTAAATTGGTATACAATATACATCCCGACTCGTATCCGGTGGGACGCGAAACAAATGATTCCGAAGTCGGGACAGTCCCGGGATGGCTGGCAACCCTACACCTCACGTGCATACATTTAAAACAACTCCCAAAATACTCTAGGCATAATTTATGTGAATCTGTAATTAGGCCTACTGATAACGTTGAATGTATGTACTTATTAGGCTACTCTATATAAACACTTATAAATACAACAATTTATCAAGGTGAGAAACATTTTTTTCAGCTGTAGAAAACAATTACTGTGTGCAAGATATAAACTAAACAAATAAATCCACAAATTTGAGGGAAAATACCTTCACTTGTCATACAAAAACTGCATATTAGGAACAAATTACAGTACGGTATGGTAACAAATCATAACATTTTTGGATTTAATGTCTAAGCATGATGAAACATGGAAATCTAGTAAAATTGGTGGCTACCAAATGAAAAAATACTTAAAACCGGTAAATACTTAATGCCTATTTCGAAAACTTTAAATTTTCTTGACAGTTTTCATGAAACTGGCTTTAAACTATTGATATCATTAATTTAAGAGGACATGCTTAGAAGAAAAGCTTTTTCTAGAAAATACAGCAATCGAAAAATGCACAATGACCTTCCAATCTTATTTAGGGTGTTTAGAGTAATTACATAAAGTGTAAATTTAATGTGGAGTTGCCCTTCAACATTTAATTTAATTTGACGATGCGTTTCTCTTGCTTGTAGGCTAACTACCCTACATTGCCAATTTGTTTTTATTTGTTTCTCTTTATTTGCTACATAAGTTAATTCACCATTCTTTATTTAATTAAAAGGGTCTTTCAGGAATGTGATGAGACCTATCATTAGTTATAAGCCTAGGTATCTAGTTTTGTTACGAGCCTATTACCATTTGAACCTGATTATGAATCATCTTTTCTTAGCCTAATGGAATATTTCCAAGTAAGTTTACGAGTCATCAGACAGTTGTATTAAATTTTAACCAGTTTCATTATTTTCAATAGGACTAAACTTAAATTTCTAAATAGATCTAGGCTTAATAAAACAAGACACACACAAAATAAAATCCATATTTACAAAATCCATAGAAGAATTTTTAAAATATTAGGCTTATGGCTATATCCTCTTTATTTTTTATAAATAATCTTTAAGTACTATAAGTTAGGCCTTTTTAAGACTGTATATGGATAACTGAAGGAACTCAAACTTTTATAATAATGATATGAACATACATGTTATATTCTATTTAAAGTAGCTTAAGGATTGAGAAATCCCTGCTTTGCGTTTACTATAAAAATAAAAAATTGTCCTTGACTTTTATAAAATAGTAAGTATTTTCCCTGACATTTGATATTTTTCGAACTTTTTCCCTGACATCCCCCATAGACGCCTTTAAAGAAGGCCGCGGCGTAGTAGAATTGGCAGCGCCGCAAGAGGAGTTACCATGCGCCTTGCCACCCATATACTAGAATGGAAGAATCAAGACGCTGCCATCTAAAATCTTTATTTTTTACTCTTCAAGTTAGAAAATACCGTTCTATATTCTGTTCCTCATTTACTGTGCAGAATGGAACGCCAATAAGCAATGTATTTCAAATGGCAATTCAAATTCTAGTAGTCAGCCTGAAAGTATTTACATGAGCACCTTCAACCTGGTCGGGGGGACAGTTAATACAACCCGCATAACAACACCAACGGGGCACTCAGCTCAGATAGTAACATGGCATTTTCCATATACCTGTACTGCACAGTGAACGTGCAACACAGTTTAGTGATGTTTATCGTTTTGCTAACGAGTATCTTACCCTGTTGCGAGCCCAACAGAGTTCATATTTAAACTTAGAGTAAAATTAAGCATGTTTATAGTCAGTGTTGCTGGGTTTTACAAGTACAGTACTGTACTATGCCTACTTAGGCATATTAATACTATAATGCCTAGCACAGTTAATTCAGGAATGTACTAGGAATTTACATCACTTTTTAAAATTACCCCGTTGCAACAAACCCACCCACTTATTGGATTTAAAGTTAAGTTATGTAATACGCTCAACATTTGTTTACTAAAGAGTTGTATAGGCTAAAACTCCCTAATTTTATTAGGGCTACATTTCTTTTTGCCCTAATTTGCATTTTTTTAAGTTGTTAATCCATAACAATGGTAAGTTATGTTTTTATTAGTTTAGAAAGGAATTAATAACAATACTTTTATCATTAGTTTTGTTCTATAAATAACAATATTTAAGACAGCTTAGCACCATTTACTAAGTGCTGATACCGTAAGTAAAGTATTATTTAAAACATCATACCTATATTAAACAAGATTAAAACGACATACAGCAGTTTATTTAAAGACAAAGCGAAGTTAAAATAACAAGTATAAATACAACTAATGGGAAACTGTCTGTATAAAGTATTAAAATGGGTTTTGCACTTTTGTCTTCCAAAGACATACAGTAATTGTGTGCCTCTTATTACATTTGTCACTGTTAATTTTTAATTCAAGCAGTTTATCAACAGAATTTATTTAACACATTAATTTAAAAATGTATTCATAGGGGCATCTTAAATGATAAGTTAATCTGACCATGATATGCAGATATATTTAAAACCTAACAGAAGTACGTGATTGATGTAGACCTATTGTTTAGTTTACTGCGAATTTGTATGTTTAATATTATTTTTCGGTTGTTGTATACTTTATTAAAAATCCCTAACGCCCTATTTTATTTGTTCCCCCCAACAAAATAAACTACATAAGTTAGGATGCACTATTCGACTAGCGGCTTATGGTCTTTTTGCCGGCAGAGACTCCTCTGCTCTGTGAGATTGCGGCATGGCGTTGCCAGTTCAAACGCCGCGGTCTTCTTTAAAGGCGGCTAATGCTTTCCCTGACCTTTTTCAAATTCCCTGACTTTCCAGAAAGTGTGAACCATGGCATGTTTATTACAAACAGTAAAGCCTAGGTCTATTCATTGTTTAAAATTAACTTTTGGTCATGGTAAGTTTGTAATTAATTTAATCTGGATAAGTTTATAATTTTTTTCAATCAGTAATGGAAAATGTCAATAAACATTTCTTAAACGAGTACCACGACCTACTAGCATCCTGACTAGCTATACTAATACTAAATTTAAGATTTGAAACCCAAAAGCTTATACCAGTTGATCCACAGAATAACAGTTAGGCCTACCTCAGGAAAAAAGTAGATTAAGACTTTTGGGAGCATGAAATTTAACGTAAGCCAACAATAAAGAACAATTCGTTATGTACCTAGGACCTTACAGACGATATATTGTTCAACTATTTATCGATATAATATAGGATAATAACTTACATAACAAGTATTAACCTACCTTTTCACACAGAACAATCTTCATTTAATTTAGTCTTCATAATCAACTTGCACATCAACTTGCTTAATATAGGTAAATGTAAGATAAACATGCCGAGCACAGAAAAGGACTGCGACAGCAGACAGGCAAACATCAAGTCAAATATTAAGTTTTATTTTCAAGCGAGATGATCTTGGAGTACTTGGAGTACAATATGAAGCGATTGGTCTTATTGATTTTCTCTTCTCCATAGAGTTCAAAACTTCAAAACATTAGGAAAAATACTGTCAAAATCAACCAGCATATAATAAAATAACCTTAAATAACAATACTGATCTGTTATGGAGTATATCTCTTTCAGTCACTGCGTTGCAAAATATCCTATAAGCTCGATCAACTTAACTAAAGTTTCTATTTATATACAGTAGCCGCCTATATGAGGGCATTTAAATTTATAACCGTATATAAACGTAAACATGCTTTTCAAGTGGCTCTTGATCAACTAAACAAGCGTCTGATCAACTTAGAGTTTCTGTTCAACATGCCACGTTAAAATATCTGTGTATGTTCAACATGGGAACTAAAAACAGATCTATATATATATATATATATATATATATATATATATATATATATATATAATATAAGAGTAATACAAGTCTTTATATGTTTCATTTTGTAATTAACATTTATTATTATGAACAGAATATTTTACTCTTAGAAGATAGATAAAATAAAAAAGTTATCTTCCTTATAAATTTATCTCTTATAAGAAAGTAATATAAGTTTTTATATGTTTTAGTTTTTTCTAATTACTATGAAAAGTATATTTTACACTTGGAAGAGAGAAATGAAATAAAATATTATCTTCCTTATCAAAGAAATTTAAAAAGTGGGAATACAGCAATTTTTACCTTAAAAAATAGTAAAGAATCACTAACATTTTAAATCAATTAAGAAATTTTGGTTTTGTTTATTTTACCTTATGGTCCAGAAATTGAAAATGACAACACAGTGAATATAATAAATATGATTTGTTATTAATTAAAGCTATTTCACATTTGTGCAATAAATATACGAAAATATTTACAATTATATACAAAGACAAGACATATAAACAAAAGTAGTATACAGATGTATTGTGCTATGGGTTCTGTGGTGGAAAATCAGGTGGAAGAAGTGCCGGTTGCTGCGGGATAGCGAAGTGTCCCCACGGAAGAGTGTTGGATCCGTCCGTTGACAACACGAACCGCTTGTCGTCATAGGGGGCCAACGATCATTTCCATACCGAAACCATGTATATGATGTGGTGATGGCTGGCGAAGCGCTCGTTCTGAGTTTACTTCACCCGACACTCTTGCAGACAACGTCTGTAGTCGTTAAGGTCAACCCTCCAACAACGGCTCGGTTGACACCTTTGGCCCTCTTGATGAGTGGCAGGCCTTCCCCCCTTTGTCCATAGAAGAGATGTAGTAGAGCTGCGCCATCAGACCAATTAACTCTATTAGGAGCTTCCCGTTGGCTTCGTCCTTGAAATTCCCCAAGACCCGGGCGTTCCGTTCCTCGTAACAGACGTGACCCTGGGGATAATTGCTGGTGTCGGAGTCATCGAGATGTTTCAGCATGTCCCTGTAGACGTCTCCCGTGCGAATCCTACACATTAGGCTGTCGGTATCCATGTACAATAGTCTATTACGATCCACTCCGTAGAGGTTACTCATACGATAATGGAAACAATATAGCCATCATTTGCTGTGGTCTAGGATGTAAAATCCCACATAGACCGGTTTTTCAAGGACAACGCGAACTTTGGCCATATGAAGTAAGGCCAACCTCTCGTTAAACCACGTCCTGTCACTAAAGTTGGATTTTGCGACATACTTTCTGCACACATCCTCGTTGGTGGCAGTCTTCAGGTTGATGTGCTTTCGCACTTCTACAGGCTCATGCCGTACACCGCATTTTTCATCAACTTGTACAGTTCCATCTCGAACTTGACGGCGGTCGGCTGGCAAAGTCGGGTGTTCAATTCCACATACGGCTTGAGCCATGTTTACTGCCTAAAGCGGAGGGCCCTATGCATGTGGCGAAGGCGAAGACCATTGTCCAAGGCTTACTGTAGTGATCGGACGTGAACAACGTACTACTCCTTATCCATCAACGTCACAATCAGTTTTGATGATCTCCCACGTTGAAGTCACGGCGAACGTCTTCAGGGTAGGGCAGTTGATCAATCCGAGGTTTTCCGACGTTGGGGCAGAATGGAAGGTCTCGGTGTCAATCGTGAAGTACGCGGTCTCTCGGATACTCCAGGTCGAATTCCAGGACGTATCCATAGTCCCCGTTGTTTTGGGTGTTTGTCACATCCAACGCATCAATCTCCTCACGTGACAACAACTCGAAGCCTCCATACGGAAGTGGCTCGGACATCGCCCAGCCGTAGAGGTTGTTAGCATCGTAGTACATGATGTACTTGTCGTCATCTCGCTCTACGCCGTCCCCTCTGGTGAATTTGTTGTCAGCGACAAAGTGGTGAGTGACAAACTGCGCGAGTCCACCCCTGGTGCCCTTCTCAAAGAAAATATACTGGTCCACATATTGCAAAGTGTCCAGCTTCACGCCCGTTTTGAAGAGCATCACATCCCACGCGTAGGATGGTAGAGTGACGTAGTATGCGGGGTCGAGTCTGTAGTGGTGCAGACACTTATGGCGGAACGTCTCGAAGATGTTGGCCAGGAGTAGGACGTCAGTCCGCAGGTAGACATCGGCGTATTCTCCAGAGTTGTACATCCGAACACGTTCCACACGTGCTGAGCGTATTCATAGTCCTCCGGTGAAACATCTTCCTTCCGCAGAGTATCCCAGAAGGCTTCCCGCATGTGGTAAGGCATCTTCTTCCAATATCTCGAGTGACTTCACGTATTCGTAGAGGGAAACACCCTTACGTCGTACCAGATCGAAGTCTGTCGCAATCGGAAAGTGAGCTCTGGTGATATTCAACCTCACCATCATCCACGGCCAGCTCCCTCACAACGAAGTGGGCTTCATAATTACTTAGATTATGAAAGTAACAATTCACCGTGTCCTGCTCCTTGTGCTGTAAATTGCAGTAAATTGCAGGATCGATGTGCAGCTCCTCTGTAGTCGAAGGGAGTTCTATGTCGATGATCCCTCACCTTGCAGTTACCCACAGTAAATGGTTGGTCGCAGATGTTACAGACGGTAGCCTCTTAAAATTCTGCCACCTGCTGAGCACTGAGTCTAGGTTTGTTCTGACGGTCAGCGTACAAAATGTCTCCAATCCGTTGAACGTCCTTTCGGATGGAATCCATAAGTTGCTTGGCAGCATCCTCACCTCGGTAGACTCGCAGGGGGCTGAAGGCTCCGCTACCGTCATCGTTGACTTCGTCATTGTCCCCGGAATCGATGTTTTATCGATCATCACGGACGTAGTATGCGTAGGCGTAAGGCACGTGAACGCACTTAGTCCGGACGCGCGCTGAGTCCAACGTCGCTCCACCATGATGTCGATGGTGAGGAAGTTTACCTTGATCAGTCACCAGATATCCCATGCCGGTGGTGGGACCGTGGGTGTGGGGTCAAGGGGATAATCTCCGTCAAACAGTATGAGTGCACACTCGAAGTCGGCGTAGATTTGGAAACGGACTCGTTGCGAACGTTCAGGATGACGGAAACATATCTCCTTCCCCTCGGACTCGTCTGTGCGCAGCGTAGCATGGTCGCTACAATACCGCTTATGTTCCTCCAAACGCTGTTCTCCACCCAGTCCCATCACTGTAGGTCGATCATCGAAGTAGGCGAAACTTCGCTGACAGATGTAGATCTTGCTCGTGTGACGTGTAAGTTGACTGCGCACTAGCTTCTCGAAGTTGTTGATGTAAGTGTATTAGTCCTCCTGTCGTCAGTGGTAAGGTATAGCAGATCGTAGTGATTGGGTAGTACGGTCTTAGCGATTCGGAGTGGATACACAATAGATCGGTAAACGTTTCCAATCTTCCCCACGTCCAAAGCGTAAACGTTCACGCTTATACCATTCTTCCATTCGATCACACTGATCTGATCCACACGCACGGGAAAGTCCGCACTAGTAAAGTCCAAGTTGGCACGTGCCCGCACAACCGAAAAGAACTGGAAGAAGTTGACGACGGCTTGGATTGTTCACGAACCTCGTGAGAACCGCATACTCAAAATATCTATCAACCGCAGCGTTCATTACGTTGATAACGGCATTCTTATTCCTAATGTTTTTCGGAAGGCGGATGTATGCATTTGCACTAAGGGGGCGGTAAACATTGATCCGCACCTCCATATCTATCAGTCACGCAAAATTCCATCCGGATCCCTTCAACTCATACGCGTCCTTCTCATCCACCAGCTTCTGGAAGAGGGTGCCTCAGAGTTTTTCCAGGTCTGTTGAACGAAGGACAGTCTTGTTCTTCGTCTTGAACGCTCGACGACAGGTCTATCTGTGAACGTTAGTAAACTCACAGTCCATCCAAAGGTTAACTTTGGCGACTGTCGTGTGCCTCAAAACACGTTGAAGGAGTGTTACCAACCCGTCGAACACAGTCAGTAAGAAGTCCGAGGTCATGATGGTATCAGGCGCTTCCTCACGCAACCTGAACGTTTACAGACGGCCGAGAAACGCTGTCTCCCATTCCACAAACATATCGGTCGACATATCTCTCGGTAGCTCGCCCTCCGTCTCCATTTCTCGAACTCTTCTGTTGGTTACTAAACGTTGGGGAGGTGCATGTCGTCGACGTGGTGTTCGTCGTTGTCGTCGTTGTGGTAGGACTGCTCTCCCCGCAGCAACATAAGATGATGGTGCAGATCCTCCACCCTGACTGCTTGCAGATGGTGGTGGAGGGGTGGTGCATTGCCGGCCATTCTCCCAACAAACGGGAAGGACATGCGTTGACCATGTCTGAAAAACAGGTGACGCTCCAGGTCCCTAAGTCGATCAAACAGCTCTGAGCAAACTTTACACTTGTATTCTGGAACAGAGCGCATCACACCTTATAGCTTTGATGTCTGGAAGAAAACTGAGATAATTTATAACAGGATCGAACGATATATAGTAATGCTCACACAGTCTACACATTTTAACACAACATAATTCAAGTAAACTGTATTTTATAATTGAATGGATTTTATTCGCAAACAATAATTGTGAACCTCTCTGACAAGGATTTCTTTCCAAAACAGTTAGTTTTTCAAAACTAAAATTAGCTTGTAAATACAAAATTGAAGTCTTAGTTTATTGTAAATGGATTAGATTGAATTTGTATTGAATTGCTCATACCAACTCTTTCTGTCATGAAGCAAAATTGTATTACATTGACAATGAAACTTGTTGTAAAAATAAAAACCGTAAGATAATTAATGCAACTTTGAGATGATACTGATGAGATAGATTTAGATTATAATTGTTATTTCTTACCTCCCAAGGATATTGGATTTTTGGCTTCCTGCAGTAACCACCACTCCTAGTCATTATTCTCAGTCCTCGTGTCGCAGGTCGGAGCCGGCGTTGGATCTGTTTGATTAAACTTTTCCTCCGTGGCAAGTAGATTTACAAATATACATACAAAACGATTAATACTGATGATTTTTGAATTTTTATTTTAGTACATGACAAGAGACATTACTTTTCGTTATATGTGCAAACAGATGGCATTATTCATAAATAACTGTAAAGACAAGTGATGAAACTTGAAGTTGTTATTTACTATTAATTTCAACCAAGTCGATAATAATACATGTTATCTGTAAAGACGAGTGTTGAAACTTCTTGTTATCTTGAATGATATTGAGGTTAAGTATTAATATTTGATAAGTATGTGATGCAATTTATTGATAAATTAAAAAAGTAACTATAATACACTTTATCTTGTTGGTACATGATAGTAATATTTATTAAGTATGTATAATTGATCATTAACATACCTTGAAGGGTGCCGAAGTCATCTTCTCGAAGCGCCATCACTGACGCCATGCCCCATCTATGCTGAGTCTGGAGGTGGGTGGTGAGATTACTCCAAGACATCGGATTGAATCCCAAACACATGAGACATGACTCGAAGTCTTTATCGTCCTCCTCCTTCTCGTCCTCCTCCCTCTTCTTCTCCATCAGATCTATCACGGGGATTTCCATCTCGGACTTTCGTGGAGTCGACCCATTGGACGAAGCTAACAAAAGATATACTCGATTAATGATGAATAACTGTGATATAAGTAACAATAAGAAGAGAATGAACTTGAGGGATAATACGACAGATAATAAGGAAAGCACAGAGGTGGGGAAAGGAAAGCACAGACACGTGTAAGTTACAGCGGAGAAGTTACAATCACAAACACATTTCTATTACAATTATTTCTCAACATATTCATTCAGTCACATTGTGTTTTAGTTTTAAAATAAAATAAAATTACAAAAATGATTCAAGTTTTTTTTTAATGATGGTGATTTAATTTAAAATTAAATTAAGAAGTTGATTAATTTATATGTATATTATAATATATGATTTTTGAACAAATTGACAATTTTTTCCTCCAACTTTCTCATCGCAACCTTATTCTCAAGTAGATTGAATATGATATTTGATAATAATATAGTCTACTATAACACACACCTGAGACTAGGGATGATTACACTGGTTACTGCTGTGCCGGCAGCTGTTGTTTTTGAAGGAATCCAGCGGTTGGTTGCGGGAGGTCCTCCTGGCAAATGTGGTTAACAGACATCATGTGCCTGTGCCAACGGTCACGTCTAGTGAACATTTTGTCGCAGAACTGACACATGAACCTCTGTTGACTGTGACGACTCGACATGTGCCGCTGCCAGTGGTCCCGTCTCTGGAAATTCTTTTCGCAAGAAACGCAGAGGAATGTCATGATCTGGAATAAACACATTGACAGTTAGAACACAATATTAAAATCAAAAGATGAAACTACTAAAAATATGAATTCTATTTTTATTATTTTCATTTTATTTTTATTTATTTTTTATTATTTTTTTTATATATTTTATTTTATTTTATTTTTTATTCCCTACCCCACATAGGGTTAACAAGAATAAAAATTGAAAAAAATACTTGGGGGGAGGAATATAAAATGGGGAGATATAAAATGGGGGGTAAACCAAACTTCCCCCACCCCCACCTAGGGTTAATTACAATAGGTAAAGTCAATGGTGGGAATCAGAAATTAAGTTTGTGTAATAGTTTTAAAAGTTAATTATAACCATAATATCCAATAATCAGGATTATCAATAAACTGTATTGATTTCTCGAAATAATATAATAAGATAGTAGTTATATCTTCTTACCTTCAGATAATAAAAGCAACTAAACTTCAATCAAAACGCAACAGACTTAAGCTGAGAGGACTGCAGAACGACTTAACACGGTAAACTCAGGAGCAAGACTAAACTGTTATGGAAGAATCTTGATAGCGTTGTGGTGGGGGAAGATGGTGGAGGGAGTGACACGCGCGCTCAGGTCGGCGAGAATTCCTGGAAGTGACACGTGCACTGGGATCAGCAACACTTCCTGGAACTGTAATGCTGACAAGTGGGATTATGACCTGTGGTCTCTCAAGGTTGCGGCGGGAGACTGGGGGAGTGGGCTCCATCATATAAAACCGACGGGTGGGACCGAGCTTTGCATCTGCGCCAAACATACCGTAGGAGGGGCATAAACAAAAATATAAAATCGAGGGGATGGGGGGGAAGTAAAAATATAAAATCGGGGGGGGAGCATTAAGATCCGGGGGGGTCCGAGCTTTGCATCTGCGCCAAACATACCAAACCCTCCTACTGGCAATATAATCAAAGGAGGATTTTATGAGCAAGAATTGTTAAAGACTAAATATAAAGACATGTATTTGGTTGTGTAATTAGGAGGAAGGGTGTATTATATGTCAAATGGTTTGGGTTCCCAAGTAGCCAGAACTCGTGGATTTCTGCAAAGGATGTATTAAAATAAACATTTAAGTGCTTTAAATAAGACGTGTATAGTGACACAGGCGTGATTATATCCGTGAGCAGGATTTTTTAATTAGTGGCTAAAAAATGCCCACCATGTTATTCTTATGGGAAAACCTGCTAAATACCTTGTTAAACCCTTATATTGCCACTGCTAAAGTATTAGAGCCTTTATGAGGCAGCAAACCTAGAATATTATGGACTGTCATTTGTAAGGGTTTATCTTTTCACTAAACTCAATGTAGGTCGCACACTTTTTGTTTTGTCTTCTTTTCAAAGAGCTCAATAAAAAAAATGTAATGTAATAAATCACAAATTGCAGGAAAAGTTTCGAAAACACCTCATGCTCTAAACAAATGGGCTTTCTCGCAGAATCCTATCTAAATAGTATGCGAGATGATAAGGAAAATGCATATTTACTAAATGCAGCATTTGTTTTGTGAACTTAAAACTAAAAAAGGTTTTTGAATTGAAAAGGTTTTTGAAAGGTTTCGTTGAATTGTATCTTCCCCAACCTATTCTCATCTACCACTAAACTAAATGAATACACTCATTACACAATTCTGCTATTTTTCCTTTCGGAAAGTTATAACCAGGTAAATCAGAAAAGCCAAAATATTAAATGTTATCCAGCATTTAAAAGAACAAATCACAGTCCCATATTTTAAATCAGTTTCGTAAAATATAAATAAATTTAACCTCTTACACGATTCTAGTTAAAACAGACCACGAGTTGAAAGGTAAATTGTACTGTAGTATTTTGTCGTAAATATTTTAACAGAATTTAAATATACGGATGTTTAAGACGATAGAGCTTTTTAGAGCTGTCCCTTATTTATTACTAAGTTCGCCTTTTTCACTAGCTATTTTTCGATTGGAACTATAAAACACGAAAATTTGAGATAAATAAACCAACCAACCATGACTCGAATAAATTCAATACTTTAGATTTGTAAGTGGTAAAATTATGTATTCATGTGGTAAACTCTCTTGAGTATGTTCAATACCTAATATATAAGTTAGTGAATTGGTATTGTATTAAATAATTCGTTATACCGTATTTTGGTTATTTAACACAGGTTGACAATAGTTACTAAAGAGTTTAAATATAGTTTTACTCAATACTCTAGTAGTAATAGCGGTAGCCATTGAGTGCTATTCAATATGGTTTATAAACACTCACTTGAACATAATTTACTATCCAAATCTGAACACACGAACAACTAGTCATACCTAATTTAATGTTAGCATCACACTTGCCGACGATTAGTTGGACCTGATTACTTATCACTGCATTTAATTGAAGTCAGTCATTGAATTCATTGTACTTATCCATAAAAATCGTATTTACAAACCCTCCAAAAGTTTTAGTTCATGCTTATGAGTTTTAATTATAATAAAGCATATAAATTATGACACCACGTTGGATTTGCTTCCAAGCGTTGTATGAGTCATATTAATTTGAGAAATGACTTCGCATTTTGGGAGCACGCACAATAGCAAAGATAAATCCTGCAATCATGCTGCCACAGAAAAGAGCAGACAGGATTATCAGGGTTCTTACGTTAGCAAATTTATAAATAATACGTTTTAACACTCAAAATTCCTTTTAAAAAATTTTCCCAAAAAAACCTTACCAAATTTTTGTTCTTCCACCTTGTAAAAAGTTAAAAATCTCTTACTATGTATATTTATATTTATCTGTCCGGTATATTCTAATTAGTCTATTAATTTATTATGTTTTAAAAATGAAAACATTTCAAACAAAAACTATACAAATGCACCAATGATAAGGGTGAAAATTATCTGCAAGTTTCAATTTGGATTTTGTTTCACCAACCACCAAATACTATTACCATTATGGTACCATTTTTGCTTGTTTACAATACAATTTATACAATATAAAACTGAAATTTAGAATTTCTAGATCCGACTTAAAAACTAACACTGAATTCTGTAATTTTAGTTAGACTGTCATTTTTGGATGTATGCTTGGTTGTTGTTTAGAAATTATTTTATTTTTAGAAAATATTTTGTTTGTATAACGATTATGATATGTTCCTTTGTAACATCTTTGGCAATAAAACATTTAATGGTTCGACTAGTTTAAACTTTAATGGTTCTTCAAAACTTAAAACCTCGTTCATTTGTTTATTATAATCTTAATGCAACGGTTTTTTAATATTTTAAATTGTAATAAAAAAATATTAATATTGTATATAAAAATAATATCATTTTCATATTTGTTCTTGTGTTATTGCTTTGCAGTAATTGAATATATTTCTTGTCATGTTTGTTATTATTTATTATGTTAAACTTGGCTCGTTTATGTTTATGTAATTTTAATAGACAAGTTTGTGCTATAGATAGGTATAGGTACTGTTGACTGTTCTTGTTAATTTTTTTACAATTTATAACTTAAAATTAACTATATATCTTTAAAACCCCATTGAGCTGCCGTTGAGTGCTTAAAGAACACTGAAGGAAAATTGTGAATAAACCGCCATGACCGCCATGTAAAATTTGATTCTGTGGAATATCTTAGAGCGTATTATTTGTTTATAAAAAAGTGTTTTGAGATTTAACATTGTTCAACAGCTTTAACATTTAAATAGTAATCATTTAACAAGAAGTAACAAAAGTAAAACAACAGTATTAAATTTAAAACACTAACCATTACTATTTTGAACTTGTATTTAATGAACAAGTTTGCATACAAAAAGCTTTTTAACATATTAGTTTAAAAACCAATTTTGTTCATGGATAGATATTAGAATAAATTAATATACCTATTTAATTAAATAAAAAAAGGTTTATAATAATTACAACTTATAACTAATGCCTAAGAGAAAATTCAAATATAGCAAAAAACAAATTAAATGAAACTAAACGAGTGGCAATTTAGGTTGAGGTTGAAAATTCTAAAGTGTCTTATCCTTCTGACCCAAAACGGGTTTGGACTAAAAAGAAGTTTACATTTTAACAAACCTGAATTAGTTGAAGAAATTGTTTGATAATAATAGTATAAATGGTTGATGATGTGCATTTTAGAATTAAAGTTTAAACGTTTTGGCTTTTCCCTAAAAAATGAATTAGTCAAGGAGTTAATTATTTAATGACTCGATCGGACTAACGGAATCATCGTATCCCACATCAGAAATTTGCAAAAACACACAGAAAAACGTTGTTTTAGATCATGAATTATTATTGTTTACATTATATTTATAAAAACATTTTTGTGGATTTGTAATAGTAAACATATAATTATTCGAATTTTGTTCTTGAGGGATTTTACAACCAACAAAACTTTTCATTTATTTGATTATTGTTATTCAACCCAGTTTTAGGCTATTTCACGAATGGACCGATTACAAGACCGTCCGACAGAACAATTAGTTGCAATCATGCGAGCTAATGGACCAGGCGGGGCTGCTCGCGCTGTTCGGCGATGTAAAGCCACGTTTGCCGCTAAATGCACTGTAAAATGCACTAACAGTATTATAGTGCATTGTAAAATGCACAAACAGTATTATAGTGCACTAAATGCACTATAATACTGTAATACTTGTACAAACGCTCTAGGTGGTTTTGGAAAACGTATTGGTACTTTGGTATTATACGGATGCCACCCTTATACAGCGCGCTGCGGCAGTTATGTTAGGATGGGTTATCATAAAAATGATTGTAGGACTTTCCTTGTTTTGTTACGAATCGAATGGTACCTGATGAGTCATACTTCCATGCGCCAAACCCCCTCCAAATAGGCTAAGGTCAGGCGTTGACCGGAGCGCGCGTATCACCTGTCACCGCCTGTATCTGGGTCAGTGTCATGAGTGATTTATTGCCGTGCACTACGTTACATTTGTTTTCATAATGAGTGACGTTCTTTTGGTGTGGAATTTACCTCGAAATGGAGAGGAAACTGTACGTATTTTTATGAAAACCCATCCTAACATAACTGCCGCAGCGCGCTGTATATTTGGCGGAGTAGATGTGGCGATCGGGTGTGGCTGCTAGCGGCGGCGACGCATTCAACACGATCCTAGCGGACATCGCTGCCTTTTGGGAGGCACAACACAAAGACCGCTCATCAGAATGATGTAAAATTTGTACAGTAAGTCAATAAAAGTACGTTTTTTCGAATTATGTAGATATCCTTTGTATCCGGTAAAAATTTAACCTCCAAAAATAGTGGCATCCGTATAATACCAAAGTACCAATGTATTTTATCGAGATATTTCAGTTGGCTTTCCAACAAACCATGTGTTTCCCTGCTATTACTAATATAAAAAAAGGTAAAGGCTTAGTGTAGTGGTTGGAGCGTGTGACCCCACCGATCACCAATGGCTATTGGCTATGCGATTAAGCCGCTGCCCGGTGGTTCGGAACCCAACATAAGCTGCGAAGTCGCTAAACCGTTTCTTGATAGGTTTGCTAAATAACCAATCTAGAAAACATAAAATCGTTTCTGAGGCGAGGAGGACTGTCTGTGTATTTAAGATCCCCCTCCACTAAAATATATATATATACTTATTTAGTGGTAAAAAGTGGCCATTAAAAAATAATCAGTTTAAATATAATAATTTCAAGATTGAAGATTCAAGATTTTACCATAAGCCAGGCACTAGTTTACAATAGTTTTCACAATAAGCCAGGTCACTAAAACTAAACTAACTAAAACATCTCAAGAATATCCTCTTGACTCACAAAACATGTTCATTTTAATTAGTACGAGTTTAAATTAAAGCTAAAGCTCTTTATTCCTCTTAGAACATATTACAACACAGTTGCAAGTGGGAACCACTTTGTTGGGACGGGGCCTAAATAATATATGCATGAGGAGCTTGCTGTAAAAATGTAATAAATTCAGCGTTTGAAAAAGTTGTTGAACAGCTTGCGAGTTGGCCTCTGGGGTCGAGTAGGGTCCAGATTTTGGCTGGGTATTGATCGCATGGGCCGCCCCCCTCCCTCTTTGCCCACCCACCGCTCACCACCCACTAACCCACTTCCAACATCTGGACCTCACCAAATACATTCTTGCCCACTAATGGCTCTATTCATTACCATAAAACAAGCCCCAGTCTTCAAGTATTATTGTAATTCATGTTTTATATTGAAAGTAAAAACATATATTTACATTTACCTACTGCCCTTTATACATGATGTATGAACGAATAGATTTTTAACATTTTCGAATTTTCACTTATTTTTGGGATGTTTCCTTTTCAGCTGATTAAAACCTAAAGTATGTATTTGGGATTATATCTGTGCAGGGCCGTTTTCCTCTAAGTGCGCACGGGGCGAGAGCTCGGGACCCAGGCCTCGCAAAGGAATATTAAAAAAGTGCGTTTTCCAAAATAATTAATTTTTTTATAACTCACCAAAATACAGTTTTAAGTTGTAAAAGGTTTGCGTTTAGATTATGTAACGGTGCCAAAATCCAACCCTTATCTTAGCCGATGAAGCTCTCGCCAAACGGTGAACATATTGCGCGGTAAACTATAATGGTCAAACACCTGCAAGAAAACAATATTTAATTGTCGTTCCATAGGTTTAAACCTGTAAAATAATACTATTGGTGTCCAATGCTTCAGTGGGAATAACATTTTCGGAATAAAAACTTGTGAAAATCTACCTCAGAAACAGAACGAGCTTTAAATGCCATGATTATTCAAGCTGTGTTTGTTACAGTTTTTCCATATGCAGTTAATAACAAAGTTTTATTATAAACTTTGCATTGTTATTACAGTGAAATAACTGCCCACTTTGCTCCAAAATTAAAATCCAAACATTTAGTGCGTACACGGCTTTACTGAATTTGAGTAAACCTTCCACCCATTGCCTTGCGGACATACGAGAATCATGTAGACTATTATATTTATGGAAATTGATTGATGATTACAATGGTAGCTGTAAATACATTGTAAAATTAAAAAATGATTCAGTTTTATTACTGCAAGATTCCCAGCAATGAACGTGTCACATACGAGTACTTACTAAATATGTTAGAGTCTAGGAATTTAAGAGAACTACAACTAGGGTAAATTGTGTAAATTAAACTCACTTAGTGGGGGAGAATTAATTGTGAATAAAGAAGTTATTTTGTCTACTACAGAACTGAATTTTTAGAATAATAATAAGGAACATATACTTAAAAAATTAATTTTGAAATATTTACTTTTGTGGGGAGGCCTATTCGTCAGGAGTCCCAGAGGTCCTAAAACCCTAATGGCCCTGTATAGGTCAGTATTTTAAACTTCACAATGTGTTCCTACTATTTTATTTCGTATGTTTAAGAAATAGTCTATTGTCCTTAAAGATTTGCAAAAACAAAAGAATCCGAATATTACAGTACATTTTTCAATAATATTCTTCTGTATGGTGATTAAATTATCATAATTTCTTATCATACTTTCTTATTGATAGATTATACAAGTTTGAATTGCATATTATTTTGGATAGAACTTGTAATGGTAATATAGTTTAGAACAGGATTTTCTCTAAAAATAAAGAAGTATTCAGGGGGAAAATCACTTAATCAAATACAGCAGTCATCATTTTTGATCATTTTAAAATATACAAAATATATTTATAACCCTTCTTAAGGAAGAGGGATTTACATTTTCAAAAATGGTACCGTGTTTGATAAAATATTAAACGGATTTGGGCGAACTTAGTAGTAAAACAAGTCTACAGATTGACTTTGTGCAGTTTTGGTTTACGCGAATGGATATTTTTAAGTTTTGAAAGGGAACGTTCCAAACCCTGGTCTTTTTACTATCTAAGATCGACCTGTTCTGCGAAGGCGAAGTTAATTAATAGTCCAATGACAACGGGTAACTTGAACCTTACCTGATGGTCCAGTATTGAACCTTCAGATTTTGCTCAGGATCGATTTGGCGAAACATACACTACGAGGAGCACTCCAACCAATACGCTACCTAGCCAGTATTTGTATTGCAATTCGCCCGACGGACACCACAGCAGTGCGAATGAGCCAAGTTAAATGTGAAAGAATCAAATAAATACCCCCGTTGCAGCAAACCTGCGTACTCAGCGAATTTCCAATGCATAATATATGTCTTAATACCACATAAAGCCGCAAACCAAGTTTCATAAAAATATATTCACATATAAGCGATTTTAATTATTCTCCATAAGAATAACATTGGTAATGAGTATGTAGGTTTGCTGAAACAAGGAACAGAAACAATTGGTTCTTATGCAAATATAAATAGAATTTAACTATGCGAAGCCACATACTAAGTTTCATCAATATTCAATCATAAATAAGCGCTATATAACATTATAGTTATTCTCCATAAGAATAACATAGGGGCTGAGAAAGTAGGTTTGCTGCAACAAGGAACAGAAAAATGGGTTTTTATATAATTATCAATATAACTCAACCAAGTGAAGCTACATACCAAGTTTTATTAATTTATGTTCATAATTAAGAGAGACATTCCATTTTACTTATTCTCCATAAGAATAACATGGGGGCTGAGTACGCAGGTTTGCTGCTACGGGAATAATTAACAAAAAATCTATTTTTTGTGCAAATATCAATGTACCAGTACTACGTGAAGCCACATACCAAGTTTCATCAACATACATTCATAAATAATCGAGATATTAAATTTTATTTATTCTCCATAAGGATAACATTGGACAACGTACTGTGTTTAGCACTTTGTATATCTCTGCAACGGTTAGGCGTAGAATCACAATTTAAACACCAAAATGATTGTTTTCTGAAACTGAACATATTGGTAAAAGCAAATGTGAAGTTTACATTAAAATAAACTGAGGAAAAGCCAAAAAACTTTTTCCCATAAGATTAACATGGGAGATTTTATGAGCAGGTTTTTTTGGATTTTCTCCTCAACCACTTAACCTAGGTTAATAATTCAAAATACTAAATTATTTGTCTTTTTAAGCTCTATAACATGGTCAAAACCAAAATTAAGTTTTTTAAAAATTGTAGGGTGAAAAATGCAAAAAACTGATTTTTGGAAAATTTAAAACCCCCATAAACCCCCCTTCCCATGGTCCGATTTTTCTGGTTTTCGAACTTAAAGTCATGAATGTCATTTTACACATTTGAGCCAAATTTCATCAAAATCGGACTTTTTTACTCAAGTTATCGTGTTAACGGACACATATATATATATATATCCCCGAGACCATGATAAATTTTTGTTTTGAGGTCCCCAGATGCCAAAAACACTATTCGTTCAAATTTATATATAGATATATATATATATATATATATATATATATATAGATATATATATACATATATATAAATTTGAACGAATAGTGTTTTTGGCATCTGGGGACCTCAAAACAAAAATTTATCATGGTCTCGGGCTTAAGTCTTACCATGAGACCTACGGTAATAGCTTCTTCCCTATAGGGGAAATTCGCTAAAAGGCAACAGAATAGAGCTCCTCAGTAAAGAAAGTGTATTAGATTAATAAACCCTGCTAAAACTAGTAAATGTTAGAAATGAGAAAAGGTGTTTGTCAGTTGTTATACCGTTTATTGACAAATGTATCACCCTTAAGCTGGGTTTTCCTAGACGCGGAACTTTTCGGCGACCGACTGCGGAATAACCTTGCTCATTATGGTTGTGACTGTTGAGGGGATAACACCAAGGGCAATCAAATAAAATAATACGTTCTTAAACGTCGGTCTATATCAACACGCAACGTACTGTTTAGAATTTTCAATACCAACCAATTGTCGTATAGCAATAATATGTAAAAGAACATAAGGAAAAGATTCGTTTTTCAGTTTCAAACTATTGAGATTTTACTTTTAAAACACAATAAAACAACCTATTATTTAAGCTAAAACATCAGTACTTTATTATGTACTGTACATAACAAATGTTAGGTTATTTTAAAAATACGTTTATTTTTTTAATGATTTAATTATCTATTGGTTATTATACCTGTCGTACTCCAGATAATTGCATGGATGGCTTTTTATTCATTCAACAAGTTTGTCGTCATCTGACGCCCTGAATTTACCCGAACTCATTCTATAACAACACAAAATCACAAGACACCAGTCTAACTCAGTAGTGTAGTTTTGGGACTTCTGGGCCAAATTAATTACTTCCGGTGTTTGACAGCTCCTGACGTAGCTGATGACGTCACGGTGACGTATTTGATGATGTATCTGATGACGTCACGGTGAGGTACCTAGGTCAAGTTTAAGGTCATCCTGAGGATGTTTTAAAACAGAAATCTCGGACAAGTTTGATTTGATAGTAGTGATTCGATATTAGAAATCGAATGAAAACTATCAAATGAAACCTGTTCAAGATAGTGGTTTTAACTTTCATGTTTTCTCTATTTTATTTTATTTACAATAAATTTTGTGTGTGCAAATTTATAAGTTTTCCTCAATGATGTATGCGCAGAGTCCTTGATGTTAGCTGTATCTTGTGTATATTTTAAAAGATAGTGCACAATATCTGGATCGGGTGTTTCCAGTTTTATTTTCTAAGTTTGTGAAACATTAGATATAATAGAAAAGTTCACTTCACCTTTAATGCGTCCTTCCATGTTTGTTTGATAAAATGTTCATTAGTCAAAACTTATCAAATATAACATAACTGCTTCCGCATCAGAAGATGTTGTGGTAGAAAATTCATGAACTTGTATTTGATCAGTTGTATTTTCATTAGTGTCAGCTTAATTAATATAGTAAGAAGATGTGGAAGAAACAGTATTGTATTGGATTTGAGAGTCCATGTGTACTAGGCAAGAGCAAGGGTACGTATAGTGATGTATCGCAAGCGTGTAGGTTAGGTACCTGCCCTTCCCCCACCAGTTCCCCCACCACATCAATCCCCCCCTCCACAACCTTCCCCCACCAAGTTATTGCATCGCACACTAACAACTGTACATGTGTTAGTTAGGGTTTGGCTCTTATACTGTCAAGACCGTAGCTCCGTAACTCAAAACTTCAATGATTTTTGCTCAACACTGTATGTGTATAATTATTACAGTTACTATGATTGAAACTAGTGCATGTATTCATGTGATGCTCCTTGCGTAGCAGACAACTGGCTAAGAGTGTTTCAGCTTTGATTATTTTACGACGGAACCGCTCACAATTCGCTAAAAGCGTAGACATTCTGTCTTCATAGTCGGAGAAGTAGAAGGTGGTGGCAAGTGGACTACTGTAGGACACCTTCCTCATATTCCTGTAAAACTGTGACATGTTCAGACTTTACACAAACTCTATAGGTAGATGTTCATTCGTCAAAATCTGCAGGTATAGTGTTGTAGTGTAAGCGTGTAGGTTAGGTACCCGCCCCAGTCATTTAGTTATGGAAGTTTAAATATTGTAAACTGTAATCATCTTTGTTCAACAGCAGGATTGTCCTTCAGCAGTTGTTTTTTCACTACGGCTTCTATACCGGTGGTCGGATATCGGTTCTGATTGGTCCTTATTGTTCGTCTTGTCAAGCCGTGTAATTTGAGTACCCGAGTACCCACATGGCATACTTTGGACGAACCTTATACCCCCCGAGCAACTTTCGTCTGGAGCACTTTGCCCCCCCCCCCCGGCGGACCTTTGACATTCCCTTATATGATTGGAAAGCGGCAACCGGTTTGGTTGGATCGGGTATATATAGAGCCTAAGTCTTCGCTCTCTTCGCAGTAGTTTGCCGCCTGTTACTGACCAAGGTCCGACTTGGTTGCGTTCTGCTGTAGCATAGGTATGTTAAGTGTGCGTTGGGCTCAACGCGCAATTGAGAGATCACACGCATTTGCATGTGTAGTTTAACCTTGTGCATGGGCAGTTTAATGGACTGTTTGTCTAACGCCTAATGCTTTATAATAAATTTGTAGATTGATTGCTTGCTTAACACTTAATGCTTTTATTTTTCAACGTGACCTTGATATTGTTACGGGCTTAGAAATCTTCCATGAAGACAAGATGGACACAAATGTTGTCTCAGAAGCCTTTCTGGCTATTCTTATTTATGAGTATCAAGGGGATTAAATTAAAAGTACAGATGGATGTTAGACCATTGCACAGAAATTATTTGTATTGTGTTTTGATCGAATGGGAATCACCTTCTAGCATTGCACTTTTCCATTTGACCAAAAGATCATGCAATGAATTCTATATCAAACGGAAAACTGTGACAATGGATAACTGTGCCCCCCTAGTTTGAACTTAGAGCTTCCTTCCAAAAGTAAAGTAGCAAAGGCAAAGCCTTTACCTTAGTAAAAGTTTTGCCTTTGCTATTTTACAAATCATTTAATTTTACCTTGACCCAGTAGAATATTTGAGTGTGCACGTTGTAGCTTTGCAACAATATACTGTCAAAGCCCCCCCACAACTAACCCTCACCACGGATTGTCGGCTATAAATGCGGGAGCAGTCCGCAGAGGTCTTACAGTCTCAGGCCGACAGCCTAGCTAGCTGTTTGCCCGAGCTGTCCGTAATAGCATCTTTAGTATAGAGTTGGTAACCCTGTATACTAAATATTCTACCTTAGCATGTTAGTTTGTTAAGCATGTTAGATTAATGCTTGTAGTTTGCTGCTAGTAAATGTAGTTAGTGTTGATTCTGTAATTATTTTTGGTGTTGGTTTGAAGTGTTTTATTTACTAATGAAATATGTACTTTTCTTACACGCTTTAAAACTGGATAAAGTCTTTCTATATATCAAAGGGGGTTTTATAAGTAAATTTATATGTTTCTCAAATAAACCCTTTTCTAACCCCTTTCAAGAGGTTCGGCGAAAAAACCTGCGTATGTCAATATGGCACGAAAACCGGTTGACATTACCTATCTTTAGTCCTCACACACGAGACACTTTTGTGAATATTAAGAATATTAAGTCGGACTTTGTAAACTGACCTTGGTCAGTACTTTGGTTCGTAGTAGTGAGCCGCCCGTTACTGACCAACATCCGACAGGTTTGCATTCTGCTATTGACCTTTGTAAAACGACCTTGGTTGGTGTTTTTAAAATAATCTTGATTGATCAATTTGTTTAAACATCTGCAGTTTTCTTTTTGGGTAATATCTTTTCAGGGGAGAGACTAATGGTCCGTTAACAGGTTTATCACCTGTAATTGTGAGCTTTCTTATTAATTATCTTCCTCTAATACAGAGTGGCGAATAGAACAGTTTGTGGTAAAAGTGAGAATCTCTTACTGCTCTATTCCCCGTTTTGGTAACATGCTCGGATGACCTTGGGACTTGGAAAATTTTCGTTTGGTAAAATATTGGAAGATATGTTTATTTTTTACAACAAGATTATTTCCCTAACACTTGCACTTCCACCACTAACATTGGGTATAAAAGAGTTTCCCCATCACTGGTAAAATCATTCTGCTACTTGTGTGAAAATGAGTACGTCTACTGTTGCAGCAACACAAGTAGTAATCAGAAAGGTTGAAAATGTTACTCAGTTAATTTCCTTAAGAACAATACAGTAAAGGTTCTTAACATGGAGGTCGGTTGTGATTTGTATATGTGGAAACCTACAGCTGTAGTTTATATAGTGAACAGGATCCATACAAGACAAAATATGAACATAATATATTGCTAGCTCAAATTTTGGAAATAATGAAATCATTACTCCGACGAAGATGGGTCATCAACGTAACATTTCATATTAAACGAAACCTTTCTTGAATAAATAAAAATAAAACAAGGGGAATTTTGAAATACAGAGCGGTGAATAGATCAGTTTGTCCGTTATTAAGTTTATCGCCTGTAATCGTGAGCTTTCTTATTAATTGTCTTCCTCTATACAGAGCGGGGAATAGAGCAGTTTGTGGACAAAGTGAGAATCACTTCCAACATGTTGAGATGACCTTGGGACTTACGACAATTTTTGTTTGGTAAAAAATTGGAATAATAATTTCTTACAACAATATCCCTTCCATATCAGTCTTTTAATTAGGTCAAGGTCAAATAATTGTTTTACCAATTAAGGGAACATATGTATGATTGAATTTTAACCAAATTTGTATATCCCTCCTTTTTTGTCTTCAATCTTGAATGATTTTATTGATTTATGAAATGTTTCGATTAATATAAAATGTTATGTTGACGATTCGGTTTCTTTGAACTAATGATTCCATCATCATGAACATTCTCGTTAGCTTTATTTTTGTATCAAAGTTTGTCTACTTTTCTAACCTTACAAAGCATTATATACCCTATGATCACCCCCTCTACTACAACTAATAACTAGGTCAAGAGAACGTTGTCGTTTATTACAAAAATATCCCTTCCCTAACACTTTTACCCCTTCCACTTACCCCCACCACTTTTCGAATTGGGTGTAAATAGAGGTGCATTAGCGGTAGTGTCACTTATAGCAGGTTAACCTTTGAGGAAGACACACCTACAACATGTAACACTACGATATTTGTGAAGATTAATTTAAGTATTAATTGATTTAATACATTCATAAAGAAGTAGAACATGACACCAATAATGATGAAATTGAACAAAATGAAGAAGAATTGGAAACAATAGATCAAATGCTAGCTCAACACCAAAATTCAAGACCAGGTGTTATTCATTATACAACTGGACCATCAGTAAATGTGGAATTATACGCTCGAGCACTACCAGGTAATATAGTAACTCATTTTAAGATCAACAATGCAAAATTACAACTTCACGAATTTGTAAATAACGCAAAAGGATTGGTAAGCAAAACCTTGCAAAATGAATTAAAAAGATTAAAATTTATCAAATATTGACTGTTACTGGATGCTGTGTTTACTAACATTCAAAATGAAACATCACCAAGAGGGTTCCTATAAAAAAAAACCGAACCATATGTTTGCGTCAGACATTGACTCAATTGTGAATGAATGTTTTGAAAAACTCTTGACAAAATTGTAAGAACATGAAGGAAAAGGTTCTGGATGGACTTTATAAAGCATAACAGGTTTATATGTAAGAGTACACAAACACGGGTATGAAAAAGAGGAAGTAGCTACATCCCTCTACCACAAAAAAATTATGAAAACTAAATCCTGTATCAACGTGCAAAATCAAGATACTGAATGTTTTAAATATGATATTCTGACAAAATATGTAAAAGACCATGCGCATGGACGGAGTATAAAATATGAAGAAGTTCAACATAAATATAATTTTCAGGGGATGAGTTACCCTGTTGCAATTAAAGATGTATCAAAATTTGAAAAGCAAAATCCTTCAGCTTCTGTTAACATATTTGGTTTGGATTTATCAAACAATGCGTATCCCTTGCGCATAATATCAAACGAGCGCAGAAATCATACAGATTTGTTATTGATCACTAAAGGAAACACATCACACAATGTATATATTAAAGATTGTGAAGCTCTTGTTTCGAAACAAATGTCCAAAAACAGAGGGAAAACCATTTGCAAAATTTGTTTTTGACATGTAAGCAAACCGTTAAGAAGAGGAGGTTCAGAATGGTTGTTAGAACATCAAAGGTTATGTAGTGGAAACTATGAGGTAAGAATTAAATTGCCACCTCTTAGCAGAGAACACGTAAAATTTGATAAAGTAATTCAACAATACCGTATTCCAGTTGTTGTGTATGCAGATTTCGAATCCACTTTACTTCCACTTGAACTCCAAAAAGAGGAAGTTACAAGAAGAAGCAGATAACAGCTGCATACACCAAACAGTTATTGTTTAGTAATCAAATCCACACTTTCTGAAGAACATCTCCGTGAATATGGATTATCATCTACTCCGAAGATTTATCGTGGTGAAGAAGCTGCTCGATACTTTGTTGATGAATTGTACTACATAGCTGGAAAGGTGGAATAAATGTATAGAAACATGTTACCGATGTCACCTATGGAAGATGAATTACAGCAACATGCTTTGACAACAACATGTTATTTGTGCAATAACATATTCACACCAGATATCTTAAAAGTCCGTGACCATGACCATCTCACAGGAGCATACAGAGGTGTAGCCTGTAACGCTTGCAACCTGAACTAAAAACTTCCATCTTTTATTCCAGTTTTTCTGCACAATCTTGGTGGTTAAGACTCACACGTCATAATCGCGGAGTTAGGAAGAGATTATGGAGCAATAGATGTTTTGGCTACAAAGATGGAAAAAATTGTAAGCTTTTCTAAAAAGGTTGGCAGTATAAAAAAGATTTGATGATTCTTTAAGATGTATGCCTTTTAGCCTTATGAAATTAACTGAAAACATAAGAAGAGAAGATTTGATTCAAACAAGCAAAACTGTACCTGATGGGAAAATGGATTTAGTTCTTCGAAAAGGAGTCTTCCCCTATGATTACATCGATGGACTGCATAGATTTGATGAAACATCACTTCCTACACCAGACAAATTCAAAAGGAAACTTAATGATACAAAAATTGAACCTGAAGATTATTACCATGCATGTCGATGATAGAGCGAGTTGGATGTGAAGACCTTAGGAGATTACTCAGACTTTTATGTGAAACTTGACGTTACTCTTCTTTGCGGTGTGATAAAAGAATTTCGAAACACTTTTTTGCTGCATATGGTTTGGACCCTTTACACTCGTATACTTCTCCAGGATTAGCTTGGTAAGCTATGTTAAAAGAAACAAAATGCAAACTTCAACTTTTAACAGATATCGACGTTAAACCCAACAACAAATACCTTTCAGACTATGATGAAGGAAAACCGTCGAGTAACTTAGGATTTTTCGATGCTAATAATTTGTATGGATGGGCTATGTCAAAGCCAGTTCCTTTTGACAATTTCAAATGGATTGATCCAGACTCTATTGGTGATACTTCACAAATTCCAAAACATGGAGACACTAGAAACATTCTGGATTGTGATTTTGATTATCAAGAATATTTACACGATCATCATTATGACCTTCCACTCCTTGCAAAAACAGAAGTTTCTCCAACTGGAAATCACCCTAAATTAATGATGACGTTATATAATAAACAACTAATCGTAGCTCACTTTTGGGTTGTTCAACAAAATATTGAATGAGGATTGCGTGTTACAAAAATTCATAGAGTTTTGGAATTTTCTCAATCTTGCTGATTGAAACCCTACATTGTTTCAAGTACTACCAGAATATCAGCCACTACATCAGCCTTCCAGAAATATATTTTTCAAATTAATGATCAATGCGATATTTGGTCAAACATTGGAAAAAAATAAAACACAAAAATGTTAAACTGATCTGAGAAAATTACAGAAACTTATACAACAGCCAAACTATGGAACATCTGTAATTATTAATGCAAAACCTTTAGCAGTATCTATGAAGAATGCAACTGTGAAGATGGATCATCTTTTGTATATTAGAATGTCAATCTTGGATATCTCTAACACATATATGTACGATTTTGACTCTAACAATATGGTCACACTTTATGGAATAAATAACATCGGCATCAGTTACTTGGATACAGATGCATTTATATATTGGATAATTCCTAATGACATGTATAAAGACCTTCGAACATTGTATCAACAAAATTACTTGGACTTTTCCGACTATTCAAAGAATCGTCCCAATTACAGAAACAAAAAGTACTAGGCAAATTTAAGGATAAAGTTAATGGAGTTATACTTAGAGAGATTGTATAACTTATGTCCAAACTGTATTCTTTGAACTATATGCAGGTGAATATGAGAATAAAGAGAAGCATAGCTTTATAAAGAAAGCTAAAGGTGTAAAGAATTTATATTTTAAAAATAAGGTGAACTTAGAACACTACAAGCAATGTTTACTTGAAAATGAAGAATTTGCAGCTAAATTCAACACAATCATATGTTTTAACCATCAAATGTACAGCGTAACTGAAGTCACAAAGATCTATCCTGTAATTACGACAAACGACACATCCTTCCAGACAAAATCCACATTTTACCATTCGGCCACTATTCCCTCAACCCTATTGACAATTAACCCTTTCATCGTCCTACATCATTTTCCTTTCCGTAAAAAGGGGAACACAGCAGTATTTTGCTGTTTTCCCCCTTTTTTACACAATTTTAAGATGACATTGAACAATTAAGAACGAGTATATACGAGCAATATTTATTACTCCCCTGAAAGTTTTTGTAGAACCATCAACTAATATGGATCTATAAAGTAAAATTGTTTCCAAACTTCATAAACCTGTGAGGACTCACTTTCCAAGAATAAATACTGGTATATAAGGTATAAATTATCTTTATCAAGCAAATGTAATTAAAATGAGACCTTATAGAAAAATAAACAAAGGATTTAAATATATACTAACAGTTATAGACTGTTTTGCAAAAGTCGCACATGCCACTATTCCACTAAAAGACAAATCAGGCCAGAGCGTCACAAAAGCAATGGATACGTACTATCCGATCCGATCTATACGTACAGATAAAAACACTATAAAGCATTTTCAAACTGACGATGGGAAAGAATATTTTTAAAAAGATTTTCAAAGCTAATGACAAAATATAATGTGAACCATTATTCTACGAAATCCGAAAAGAAAGCAGCTATTATCGAAAGGTTCAACAGAATTTTAAAAGGAGCGATGTATAAAGCATTTTCACATAGAGGTTCCCACGTGTGGTATCATATACTTTCCAAATTGATACATGATTATAATAATAAGTTTCACAGGACTATCCGTATGAAACCGATTGAGGTGGATAAAAATAACTCAAAAAATGCATGGAAAATATTTAAAAATACACCAAACGAAAAGTGGAAAAGAAATTACCACGAAAATTCCACATGGGGGATAAAGTTCGTATTAGAAAATATAAAGGTGTATTTAGCAAGAAATACTTATCCAACAGAACTAGTGAACTAGTGAACCGTAAATAGAATACAACCGACATACCCAGAAACCTATATTCTTAAGCATAATAAAGGAGAACTTCTACAAGGTAGTCTCTATGGGCATGAAATGTTAAAGTCTACTTCTGGAGATTTTTATCTTGTCGAAGAGATATTAAAACGGGAAAACGATCAAGTATTGGTGCGCTGGTTAGGTTTTGATAAAGTGCTGACTCGTGGATACCTAAACAAGATCTTCTATAGGATTTCACTAGTATCACGTTAACCTTAGCAGACTGACATGGAGATTATTAAACTCAAAGATTTTTGTAAGTTCCGAATATAGATGAATTAACTGTGAATAGTGTAAATCATGAGGAAGGGAAATATGGAAATTTATTACTAAACAGCGTAAGGTGTATAGTGAGTGGACCTTCAAACTGTGGAAAAAAAGTGGTGTTTAATTTAATAACTAATCCTAATGGGCTAAAGTTTAATAATCTATATATTTTTCCAAGTCTCTGCTTTAACCAAAATATCAGTTATTAGATAAAATAATATCTGATGTACCAAAAGTATTTTTTTTTTATTTGATGCAAGTGACACTATTTTGCAACCAAATGAAGCAAATCCTTACTTAGTCTTTATTTTTGATGATGTCTCTTGTGAATTCCATGACACCACTAGACACATTTTTGCTATGAGGAGACATCACAATATTGACTGTATCTACATTGGTCAAACATAGCAAAATCTCAAAACAGTTGATTAGGGATAACGAAAATATTATCGTTATTTAAAAAAAGATTATATGAATTTAAAACATATACACAACGATTATGTTGGTGTTGATATGTCGTTTAAAAGGTTAAAACAAATTTAGCAAAACACATTCATTTGTAGGATTATTAGGATTTCTACATTGGTCAAACATAGCAAAATCTCAAAACAGTTGATTAGGGATAACGAAAATATTATCGTTATTTAAAAAAAGATTATATGAATTTAAAACATATACACAACGATTATGTTGGTGTTGATATGTCGTTTAAAAGGTTAAAACAAATTTAGCAAAACACATTCATTTGTAGGATTATTAGGATTTCCTTCTACGACACCGATATTAGAGATAAATGTGAAACATGCATGTTTAAATACTTTGAGCATACTTACATTGAACACAATTGATATCACTTGTAACATTATACAAGGATCGTACAGACACGGTAAAAACCGACATATATTGCATACATTTTACCATCTGTGCCTCCAGGATTTAAAATAATTGAAAGACCACAAAACCTAGTGTATTTACCTTTAAACACCAGTTACATCTCAGACGTTATTCTAAACGTATTAGATCAAGACGGTAACATAATTGGCTTCAGAAATGAAACTGTCACCGTAAGGATATATATAAGATCAATCTCATAGATAATGGGGTTGACGTTTAATAAGGATCGAGTGAGTAATAAAAATCTCAGTAACGTATCAGTGTCAGAAAAGTGAATAGGTGAAAAAATTCTATTTTTAAGAGACTTTTAAAAGAGATTAGTTTTAAAGTTATTAACCATGGGCATTCTGGATATAGCGCACGGACCAACGTTCGACGAGACCTTGTGGTAAAAGGAGTATCACACCCACAATCCTTACGCTTCATCGAAATTAAACAATAACGATGAAATCAGGATTCCTATTCAACAACGAGATATCTACACTCTACCTTCCGAGAGTTATATATACATCGAGAGAAAACTAACAACAAAAGATGGAACTGAAGAAACAACTATACCGTTTATTAATATCCCAATGGATTTTATTTTTGATGAAATAAGGTATGATATTTCATGTGTTACTGTGGAGTCTACAAAAAAGGTTGGAATAGCCAGTACATTGAAAGGATTATGCTCCATAACACGAAACGAGAAAAACCTGCTAGCAGTGGCAGGATGGGTTATACCGAATTCAACCTCTGTGAAACACGATGACAAGAGATATTTCGACTTTTCCATACCATTAAAATTATTATTAGGATTTGCAGAAGATTACAATAAAATATAAATTATGTAAAACAATAATTGGTTCTTTTAAGAGCTTCAAATGATAAAGATATAATATTAGCTCCAGGAAAACGACTGAAACCACCCTGAACTGGAAGATGAATTTAAAAAAGATCGTTTCGAGGGCCCCTCAAATAAAACTTGGAGATGAACACAGGATTACCTTGTTGAGACAATTAAAGGCAGACCGCGATATATTGTTGGTATTTCGAAGCCGGGAGTTACACGAATATCCTATTCTACTCGAAACAGAGCGACACACATGGAGTATAAAGACTTCAACACACTTGGAAAAACCTAGGTACGTTATTTTTGGATTAAAAATAGATAGACGAAGTAAAATAACAGATGATCCGACATCATTTGATCATTGTAAATTCAAAAAATGTAAACTATACCTTAACTCCCAATTCTTTCCATATGACAATTTAAACATATCATTCAATAAAAACCGATATAGTATTCTATACGATATGTTCACTAGATTTCATATATCTTAATACAGTAAAACAAACCCACCGCTGCTATCACCAACGCAGTTCAATTCAAAAGCTCCTGACGTGGTTATCGATTGTTCTAATCAAAACAAATTTGTAAAGTCATCAAGTGTAGATATTAAGTTATAAATGGAGTTTGAATCTAACATAAGCTAATACAACTGCATATTGCTTGAATCTTCACGATAAAATTGTAACGTACACACCTCTAACAGGTATTGTAAAGATGATTCTGTATGTCTATGGAGGGGGAAGTGTATACATAGCACGCACTACAAGAGGGATTCAGTTGATCAGCTTTTGCGGTTGAAACAACATCTACTACAGTCGTGTAGTACAGGAGCAGAACAATGCAGAAGTGGAAGGTTTACTGCAAAACGAAGACCCTTTCATCAAAGAGTATGAAGAGGAATTGGACGAGTTTCTAAAGTTTCGCAATGAAGAAGTAAAGTCAGACAACGCTTCAACATCTAAGTCGACAGAGGAAGAGAAAACCTGAAAACGACATCCCTTTAAACATACTGACGGATATTTTCTTCGCATACTATATCCAATCTCAAGATGTATGACTAAAAACATAGCAATAGGTTTGGTTAAGGACTTGGGTTATACACCTAATGCGATTTTAAACCAAGGACCTAAAATGTTATTTTTTCCCAGATGCCGCATGGGAGTATTTTCTTAAACACTTACACCTCATCGAATGTTACTTGGCAAAGAACATGTTTGGAAAAAGACAGCTATTCGTCTATTAGAATGTAACATTGAAATCAACATTATAAAGTGTCGCCGGGATCAGCAAGTATGGTTTAGAGACCTGACACATCATAATGATAGAATTCAATTGACACCGGAAGAATTCTACGTTTTGAGTTGTATAGCTTCATCTATAACCAGGTATATGAAACAACTTGTATTTTCAAGCACTGTGGTTAAAGAATATTTGGTAGATACGTCTGAACAACATCCCGATGCTCAAACTGTTTACGGTCCAATAGATACATATATTTTTAACCGAATACCTTATGAGGTTGAAATGTGGAGATGTCTAAAGGAGTATGAAAAAAGTTAATGAAGAAAAAGATTAATGAAGAAAACGTTAAAGAAGAAGAAAATGTAAAAAATGAAGAAACAGAAAACGTTTTAACTGGAACGGTTAAAACAACTAAAAGAAGTTCGTGGGGTAGGGCTACTGGGGACGGGACCCACGTTAAATATACACCAACTTGAACTGTACAGCCTGAGATATAAAAGCTGTACGTGGAAACTAGTAAAAGCTGTGGAAACCAGTTCATTTGGCATCATATAGAGATAGAGAGAAAGCTAATATGTTCTAGTCAAGTAAAGGAGAAGTCTGGCATAATCTAATTTCAAGCTTTTCGTGGAAACAATGATAAATACATTATTAAAGAACTAATAATCTTAGACCTGCAAACATGTTTTATATATACATTTTTATTTAAATCTCCATTTTCATTTAACAACTTAAACACAAAATCCAAAAGAACTACCAACAGTACAGTCCAGTACAGTACAGTGTGCAGTGGTTGACGATAAACCTGCATCACATTTTTTGGAATGAAGGTTATACAAGTTTTGAAGAAGTGGAAAGCATTATGTATCACTACTACTGTAATTTTACAATACTTTATACAAGAGGATTAGAAAAGCGTAGTTGGATACACATTTATGCTGCAAAATATGTATTTGATGTAGTAATTGATAAGAGTTTGGAATTTGATATGGAAAATGTTTGTATTTTCACAAAGAATGACGAACAAGCATATTATCATTGAGTTGTGAAGAACTCTTATCTTTTAGCTACTTTTCTACATTTTTGTACAATGGAGAGGGGAAGAGGAAGTAAAGGGGGAACCTGAGGGTATAAAAACCGGGAGAGCGAGGAGACCCACCATCAGTATTACTCCAGACTCAAACGAGAGAACACGTACCAAGATGGTTTCACAGAAATAATTTATGCAGACATTGGTTGATCAGTTTAACACTCAATCCAAATCAAGTATACTACCAACAAGGAAAACTTCAGAAATTAAAGAAAACAAACACTACATCGTGCACAGTATGAGGAAGGTTGAAACAACAGTGGGAGACGCTATTTTAGTATCTTCAAGCGATGCTCCATACACAGTAGTAGATGAAGCAAAATTTAAAATGTTTCTGCCCAAGAGATTTGCTCACCTGCTGCAAAACGAAGATTTGCACAGCATCGAACCTGGAACCCTGTATATAGTATCACACGAAGTCAGCGGGAACAACTCTACCGAGCTATCTCTGCATTTGACCTCATCGTTAACTACACATTGTTAGATTATGCAATATAATGTAACACATGAAATGTATTAAATGCAAAACTTGAAAAGTAAAAAATTAAAGAAAAGATATAAAATATCAGTATTTATCCCAAGTACTGATATTTTATATTGTTTTAACATTTATTGGTGATCTTTACGTAGATTCAGAATCTATATAATGCGCTGTATTTTTTAAAATATGATGATTATCATACTGACTGTTGATAAGTTGAGACGATCTTTTACTAACCAACAAAAACCCAAAAACAGAATGGAACATATAATAGTAAAGAAGAAAATTAAATTTCCAAAATATGCACAATTACAATCGAGATTGGACACGTTTAATGAAACATTAAAAGACTCGTGTCTATACAAGTTTAGAAAGGACTTTGCATATGCTGGCTTCTTTTACATGGGACAAGATGATAAAACCATTTGTTACAATTGCAGAGGAGGATTGAAGGATTGGCAAGTGACGGATAACGCATGGGAAGAACATGCACGATGGTTTAGCAGGGGCCCTTATATGTTAGTTCAAAAATTAAGTGTGTTTGTACAAAACAATCGGAATATATATAAACCTCATCCGGTTAAAACTTGAGAAACACCAATTGAAAAAAATAGGATCGAAGGAAACGAATGTATAGCATGTTTATCGTCTGAGAAAGATTTACTATTTTTACCTTGTAGACACTGTTGTACATGAAATGCTTGTGGACTGATGTATAATAATTTCATTGTATGCAGAACTCCTATATCTTTCGTGATGAAAATATTCATAACGTAGATTTGAGAAAAGTGGAGGGGGAGAGAAAGGTGGAGGGGGTGTTTATAAAAGAAAGGCGAGGAGGTGAGAAGCACACTCCACGAGTAGCCACGAGACCACGAGTACACGAGGTCACATGGCTCTCAAAATTAAAGGTGTCCACTACATTACTGTTAATTTTTCTACAGTTCATGATTCGCAACCTCTTTCGGAAGAGTTGAGAGTTTTAATTGTAAACGGGTACAAAATAACATTAGATATTTCTGTGATGAACTCTTTAGCTCAAGAACCCTGGGGAGGATCCACCTGTACACTTCCACATACACCGAGATAGAAATATAATTTTGGAGAGTATGAACCTCTCGCCTCTTACAATGTAAGCAGCTCTACGGAATCAGAAACATCGTGGCAACCATCATCACTTCCACCCACGCCAAGAATGAAATATTACCACGGAGAACGCGAACCTTTTACTCCCTACAAATTTACAGAAGCAATGGCTACCACAGAATCGGTGGTTCTCTGACCATCATTGACTATGTGCACATTATTGTAAAGAAATCAAAAAATTAAACTTTAAAACTACTATCTTGCACAGGTTTCATTCGATAGTTTTCATTTGATATCTAATATTAAATCCTACTATCGAATCAAACTTGTGCAAGATTTCTTTTTTAAAACATCCTCAGGATGACCTTGAACTTGACCTACCTCACCGTGACGTCATCAAATACGTCAACTGTTACGTTATTATCTACATCAAGAGCTGTCAAATACCGGAAGTAATTAATTTGGCCCAGAAGTCCCGAAACTACACTACTTAACACTATTCCGCGGCGGAGAGCGGACTCCTCTGCTCCTAGAGCGGACAAAGTTAGTCCGCGGAAGTATTCCCTGGCTAGGAAAACAGCGTCATTTGATTACATGATGAGGAGAGGCTAGCGTTCTCCGCTCTCCACTGCCGAAATGTTCCGCGCCTCGGAAAACCCAGCTTTATGAAAGTATGTGGAAACATCATAGAGTATATATCTATCGCTAATGTAAGGCTATATTATATATTATATTAGTTCTATATTCCCACAATAGACTTAAAATAAACAAACCCTGTTCTCCTTTATAAACCTAAAACCTGGAGTTTAGATAAACACATGGAGAATAACAAAAACTAATCACTTTCTTGAACAAAGTCCTACTTATTAAAACATTTGGCCCACCCAACGAAGGGGACACATTGAGGATAAAGCACAATATTAGATAACTTCATAATTAGAGAACTTTTCAAAGAACCAGACATAGTGGTAGAAGGAAAACTCAGAAGACTCAGGTGGACAGGTCATGTCATCAGAAGAGAAGAATCAAGCACCCTAAACCAGAGGTTTAGAGTAAAAATCCCCTAGGAAGACGACAACGCGGCAGGCCAAAAATTCGCTCCAAAATCCAGATTAAGAAAGACTTGGCAAAGATAAGAATTGCTTAAGAGGATGCGAAAGACGGGAGTCAGTGGAGGAACGCGTTGGTGAGGACAGGTGCCATCTTGGGTAACTGTGGTCATGGAAGAAAGTAATTAATGTAAAGCAAAATATGTGTGCATGGTATACATACGAGAGGGCGCATTAACACTGAGACGGGAGAGGGCACTTGGAGGTCCTCCGCACGAGGATTTTTTTTGTTTTCACAACGATGTTGTTTAGTATTTGAAGACGCTTTGCAGACTAATATTCATGAAACTATTCTGGAATAATCTTACAAAGAAATTATAGACGGGTGGACTTGTAAGCAAGAGAGCCAATAATCTCTTTATGGGAGAGGGCATTTCCAAGATTTAATCCAACCTCAGACCTGAAAATGCCTTTACACGTATAAAATAAAAGATAATCTTTCCTTAGATAATATAAAAGTAATAACTTAAAATATTATATATGTAAACATAGTTGTAAACCTCGTTTAAAATTATGCATTTACCAGAGGGCGAATGCAGACAATACCTTCGCATCCAAACATTGCACTTCAAAAACTATTCTAGAATTTAACTATTATAATTAATAAAAAAAATTAATAATTATAGGCTGCTTCCTAGCGTGATCTTTAATTTGGTGAAAGCACATATAAGCAGGCAAATATTTTAATAGGGCAAAGTCCCCGGTAATATACCTGTAATGGCAATTAATGGGAAAATGCTGATTCGATATTCTTCCGTAAGGTACGTACCTTAACATAACCTTCACTCAAGATCTTTTGAAGAGGGCCCAAGCGCCCTAAAGCAGCCACAGTGGGCCAGGGACTTTCTCGCCCACTGGAACCTCACAAAACAACAACAATTGCCCGAATCTACTCATATAAGAGGTTTGTGGAAAGGCGTAAAGCGTTGGGTTTTTGTTATTCGCTCAACGACACAAACGATCTTGGCGCAGATTCTTAAGACGCTGCGCTGATTGTGCATCCGTGTGTCCCAAAAGTCCCACCCCCCTTATTATTTTTTTAATGACTGCATATATCGATAATATCTTCCGGGTAAGTCTTAGTGACCCAAAAAGGAAACTTTTGATGAATCCAAATTTTCAACCCCCTCCCCCAAAATAGGGGTTTTGGGGGGTAAATCAAAAAAACTTAAATGGTAACCCCCCTTGAGTGGTGTATTATTTTAAAGGGCGTACAAAAATAAGAAGAATGGCATAAGTTAGGGGTTTCTAGCTTTGTTATATCAAACACAGCGTTCAATTGAGTTTTTGAATTTTAAAACTTTACTTTGCATTATTTTTGCATAGCAGTCATTACAAATAATTCGCCAAAAACGTTTCGAGATAATAAGATTTTTCGATGGGAACGTTTAAGTAACCAAGCCATTTATCTTTTAGTGAGTGAACAAGTTTGGCCCCATCCCCAAAATAGGTGTTTCTGGGGCTAAGTTAAAAATGTTAAATAGCAACCCTTACTGAGTGATACCTCTTTATAAAGGTCTTAATAAAATAAGATGAATGGTCAAACTAGAGGTCTCTACGATGATCCTTCCCTAAAACATGGCAGCTTATTAAATGTCAAATTTTACAATAATATTTAATAAGCTGTTATGAATCTGTTGCTATTTCTCCCAACTAACCCAGGTTGTCGTTACAATATTAAAAATATATGAACGAAAGCACGTTAAAATCACTTATTATGATTGACTATATGTTTTATTTGTCAAATTTTTCAGTCAGAATAGGAGGCATTTTCAAAGTTGTTGTTACTTAGTTTTCACGGAAATTACATATTTCCAAACAATTATTTTGTTTAAAAAAAATTACGATCACTCGATTAAACACATGATGTGAAGCGTGAAGTTTGAGGTTTTAACTTAGCAACAAATTATATATGTATGACAAATGTTATCATGCTGCGCATGCGCTGTGGCCTCCCTCGCCAGTCGCTCCAATGCAACTGTTAGAACTGTAAACGGATGCCACATCTCATGTTATGTGTAGGTATGTGTCACTAAACAAAACTAATTTATTTAATCATTGTCTTAAGTTCATTGAAAGCTGCTATATTCATTTTGTGCAGTAGTGTGAATAAGACATCTTGTGTAAATTTGCATCAAATGCTCTTTCAAGCTAGCTGATGTTGGATCTTAACCTTGCTCAGAAGTGATTTTTAGCACTCCTGCATGATATTGGGTCTTCTTAAGAGGGGGAGTCACGAAACATTTTCCGTTTAAAGCGTTTATACCTGTTTCTTCCATAAGAGCCAACTTTGAAAGCCCGTCCATCCTTAACAGATTTTTCAATATAGTTGATTTATGGCTCATTTTAAAGAGCAAAGAAAATCTGTAGATTTCAGTGAGCAAAAGTTTAAATAAAATTCCAATATATATAATATCACAGATAAAGGAATCCATATTACATTTATTTTCCTTATATTTATATTCCTTTGTCGGTGATAATACTTACAGGTTTGTATAGGTGGAATATTTTAGATATCTGAATTCTGCTCACTGAAATCGCTAGGTTTTTCTTGTACTTTTGAATAAACTAAAAATCAACAATTTAGGTAATCCGTTGAGGAGGGACGGTCTTTGAAAGTTAATAATGGCCTTATGGGGGAAGTAGGTAGAAGCCGCTGGTTTGAGCTCCCTCTTTAAAAAAGCGGCTAAGTTGGCTCAGTGAGAGCGATCAATTGGCGAGGTTAACATTAAACCATAACCATTACCCCCATACTATTACAGTTATCATCCAGCATAACCTGTACGCTAAAGGCTAAATTTACTAAGCTTAATTATGCTTTTAATGTCCTGTATGTAATATGTACACACAGGATTGTAGGGGTTTACACAGTGCAAACGATCATTTGCATATCATGCATTGGTTATAAATGTTTAGTGGTTCGAATATACAATAAACCGTAGATACAGCAAATTTGATTCAAATCAAATCAAAATCTCTTTATTTACATGAACATCAAGTACAGTAATGGCGTCAATACAATTAATGTTTCGGTAGGCTTGAAAGCAGACTGGTGTGTTGGTGGGTGAGTCTACGTGGAAAAAATTATTCAACTGTGTACACAGGTCTTCTGACAAATCCATTCGCTTAGCGCTTTCTTCAGCTCCTTGCCTGTCTTCACTCGCAGTTCTGCAGGCAGGTCACATAAAACTTTCTGCCCATGTATATTGTTTTTTTTTCAAATTTAGTCAGGTGGTGGTTGGGGAAAACAAAGTAGTGTTTCATTCCTTCATTCCTGGTGTTGATTTCAAACAAAATAATGAGAATTCAACAATTAAATCCTGTATATTCATATTATATACACTAAAGAATAGGGAAAAGGGCAAAGATTAAAAGAGGTAAGGTATATAGATTTAAAAAATGTGTAAAGCTTATTTACACATTAACTTTGTACTATTTCAAATACGAAATAACTATATCTTTGATGTGTACAGATATAATGATCCACAATGAACACAATCTGAGGATTACAGCATTGATTTATTGTCAAGGTATTCACATTTAACTCACTGATGTGGTGAAATTTCTTCAGTGCACTATTCTGTAGTCTTGTGAGGATTTTTAAATCATTATACGTTTTCTGGCCTACGGTTGTTTCTTAAAAATATATCAAAATGTATTATTTGGTCACATCGTCATTATTAGCAAATTTCTTATGAAAAAGTGAGCTACTAGCATGACCGTCACGGTGAAATTTGAGATCACCATAGACGGCTGCATACGGATTGCTCCCCCTGCCAAACCGGTTAGATTTAAACGAGCGACAACATACGTATTGCTCCCCCTGGCCGTGGTGAAATAACGAAGCCCAATTTTTGCCCTGACTGTGAGCTTGTAATAGCTTCTTCCCTATAGAGGAAATTCGCTAAAATTATATTTACTCAAATAAATTGCATCAGTTTACATAGAATGACAACTGAAAAGGCCATGGTACTTGAATATTACACTAATAATTTAATATAATTTGTGATCATTTCATATCAATTTTCATTCTCTTGCCACAAACGCAGCTGTTAATGCATTTAAATTTTACAATTACGACATTACAATTATTTTAAATGAGGCCAGAATCAGTTTCTGGCTATCACGTGTTTTTAAAAAGAAAACTCGACGGGAATCCCTGAAATATTCGTTACTCTTATGGAGAAACTATTCTTTATTGTAAATGCGATCTATAATTAGATGAACAAAGTGAGTCCCTATACTTATCAAAATTGATTCAAATTTGTTTGTGTCTTGCTTGAATAACTCAAGGACGCCTTAGTCTATCCAGTCAAATTTTACACACCAATTAATTCCTTTGATTTTTGTAGGTCAAGTTCGTTAACTGGCCTAACCACTTACACCCTTTCCATATGGTGGCCCTTTGAAATCAGTTAAAAAATATAACTCCGTTACCGTAGGTCCGATTTAAAATCTGGACTAACATATATACTAACATATTTTAGTAGATACTTGAACGCATGCCTGCAAACCTTTGCAAAGCTCCTTAATTTTATAAGATAGCAATACCAATTTTCTCTAACACTTTAAATACAAGTAAGTTATTGAAGCCATTAGTATTTGTACATTCGCACATTTGTGAGCTTTCTTTGTGAGTTTAAAATATTTAAAGAATTATAATTATTTAGATATGTTGCACTTTGTGGTCGAAATATTTTTTGACCTATTGCTAAAGTGTTTGGTTAAAAAGCGTGTATTTTAACAAAGCTATATACGTAAAATGTCTGTTCAAATTTATCCTTAAAATTCAATCTTCGTTCATCCTCTTACGGGAAGAATGTGCGTCCACCTAGTTTATGTGAACATACTAATTTTTAAACGCTACGACATTAATTCGCACTTTGGTTTAGGTACATTAAGTAAATTAGGTAAGTACAGTCAGGTCCAGAAATATGGACAAGGATTTCAGCACGACCAGGGGGGAGCAATATGTATGTTGTCGCACGTTGAAATCATATCGGTATGGGTACAATTCGTATGTCACTGATGCGGCCGAGCAGGGGGGAGCAATCCGTTTCCTCCCCCATAGACGTTCCTAACGTGACCCCCTAAACAAGTTTTAAGGGTCGCTAAAAACTTTATGTATGTATGTTTGAACTCCAGCGGTCGCATTTTTTGTCCGTTTACTTCAAATTTGGTGGAGGCGTTCCTTTCTAGATGGACAAGTTCGTTGGGCAACGCAGTCAGAAAACCCTAACCCCATTTTTGGCGGTTTTCAATATTTAAATTTTGGGGTTTTCGGGCCCAATTTAAATTTAATACATATTAAACGACAGAAAGGAAAAGAATTTAGCCCTGCCACAAATATTTACCGAGCTATTAAATAAAATGTAAATAGTGGTAATATAATGGTTTAAAGTCACTTTCGGCTCTTTTTCCCAAGTTATTCTTATGGGGAGCCGTTTTTGGACCGGATTTGAAAATGTTCGACTCCTGACAACACATTAGGCCTATACTAGTGTTCGACCCTTGCCTATATTAAATACATTTTCCAATCCTAACCCGGCCCCTATATTTTTTTAAAATTATTTTTTTAAATCAGCCTAAAAGGTGTAATATAATGGTTTAAAGCCACTTTCGGCACGTTTTCCCTGCTGTTTATATATATTGCTTAAATTACATGTTACATAGTCAAAAGTACTATAATAAACAATAATCAAGCACAACATGTCCTTATTACATTAAAAATATAGTAGTGTAAATCCACCATTTTTATAGAGGAGGCTGAGGAGGATCGGCACTTTTTTACACCCTTTTATATCTTTAGTGTGTATTTGTATATAAGGGTGGTCCAACTCACCCCCCCCCTTCCACCGGGTAAGCCCCCCCCCGCACTTTTCACCCTTTTATATCTTTAGTGTGTGTGTTATCTAGTATGTGTAAATTAATAGAAAAATTACCAAATTCTTTTAAAAAAACAAATTTTAAATATTTTTAGTAATTAAACTACAAAATATTCTTTTTTTAGAGCTAAATTGAGGTTAAAACATATTTTTCCTCATTAAAATTAAATTTACAAATTCTCAACTAAGGTTATATAGAGAAGTCCCAAAATCACCACGTTCATTTCAACAAAAAATGTTGTCCTTTGCACAGCGTTCCACGACCTTCTCCAAAAGAAGTAATTTATTACGCTACTATTGAACTATTTACAAAGTCGTTGCTAAAATTTGTAAAAAATGTCATCAAATATTTGACAATAACAATCATTTTAAAATGAATATGCTAGAGAACCACAATACTTGAAAGGTGTGTAAGAAGGTTGTTAACTGTCAAAAGAAACGCCACTACCTACGTTAGGACAAATGACCCTACAATGTGTATAGGTTTGAGAGGGAGTCTGTGGATATACTAAACACTATTCAGTCATATCCTTTACCAATTAAATGGATTATTCTTAGAAGATTGAAGTTTATTAAACATACAGTTAATAGGAATGGTGACTTGACTATTGACAAAGAAAGTGTTGCTAGTTTTTGTAGATTTACGATGTTATCTATTGAGGAAAAATTAATTAAATCTCAAATTGAAAATGCCCTTCTAAATATTGATAAATATATACACAAATATCAATCCCAAGGCAGTGGAAGGATATATGTCCATACAAAATATTGGGAATTGCATGTTTACAAATACAAACCTCTAACTCTCAAATCATATATTCCCATACCAGAGAATATTAAATCGAAACATGCTGTATTGAATGTACTAAATTGTGATAACAAGTGTTTTCTATGGTCGGTTCTTGCAGCTTTATACCCAAGAAATTGTTTAAATGAAAAAGCTAAAAGAGTTTCCATTTATGAACACTCCGAGGTTCAGTTAATTATGACAAATATAAAATATCCAGTAATAATATCTGATATAGATAAATTTGAAAGACAAAATAATATAAGTGTAAATGTATATGGTGTCGAAGGTAAGAAATATATATCTCATTTGAGAATAACCAAACAATATACCAACACTCACGTAAAACTATTACTATTACAGTAAGGTCGTATAACACACTATTATTTAATTCTAGATTTTGATAAGTTAATGTTTAATTATACAAAATACAACTATAAAAAAATTATTACCACCATTGTTTTCAAAGATTTTATACTAAAGATAAATTATAAAGTCACATAACATATTGTAAAAATTGTTTATGCCCTACGAGTGGAAATGTCTAAAAAATATACATTACAATTTACAAATTATATAAAACAAATTAAAGCCCCATTTGTAATATATGCAGATTTTGAATGCTTGATGAACTCTGGTAATCACACTCCCTCCGGTTTTGCATATTTCGTAGTAAGAGAGAGCAAAATAATTTTTGAACAGTTGTACAGTGGTGAAAATGTAATGGATGTGTTTTTCGAAAAGTTATTTGAAACTTATGACTTGATTAAAAGTCAAATGGTACATATATAGTATATATTCCCCTTTTAATGACTCCAGAGCAAAAGGCATCATTCCAAAACTCAACTCATTGTCATATTTGTGGCGATCCTTTACTGTGTGATAAAGTCCGTGATCACTGCCACTTAAAAGGACAGTTTAGAGGTCAAGCCCATAGTGAATGTAGTTTAAATTACACTCAAACTAAGAAAATTCCAGTATTCTTTCTCAATCTCAAAAATTATGATGGACATTTAATTATACAACATGTAGGAAAATGTAATCGTTAATTAAATTGCATAGGTAAAGATATGGAAAAATACATATCTTTCTCTGTTGATGATTTAGTGTTTTTATATTCCTACAATTTTCTATCTCTACCATTAAACAAATTAGCTTCCAATTTAAATACATTAAGATTTATAGACAATCTACAACGTACAGGTACTACAACACGTACTTTACTACAATGTAAAGGTGTATTTCCTTATGAATACATCACAGGACCAGAGAAATTCTCAGTCTCTTCCACCAATAGAGGCATTTTACAGTAGCTCCCAAAGATTATGAACATGCTAAAAACGTATAGACTCCTTTTAATATAAAGAATTTAAAAGAATATCACGATTTATATCTTAAAACAGATGTGTTGCTATTGGCTGATGTGTTTGAGACATTTAGGGATTTATGTTTAAAGGACTATAAGCTTGACCCTGTCAATATGTACTCCCTCCCTGGACTAACATGGGAGGCATGTATTAGAATGACCCGCATCAAATGACAATTATTTCGTGATATTGACATGCATTTGTTTATAGAGATTACAATCAGAGGAGGAGTCTCTATGATTTCCAGACGCTACGCTAAAGCCAATAATAAATACATGGGTGAGTATTATGACCCAAATCAAGAGAGTGCTTGTTTAAAATATTTAGACTGTTATTCTTTATACTCAACAGCAATGCGTGAGGATTTGCCTATTGATGGATTCCGTTGGACGAATGAGAAAGATTATAAATACAATCAAAATTAAAACTTTGGATTTATTTTGGAATTTGATTTAAAATACGATAAAAGTTTACACGATTTGCATAATGACTACCCGCTAGCACCAGAAAAAATGAACGGAAAATTAATACCAAATTTAAATAACAAAACTAAATATACTTTACATTATAAAGCACTAAAAATATACGAAGAACTGGATTTAGTAGTTACAAAATACAAACTAATTTTAAAATTTAAACAGTCGAAATGGCTTGCACCCTACATTAATTTTAATATTGAAAAGCGGAAAAAGGCTAAATATGACATTGAAAAATACTTTTACAAACTGTTAAATAACAGCCTATTTGGTAAGACAATAACGAATCAACACAAATTTCGTGATAAACATCTGATAGATGAGTCTAAATTTACAAAATATGTTACAAAGCCACAGTTCGACTGTAGCAACAATTTCGATAACAATTTGCATGCTGTACATTTAAGTAAATTAAATGTAAAGTTTTATAAACCAAAATATTTAGGAATGACCATTTTGGATATTAGTAGGGTGATAATGTATGATTTACACTATAATTACATGTCAAAATTTAAGAATAAAAAGTTCCTAATGACAGATACAGATTCTATAATGTATTCTATGGTTACAAAGGACTTTTACAAGGGAATACAATCTGATTTGGACTGTTTCGAGACCTCTGCATATAATAAAGACCATTTCCTATACACCGATAAAAATAAAAAAGTTACGGGAAAATTTAAAGAAGAATTAAATGGTAAAATTATGTGTGAATATTGTGGTTTAAGGCCAAAAATATACTCTTTTATTCATTTACAATTGTTATACGAAAAAGAAAAGCAAAATGAGCTAGAGGTTAAAAGGGCAAAAGGGACTAACAATAGTACTGTTAAACATCTGTTAAGGCATCAACATTACTTAAACTGTCTAAAAACCGGGGAAGATTATTATGATAATGTTATAAGAATCAAATCCACAAACCACCACCTTCAACCATTAACGATAAATAAAATGGTACTCTCTTTTGATGATGACAAGAGGTTTATACTGGATGGCATTAACACTCTTACCCTTGGTCATTATAAAATTGGTCAAACATAAATCTTTATTTGCCATTATTCTTTGGCCTTTCCTTGTCTATTACAAAAAAGCCATATTTAGACCTATCTTAGCATTGATGGTAGAGATTTATAAATTGGTTAAATGAAAATTCATTCCGCACATGATTGTTATACTCATGTTTTAAATTTAAATCGTCTAGTTTAAATACTATTAGAAAATTAACATTATCACTTAAGTGTTTGTTTACTTTACTGAATGATTGACACAATTAAAAACTGTTAAAATTTTGTTGTATGCCCATTGAGAAAAATAGTGTAATATTAGGACTATTTATGTCATCAAATACGACAATCGAATTTTTTCTACGTCATTCGGTGTGATTTCACAGTCTGAATATGTGTGTAATTCAACTTCATCACACAGACGAAATATTTCAATTATTTTTTTATTTTTCTTGTTCTAGATATTTGGATATTATATATAAATTTGTAAACTTTAATCCTTCCTTTTTTACAAGTAAATTATATATTACAACGGTCTTCCCCGGTCCACTGGGGCCACATATAACACATCGAATATTGGTTGGAAATATACCCAACTTCTTTGGTGTATTTTCCTTATGAGCTATTTTAAATCTGTTCTTTTTTAAATAAATGACATTTTGTATAGAATAAAAATGAAAAACTGTAATAAGGTCCAAGGTAAGAGATTATTCTTAAAACAATATAGGGGCCGTTGCTTGTTAAATACCCATATAAACAACCTTCCCTTCACCCTCCACACACCATCATATTCTTATTGTGGTCCTGGAACTAAGATACGTGAAAATTTAGCCATAAATGTACCTCCAAAAAATAGGCTAGACTCTTATTTTAAAGAGTACGACATATTCTACATGAATAATCCCGATACCGCCGCCCGGAACAAGGCAGATATGAGATTAGCGGACTAGGCTTGGACTAGAGTTACTGTAAAGATGCCAATCTGGCCGAAAAAGCTCCAGCGTATGCTGTGACAAATTTTATGAAAGCTAAAGGAAAAATGGGAATGGGATTACAATTTTTAAAAAAGATGGACAACTTAGAGAGGCCGCAAGAGACGTGTCCCACTTTTGAGGAGTGTACCTAAAAAACGAGCTAAAACGTCTAAGACCAAAAGCAAAAGAGTGCGGAATAGTTAATTTAGACAGTGACAGGGGCACACATTGGACAGAATATCGTAAAAAAAGATATTGTAAATTATTTTGACCCATTCGGAATACAACCTCCTAAAAAAGTAATTGATTATTTCGTACAATATAAAATTTACCCTACAACTGATCAAATACAAGAATTAAATAGTTCCATTTGTGGAATTTTATGTTTATCATTTTGGAAAAATTTTAGTTTATAAAAATGGATTCATTTACTATAACATTTTCGGGTGCAGATCCAGAAGAAAATTCGGTGTTTTTTTCTCCTGTAGAATCAAATGGTGTTTATGTAATTGGGTTGGTAGATTTTCAAAGTTATAATTCTATATTTAATTTTTTTTAAACCTCTAAATACTTTGACATATTAAAAAATACAAAAAATACCAACACCAAAAAGGGAGGTCACAATTGATTAATTAAACGGGGAATTAGATGGCAAAGTTGAAGATAAAAGACAAAATAATCAAGCATTAATCAATACAAAAGTCAAACATATATTTTACAAAGGGCTGGTTCCAAAATTAAATAAACTTAAAGACACCAAATTAACTATAGTCGAGGATGACGACGTGTATTATTACGATCACAAAGTTCCAAATGTAATTGAAATTACTGAAGGGACTTAAGAAGTGTTTGAGCTTGCGAAGGAAATTCAAAAGTAGCTCACAGACTTTTTAATTACAGCCGACAATAAAACTATGAAAATCACATTACATTCTGACCATGTGTTTATTTTACAAAACCGTGTTTATGGTCGTATTGGGATTCAAAGTATTTTCTACTTCAGATGTTCCGTTTGAATCCGAAAATAAAATTAACATAAATAAAGTAAATGTGATTAGAGTAAAATGTAATATTGCGAATGGATCTTATTTAAATGGTGACAAATCACATACCCTACATAGTTTCTATCAGGAAGCTCCTCCCGGCTACAAAATTATTGAGGTCCCAAGAAATATTTTATACTTCCCTGTAAATAATAGAAGTTTAGATGTTGTTAGCATTACATTTGCAGATCAAAACGACAGGCCAATTGACTTTAATGGATAAGAAACTATAATAACTTGTCATATAAAAAATATATGAGAATTTTCAATATCAGACTGAGTGTTCAAAATGCCAGTTTTGAATTGGATCAATTGGACTGAAGTTAAAATTTGCTATTAATAAAAAATGGAAGACTTTCTAGACGTTACAGGGAAATTCCAATTTGACGATAGTGTGGTTAAAATTACAAATCACTCCTATGTTCCCCACAACACTTTGGCAGTAAATAATGCCGATGAAATTCGAATATGTATACAGGGTGTCACAAAAATGCTTAGTGTGCTATGCAGAACCGTATTCTGCATAGAAAAATAAGTAGAAAATGTTAAGTAACACTTTTTCGATTTCGGCTTAGTTTAGCCGTAATCCGCCATTTTTTATTTTTTGAAAATAATTAATAATTTAAAAGCCCTTGAAGATATTTTGATGAAACTTGGTATAAACTTTAAGTTTGTTGATATTAGAATTTTACAACAATTTTTTTATCAAACTTTTTTATCAAACTTTTTTTATCGAACTTTTTTTATCAAATTTCAAAATGGCGGCCATTTAAAAGTTTCAAAGTCAAATTCCATCAAAACCAGCTACAAAACCAAAGTTTTACATGACATCAAATTTAAAGCCCTTACTAATCCCTATTTAATGACACTTTTATTGTAAAAATCGGTTAAAAAATAAAAATGTTTTGGTAATTTTTAATAATCAATTTAAAAATGGCGGCCATTTAAAAATTTCAAAGTCAAATTCCATCAAAACCAGGTACAAAACCAAAATTTTACAAGTCATCAAATTTAAAGCCCTTTCTAATCCCAATTTAATGACACTTTGATTGTAAAAATCGGTTAAAAAATAAATAAGTTTTGGTAATTTTTATTAATCAATTTTAAAATGGCGGCCATTTAAAAATTTCAAAGTCAAATTCCATCAAAACCAGGTACAAAACCAAATTTTACAAGACATCAAATTGAAAGCCCCTTTCAAATCCCAATTTAATGACACTTTGATTGTAAAAATCGGTTAATAAATAAAAAAGTGTTGGTAATTTTTTAAAAATCAATTTTATAATGCGGCACTTTAAAAATGTTAAAATCAATTTCCATGGAAACTAGCTACAAAAAAAATGTCCAATATTCAATTTTAAATACTGTTTAATACAAATATAAAGACACCTTAACTGTTCAAATCTGATTAACAAAACGTAGGGTATAATGGCTATTTTAATGATTTAACTATTTAGAATTTGACAACAATTTAAAAAGTAAAAAGAACATACAAATAAAGAAAAATAAGAACAAGAAAAATAGTTAACATTTAAAAAATAATAAAACATAACAAATACTCTCTGTTTTCTTTGTACTACAAGAAGGTCTAGAGTTTGAACTTATTCCGTTAAAGGAGGTGCTCGATGTGACCTCCATTGACAACCACGCACTGCCCCAGTCGTCGGCTCATCGACTGCCTTACCCGTTCGAATATCCCTGGCATCTCTCTAATCCTTCGGCACCCATCTTCAATCCGCTCTTTTAGCTGTTCAATGCTGTCAACAAGTGTCGAGTACACAATAGACTTCAAATGGCCCCAAACAAAAAAGACAATTGGGTTTAAATCCGGCGACCTCGCTGGCCACGCAATCGGGCCACCACGAACCATCCACTTGTTCATGAACTGTTGATTTAAGTAAGCTTTTATATCATTACTAAAGTAAGGAGGTGCACCATCGTGCATAAACCAAATGCGACGCCGGATGTTTAGAGGCACATGTTCCATGATTTCCAAAAAGTTATTTTGTAGAAAATGTAAGTAGTTTACTCCATTCAGCCTTGGCGGTAGAAACACTGGACTAATCAAACTGTCCCCAATCATTCCTATCCAAACATTTAACGAAAATGTATTTTGGAACCTGCATTGTTTTATTTCATGGGGGTTCTTATCTGCCCAGTGGTGAGTATTGTGGAAATTCATGATTCCATTTCTGTTAAATCCTGCTTTGTCAGTAAAATAACAGCTGACAAAAACACCGGATTTCTAGCACATTTACTTCTTATTTGTTCACAAAAACGTTGCCTATTGGAATAGTCACGCTCTGAAAGAGCCTGAACTCGTTGAACGTGATAGGGATAAAGTAGCTGACCTTTCAAAACCCTCCAAACCGATGAATGGTCAATCCTCACAACAGACGCTATTCTTCTCCTGCTTGTGGTAGGATCTTCTTCCACAGCTCTTAACACTCTTTCATCTACATCAATTGTTCTTGTAGATCGGGGTCTGCCCCGAGCACCAGAAGGAATTTGAAGGCTGCCATGTTGTCTAAGGCGATCATTAACATTTACAAACGTCATTTCACTCGGGAGTTGGCGGTTTGGAAAGCGATCCGAATACAAACGGCGCGCTAATACACGATTACAGTTTGCAAGGCCATACATTAAGTGAATATCAGACAGTTCCACGTTTGGAAATTGCGCTAGCATTTTTAATTGATTACTTAAATGACAAAATAACAGCCAAAAGTAGAGGCAATATGGGGAGTCTGGGACAGTTGAAAAATAATTGGTTTTTAATCAGAAGTGACGTTTGAGTGACGTGGTGATGACGTATGTGTGACGAGAGGGTGTGATGACGTCACGGCGATGACGTATTGGTGTGACGATACACATACGTCATTGGATGTGAGGTAATGTGAAAACGGGTGGATTTATATTTGTTAAGAAACTGTTTAGTTACGTCGGTTTGCGACTTGAAATGGCCAACCGTCCATTTAAGTCGGTTTGTGTTATCTTATCTTATCTTATCTTATCTTAGATCTAGATCTTAGATAAGAGAAAAATTTTTTCTCCCCAGACCCCGCCGTTGCTTTCCTTCCCCCTCCCACGCCCTATAGTCCCCCTCCACTAATCACCCCCGCCACATTTACAGCTTAACACAGAATCGCGCGTTACGCTTCATTCCCACTCCAGATCTTAGCCGCAACGCAACCATGGCTCACAACTTACAACCGATGAAACGCCCTGCTGACTCTTCTGACGAGGACTATTCGGACGAAGAGGATCACAGACGTCGCAGGAAAGAGTTCAAGTTCTGCCAAACTAGACCGACGGCTGCAACTACTCCTGTGGGGAGAGCGACGATTCAAATAAAGCGAGACATCTTCACTTCCCGACAGATCAACCAACTCATGGACATCTTGGACCGCTACCGAAACCTTGCCGATCAGATGATCATCGAAGTTAGTAGCGGAGATGACTTCCACCTCATCATCCAACATCAACACTTGGACACAGTCGACGCTAGCCTACGCCGACAACTACAACTAAGACAAATTCTTCGGGTCGTCGCTTCCATCCCCACACTAAATCCAGGACTCCACTCCTTCTACAAACGGCCTTTATCAAGGCCACCACTTATATCATTCGTTGTGAATCAGCCTAGCAATCATACAACATACTAAACCTACATTGCGTACATTTCAATCCAGATTCTCAGGACTTAGTCATTTAACATCAATCATTTTGGTGGCCTTTACAAAGGCCATTTTTACAAGTCTCAATTATTTTAACTTTCACAGTCTTAGATGATTCCTTTACAAGTCTCAGCCTCACATCTTGTTACTTGTTTTACAGGAGGAGTATTCAACATTTTCTGGACTTTGTCATTTATCCAACTTCAGTTTAGTGGCCTTTATAAAGGCCGTTTTAATAAGTCTCAATTTTCCAACTTTCGCGGTAACAAAGAATAGTTATTCAGTTGTCGCTATGAATGTTTTATGGGACTTTAAATAATTATAATTTATATTCTCCAAACATGTTCAAACGTGTTCAAGGCCATTTTAATACTTTTAAAAAAAGGATCTTGACTGTGGCGAATTGCCCTGCCGACCAGTCAAGAAGGGTCAGTTCATTCGTGGCGGTTTGCCCATGCCGACCGATTGAACTGCTTAGGGTATGGGTGGACCGCAGAACTCCACACTGCGCGAACCACCCGGGTTTGTTTTTGGGGTTGTGATGGGAATAGGGTAAGGGACAGAGTTTAACTTGTACAAATCAACAAATTGTGTTAGTGTTAGTGGGAAACCAGCGAAGCCATGCAAGACAGAAAAGGATAGTACAGACAAGAATAAGAGATTGGCGCTGAGTTTAACGAATGACACGGGCCAGATCCATTGCCCACCTCACTGTTCACCCAACGCCCGGAGCAGTGCTGACCACACAGGGGGACTTGTCTCAGGCCTTGTGCGACGCAGAAGGTGTTGACTCCGCCTCGGGACCCAGCGGAGATCAGCGTAGAGATGCCGGCCGATAGCAAGTGAGACCTACATATGTGGTGCTCGCTATATCACAGAGGTTCCAAGCCCGGGGTACCACTGCAGATATTGCGGTAGTAGGAGACCTCCGTGGATGTTCAGCTTCTCTCCGATGATCTCCGCTGTGCCCCGCTTCTCTGGAGCTGTTCTGGACTGGTCCCGTGTCTGCATGCCGAATGATTCGAGTGGAACGAGTGTCCCGGTTTTATGAACTTTTCCGCTGAGTCAGCAGAAAATAACCTCACCTCATTGGTTGAACTGTTTGACCAATGAGAAGCCGGCTTATGCTAGTGAGTATACCGCTGTTCTTAAGCGAATCACTTTTGCTCACCCTGTCGTTATGGACGCAACTGCATCATGTTCAGGTAGCAGACCCGTCCTAAGATGGTTGACATGCCTCGTCGGGAACCATCGTTCCAGCTTTCCAGCTCCAGGCCCCACAGTGTCACACCTCGGTCATCACTCCGGCAGCCTCGTCAACGTCCAGCTCCAATCCCAGCCCCAAAGAGCGAGTCCGTGACAGGGCAGCCTCGTCAACGCCCGGCTCCAACACCAGCGTCAAAGAGTAGACCCGTCGATGTAATGCCTCGACGGGTAAACATATCGACTTGTGCCCGGGAACCGTTCTCTTTACTTAGAGAAATTCTCTCGGACAAGACGAGGGATCTGGAACCTGAGAAGAACTATACGGCCCAGATCCCTGTTATCGATGAGCCGAGGTAGATTCGTCAGCCGAGCTTCGAACCGGCATTCCCTGGGTTCAAGCTCCACCGCCTGTGGAAACTGCAGCCGGGACTTTATTGTCTGCTCGGATGGGACAAGCCTTCGCGGGAGCTTTTGTTGCGCCACCGCAACTTTGTCTTTAGAAGTTACCTGCCGAATGGAGTGATTGAGCCACCGTACGAGACATTAAAGACCTACTTGGAGGTCGGGAAGCCGGAAGATGGGCAACGACGTCGGCGTGTCACCGTCCAATGGGTGTCAATGTAAACAATGACACTGATAAAAACGGCCTTTTTAAAGGCCACCAAAAATTTCAATCGTTTGACACTCAGTAGCGTAAAACATATATTTTGTTTTACCCCCAGTCTTACTACTGCTGTAATGAAATTTTATTATAAGTCCCATGAGGTTTCAATAAAGTTTTTTGGTATTTTTTACGGTACGGTACTTAGTTACCGACTTCAACAAATATGGTTTGACCGAGAATTTTAATCGTTCCTCTGTCAACATAGTTTGTTCAAAGGGGTAAGCGCTTGGACTGGGACATTAAATAATTAAAATGGCCTTTCTCAAGGCCACTAAATAAAACGCTGAGTCAGTGTTATTAGTGCGCACCAACAGGAGACCTGCAGCGGATCCTATACGGTACGTAGCATAGCACCTTAGAGACCAATGATTAGTGGGGCTCAGGACATCCTGCTTGCGCTGAGGAAACTACGGTGGAAGAAATCTTCGCTGAGATGATTGAGCGACGGGCTCCACTAGCACCGATATCCTCACTCCGGCCGCCTCGTCAACGTCCAGGAGCCTCGCAGAGGCGTGTTCGCTTCGCTTTGGACTGTCCAGCTCCGAGACCAGTGCCAAGGAGCAATCCTGTCACTGTAATGGATTTTGTTGCGGCTACTCCACGGCGAAAGCTTCAGAGGCTGGAGCGGCGCTTCTACACTCCACTTGGGCAACTACGCCATGGCGAGCAGAATCGATGGTTGTGGCGGAAGAAACCCGGCCTGTACGAATTGCTATTTTTCGTACGCCTCGATGGTGAGGCTACTCTGCGGGAGGTTGGTTCCTTGGAGCTGACGAGAGTTCGCCTGCCAAGGAGAATGGAGTGGCCGTGGAAGTCGACGCATCTGAAGATTCACGGGCCGGGGGAGGACCCTTCATATCCCAGAGGGAAGGCCGAATGGGTCCGTCGCTAGATCATCTCAAAAAACGGCCTTTTTAAAGGCCACCACATTTTTCAATCGTTTTTGAACTCATGCATTTGCAAAGTTTTATTATAAGTCCCATGACATACTGGGTGTTGGTAATCTGTACGGTACGTAGTTGCCGACTCTAAATAATATATTTTGACCGAGAACATTGTTCATTATTCGGTCAACACAGTTTATTTAATGCGCTTAAAATAAATGTTATGTGGCTTAACAGCCATAGCTTGGAGTAAAGAATAAAATGAGTTGTTTTTGCAAACACAAACAATTCCACGTTTCTAACATAGAGTTACAGTCGGGCTAAGATTTGAGGTACGTAGTTGCCGACTCTAAATAATATATTTTGACCGAGAATTTTGTTCGTTATTCAGTCAACACAGTTTGTTTAATGTACCTAAAAACAAATGTTATGGTGCTTAAGAGTCATAGCTTTGAGTAAAGCATAACATTGCTTTCAAACACAAACATTTGCAAGTTTCTAACATAGAGGCACAGTCGGTCTAAGATTGGAACATAAAAACGGCCTTTATCAAGGCCACCATTTTTAGTACTTAAATTCAACTGACCAATAGGAGAAGAGTGCTGTGTCAGCAACACCTATATAATGAGAGAGTAGTGCGATGTTTCCTCATTCCTCCACTGAGCTGATTGCTGATCTGATCACCAAGTCATGGACTCTTCTGAGACTTCTGCAGCTGTAGAATCCATCCTGGCTGAGAACAAGGTGAAGTCTATCTTCGATCCGCCGGACGCACCTTCTACATCCACAAGCGTGGTTTCGCCGCCAAGTCCCCTGCACTTTGGAGCACCGACAGCAGAGTCATCGGATGAAGATACTAGGAAATTCATTTCAAAACATGACCCCTTCGTACCGAAGGCAACTTCATCCTCCAGCACACCAAGAATATCATTGAAGAAGACACCACGGGTAAGAAATGCGCCCAAGTGTACCCACCAATTTAAGAGAAGGCAAAAGAAGGGTGAAGTGTGTGCAGTCTTCTGCAAAATAGGAGAAAAGTTCTGTGCTAAACACAAATCTGCAGAGAAAAAGCCGCCAGCATCTAGTTTTGACTTTGAAACTATAGCTCAGGAGGGAAAATTCCGAAGATTGAAAGTTTCCAAAAAATATAAACTCCTACAAATTAAAGAGCGCAAAGTAATTTTGTAAAACAGCGGAAGAATCCTAAAGGTAAGACTGCCTGGATATTTGCAACCAATACCCAAGACTGGGTCATACTTAATATTTCAAAGGGCGGGCAAAGGCGAACTGGCAAAGGCGAACTGGCAAAGGCGATGTGGGAGTGCGTCTAGATTGGATCAGCAGCTCAGAAACGGCCTTTTTCAAGGCCACCAATTGTTTCACTCGTTATAGTACTCACAGTGTGCTAACTCTGTTGTCTTTCACAAACAAAGTATATTATGTAAAATCCTACAACATAATTAACCTACATTGCGTAGCTTTCCTTCCAGTCAACAATGGTCAAGACCAGTCGTAAACCTTGGTGGAGAATTCAAAAACGGCCTTTTTAAAGGCCAAAAATTGATTCACTCGTTATAGTACTCACAGTGTGCTAACTCTGTTGTATTTCACAAACATAGTATATTATGCACAATCCTACAACATAATTAACCTACATTGCGTAGCTTTCTTTACAGTCAACAACGGTCGAGACCAGTCGTAAACCTTGGTGGAGAATTCAAAAACGGCATTTTTAAAGGCCAGCAATTGATTAACTCGTTATAGTACTCACAGTGTGCTAACTCTGTTGTATTTCACAAATAAAGTATATTATGCACAATCCTACAGCATAATTAACCTACATTGCGTAGCTTTTCTTACAGTCAACAACGGTCGAGACCAGTCGTAAACCTTGGCGGAGAATTCAAATACGGCCTTGTTAAAGGCCAGCAATTGATTCACTCGTTATAGTACTCACAGTGTGCTAACTCTGTTGTATTTCACAAACAAAGTATATTATGAGATGAAATAAACTGATAATGCAAGCTGCAGACTGAATTAATATTTACATCTCTCGTTTTAGTACTCAAATTGAGCTAACTGTGTTGCCTTTCAGAAACGAATTATATTATAAGATGAAATAAACCGATAATACATGCTGCAGCCTGAATTAATATTTACAACTCTAGTTTCATCGATTCTTTGCATTCAAAAAAAGATTTTGTTTGTTTGTTTGTTTGTTAGGTTGACCTTGAAAATAATAAAAGCATTGTCAGCAGTTAAGATAAGAGACTACTGAAAAGCATTGTCAGCAGTTAAGATAAGAGACTGCTGAAAAGCATTGTCAGCAGTTAAGATAAGATACTGCTGAATATGCAGTAGTTATTACTATAAATAGAAGCGTTCTGTAGAGTATATCACATCCATCTGCGACGTTTACCTGGCAAAATGGTCTACGAGATTGTTCACCACCAAACAGCGAGAAGGGTTATACGCTCTCCTCTGTGGCTGAAAACATTCTACCTCCGTGTTCCGATTTATTGGACGACGGAGATAACTCAAGAATGCGACTTGTGGAGAGTTTCTGAGGCTCAAGACAGTATCAGGGCCGACTGCCGAGCGACTACTATTAAATTGACACCGTCCGACGTAGGGTTCTGGATGGCGCCTACTCCTCTGGAAGATGACTTACCCTTCAAGACCAACGTCATCAAAGACCTGAAGCGTTTGCTGCGGCTTGGCCAAAGGGTGACTCTCACCGTCATCGTTTCTTGAGGACGTATCCTGCAGACCCACAACGCCATCTCAAACTCCACCTTCTGAGGGCAACTACAAACGGCCTTTTTCAAGGCCACCAAGAATTTCACTCGTTTTAATTAAGCTAAGCGTCTTATTTGAACAATACCAATTATTTATCTTTTCGATTATTAATGTTTCAACTAATAATAAAATTAATAATTACCAAGACATGGTTTTTAAAATTTTTAGTTGTACAAAACACATGGTGGTTTCTTAATTTTACCTCAACTAACAATTGCAATTTATGATATTAAGTATGCACAAGTGTATCTCTCTCTCTCTCTCTATATATATATATATATATATATATACATTTTTTGAGATCAAAACCTATGTTTACGGTTTTTTCTACCATAACTTAGCACTTTTTTACTGACTAAAACCTAATGCTCTTATTCGTTGTTTATTTTTGCTTGCTCATCACAAAATTCCCCTATAAATAAAGGTAAATAGTAGTCACCGGTCATTCATATCCTATCTACCACCATGGCACCACTAGACATCCCTCACCAATGGAAGCAAATTGGAGAAATAATTTAAAATGTCTTACAGGAAGATGTGGAGGAGATTGAAGATACTAGCGACTCCGAAGACCTGACCAACTCCGATGACAACACATCATCACTAGATGTCTCTGACATAGAAGATGTAATAGCATTTGTTCTTCACGAGGATTATCCGGAGTCAGTCGCCGACAGTATTGAATTTTATCTCCTGTCCGAAGATGAGGATGACAACAGGACTCCTGTCCTACGTGATGTTCCCGATGCAAGGCGGAGACTATTCGATAGTTCCAGTGGTGAGGAAGACGATGATGGCGTTGCATACCTGAGCGACTAATTAGAGAAGTCTGTTTCAAACGGCCTTTTTCAAGGCCACCAATTGTTTCAATCGTTTAAAAACTCAGCCGAATTCGCAATGTTTTTTTCCTTAAACTAAAAAAGCCACAAGCAGAGTATAATAAACTAATGAAAAAATGGTAGCCGTTAAAACGGCTGTTTGGATGTGTTTTACAACTGTATAAAGGGTTTATTGTTCAACAATGATGTCATCATCTGATAGATAATCTGCCCCTACTAATCTTTCTAATGGAGCTATTACTTCTCTGGATTGGATAGTTGTTCTGCTTGATACAACGTTAACCTGTACTGGTTGATCATCACTTTCTTGTCTTTCCGTGGGTGTAAATGATAATTGAAAAGGTGGTGTTGTGGAGGATATAACTGGGACCTGTATAGGCTGCTCCATAATTATGTTGTGGTTAGTAAGCTTATAGCAATACTAATTTATAATTTCATTTATGTTTACTTTTTAAATGAATGAACCAATGGCAATGGAAGTGATGATGTTAGCAAAAATATAAACCAATAGTAATTCAATGCTGAGGTCAGCATTATCTATAAAACTAGAACATGTGAAAAATGGCTCTCAATACTACTTTTGGAGCAGTCTATAACCCACTGAGAAATTTATTCAATCACAATGTACTATTGTCAACGTTGTAATGAAGATTTCATAAATGAGGATTTATATATATATCACTGTGAAATTTACCATAATGCTACTAATAATGCATTATCCGATTGTGAAGACCATCCCAATTTCTTACACTTCCTTGCTGACACTGAACACTTTACACGGCAGAGCAGACCAAGCGTAATTGCATATGCACATCCTAGCAAACAAAACTCAGTGGATCCTGAAGATGAATCCTCACCCTCTACTTCTAGAGGGACTGCGAACGAAGATGCAACGTTGGGAGTCAACATTTTAGTGGAGGCGTTTGACAGATCTGTCGTTCGACATTACAGAATAAATAACATCAATACACTTGAACTACAAATATTTCTGACCCTCGTTAAAGATGTTATAATTGCAAAATTAAATTATGAACTTAACCGTTTGAATTTCATTAAATTTGGGTTACTATTGGACACAACATTTAATAATGTAGAAGGAGAAATGTCCAACAGAGGGTTTCTTTCTAGAAACCGAACTATCATGGAGACGTCAAATTTAGATGAAATAGTTGATGAATGTTTACAAGAATTGGTGCTTAAAATAACTGAACATGAAGCTCGTGGATCCAGATGGTCCTTGCTCAATGTAAACAACCTGGATTTACGAGTTCATAAACGTGGATACGGTGATCGTGGCAGCAGTTTTATTCCATTGCCAGCAAAGATTAAAGATAATAAATCATGTATTAATGTTCAAAACAATGACAATGAATGTTTCAGATATTCCATGTTGGCGAAATGTCTTGTTCATGAAGGTGTCCAACATCCTGAACGACCGAATAGAAGATATCAAGAACTAAATGGTAGATATAAATTTAATGGATTAAACTACCCAGTGTCATTGTCTGATATAGGAAGTTTTGAAAAACGTAATGCAGGTGTATCTGTTAACGTGTTTGGACTGGACAGAAGAAACAATGTGTACCCGTTAAAAGTGGTACCACGTGAATTGACTGACCATACTGATTTACTGTTACTAAAAGATGAAACTGTTTCACATTATGTGTACATAAAAGATTTCACTAAGCTCATTCACTATCAGCTCATTAAAAGAAAGTCACCATAAACAGTGTGTAAAAGATGTTTCTGTTTTAAAAATATCTCTATAAATAGAGGAGGTCGTAGTTGGCTGACGGAACACTCTAAACTTTGTGGAGATCATGCAGCAGCAAAAGTTATCCTTCCAACTCTGAATAGTTCTATTCTAAAGTTTAGGAATATCCATCACCAGTATCGCATCCCAATTGTAATTTACGCAGATTTTGAATCGTCATTGATACCAGTGGAAAATGTGGATCCTGACGCAGCAGACAGTAGGAAATACCAAAAACACGAGCCAAACAGCTATTGTCTTTTGGTAAAATCGACACTTTTATACGAGCATCTTCGGCACTACGATATTCCAACGGAGCCAAAGCTTTACCGTGGGGAGCAAGCTGCAACACGATTTGTTGATGATCTATATGATATTGCTGAAAAAGTATCTACCCTCTACAGTTACATTGTTCCTATGGAAAATCTCACTGACCTTCAAGAACTATGTCACCAAATGGAGGACATTTGTTACTTGTGTAAACAGGAGTTTTCTGAGGACAACATCAAAGTGCGTGACCATGATCATTTGACAGGAGCCTATAGAGGAGCAGCTTGTAACGCCTGCAATATCAACTTTAAGCTACCTAACTTTATACCGGTTGTATTACACAATTTAAGTGGATACGACGCACACTTTATTATTCCAGAACTTGGACGAGACAAAGGACAAATTGACGTATTGGCTCAAACGACAGAAAAATTTATTAGTTTTTCAAAGAAAGTAAAAAATATAAAATTAAGGTTTATAGATTCCTTAAGGTTTATGCCATTCAGTTTGATGACACTCTCTAAGAATCTGGAAAGAGATGACTTAATTGAAACGAGAAAGCTGGTTCCAGAAGATAAGATGGAGCTCGTATTAAGAAAAGGAGTGTTCCCGTACGACTACATAGATTCCCTTGCTCGATTTGACGAGACTGCGTTACCTCCACCAGAAATGTTTTACAGTAAACTCAATGAATCTCCAGTAGATCCAGAAGATTATGAGCATGCTGTCAAGGTATGGAAGGAACTTAATATGTCGACGCTCGTAGATTATAATGATTTTTATGTGAAACTTGATGTAACTCTCCTTTGTGATGTAATGGAGGAATTTAGAAATTCCTGTTTGTTAGCTTACGGACTGGATTGTTTCTATTACTTCACATCTCCGGGGCTGGCTTGGCAAGCTATGATGAAGGAAACTAAATGTGAACTCCAACTTTTAACTGATATTGACATGGTTCTTATGGTTGAAGCTGGTGTTAGAGGAGGGCTCACACAATCGGTCACACGATATGTCAAAGCCAATAACAAACATCTTCAAAATTATAACTCCACTAAAGAATCAGTCTACCTAGGCTACTTCGACGCCAATAACCTTTATGGATACGCCATGTCAATGCCATTACCTTTTGGTGGATTTTGCTGGGTTGATTCTAATGTTTTAGGAGACATCATGAGCATCCCGAAGTTCAGCGATATCGGATACATATTGGACTTTGACTTCGAGTATCCTCAGCACCTTCACGACCATCATTATGACCTTCCTCTATTACCAAGGTCCGAGGTTCCTCCAGGAGGCAAATATCCAAAGTTGATGACAACACTTGAAAATAAATCTAATTGCATTGCCCATTATTGGATTGTACAGCAAGCAATTGAACTAGGAATCAAAATTGTTAAAATCAACCGAGTGCTTCAATTTACACAAAAGACATGGCTAAACCATATATAGAATCGAATACTTCAAGAAGAGCAGCTTCCACATCAAGTTTTCACAAATAATTTTACAAACTGATGAATAACGCCGTCTATGGGAAATGTCTTGAAAACAAAAGGAATCACATGAATTTGAAACTTGTTTCTGATGAAAAGAAAATGTTAAAATTAGATCAAAAGCCTAACTTCAAAACATCTATCATAATAAACAAAAATCTTGTAGCTGTATGCATGAACAAAACCAATGTTGTCATGGATCGACCTCTTTATGTAGGAATGTGTATACTTGATATTTCAAAGACACATATGTACGACTTCCACTACAACAAGATGGTTGCCTTTTATGGACGAGATCGAATTGGAATTAGCTACATGGACACTGACGGGATCGTATATTGGATCAAGACACTTGACATGTATGATGACCTTAGAGTGTTTCCTCACAGGAATGATTTTGACTTCTCCGACTACCCAGTCAACCATCCGACATACGACAACTCTGTTAACAAGAAGGTTTTAGGAAAGTTCAAGGATGAAACTTGATGAGTACCACTTGAAGAAATTGTCGCCCTCATGTCGAAGATGTACGCGTTAAAATTAATGACAGATAGAACAGCGAATGCCACATCAACAGTCGCAGAGGATGAGGATGAAGCAGGGATTATCAAGAAGGCAAAAGGAATAAAAAAGATGTACATAATGAAAAAAATGAAATTTGAACATTACTACAACTGTTTATTCAGAAGAGTTGGGTACAGTGCATCTTTTAACACAATCCGGAGCTTCAATCATAATTTATATAGTATAACTGTGAAAAAGAAGTCATTGGCAGACAAAGACGACAAACGTGTGATCCTTCAAAACAACATCCACACACTTCCTTATGGACATTATTCATTAACATAAATTGATTAAGTGCATCATCATCCTGAGAAGTAAACTGGTGGAAGATCTATAAAATGCTAATTAATTAAGTATATGTTAAATAAAGTTTTTAAAAAGCCACTTCAGTGGCCTTGACCCAGTTTTCGTGTGTTCAGAATAAGCAATTTTTTAAATTAGCAAAAACTACATTACTTATTTAACATTTAGCCTTTTTAATAAATGAAACAGTTTTATAGTTCAGTTACTAAACGATTGGAGGATAAAGCGAACCGATGGACGAGAGAAAATCCATCGTTGAAGAACTTCACAAACCAGTTCGAAGAAATCTTCCTAGAAGATCAACGGTCGTGAAGGGCATTCATGACCTATATCAAGCGGACCTTGTAGAAATGAAACCGTACAGTAGGATTAATAAAGGTTTTAGGTACATTTTAACGGTTATTGATTGTTTTACAAAAGTAGCCAGTGCAATTCCACTGAAAAACAAAAGTGGATCGTCTATTACAGAAGCAATGAAAGAAGTACTTCAGGTGATAGGGAAACGTATAAAAAATCTTCAGACAGACGATGGTACAGAATTTTTTAACAAAGATTTTTCTGATCTAATGAAGAAAAATAAAATAAATGATTATTCAACTTATAGTGAAAAGAAAGCCGCTATTGTAGAACGTTTCAATCGCACTTTGAAAACTTCAATGTACAAGACATTTTCAGAGAGAGGCACCTATGTATGGTATGATATTCTTCCTACTTTAATAAAAGATTACAATGATAAAAAACATCGTACAATAGGTATGAAACCAAATCAGGTGAATAAAGCAAATGAATCTAAAGTTTTGAAACGCATAATGAAAAGTACCAAACCAATATTAGATAAGAAACCAGCCAAAAAATTTGCAATAGGAGACAATGTGAGACTATGTAAATATAAACAGATCTTTACCAAAGGTTACCTTCCGAATTGGACAAACGAGGTTTTCACAGTGCATCGAGTACAGCCTACTATTCCTGAAACTTATATTTTAAAGGATGTTAAAGGAGAAATACTGCAGGGAGGGTTTTACGGACATGAGTTGTTAAAATCCAAGACTGGCATTGTTTATTTGGTTGAAAATATATTAAGGAAAAGAGGTAATAAACTTTTAGTGAGATGGTTGGGATTTGACAAGAGCGAAGATACTTGGATAGACAAAAAGGACCTACTTTGAAATAAAAAATCAGTAACGGGACAGCATTTGAGAAGACTGTTTATGCAGTAAATAAATTATGGAAATTATCTGCCAGAATGAAAGACTTGATATTAACAATATTGATTGTTTGACACCGGATATTTTTGATAATGAGGTAAGTAAACATGGCTATTTATTGCCTAACACAATGAGGTGTATTATTAGTGGGCCTTCAAACTGTGGAAAAACCAACGTTGTTTTTAATTTAATAACAAAACCAAACGGCTTAAGCTTCAATAATGTTTATATTTTTTCCAAATCTCTGAATCAACCAAAATATTTATTATTGGAAAAGATTTTGCATGATGTACTCGATGTTTCATTGCATAAATTTGACGCAAGTAGTGAGATTATAGAGCCTAACAATGCCAAACCGTATTCAGTTTTTATTTTTGACGATGTTTCCTCTGAAAATCATGATAGGATAAGAACATACTTCTCTATGGGTAGACATAATCATATTGACTCTATTTACATAGGTCAAACATATAGTAAAATCCCGAAACAATTAATTAGAGACAACGTAAACTTTTTAATTGTTTTCAAGCAGGATGAAAAAAATCTCAAACATATATACAACGATCATGTTGGTGCAGATATGTCATTTGAAAAATTTCGAGATGTGTGTGGGAAAGCTTGGAAAGAAAAATATGGGTTTTTAGTTATAGACAAAGAAAGATCTATGACAAATGGTCGTTACAGAATAGGGTTCGATGGATTTGTTTTATTACATTGACTTCTGCCTATAACAAATTCAGTATTTGTGGTGAAGGCGTTGAGAACATTCGGAACTAATAATGTCGAACCAGGAGGAGTTGCTTAGTGAAATAAAAGTCCTAAGTGACTCAATATGGAAGAAAAACCTGCTACTAAAAGAAGGATTGATGGCTAGAAATAAATATTTGGAGGAAACCTTCAAGCCCATTGTCGAACCCCTGAATAAAATAAATGATAAAATGACCAAATCGACTCTACTAGATCAAGAAGTAAAAGAAAAAGATAAAAAGATCGTTAAACAAGATGAAACTTCAGGAACATACGGATCAGAATCTGGTTCAGAATCATTTAGCAGAACGAGTCGTTCAGGAGAAGAAGAAGAAGAAGAAGAAGAAGAAGAAGAAGAAGAAGATAAAGAAGATGAAGAAGAAAGTAAATCCGACATTGAAGGTGAAACAGATCCTTTAGAACCAACAGAATCCCCCACAAATATTAGTATTTTAAGTAAAGAAATTGGCAAAAAAGGACCTCTTTCACGAAATTATATACTACAAATGCTACATGGTGCACATAAATCGAGTAAATACCACGTGTATGGAGCACGCTTGGAAAAAGCCGGTCTTCGTATGGGGGATAGTATGCTAGAGATAGATGACAAAGATAATATAACAGTTAAAGACCAAAATTTTAAGGGTACCGCTGGACTGTTTGAATTGATCTTTAAACCCTCTCCAAAAAATATACTAAGAAGGATTTGAATGATTTTAAAAACATATGTATTTAACCAACTCCCATATAAAAGGGTATTCACATAATACACCTATTCATAGAAATAGATCGGAGAAGTATAGAGAAGTTATTTCAAAGCTGTTTTCTAGTATTAGAGGAAAACGTCCGAAGGCTAAGGGTAAAGGAATGTCGATGAAATCGGTGTATGATACAAATATTATATACTATAATAATGTGAATAAGCTGGTTGACAGAATGCGATTAATATATGAATCCATACAGGCTGGGCATAGCTGATTGGATAACGAAATGATTGCTTTAACGGAAGAGTTAAAAGGCCGGGGATACATAGCTTAAGTATTCAGTCTAAAGATGAGTGTTGATAAGTTCGGTCGTCATGAGAGCTCTTTGGTTCGAGAGGTTTTGAGAGGTCCACCTGGAGAAGGTTTTCAGTTGACTCGAGACGGAAACTATGATCTAAGAAGGAAACGTTTGTGCAATATTGCAGATCCTATTAACAAAGATGAAGCAGTAAACCTTGGAACAATTCGTACATTTACATTAAATTGCGAGACAAATGAGACCATGTTTGATGCTAAATATAAAAGAATTATACATGTGGCAATTGCAGAAAAAGATACAGATGCTGTGAATAGGCGATTTGTTTTGGAAGAAATAAAGCAATTAAAACAAGATATTTACCAAAAAATCGACAAATTACAGTCTATGGTGATTCTTTTCACCTCTTCGAAGAAGGAAAGTCGGGGAACACCTTCAAACAGTGTAAACGCAATATATGATACAAACAGTGATGCAGAAGAGTCATTATCACTGCCAGAAGTCAGAGTAATCTAATGAAGTACGGTGTTAAAACAAAAATAAATTATCATACATGGAAGGAAGACGTTCAGTAGTAAACTATCACTCATGAAAAGAGGACGAGGACTCACTAGTAGAGCAGTGTCTCTTTTTAAAAAAGCATTTTCCACTTTACCTACAGGTGCATTAATAAACACAGCTGTTGACGCACTTCCAATTGAGCTACATTTGCCTGGAGGTTATCAATATTGTGGTCCAGGTACGAAATTGCGAAAGCGTTTGGTACGTGGAGATCCTGGGATAAACAAATTGGACGAAGCTTGCAGAGCACACGATATTGCATATTCAAATTACTCAGATTCGGAAAGAAGATCAATTGCAGACAGAGCTCTTGCTGAAAAAGCTTGGCAGAGAGTAAAATCAAGTGACGCAAGTGTTGGTGAACGAGCAGCTGCATTAGCAGTAACTGCAGCCATGAAAGCCAAAACAGCAGTTGGAGGAGGATCGAGGAGAAGAAAAACAAACACACGTCGCAGAAGAAATATTTCCGGTGGGGGCACTAGTAAAAGAAGGAATACTAATAAGAGAGTTAATCGTAAGCAAAAAAAGTGTTCAAAATGTTCAAAAAAAAGGTAAACGGAAGAGGACTATACCTAAGACCATACCGTGCATATTAAATAAAAACAAATTAATTTTGCCGAATAAACCTTTGAACAACGAGGAACTTGAACGGTATGCATCATGTTTAAAAATCCCTTTTTTCAAAGGGGTGTTCATGCGATACGGATTGCCAAGAAAAATCTGGAAAAATGAAGCCGCAATTGTAAACCTTGATTATGCTAATGGTGCTGGGACACATTGGGTTTGTTATAAGAAAATATTTGATTCTGTTTTTTATTTCGACAGTTTTGGGAATCTTCCACCTCCTAAAGAGTTACAAGTGTATTTCGGTGCAGTACCTAACGTAGTTTTCAATTATGATAGAAAACAAAGAGAAGACACGTCAGTATGTGGACATTTATGTTTGGAATTTTTAGCCACAAGTGTCAGTCAACTGTAAGATGTCGTCTTGTACTGTAACAGTTAGTGCTTCAACATCAACTTTACGAAGTACATTATTTCCACCATTACACCTGAGAGATGATAGACAGTGGGAAATTGCACTTTTGGATTTTACTACTTACAACTCAATCCCAAACATAATAGAAGGTGTTAATAATAAATTTCACTACGTGAGAAAGAAAAATACTGAAGGTCTGGCTGATGTACGTGAATTTGTTGAGATTAAAACTGGTGCTTATGAAATAGCTGATATAAACAGAGAACTTCAAAATAAGTTAGGAAAGGATGTAATTGAACTAAGAGCGAATAATAACAATTTAAGAAGTGAAATCAAATGCAAGTTTTATATGGATTTCACTCTACCAGCATCGATTGGTCCTTTACTTGGTTTCCCATTATACAAGTCGGTTCTTGAACCAAATATCTACCATACAAGTCCAAAAACTGTGAACATAATTAAAGTTAATACTATAAATATCACGTGTAACATAGTTCAAGGGGCTTATAAAGATGGATCGAACCAACATATTTTACATTCGTTTTATCCAACCGTTCCACCTGGATTTAAGATAATTGAAAAACCTCATAATCTGATATATCTTCCATTAAACTCCACTCATATTTCAGACATTGTATTAAACGTACTAGATCAAAACGGTGACATCGTGGATTTCAGAGGAGAAATTATTACTGTACGTTTACACATTAGACAGGCACCGTAAAAGAACGATGGGACTTGAATTTACATATAACACTAAACAAACATCAGACAATTCTAGTATATCTCCTAACGTAGAGAGGTTAACTAGAGAGAACATTAAATTTTTAGAAGGACTTGGTTTCAGAGTCAATGATAATGGACATACTGGATATAAAACATGGACCGGTTTTCGACGAAACGTTGTGGGAGAAGGAGCTTCACACTCACAACTCTTACGCTTCATCGAAATTAGGAAATAATGATGAGATCCGAATTCCAATACAACATCAAGATGCATATACTTTACCGTCTGAAAGCTATATTTATATTGAAGGAAGGGTTTTGGAAAAAGATGAAAATACAACATCAAAAGTACCATTCATAAATAATCCAATGGCCTTTTTGTTTGAAGAAATCCGGTACGAAATATCTGGCATTGTAGTAGATTCGACTAAAACAGTCGGTATAAGCAGTACGCTTAAAGGGTTGGTTTCTTTATCACCTAATGAAACGAACGCTTTAAAAACAGCCGGATGGATATTACCAACTACGACCAAAATAATACCTAATTCAAGTGGTTATTTCGACTTTTGCGTTCCGTTGCGGCTCTTACTAGGATTCGCTGAAGACTACAGAAGAATAATAATTAATGTCAAACAAGAATTGGTTTTACTGCGATCATCCTCTGATGTGGATATTTTACAAGCTGATAGCGGAACAACTCCCACAACACTTGAATGGAAATTGAAGTTAGATAAAATAGTTTGGAGAGTACCTCATGTACGGTTGGCCGATGAACGACGAGTAAGTCTATTACGGATTCTGGACTCTGATAGGGATATTGTGGTTCCTTTTAGAAGCTGGGAAATGCATGAATGGCCTGTCTTGCCTAAAACTCAACGTCAAACGTGGGCTGTGAAGACTTCGAGTAATTTAGAAAAGCCTAGATATGTTATTATTGCTCTGCAAACAAATAAAAGATCTAATATTACTGCTAATGCCAGTAGCTTTGATCATTGTAAACTTTCAAATCTTAAGTTGTTTTTAAACTCACAATTCTTTCCCTATGACAGTCTTAATGTAATGTTTTCTAAGGACAGATATGGTATTTTATACGATATGTATGCTAGGTTTCAATCGTCATACTATGGAAGGACGAACTCGTCTCTCCTCAACCCTGAAACATTCAAGAGTCTCGCACCAATTGCAGTCATAGACTGTTCAAAACAAAACGAATCAATTAAATCATCAACAGTAGATATTCGCTTCGAGTTTGAGTTGGAAGAGAATATTCCAGACCAAACAACAGCGTATTGTTTGATACTACATGATACAATCGTAACGTACACCCCTCTAACAGGCGTGGTTAGAAGAATAATATAGATGTTTTTACCACATTATTCAGCACCTACATATATTTACCCCCGCCACAAGTTTATAAAAGGGAGATTCTTCTGCGAGAGGACATCAGTATACCACCTGCAGACAGAAAGACAACATTGATAGTTAAAATGGACAGTATGCCATCTAATTTTCTTGAAGATGTAACGCTCGAGTCTGCATCAACAGAGGTGACAGCTGCATCTAAAACGTCGAATCAAGACTTACCTGAAAACACAAAACCTAGTGAGGACTCTGCAAAAACAACGGAAACTCCTTCTTTTCCAATTGACAAAGACACAATTCCACATGGTAATCCTAGTGAGGACTCTGTAAAAACAACGGAAACCACTTCTTTTGCAATTGTCAAAGACACAATTCCACCTGCTAATAATAATAATGATGATATAACTAATACAACACAAGCTGAAAATGTAGATGAGTCCAGAGAAAAGGACAAAACAACTACTGAGGAGATCAAGGCTGAACTCTCAGGATTTCTAACTTTCGAAGGAAATGATCAGAGGAAAAGGAAAAGATGTGAAAATGAATATGATGAACAAAATATGGATGTGATATTTGATGTATTTTTACGCGCAATGTATCCATTGAATTTAAACATGTATAAAACTGTTACTGTTGGTGTTTTCAAATCTTTGAACTTTAATCCTGCTGTGCTAATTAACCATTGCGGGAAAGCCTCATTGCTGCTTACGATAGACATGTGGGATAAGTTTACTAAACACGTATCTATCATTGAAGCCTACTTATACAACAACTTGACAGGACGAAAAACTGCAATTGGATTTAACGAATCCGATTTAGAAATCGACAACATCAGACTTCGAGGTACTCAATTTGTGAGATTTAGAGATCTTTCTAAACACAATAAGAAAATCCTTTTAACTTTGGAAGAATTTCAAGTCCTGTCGAATCTAACACCAGTAATAATCAGATACATTCAGCAACTCGTCACATATGCTCCACTTATTTTTGATTACCTCAACAATTCGGTGAACACACATCCAGTTTTACCACTGATCTATGGCCCGATAGATCATTCTATATACAACAGATTGCCTCAAGAGGTGTCGTTCTACAGAAGGACCGGATTCTTTTTTAATAAACTTCGAAGTGAAGGAACCAAAATTAAAGTTTCTCCAACAAAGGAATTTCCGGAGAATATTTCAAATAAACAAAAAGTGTAAAATTATTTGAATGATTGCGTCAAGCAAGTGCTCATATTGGGAGCACTAAAATTAAAAAAAAAGATTTACGTGACCTTGAAACAGTTCAGGTTTGCATATGTTATTCTTCTTTTCGCTGAACAGAAGAAAATACATATGAAAATACTCACGCTGTGTGAGTGCAGTTGATTCCAAGCTTCCAAACAGTACCTATCCTACTCAGTCTTGTTTATCACACGCTTAAGTAAACTTCATAAAATGGAAAGATACTGTTGTGAAAACAAGTGTTTTGTGCGACCGAAACTAGAGGTAGACGGATTAGCCTGTGAAATATGTGAAAGTTATGGTATTTGTAAATGTCGATGTAAAACATATAAACTTCCAACTCCAACTCGAGAAACGTTCACATTGTACAAATCCCAACACTGTTATACATGTTGTCCTAAAATGTGTATGAAATTTGGACTGTATAGCGATATAATAAAATATTGTAACAAATGTTGCAAAGGTCTTTGTGAATGTCTACTGCAATATTGTGCAAACAGGAAGAGTTGGGATGTGGATATAGAAGTAGAGTCAAAAGTAATAACAAGACGGAATAGCATGTAGAATATGTGAATGCTATGGTTACTGCAATAGAGTGTTAATTTTTAGGAAATGAAGGTTTGCATTAGTATAAATAGCTGTCACACCACCTACCCCATCTCAGAACAACTCCAGCTCTTGCCCAGTGAAAACCAACTTCATGCGCTCTCGTAGATTCAACACAAAATGGAGGAGTATAACCTGTGGAAACAAGCGTTACTCAAAGAATATCAGCCCGGCGTATTGTATTTAGTTTCCCATGGACCTTCTGGAAACAACTCTACAGAAATAACAATACATGTTAACAATACTTTGTAAAATAGTTTTGTACATAGCGTAAAATTCCATTGTAATCTCTGTTTATTTTACCTTTTTAATTATGTATTATTTTTACTTAGGTATTATGTAATTATATTTTTTAAAAACTCATCACTGTGACCTTGACATAGTTTTGAAAGTGTCGGACTTACCCCTACCATTTTATTCTGACATAAATAGAACCCGTACTAGTGATCAGCTATCATTTCTCCATCAGCTCTCGTACCGTCAAGAACGAACTTAACCCATCAACATAATGAAGTTTCATCTGGTGATGCAAGACGAAGTGGATTTGGGAATACTTCACGAAACACTCCTGCATTTGATGACGGAACATTCTCCGATGGTAATGAAGATTACTGTTGAATTCGACAGCACAACCTTCTGCGATTCGGAGACGACTGAATCACCCACTGAATGGTCTCCGAATGCCACATCCGAAAATACAGAAGAAACCAAACCACAAGAACCTCCAAAGTACGAAGAAGAAAGCCAACCACAAGAACCTCCAAAGTACAAAGAAGGAAATAATGTTTAATACAATATACCTAGTTTGCTGTAAAGATAAGTTATGTAAACCTTAATTAAATCTTTGTAATTTATGACAAATAAATTATCAAATCTTTTTTTAAAAACCACTTTCGATGACCTTGAACTTGTTTCTACATGTCCGTAACCAGCCACCCACTTGGGAGTAACTATGACTCTAGGTTTTTTTTCTATAAAATGGTTACATTTAATTGGATAATTTTTTAGCCAATTACTTGTCAGTGTTTCGTGATGACTAAGCATAAACAAGTAATAAAATCATGTCTGTCTGATCCTCGCTACCATCCTCTCGTCTGACACCGATCCGCCAACATGTCTGCATCTACTCTGTGGTCCAAAGACATCGGCGACGAAGAGTTGGTGGAGATCACCCTGATTACGGAGCATGGGGAGAGAATGAGAGCAATTTCAACTATGTCTGAGGACGAACTACAAGAAAATCACTTCAATGAGATAAAGGCGATCATGTCATACATTGCCCAACCGACGATGCTTCCAGAGCAGTGGCCGGCGATATCTCGGCGGATGGAATATCTCGCTGCGCTGAAGGCTGAGATCAACAGAAGAGGTCTATCAACTGAGATTTATGCAATATTTGTGTAAATTACAAACTTTAAGGACATGTGACAAACGGCCTTTTTCAAGGCCACCAGATGTTTCATTCGTTTGACACTCAGCAACCGCCAAATTCATTTTCAAACCACTCCCACGACTTCTATCAGTTTCGGAACAAATATTAATCCATCCGTTTTCACTTTACCCCACATCCAATAACGTAAGTCGTTCGTCACACCAAAATATTTTAAATACATGTAACAAACGGCCTTTTTAAAGGCCACCAGTTTGTTCAATCGTTTGACACTCAGCAACCACCAAATTCATTTTCAAACCTCTCTCTCGACTTTAAACAGTTTCTTAACGAATATAAATCCACCCGTTTTCACATTACCTCACATCCAATGACGTATGTGTATCGTCACACCAATACGTCATCGCCGTGACGTCATCACACCCTCTCGTCACACATACGTCATCACCACGTCACTCAAACGTCACTTCTGATTAAAAACCAATTATTTTTCAGCTGTCCCAGACTCCCCATATTGCCTCTACTGCCAAAAAAGTGAACCCCTGTTTAGATATCTTGCACAAGAATGACAAGAATACGTCAACAACAATGAATTTGTTAAACAGCTGATTACATTTATACCAGCTGTTTACAGGTAAGGTGGATTTAATAGTCATGAAATAAAAATAGTTTAGCCCTTTAAAAATCACTGTTTTTTTACAGTTTTATAAGAAATATTTTAAACATTCGAATAATACTTTTAATTTTAGTTTGAATAATTTTAATTATGATTCCATTATCTAGTAACCATTTGCTTATTTATTTACTATCACATTTAACGTAATTTTAAATTACCAAAACCTTTTTATTTATTATTAGATTTTTACAATCAGACTGTCATTGGATTGGGATTTGAAAGGGCTTTAATTTTGATGTCTTATACAATTTTGGGTTTGTACCTGGTTTTGATGAAATTTGACTTTGAAATTTTTAAATGGCCGCCATTTTGAAATTTGATAAGTTTGATAACAAATATTTTTGTAAAATTTTAATATCAACAAACTTAAAGTTTATACCAAGTTTCATAAAAATATATTCAAGGGTTTTTAAATTATTAATTATTTTCAAAAAAGTACAAAATGGCGGATTACGGCTAAATTAAGCTGAAATCGAAAAAGTGTTACTTTACATTTTCGACTTATTTTTGTATGTAAAATACGGTTCTGCATAGCACGCTAAGCATTTTTGTGACACCCTGTATATAATCAAGATTTACTAACACTCCCATGTAGGAGTTATCTGTGTATATTAAAAGAGAAATAGAGAATCACGATAAAGGACATTTTATAAATAATGAATTTGCATTCTTATTTGACGAAATTAGATACGAAGTTGCTGGTACAGAAATAGATATTGTAAGAAATCCAGGAATTTCCAGTCTTATGAAAATATTGTGCTCTTACAATAAAACAGCTAAACTGTAAAATGTTGCATTCGATTCTGACGCGAATTTAAATGAGTTTCATAAAAGTGGTAAGTTTATTACTTGTGTCCCATTAGAGCTGTTAATGGGTGTGTTTGAGGATTTTAATAATGTGTTGGTAAATGTCAAACAAGAGTTGGTGTTGAACAGATCCAAAAACGACTTAAATTGTTTTTATAAAACAGCTAATGCTCCAACAGGTGGGGCCGATACAATTCCCAAAATTACACTTAAATCGATCCAGTGGGTGATGCCACATGTGATGCTATCTGATGGGGAGAAACTACAATTACAAAAGAAGTTATTGCAGAAATGTCCCAGAAGAACTTTATAAATAAATATCCCCTAATTGTAATAAACTGTTCTAGGCAGAATGAATTGGTCAAAGAGGGGGTTGTAGATATTAAATTAGAAATTTAAACTGCAGAAAATGTCCCTTTAAACAAATCTGCATATTGCTTAATAAGTCACGATAAAGTATTTGAGAATAATCCTTTGACATATGAGATAAATAAAATTAAAACAAATATTCTACAATAATTGGTAGACTCTGAGAAACAAATAAGAGATAAATTTAGGGCATTAAAACAAGGTAAATGTCTAGAGGCTGAATAGAGGTTCCAAACATTCCAACCATTAATACAACCTTTCCAAGAGTTAAACAAATTTTGCCACCAAAACTATAGAGAGACCAGTTCTCCCAATGACTTTATCAAAGACCCCGTCTAGAATACCAAGAATAACCCAGATGACGCCGCACAATTTAGATTTTGGTCTTTTAGCATCTAACTATTTAGGAAATTACCTTAGTAGAAGTAGTATGACAGACACCTCATATGGTATTAGGCGTGGAGCAAATAAGTTTTTATTGGGAATCAGGAAGTTCAAATTGCCAATGATGATGTTACAGTTGGGGATAAAATTTATAAAGGGGCAAAGGGTCTGTGGGAATTGTTAACTTTAAAAGAACCCGTAAACTATAGTCAAGCTGATTTGCAAAATTATACAGAGATTTTGGAAGCTACAAATGCACATTTAAAGGGTTATAAAACATGTGCGGTGATGTTAAGTAATAAACACACTAAATATCTTAATATAACTAAACCCCTGTTTAAGACTGTTGGTGTTTAAGGCAGGTAACTGGTAATAAAATAGACTATGTTTATTGGGACGATCCTAATGAACTTGTAGATAGGTTAAGACTGCTTTGGTTAAATCAACAAGCTGGGAATACGGGGATGGAAAATGAGATAGATTCTATTATAAAAGAATTGAGAGAAAGTGGAATTATTTATTAAATAAAAATATGTTTATAGATAAATTTTATCGTGTGTATAATCCATATACTAAACCAGAAGCTAGAGTGTTTAAGGAAGCTACATTAAAATTAAAAGATAATAGTTGGAATGCTTTAAATTGCAAAATTGGTAGTGTTAAAGATGGGGAGTTTATTGATGATGTATCGACTTTGGGCCACACGTTACCCAGAAAAGGAGATACCTTTGTACAAGGTAATATTAAATATGAGTTTTTAGAATCCAAGAATAATAAGTGGAATGCTAACAAGTGCAAAATTTCTAATTTGGAAAGAGGCGAAAGTTTAGACGATGTACCCACATTAGAACATACTTTCATAAGAAAAGGTGGTGTCTTTGTACAGGGTGATAATAAATATGAATTTTTAGAACCGAAGGAAAATGTTTGGAATAAAAAAATCTAACGATTGGGAATGTTAAGAGTGCTGAAAATTTAGATGAAGTCCCAATTTTACAACATAGTATAATAAGAAAAGATGGTGCCTTTGTACAGGGTGATAATAAATATGAAATTTTAGAATGTAGAAATGTAGATGTATCAAATGTATGTGGAATTTATTAAAACCACCTACAACAATACAACAATCCATACAAACAATAACATATCCAAATTGCAGACAAATCCATAAACACCAAAGTTAGTTTGTTGTGTTTACACTAGCCTAAAGCAAATCTGAAACATTTTTTTTTATTAATTTACACATTAATACACATACATACTAAAGATATAAAAGGGTGAAAAGTAAGGGGGTGTGGGCTCACGTGGTGAAAGAGGGGGTCAGTTGGACCACCCTTATATACACATACACACTAAAGATAAAAAGGGTATAAAAAAGTCCCAATCCTCCTCAGCCTCCTCCATAAAAATATTCGATTTACACTTCCATACTTTTAATGTAATAAGGACATGTTGTGATTGATTATTGTTTACTATGGTACTTTGGACTATGTAACATGTAATTTAATCAATATATATAAACAGAAGGGAAAACGTGCCGAAATTGGCTTTAAACCATTATATTACCCCTTTTTGGCTGATTTAAAAAATAATATTTAAAAAAATATAGGGGCCGGGTTAGGATTTGAAAAATGTATTTAATATAGGCAAGGTTCGAACACTAGTATAGGCCTAATGTGTTGTCAGGAGCCGAACATTTTCAAATCCGGTCCAAAAACGGCTCCCCATAAGAATAACATGGGAAAAAAGTGCCATTATATTACCAATACCAATGTAAATTTAATAAACACAGTACATTTTCTTATTGGGATTTTACATTAGAAAAGACTGTTTTTCATATCTTGATATAGTTTTATCACCCCAAACAACCCGTTAAGAGCTTTGGTGAGCACCGAGTAGTGTGAGCGTCGTGCGCCAGACCACCTGACATGGTTGGGACAGTTTTGACAGCGCTTAACGAACCGGACAAATCAAGTGTACACTAATAATTGTCAAACTATAAATGTCATACAAAACCTACGCACTTTTGGAACGTAATTTTTAACTGAGCCTGTAAAAAGCGTTATCATAATCTGTAATTATAAAATAATAACAGTTTGAAAAGCTTACCCTCTTATCTACGTTTGAGATGCTTGCCGTTGAGTTTTGTTGACTTTGTAGCAGCCATTATTTATTACTAGAATGTTCTGGTTTGATGTTACAAATGCAATCTAGTAATATCAAAATTTGCCTGCTTTCTTTTTAATTTGGTTTCATTATAATCACTTATAAATTGAAAATATTTATAAGACGAATAAAAGATACAATAAGTGCCAAAAATAAACAAAATAAAATTGTTAAAATAAATACGATAAATCAAAAATTAACTTTTAAGAATACAAACAATTTGATACAAGTTAAACATTTAGCATAAACATCCTAAGTAATAAGGGAAAATGAGTTAGAATTTGCATAGCAATAAAACGAAAAATCAAGAAAAAATCAAAATAAAAGGTTTTAAAATATTGAAATACACGTCATTCTGCTAAAGAAAAATCTCTTCCAAAAACGTTTATATACAAAGAATATTCAATCGCCTACTTACCTAAGATACTGTATAAATGTTGAATTGAAGTAGCTTATAAAATGGTATTTTTAATTTTATAAAAAATTACATTTTATTTATACTGGCGCAAATTGGTATAATTTGACGAATTACACTATTACCATTTCTTAATACTATTGGGGCTGGTTTTAACCCTCGTAACTTCTGCTTCCTCGAGCAGACCCTTACAAGATTTATGGCCTCGGCGCTCGCATTACGATATAAGCCTCGGCGCTCAAACTACTCGACGCTCGGGATACGACACCAATACTCCCATACAAACTTTCGATCCTGACTGGACCTCCTCCTAACCTTATAATGCACAACATCGTTATTCCAATATTGCATTTAACTAGAACTAGAAGCATCAACACAGCCAAAAAAACAAGCGTTTTCCAATTTCAAACAATTGCACATGTGATTGTTTAAACCTTTTTTATTTTATTTTCTAATATTTTTAATGCGAAAATTAGCTTCCCTCACGTCAGCGTGCGAATCGTTTACCAGTTTTATAACTGGTTATAACTGGTTAAAACTGGTTAATATAACCCGTATAACAAATGTATCGATACGAGTAGTCTAAATGTTTCTGGGGTACGCCAAATAAATCACATGTTCCAAAAAGATTTGTAAAATTATCGTACAAATACAGGAAAGATATAATGCTTCGTAGGGTAAGTCGATGTTTAAGTTTAGCTTTACAATTTTAGTCAGTGCAAACCTCTTGATTATGATAGAAGGTGTCTTATCAATAAACAACAAAAGTCACCCCTTCTCTCGCTCTCTCCAACCCTCTTTGCCGTAGTTCCATCCACCTCTACCCCTCCCCCCACTCCGTTTTAAGTACACATTGTTTGGTTGCGCAGGGCGACTGAACATTTATACGCCTGATTTTACGCAACCACCAACCATAACTATATTACATAATCCCAATATTATCTTACACTCTCTCGTTATCTATACCAGATGTAATCACTATGTATTTACGTTTCAGAACAATATCAAAAATAGTTTTACTTTCGGCGCGCATTTGGAATCATTGCGTAGATCATAAACGTATCTAAACATGCATACTAGCCTAGAACATAATTATACGTGATCGCCTGATTTTCGGAAGCGTAGACATCTATCCCTTTTGGTAGTACGATTATTAGTGAGTTTCCTATGGAAAAGTGAACTATTAGCATGACCTGCACGGTGAAACTTAAGCCCGGGACCTCCATAGAAGTTTATAACATGACCCCCCGAACACGTTTTGGGGGGGGGTTCGTTCAAAATTATATATGTGTTTGCACTCTAGGGGTCACGTTTTTGTCCGATTCACTTCAAAATTGGTAGGGATATTATTTTTTATAATCTGATGGACAAGGTCGTTGGGCAAAACAATCGGAAAACTCTAACCCCCTATTTTGGGGATTAATCTTTCAAATTTTGGGTTTTTGGGCCCAAAAAGGTTCAGAAAATCCCCGGATGTAAAAAGATGGAGATTAATGAGGCAAAAGTTGTAAGCCCTCTCTCATCATTCTAGCTTACATATTTACCGAGTTATTCAAGAAAATGTATACTGACTAAACACAGTACGTTGTATTATGGGGGATTTTACATTAGAAAAGCCTGTTACTCATTTGTTGGTGTATTTTATCATCCCCAGCAACCACGCGCCTACTTTCAATCCTGACTGGACCTTCTCCAAACCTTATAATGCGCAATAGTGTATTCCCAGCATTGCAGGTAAATAGAACCAGGTGCATCAAAAATATAAAAAACCTGTTTTCAGATTTCGATAAAAATTGGAATAAATGTATGTTTTAACACTGATTTGGCTTTGTTAAAGTATTTTATGTGGCAATTAACTTTAACGTCAGCGTGCTGCGTGCAAACTCGTTTGAATTTGTTACCTGGAGTCGGTGAGCATTTGAGTTTTCGTTTTTTCCAAAGTCCCAAGTGATAAATAAAACGTAATTCATATTCAACTAACAAAATAAGGCCTTCACACAAGTATTCTCATTCACAAAATAAAACTGCAAAGGTCTGTGGAAATTATGTAAGTTTAATTTAAGATAACTTTGTAATATAGGTCTAGTACGCTCACATAATTTATGTATTTATTTGCAAAAAACCTACATATCCCCGAAAAGTACTTAATATATGTATTTATAAATAAAATAGGTAGTACTGTAGTGATTATGACCCACTAACACAGTGACACAAGTGGAAAAACCTAATTCTCATCGTCCGTTTACAGCTTGCATAATTTATATTACAGAGCTTCAAAGTAAGCTAACGATCTTGATCTGTTCACCTCTCGCTCGATTTGATTGTATAGTGTGATTCAGAAACACATACAACAATTACAATAAAAACAACAACAACAACAATAATTGCAACATCAACAATTAGTGTATGTTTTACGCTCTGAGGCAGCTATGTACGCTTACACTAGGAAATATTGCTTCACAATTTGATCTACAAGCATTGATAAGTAAAGATATTTTAAGAAATAACGGCGCCAGCAACCGTAGAATACCGTAGAGAATATGTTATCTGACAGTTGCATTGTCATTTTTTTTAATTAAAGTTGCTAAAAACCACATATTTTTCCTATTATCGCCATCTTTAAAATGCTGCGTAAGCAACTCAAATGCGATATTCCACGATCCGAATTGCTTACACTACCTTATAGCCCATCAAGAGTTGCATATTTAACTCTAGCGTCAAAGTTTCCAAGTTTATCATAGAACTTAGACGACCACTGGGGTCTGACATGGTCTCCCAATATCCTTCTTCGAATATCTAAGGATCTCTCTTGTGTTGAGATATTTACTTTTTAAACGAACACACTTTTTATTCCGTTAAAACAATTTACAACTTTCTGTTCTGTATCTTTCGTACTATATCTTATAAACAAAATCTATCGTCAATATATAAATATAAAAATTACACGAAGCAAAATAAACATTTCCTATCTAATATCCTGTCCGAGCAAGCCAAATTTCTCAGCAAATTACTATATTCAAATCCGTTCAACTTAGAAAGGAAATATCATAATATAGAGTAAAAATAAATAAATTTATTTCTTTATAAGAAGAAAATTTTCTTTATAATAACCAAGCAAGTTCGGAATCGGCGGCTGGCCAAAAACGAGGAAATAAAAAATGTCTTAGTCGTCGATTTGCATTGTTTTGTGAAACGTGTTATGGATCAAAAATGTCAACGGTCTTCGCACTGAAGTGAGTTTAATTTGTCTGAACATTTATCTGATAGTGACCTAATGAGATTATAACAACCATTTGAAAAACAGATTTAAAAAGGCGATTTTAGGACAAGAATACCTTTATTTTTTAATTCCCTATCGATTCTGGAGGCAAAATACATGAATACAAGAATAGCTTGTTCCCACTGGAATGTTTTTTTTTTATGGAATGTCATAAATGATTTGAGAAAGTTCAATCTTTAAGAGTAGAAACCTTCGAAACCAGTTTAGTCCATTATTAGTGTGGTTTTGAGACTTCTAGCCAATTTGATTGACAGCTTCCGGTAACGTGACTTTTCGTAACGTAACTGTTACGTATTTGTGACGTGTTTGGTGACGTAGTTGTGACGTCACAGTGAGGTAGGTCAGTTCAAGGTCATCCTGAGGATGTTTTAAAAAAGCTATCTTGCACAAGTTTGGTTCGATAATTTGATTCGATAACGTTATCGAATGAGACCTGTGCAAGATAGCGGATTTATTTTTTTCTCTTTTCCTTTTTCTGTATGTAAAATAATATACCTCGAATAAAACATGTGCAAGATAGTAGATTTAATTATAATTTTTCTTTATTTACAATAATGGACACATAGTCAATGAATATCAGACAACCACCAATTCTGTGGTGCCCGTTGATTCTATAGATGTGTAGGGTTCACGTTCTCCATAATAATACTTCATTCTCGGTGCGGGTGGAAGTGATGATGGTTGCCACGATGACGTCTATGATTCCGAATAACTGCTTACATTGTACTAAGCGAGAGGTTCATCTCTTTCTCGGTGTAGGTGAAAGTTTAGTTGTGGATCCTCCCCAGGGTTCTTGAGCTAAAGAGATTGTTGCAGAAATATCCAATGCTACTTTGTACCCGTTTACAATCAAAACTTTCAAGTCATCGGAAAGAAGTTGCAAATCATGAACTGTAGAAAGATGAACAGTATTGTAGTGGACACAATTAATTTTGAAAACCATGATGTTACCTTTTGTAAGCTACTCGTGGAGTGTGCTTCTCACCTCCTCGCCTTCCTTTTATACACACCCCCTCCACTTTTCTTTCCACTTTTCTCACATTTGCGTTATGGATATTTTCATTATGAAATTTAAAGGTATTCTGCATACAATGCGATTGTTATACATCAGTCCACAATCAGTGCATGTACAACAGTGTCTACAAGGTAAAAATAGTAGATCTTTTTCAGACGAAAAACATACTACACATTCGATTGCTTCGATCTTATTTTCTTCAACTGGAGTTTCGAAAGTTTTAACCGGATGAGGTTTATATAAATTCCGATGGTTTTGTACAAACACACTTAATTTTTGAACTAACACATAAGGACACCTGCTAAACCATCGTGCATGTTCTTCCCATGCGTTATCCGTCACTTGCCAATCTTTCAATCCTCCTCCGCAATTGTAATAAATGGTCTTATCACCTTGTCCCATGTAAAATAAACCAGTATCTGCAAATTCCTTTCTAAACTTGTATAGACACGAGTCCTTTAATGTTTCATCAAACGTTTCCAATCACGATTGTAGCTGTGCATATTTTGAAAATTGAATTCTCTTCTTTCCTATAAGATGTTCCATTCTGTTTTTGTAGGTTAGTAAAATATCGTATCAAGGCAAGATTTGGAGGGATACGGACGTAGCGTAATCGTGTAGGACAAGTGCCTACCCTTCCCCCACCACACCGGTCCCCCCATCACAACGTTCCCCCACCAACTCATCAACTGTTAGGATGAGGGTAATAATCTTATAACAAATACAGCGCATAATATAAGTTCTGAATCTAGGTCAAGGTCACCAAATATTAAAAAAAAGATAAAATATCAGTACTTGGAATTAATGCTGATATTTTCTCTTTTTTATTTATTTTTTTACATTTCAAGTATTACATTATATTACTTAATCTGACAATGGGAAGTTCCCGATGAGGTCAAGTGCAGAGATGGTTAGTTAGAGTTGTTCCCGCTGACTCCGTGTGATACTATATACAAGGTTCCAGGTTCGATGTTGTGCAAATCTTCATTTTGAAGAAGGTGGCCAAATCTCTTGGGCAGGAACATATAAAATTTCGCTTCATCTCCTACTGTGTATGGAGCATCACTTAAAGATACTAGAATAGCATATCCCACTGATGATTTAATCTTCCTCATATCGTGCACGATATAGTGTTTGTCTTCTTTAATCTCTGAAGTTTTTCTTGTTGGTAGTATACTTGATATTTATTGGGTGTTAAACTGATCAACCAATGTCTTCAGAAATTTCTGTGATGCCATCTTGATACTTGTTCTCTTGTCAGAGTTTGGAGTAATACTGATGGTGGGTCTCCTCGCTGTTCCCGCTTTTATACCCTCCACTCATCCCTCCACTTCCCCCTCCACTTCCCCCTCAACTTCCCCCTCCACTTCCCCCTCCACTCTCCATTTCACAAGGATGTAGAAAAGCAGCTAAACTATAAGCGTTTTTACAGCGCAATGCAAATGTGCGAGTTTGTTATAATTTGTTAAAATACAAATATTGTCCATATCAAACTCGAAATACTTATCCATTTCAACATCTATTACATCTTTTGTAGTATAAAGCTGTATCGAATTGCGGTTTTCCAATCCTCTTGTATAAAGTCTTGTAAATTTACTGCAGTAGTGATACATAATGCTGTACACTTCTTCAAAACTTGTATAACCTTCATTCCAACCAATGTGATGCAAGTTTCTCGTCAACCACTTATTAGGTCTTTTGAATTTTGAGTTTAATTGGTTAAAAGGAAATGGAGGTTTGAATAAAAAAGTATATATGACTTACATTTGCTGGTCTAAGATAATTATTTCTTGAACAATGTATCGATCATTGTTCCCACAAAAAGCTTGAAGTTCAATTATACCAGACCTCTCCTTTACCTGTCTAGAACATGTTACCTTTCTCTCCATCTCTAGGATGTCAAATGAACTGGTTTCCACACCACGGTAGAACTTTAATAGCTCAAGCCGTACAGTTTTCAGCGTGTTGGTGTATATTTAACGTGAGCACCGTCCCCAGTAGGCCGAACCCAAGAACCTCTTTTAGTTTCTTAAGCCTCTTTAGTTAAAACTTTTTCTGTTTCTTCATTTTGAATAATTTCTTCTTTTACCTTTTCTTCTTTAATCTTTTCTTCATTAACTTGTTGTTAATAATCCTTTAGACATCTTCACATTTCAACCTCATAAGGTATTCGGTTAAAAATACATGTATCTATTGGACCGTAAACAATCTGAGCGTCGGGATGTTGTTCAGTCACATCTACCAAATATTCTTTAACCACAGTGCTTGAAAATACGAGTTGTTACATATACCTGGTTATAGGTGAAGCTGCACAACACAAAACGTAGAATTCTTCCCTTATCAGTTGAATTTTGTCATCATGTTTCGTCAGGTATCTAAACCGTACTTACCTTTCCCGGCGACACTTTAAAATGTCAATTTCAATGTCGCATTCTAATAATCGAATAGCTGTATTTTTTCCAAACATATTCTTTGCCAAGTAGCATTCGATGAGTTGTAAGTGGTTAAGAAAATAATCCCATGAGGCATCTGAAAGAAATAACATTTTAGGTCCTTGGTTTAAAATCGCATTAGGTGTATAACCCGAGTCCTTAACCGAGCTATTGCTATGCCTTTAGTCATAAATCTTGAGGTTGGATATAGTATGCAAAGAAAAATATCCGTCAGTTTGTTTAAAGGGATGTTGTTTTCAGGTTTTATCTTCCTCTTTAAAGTCGACTTAGATGTTGAAGCGTTGTCTGACATTACATCTTCATTGCGAAACTTTAGAAACTCGTCCAATTCCTCTCCATACACTTTGATGAAAGGGTCTTCGTTTTGCAGCAAACCTTCCACTTATGCATTCTTCTGCTCCTGTACTACAGAGGTCATCTTAACTGTAGTAGATGTTTTTTCAATCGCAAACGCTATTGAACTGAACCCCTCTTGTAGTGCGTGCTATTTATACCCTTCCCCCTCCATAGACCTACAGAACCATCTTTACAATACTTGTTAAAGGTGTGTACGTTACAATTTTATCGTGAAGAATCAAGCAATATATAGTTGTATTAGCAGGTATGTTAGATTCAAACTTCATTTCCAACTTAATATCTACAATTGATGACTTTACAGATTCGTTTTGTTTAGAAGAATCAATAACCACGGTAGGAGCTTTCAAAACTGCGTTGGTGATAGTAGTGGTGTGTTTGTTTTACCGTAGTAAGATGTTTGAAATCTAGCGTACATATCGTACAGAATACTATATCGGTTTTTATTGTATTATATGTTTAAATTGTCATATGGAAAGAATTGAGAGTTGAGGTATAGATTACATTTCTTAAGTTTACAATTATCGAACGATGTTTTATCAGCTGTTATTTTACTTCTTCTATCTGTTTATAATCCGAATAGAACGTACCTAGGTATTTCCAATTGTGTTGAAGTCTTTATAGTCTATGTATGTCGCTCCGTTTCGGGTATAATAGGATATTCGTGTGACTCCCAGCTACCAAATGCTAAATCTATATCACGGTGCGCCTTTAATTGTCTCAACAACGTAATCCTGTATTCATCTGCAAGTTTTAGGTGACGTACCCTCTAAACGATCTTTTTTAAATTCAACTTCCAGTCCAAAGTGGTTTCAGTTGTTGTTCCTGGAGATAATATTATATATTTATCATTTGAAGCTCTTAAAAGAACCAATTCTTGTTTTAAATTAATTAATATTTTATTGTAATCTACTGCAAAACCTGATAATAATTTTAAAGGTATATAAAAGTCTAAATATCCCTTTTCATCGGGTTTTATAGTGGATGAATCTGGTGTAACCCATCCTGCCACTGCTAGCATGTTTTTCTTGTTTGGTGTTATAGAGCATAATCCTTTCAATGCAATGGCTAGTCCATCTTTTTTTGTAGAGTCCACAGTAACACCTGAAATTTCATACCTTATTTCATCAAAAAGAAAAGCCATTGCCAATTAATAACCGGTATATTTGCTCCTTCAGTTCCATCATTCCTTGTTACTTTTCCTTCGATGTATAAATAACTCTCGGAAGGAAGAGTAGATATCTTGTTGTTGAATAGGAATCCTAATTTCATCATTATTTTTTAAATTTCAATGAAGCGTAAGGATTTTGTGTGTGATACTCATTTTAGCACAAGGTCTCGTCGAATGTTGGTCCGTGCGCTATATCCAGAGTATCCATTGTTAATAGCTTTAAAACCAATTTCTTTTAAAAGTCTAATGTTTTCACTTGTTAACTCTTCTGACGCTGATATGCTACAGAACCTTTTATCACTCACTCGATCCTTTTTAAACTCCAATCCAATTATTTAAGAGATTGATCTTATATGTATCCTCAAGGTAACAGTTTCACTTCTAAAGTCAACTATGTTACCGTCTTAATCTAATACGATCAGAACAACGTCTGAGACTTAACTGGTGTTTTGTGTTCTTTCAATTATTTTAAATCCAGGAGGCACAGATAGGTATTATGTATGCAATATGTGTCAATTTCCACCGTGTCTGTACGATCCTTGTATAATTTTACAAGTGATATCACTTGTGTTCAATGTAAGTATGCTCAAAGTATTTGATCATGTATGTTTCACATTTATCCCTAGATCGGTGTTGTTGAAGGAAATCCTTATAATCCTCCAACAGAATGTGTTTTGCTAAAATCTATATAATACTTCGATTTAATTTATGTTTTTAAAGTATTATTATTTCCGTCTATAGTAATATTATCTTCTCCCAACTTTTCTTGTATTACCTTGCATATATAATTTATTTCATTAGAATCCCTGGATAGAGTAACTTCGTTATGCTGCTAGAACTTTCCCTTTGCATTCTTTGCTTTATAGTAGTGAAGTGTTTTATTCACACCTTCAGTAATATTCGATAGAGAATTGTAAGTTGTAAAATCTAGTAATGCTGCCTCCCATTGTTTTTCTTTATGTTAACTTAATGCGGAGAATAGAGTCCTCCGAAAGGTTGACGTTTTACCAGTTAAAGAGGCCTCTGCTAAGACATCTTAAAGCTGACTAATCTTAAACACTTTACAAGCCTGATCTAATTTATTGATCCCCGGATCTCCTCTTGACAATCTTTATTTTCAATTTAGTTCCAGGTCCACAATATTGATAACCACCAGATAAATGGAGTGCAATAAGTAATAAATCTATGGATTTATTAACTAAAGCAGAAATTGGTTTTCCCAATAAGTTTAGTGTTGAAGACACAACACCCCTTACTTTAGTTATCGAACCTCGATGAGAACTAACACTGCTCCTTTTACCAATTGCTATTTATACCTTTGTCACGTGACTGATTAACAAAGAATGGTTCTTTCTATACTTTGTCAACAACTATATATACCTTCATCACTCGATTATACCTCTGTATAATAACTTGGCAATTAAAGAAACCCATTCGTTCTGGAGACCTGTGTGACCCGCTTCTATTGTTTCATGTATCAACTGCATTCTATTTACTAATATATTAACACCATTATAATAAATATATGTGTACTATAGATATTCTATAATAATCCTTCTCCATAAGCTGTTTCTTTATTTACCTTTTTTCCTTTCGGTATAAAAAGGAGCAACTTCTTCAGTAGACATAAAACTCTTTTTAGTTTTTTACAGTTTTGTTGGAAATAACTCTGAAATAATGTTTCTATACCTTACAGACTGATTTACATGTATCGGGGATGTTGGTTTATAATTCTTTGTATGAGTATTTGTATCTAAACATATGCCTTTCAAAGTTGCCAAGTCTTGTGTAGTATATTTGACAGGTTTTCTTCTTCTTCTTTCTCTTCCTCTTCACTTATATCCTTACCCTGTTCATATTGTATTTCTTCCGGTTCATCTTCAGTTTCTTCAAGTTTTTCTTCGGTTCCTCTGTCAAATTATTCAGTTTTACTATCGGATTTAAAAAAGGGTAAAATTAAATCTTCTTCTGAAACTTTTCCAAGTTTTTGAGATACTTCCCTTAAAGGGTCAATAACAGGTTTAAATTTTGTTTCAAGAAACAACTCTCTCACTAATACCTGTTCTTAATGCTCTGTTTTACTTCTAATAGAATCGCATAGTGATTTTATCTCTTTTATTAACTTTTCTTGGTTAGCCATGTTCACCCAACGGAAACCTTGGTCATAGTGCAAATGTATCTCTATCCCTTTGTCTTTTGGTTATATAAGTTATGTGTTCATTTATTATTTTGTAGGATTTTCGTTTTAGGATTTATAAAGTATTTGTTTACAATATTTGTTTGGATCCCATCATTCTTCTTACTTTCTTTAATTTTTGATGCAGCCAAATCATTATAGAAATAAAAAACATTGCGCTTGAAACTCGAACAAAATAGTTCATATTTGGTGTTATTTCAGACTGTAAAATTTGTAAATAAATGGCATAATTTTTATCTTGAGGATCATTAACGTACTTTAAAACTACTAATCCTTCTAATGTTGTAGTCACCCTCCGGTGTAAGAGGCAACCGGTGTACGCTTCTTTGTCATTTGTTCTTGATCTTACACCAGATTCGGTATAACGTCCGAACTTGTCAACACTCATTTTACAAATGACGATATCATCGTTTATGAAACCAAACATTTATATACATTACAAAATGAAGGTCAATTTTGCAATTTTATCTAAGAATATGTATTTATGATATTCAATTCAAACTATTTGGTCTAATTCCAATCTATATCAACACTTTGTTCCTTATCAATAACCAGGAATCCGTATTTATCTTCCCATGCTTTACTACAAATTTCTTTTAACCTTTCAAACGACATATCAGCACAACATGATCGTTGTGTATATGTTTTAAAATCATATCATCTCGTTTCAAAATAACGATAATATTTGGTTATCCCTAATCAACTGTTTCGGGATTTTGCTATATGTATGCCCAATGTAGATACAGTCAATATTGTGATGTTTCCCATGGCGAAATAGTTTCTAATGGTGTCATGGTTTTCACAAAAGACATCATCAAAAATAAAGACTAAGTAAGGATTTGCTTCATTTGGTTACGAAATAGTGGTACTTGCATCAAATTTAAAAAATTACTTCGGGTACATCAGATATTATTTTATTTAATAACTGATAATTTGGTTGGAGCACAGACTTGGAAAAAATACATAGATTATTTCACTTTGGCCTATTAGGATTAGTTATTAAATTAAAAAAAACATTTGTTTTCCACAGTTTGAAGGTCCACTCACTATACACCTTACGCTGTTTGGTAATAAATTTCCATGTTTCCCTTCCTCATGCTTTACATTATCAACAGTTACTTCATGTATATTCGCAATATTAAAAGAATCCTTGAGTTGAATAATCTCCATGTCAGCACTTATCAACGGTTAACCAGAGACTAATGATATCGTATGTAACATCTTGTTTAAGTATCCACGAGTCAGCACTTTTATCGAAACCAATCCAGCGAACCAATCCTTGATCGTTTTTCCGTTTTAATATATTTTAAATTTAATATCCATGAGATAAACATCTCCAGAGGTAGACTTTAACATTTCATGCCCATAAAAACAACCTTGTAAAAGTCCTCCTTTATTATCCTTAAGAATGTAGGGTTCTGGATATGTGATTTGTACTCTATATACGGTAAAAACTTCATTAGTCCAGTTGGGTGATTATTTCTTGCTAAATACTCCTTTATATTTGTAATACGAACTTTATTCCCTACGTAAAATTTTCGTCGTAATTTCTTTTCCACTTTTTATTTGGTGTTTTTTACAATAATTTTTAAGACTTTTTGGAGTTATTTTTATTCACATCAATTGGTTACATACGGATAGTTCTATGATTCTTATTGTTATAATCATGTATCAAGTCGGAAAGTATATCATACCACACGTGGGAACCTCTATTTGAAAATTCTTTATACATAGCTCCTTTTAAAGTTCTGTTGAATCTTTCAATAATAGCTGATTTCTTTTCAGATTTCCTAGAATAATGGTTCACATTATATTTTCACATTAACTTTAAAATTTTTTTTAATATTCTTTCCCATCGTCAGTTTGCAAATTCCTTATAGTGTTTTTATCCCTACGTATAACTATATCCATTGCTTTTGTCACGCTCTGACCTGTTTTGTCTTTTAGTGGAATAGCATCTGCGACTTTTGTAAAACAGTTTATAACTATTAGTATACATATAAATCATTTGTTTATTTTTCTATAAGGTCTTATTTCAATTACGTTTGCTTGATAAAGATCATTTATAACTTATATAACAGTATTTCTTCATTGAAAGTGTATCCTCGAAGGTTTATGAAGTTTGGAAACAATTTTACTCTTTAGATTCATATTAGTTGATAGTTTTACTAACACTTCCGAAGGATTAATAAATATTGCTCGTGTATAATCGTTCTTAATAGGTCAAGGTCATCCACAAATGGTGTAAAAAAGGGAGAACACAGCAAAACACTTTTACGGAAAAGAAAAGGATGTAGGACGATGAAAGGGGTAATCGTCAATATGGTTGTGGGAATAGTATCCAAATGGTAAAGTGTGGATTTTGTCTGGAAGGATGTGTCGTTTTTTGTCATAACAGGATAGAGTTTTGTTGACTTCAGATACGTTGTACATTTGATGGTTAAAACTTCTGATTGTGTTGAATTTAGCTTTAAATACTTTATTTTCAAATAAATATTGCTCGTAGTGTTCAAAGTGCACCTTCTTTTTTAAATATAAATTCTTTACACCTTTAGCTTTCTTAGTAAAGCTATTCTTCTTCTTTTCTTCTTCTTCTTCTTCTTCTTCTTCTTCTTCTTCTTCTTCTTCTTCTTCTTCTTCTTCTTCTTCATTATACAGTTTCAAAGAATACAGTTTATACATAAGTGCAACAATCTCTTCAAGTAGAACACCATTAGACTCATCCTTGAATTTGCCTAGTACGTTTTTGTTTCTGTCGTTATCATAGCTGGGATGTTTTTTTTGGATAGTCAGAGAAATCAAAGTCGTTCTTGTAAATAAATGTACGTAAATATTCATACATGTCCAGTTTTAGTAAGCGATATATAAAAGCGTCAGTTTTAATACAGTTATTCTATCTTCCGTAGAACGCGACCATCCTATTATAGTGGAAGTCGTACATATATGTTTTAGAGATATCCAAGATTGACATTCTAATATACAAAGGACGATCCATCTTCACACTTTTCCTCTTCATAGATACTGCTACAATGTTTTCATTTATAATTACAGATGTTCCAAAGTTTGGCTGTTGTACGATTTTCTGTAGTTTTCTTGGGTCAGTAACAAGTTTAACATTTTTGGTTGTTTTTTTGGTTTCCAATGTTTTACCAAATATTGAATTGTTCATTAATTTAAAGAAATCCTTTTGAAAGGCTGATTTAGCTGCTGCTCCTCTGTGATTATCTGAATCAATGTAGGGTATATTCTGAATAAATTCCAAAACTCTATGATTCATTTTTATACGTAATCCCAATTTGATAGTTTGTTGAACAACCCAAAAGTGAGCTACGTATCGTTGTTTGTTTTTTAAAGTCCTCATTAATTTAGAATGTTTTCCAGTAAGGGAAACTTCTGTTTTTGCAAGAAGTGGAAGATCATAATGAAGATCGTGTAAGTGTTCGGGATTTTCAAAGTCGCAATCCAAAATGTATCCAGTGTCTCCATGTTTCAGAATTTGTGAGACATCACCAATAGAGTACATAGACGTAGCCCATCCATACAAATTATAGGCATCGAAATATCCTAAATATACCGATGGTTTCCCTTCATCATAGTTGGGAAGGTATTTGTTGTTGGCTTTATTATGTCTCGTAACGCATTGAGTCAATCCGTCTCTAACTCCCGATTCAACCATTCAACCATGTCAATATCTGTTAGAAGTTGAAGTATACATGTTGTTTCTGTTAGCATAGCTTGCCAAGCTAATCCTGGAGAATTGTAAGAATGTAAAGGGTCCAATCCATATGCAGCAAAACAAGTGTTTCGAAATTCTTCAATCACATCGCAAAGAAGATTAACATCAACTTTTTCATAAAAGTCTGATTAATCTCCTAAGGTTTCTATTTCCAATTTGCTCCATACTCGACATGCATGTTGATAATCTTAAGGTTCTATTTCAGTATTATTAAGTTTTTTTTAAATTTGTCTGGTGTAGGAAGTGATGTTTTTTTTCAAATCTATGCATCCATCGATGTAATCATAGGGGAAGACTCCTTTTCGAAGAGCTAAATCCATTTTTTCATTAGGTACAATTTTGCTTGTTTCAATCAAATATTATCTTCTTAATTTTTAGTAATTGACATAAGGGTAAAAGACATAAATCATAAATAATCAACAAATCTTAGTTTTATCTTGCCAACCTTTTTAGAAAAGCTTATACATTTTTCCTTTGTTGTTGCCAAAACATATATTGCTCCATCATCTCTTCCTAACTCCGAGATTATGAAGTAAAAGTCATAACTGCTAAGATTGTGCAGAACAACTGGAATAAAAGCTGGAAGTTTATAGTTTAGGTTGCAAGCGTTACAGTCTGCACCTCTGTAAGCTCCTGTGAGATGGTCATGGTCACGGACTTTTAAGTTATCAAGTGTGAATGAGTTATTGCACAAATAACATGTTGTTGCCGAAGCATGTTTTTGTAATTCATCTTCTTCTATAGGTGACATCGGTAACACGTTTCAATACATTTCTTCAACTTTTACAGCCATTTTGTACAATTCATCAACAAAGTATCGAGCTGCTTCTTCATCACGATAAATCTTCGGTGTAGACGATAATTCGTATTTCCGGAGATGTTCTTCAGAAAGTGTGGATTTGATGATTAAACAATAACTGTTTGGTGTATGCAGCTAATATTTGCTTCTTCTTGTAACTTCCTCTTCTTGGAGTTCAAGTGGAAGTAAATTTAATTTGAAATCTGCATACAGAACAACTGGAATACGGTATTGTAGCATTACTTTATCAAATTTTACGTGTGCTAAGAGGTGGTAATTTAATTCTTCCCTCATAGTTTCCACTACATAACCTTTGTTATTCTAATAACCATTCTGTACCTCCCCTTTTTAATAGTTTGCTTGCATGAAAAAAACATCTTTTGCAGTGCATATTTTGCATCTTTTGCAAAAGCATCTTTCTCTCCGTGGTTTTTGGATATTTGTTTCGAAACAAGGGCTTCAAAATCTTTAATATATACATTGTGTGATGTGTCTCCTTTAGTGATCAATAACAAATCTGTATGATTTCTGCACTCGTTTGGTGTTATGCGCAAGGGATACACATTGTTTGATGAATCCAAACCAAATATGTTCACAAAAGTTGAAGGATTATGGTTTTCAAATTTTGATACATCTTTAATTGCAACAGGGTAACACATCCCCTGAAAATTATATTTATGTTGACCTTCTTTATATTCCATATTGGTCTCGGCACATTGTGTTTTATATGTTTGGCTAACATAGCATATTTAAAGCATTACGTATCTTGATTTTGCACGTTGATACAGGATTCGGTATTATTAATTTTCTCCGGTAAAGGGATGTAACTACTTCCTCGAATTCCATACCCATGTTTATGTACTCTTACGTCTAGACCTGTTATGCTTAATAAAGTCCATCCAGAACCTCATACTTCAAGTTCTTGTAATTTTGTCAGAAGTTCAACAAAACATTCATTTACGATTGACACAATATCTGACGCAAACACGATGGTCCTGTTTTTTGTTAGTAATTCTCTTGGTGATGTTTCATTTTGAATATTAGTGAACTCAGCATCCAGTAACAGTTCAAATTTGATAAAGTTTAATCTTTTTAATTTATTTTCCAAAGTTTTGCTTACCAATCCTTTTGCGTTATTTACAAATTTGTCGAGTTGTAATTTTGTATTGTCGATCTTAAAATGAGTTACTACATTACCTGGTAGTGCTCGGACGTGTAATTCCACATTCACTGATGGTCCAGGCACATAATGAATAACACTTGGTCCTGAATTTTGGTGTTGAGCTAGCATTTGATCTATTGTTTCCAATTCTTCTTCTTTTTGTTCAATTTTATTGTTATTGGTGTTATGTTCCACTTCTTTTTGAATGTTTAAAAGCCATTCATCTTTAAATTAATCTTCACAATTATCGCAGTGGTACATGTTGTAGGTGTGTCTTCCTCAAAGGTTAACCTGCTACAGTTGATACCACCGCCAAAACACCTCTATTTATACCCAATTATGAAAATGGTGGAGGTGAAGATGATAGAAAAGGGGTATTTTGTAAAAAAAAATATATTTCAATTTTATACCAACCGGAGTTTTTAAAGTCCCGTCAGTGGGTCAAGGTCTTCTAAACATGTTGCAAAAACCGGGAATAGAGCAGTAAGTGATTCTCACTTTGACCACAAACTGCTCTATTACCCGCTCTGTATTTTAAATTTTGTTAAACTAATCCATTAGAATGAGGTTTATGATGTGGTGTAATATAGACACAGGATGTAGCCTTCTCGTAACAAACGATAAACCTCTTTTGCCAAAGGGAGTTGTTTCAGTTCTATTTTAATTCCTTCTGCTCCACGAATGCCCATTGTGAAATTCCATGAGCAGTTGGTAGACACGTTGGAGGAAAATATCCGCTTCAATAATAGAGATAATACAATGTAGGTATCCCATGGCATATACTCTATTGAAACAGCTCTCAACGCTTATATAGCAGTCGTCTGTAAAAATAAAAGTGGTGGAGGGGAAATGTTTGCATAATTATTTGTTCATTACCTTTTAATATTAAACTTTTAAAGTCTCGTGAGTGGGTCAAGGTCACCTGAACATACTACCAAAACGGGGAATATAGCAGTAAGTGGTTCTCACTTAAACCACAAACTATCTATTACTTGCTCTGCTTCCCCCTTTTTCATTGATTCAAGAAAGGTTTCTTTTAATATAAATATTATGTTGATGATCCATCTCTGCCAGAGTAACGATTCCATTATGCCCAACATTTTAAGCAACAATATATTATTTTCATAGTTTGTTTTGTATGGTTCCTGTTCACTATTCCTGATTCTGTTCCTGTTGTGTGGTTGGTTCCTGTTCTCAAGGCAATTAACTGATCAACACTTCCAACCTTTCTGCTTACTACTATTGTTTCTGCAGAGATAGAGAGAGAGTTACATAGAATGGATGTACTCATTTTCAGTAGAATGCTTTTACCAGTGATGGGGAACCACTTTTATAATTAATTTAAGTGTTGGGGGTTAGTGGTGGGAATACAAGGGGTTAGGGAAGGGGTGTTATTTTACCAAACGAAAAATTTGGTTAAAATTCAATCATATCTGTTCCCTTTTTTAAAACAATTATTTGACCTTGACCAAATTAAAAGACTGATAGGGAGGGGATATTGTTGTAAGAAATATATCTTCCAATTTTTTACCAAACAAAGATTGTCTAAGTCCCAAGGTCATCTGAATATGTTGCCAAAACGGGGAATAGAGCAGTAAGTGGTCCTCACTTTGACCGCAAACTGATCTATTTCCTGCTCTGTATTTCAAAAGTCTTTAATTTTATTAAAATGTTTATTGGTCCTGGTCCTCATCAAGAAGGACAAGTTCTTTATACACTGAGTGTTCTTCATCGAAGAAGTGTTGAACCGCCAGCTCATCCTCTTTCATAAAAACTGATTTGAATGGTTGAGGGGTGTTCAACTTTTCTCTAAGAATTGAGGAAGCCAGAAGTTCTTCGGATAGTTAGGGTGACGGTTCCTGGAGCTGTGACTGAAGACTTTTTATATAATCTATAGTCATTTTTAAAGAGGTTATTTTTTAATCATGTGGATGCGCGAATGGTAAATTGCTCCTCAATGCCTGATAGCCGTCATTAAGTCTCGCCCTCGTTTTCCGCTGTCTAGCATTCTTTCTCTCGATTTTGAAAGATCTTGAGTTCTTCGAGTTGGATGTGTTTGCTTAAGTATCCATAGCTGACTAATAAGTATATTCTGAAGCGCCCTGCTTAAATACCCACTTACCCTCACCACTAGAGTTAAAACCCCCCCAAATACTATCTTGGATGAATAATATTTCTTTAATTCTCCATCTCAACATCAGCAACCACTGCAGCAGCATCGGCAGCCAACCTGTCAGCATCTTCCGTCTTATCAGCATCAGCCTTCAAAGCTATCGCCAATTCATCCTCAAACACATTTAGTTGACGCCAGTCAGAATGATATTCATCCCATTCTTCTTGACATCTAGGCTGCCCACACCACTTAGTCATTACGTGTGCAGTTAACTCGTCTAATTCTTCCCGTATTACATCAAGAGAGCGTTGATGGTGTTACGCCCTCTCCACAAATTCCATCGTACGAAGCAAGTCGGCGTCAGACGTGAATATCGTTCTGCTGCTATATCTGAACTGAAACTAATACCTAGACCGTCTGAGTGTGTTCCAGTGGTGGGGGAAACAGGTTGTTTCCCCCACCATATCCCCTACCTGAATATTATCTGGGACTTAGTTTAATATTTCTAAGTCCAAGATCTAGGTCAAGGTCATTGTAACATGTTAAAAAAGTGTGGACAACCCATTTAAATTCTGCAGCTTATGCTACAAAATTTAAATAGGTTGTCCACAATTTTTCAAATTTAGAAAAACATTAATTTTTAATAAACTTTGATTTTAATTTTGAAAAACTTTTTGAACTTTTTTGTTTACTGTAATGTTTTTCACACAGTGGCCCCCAAATCAACTCGGATTAACTCCTTTTTTGGTAGGGCACATGCCTCTAGGTAATTTTAAAATGGAGAGTTGATCTCCACACTTTAAAATTACCTTTGCAAAACCCATTGTTTTAACAAAGTAGTACTGTTTAATTGTAATAAGCCTATTAATCCGAATCTTGAATGGGTTCACTGTTGGGTGTGGTGAAGAAAGAGAAACGTTAGCATTGTGTTTTAGTTTTAAATGAGAACTTCACACTTCCCCATTTAAGACACAGTGTTTAGCGCAACGTTCACCTTTCTTTGCACCTTTTTCAAATAAATAACCACATTGTTGTGCAGGAAGCAAACTCTTCCCTCTCAAAGATTTTAGTTGATTAAATTTATCTGAAGGAAGTTTAATATTTGTGCAAATTACTGAAGGACGAAGACTTGTAGAAGGTGGATTGACGATTGGACAGGTGATCTTTGGTCCAGTAGTTAGACACATGGTGGGTGTTGTAAATATCTTTGAGCTCGATGTCAAATAAGATCCCGATCTCGATGATGATGAAGAAGACCCGAGCTCGATGATGATGAACAAGAAGACCTCAAACTCGACGAAGATGAAGAAGAAGACCTCGACCTTGGTGATGGAGAAGATGGAGAAGACTTTGATGTAGAAACGTGCGGTGAATCAGACATCTTCTCCGGAAGAATTAAAGACATTAATAATGTCTGGCGTAATATAGCTGAAGGACCAAAGGATGATGTAGAGGCAGGCAATGATAAAACCTGGTGGAGTACAGACGGGGCAGCAGAGGTTGGTGCTGAAGAGGTAGTTGGTGGAACCATCGGTGTTTTCGCCACGTTCAACTTCATTGGTCTGGTCTGTTTCCTGATGTGTGCCACGGTCCTGTGTGTGTGGGCAAGCACAAGCAGCAGAATGATTTTACCAGTGATGGGGAATCTCTTTTATACCCAAATGCAAGTGGTGGTGGTGCAAGTGTTTGGACCCGAGCCAGCCGAACCGGTTGAGCCCCACCCAAATGACCCTGACCTTGAGTACCGTCAGTGGGTCAAGGTCATCTGAACATGTTATACACCTGTGTTGTTGGCCAATTAGGTATATGAATTTTAATTTTTATATAGCTTTACAGTTAGCTTGACAACGTGGTTAGGAAGTCAAATAATATATGAAATCCAACATTTCAAATCACAAATATATATTTAACAAATTTCAAAATAATAAAATCCTTTGGGCTAGGAACATATATTACAAGAGGTTTTATCAACTCAATTAATTATGTTGTAATCAGAGTATGCTACCTTACTGACTTTCTGAGGGCGTACGGGCACTGGCATCTAATTACTGGAACTCGTCTGTAAATAATACAGACTTGAATAATAAAAGGTAAATAAATTCAAACATAAATTACAAATATAGAAAAATGGACACATTGTCTCAACTTGCAAAAAGACTAAAATTTCCTTCATACTCATAATATAGAAATAGTTCATTTAAATGAAGTTATACATTGAAATACAAATTGATTTATATTAACAAACATTTACAAATCTCTGGACTTTTACATGAGTATTTAAATGGCATGAAAATATGATTTTTAGAATGATTATTTTATTAATTTAACTTACTTTTTCACGAGTAGTAATTTACGTTAGTGCCGCCCTTTCTATACTAATAACTGTCGTTTCGAATTTCTATTAGCTAATTTACAGGTATACCAACCGAACAAAATGAAATCTCTCTGGACTTAACCTAAGGTAGTTTATCATATATATATATATTTTTTATAAATACAAATCGGTACAAATTCTCCCTTACTTGGGGTAAAAAATATATATATTTCGTATAAACTATACATTTAAAGTTTTAAACTTCCTTATGTTTCTTTATATCAATTAAATAGTGCTGTACGTGATTTTAAAGGATAATTACTTCCTTACAAATGAATAAAATAACGTTTAGTAATTATATAAATCAAAATAAACTAACATTAATCTCCGTACATTTGAAGTTGGCGCGTATCGAGTAATTTCTGTCAAAGACAAGTGTAATTTAAGTAGTTTCTCCGCTAGAGTTCACTACCAGATGGATTACCGACTTCATGTATTTTATTTCATCAAAATCAATTATTTTGCGTACAATAATTAAGTATTTAATAAATATTACATTTACAACTAAATAAATCCCTTGGTACATGCATAACTTAACTAATTCAACCGATATTATATTTACATTTTTCTTTTCGTTATAGTTTTAAGTCTGCAAAATGAACAGCAACATATGTGCATTGTTATCGGTTCCAAGCGGAAATCCCGAATTCCTACTTTCCCTTTTAAGATAACTGCTGTCTCAGATTTATTCATGTTCAGTCGTTCTCGAGATTTTAACGTGTTTGCATGTTGTGTTCGTGTGTCGTGTTCAGTTGTTCGTCCGTGTGTGTGTTCGTGCGTGTGCGTGTGTAATTAATGTTTAATGTGTTACAGTGTTTGCGATCGCGTGTGTTTAATAGTGTTGTGAATTGTGAAGTGTACTCGAGTATCCTTTTCCAAAAAGATTCATTCACCATCCGTACACTTTCAAAGGGCCCTTACATTTATTCCCAGATACATACTCATTCACTCCTTTAATTTACTTAGTCATTCACTCTACTTTCGCTAATAAATTTGAGACAAGATTATTATTTTTTTTACATAACTAATATTTTATAACAAAAACATTTTCCCTTTTAGTTAATAATCTTCCGCTCATTTTGCCGATATAAAACTATCTCAAAATTGTACCTTTAAATCAAATTATTTCATATTTTAACACATTTTGAATCAAAACTGATTTAATAAAATAAATAATTTTATTTAAATTTGGCAATTATAAAACTAAATAAACCTCTTCTTTGTTCTTCGGATAAATAATAATTAGTTAAAACCTTTTTTCATTGTTTGTGCAGTTTTAAATCAATAATATGAACCTTTTTGACGTCAGATAAATTATTTACATGCTGGATCAAAACGCTGACATCCGTAATAAACCATAATATCTTGTAGGGTCCGCAGAATTTTGTTGCAAGTTTTCTTGAAAACTTCTTCGCCTTGTCGCTTAAGTAGTGGGTCTTGTAGAAAACAATAGAATTCTTCCTAAAGGGATGTCGTCTTTTGGCAGGCGATTATCTCTCACGTTTCCGGTTTCTAAAAACACTCCTCTTGACGTTATTTACAGCTCGTTGAAGTTGAATTTTTTTCTCATCGTTTGATAAATCGTGGGATATTAAATCATGTAGATTCCAAGTGTTTGATAGTGCATTATTTGCTTCGTGATTGAACATTAGCTGGAATGCCGTATATCCGGTCGAACTATTTTTTGCGGTATTCAAGCTCATTTGGACTGCATCTAAGTCCTGGTCCCAATTTGTTTGATTATCGTGATAAAAACATCTCAATAGTGTTGACACATCGCGGATAGTCCTTTCGCTTCTGTTTCCTGAGGCACGGTAAATGGGAATTTTTCGGCCTTGTATACAATTTCTAAATAGATATGCTTGAAATTCATTCGAAGTAAAACATTTTGCATTATCTGATACAATAATCCGGGGTATAGAGAAGTTTGCAAATGTAAGCTTTAATTTGTTTATTATTTGTTTCGATGTGGCTTCTCTCAATGCGTGTAACCATATATAACGGCTAAATCCATCTACCATAACCAAAATATATTTATTGCCGGTTTTTGATAACGGCAATGGACCAAATAGATCGATAAATATGGTATTCATGCTTTTTTCGATCGGAATAGAAATTAATTTACCTTCATATTTCCGCTGAGCTGATTTGGACATAGCGCAAGTTTGACATTCTTTAACCTTTTCTTTTATCTTGCGTTCCAGGTCGGGATGAAAAAAATATTCATTTATTTTGGCGATAGTGCGAGCAATACCTAAGTGGCCGCCAATTAAACTATTATGATAAAATGTGAACACAAGATTTATCAGCAGTGATGGCAAATAAATTCTGGCTTTTCCTTGTTGTTTTTTATACATTAGAATTTCGTTATTTAGATAAAAACATTGTTGGTTGCTCTTGGTTTTTATGCTCTCAATTATTTCAATACATTCTTTATCTTGTTTCTGATGCTTTTTAATATCGTCCATGGCCATTGGAATTTCTGAGATCACATTATACAAATATTTGGTATTTCTTTCGTCCAATTTAAGTTTACTATTTACATTTTTTACATTTTCCTGTTGGGATTTTATCAGATTAATTTTAATCTCCTTTATTTCCCGATTTAAATCATCGGATTCCGCCTTATCCTGGTCTTCAATTGGCTCCTGGTCATATAATCTGGATAGGGCGTCTGCAACAAAATTTTCGGATCCTTTTTTGTGAATTACATTGAATGGTAGATTTAATAACCGTTCAACCCATTTGGCAAGACGACCCAGTTTTCGGCCAGACTGTAATATAAAATAAAGACTTTTGTTGTCTGTTACTAATGGAAATGGCTGAACTTCCAAAAATTGATGCCATTTTTCTATAGCTAAAATTGCGCTATATGCCTCTTTTTCATAGATACTATACTTTAATTCCGCATCTGTGAATTTTTTTGAGTAGAAGGCTATTGGCATTAAATCACCCTTATCGTTGTATTGCAATAAAGTTGACCCACAGCCATATTGGGATGCGTCACATTCAACGACAAAAGGTTTCTTAAAGTCTGCCAGTTGTAGTACGGGCGGATTTCCTATCTTAGCCTTTAGAGTGTCGAAGGCTGCCTGGCAATCGGGTGTCCACTTAAATTTAGCCCCTTTTTTCTTCAAGGCGTGAAGAGGTCTACAGATGTCGGCATAGTTAGGGATATATTTTGACCAATAACCGCACATACCAGTAAATTGCCTAACTTGCTTAACGTTTTTCGGCTCCGGGAATTTCATCACACTTACAGTTCTTTCAGGGTCTATGGTAATACTGTTATTCTTTATCAGGTGTCCTAAGAAACTTATTTCCTTACAGAAAAATTTCGCTTTTTGGACATTTACGGTCAATCTATTTTTGGCTAGCCGGTGAATGACTTCCTTAACATGTTCTAGGTGCGATTTCTTATCAGGGCTGTATATAACGATGTCGTCACAAAAATTTATAACAAACTTGAATTTTATGTCGTGGAAAATTTTGTCCAAGTAGCTCGACAATACAGAGCTGCCAACTTGTAGTCCAAAGCAAACTCTCTTCATGCGATATTTTCCAAATATTGTGCTGAATGACGTCATGTCCCTAGATTCAGGTGCTAATTTACATTGTAGGAAGGCTTTATTTAAATCTATGATAGAGTAATAGGAGGCTCCTTGGAGATGTTGATGCATGTTTTGCAGATCACCAATAGGGTAGTCCATCTTCACAATTTTCTTATTTAACTCTGAATAGTTAACGACTAAGCGGTCCTTGTTGGTGAGAAACGCAGGGCTGCTATAACAACTTGTGGACGGCTCGATGATGTCCTGTTCCAGCCACTCGTCGATAATCTTCTTCATTTTGGTTATACCTGGAGGGCTCAAGTAATAAGGTCGAATGCAGACTGGAGTAGGATCGTTTAGTTCCAACTTAACTTCCAAATCGAGAGCTTCCCCTATTCTATCAGTAAATACACCAGGGTATTGTTTTACGAGCTTTTCAATTTCTTCGGACATTTCAGGGCTATCAGTTTTTATATCTTTTATCACTGAAATTTGCTTGCTGTAGTCCCCACATAATTTTATCTTATTTTCAGGTTTGAATTTAAAATGACAAGTTTTATGGGCGAAATCAATAGTAAAACCCTTTTTGTGAAGGAATGGTATTCCTAGAATCATATCATAACATCTCTCCTTTATGACTAAGAAATTTTCAGTCCATGAATATGCGTCAACTTTTATATTTAATTTACATTCACATAAAATTTCAATTTCCCCTTCATTTGCCGCCTTAATTATACCTTCCCATTTTATGGTCCGTTTAACTACTTTTAGTTCCTTTAGTCTCTCATATAGATGTAGACTAATAAAATTTTGACAGGATCCAGTATCAATCAGTGAATTTACCTTTATCTTATCATGTAATTTTACTTCTATACAAGGTAAAGTTTCAGTAATTTTCCCTTTGATTTTCATAAGGTTAGGCGTGTTTATCTTATTCCATTGTCTTGTTATTTTCCTATACTCCTTTTTAAATTCAGGACTATGATTTGTTTCGTATTGACACTTAATATTTTTCCCTGATAGGTTAGGTTGAGTTGGAGTAGTTTTTTCAGTTTTCCCGGGAGCATGAGGGTGATATTTAGAGTGGCTCAAAACTCCCGTGTTTACCAGTTTTTTTGAGGTCTATAACAGTTTCGGGCTACATGTCCGGGTTTATTGCAATTATAGCAACGTTTTTCTTAGTAATTTTGATTTCTGTTTGGTGTGTGGTTTTGTGTGTTTTTTCTAGCATAGGTTAGGTTAGGTTCTGTTGTTTTAGTTTGGTTTGATCCGTGTGCTGTTGAAAACATTGTTGTTCTTAAGTAGTCATTATAACGAACATTGTTTACATTTATACATAGCTGCTCTAGGTCTTGAAAAGTGGAGGGGTTATTTTCGAAAATGAGTTTGTTGCGGATTTCTGGATTTAAGCCATTTTTTATGAAGGTCACCACTTCTTTTTCGGTTAATGGAGTTTTCAGAATTTCATGGTGCATTCTTATTTCACTAATGTAAATCGATAGGGGTTCTTCAGGTTTTTGTGGGCGATAGACTAGGTCTTGTTTAAGTTTTTCTCTCAATGTTATCGGTATAAATGTGTTCAGGATTTCAGTGTGAAATTCTTCCAGGGATCTAGATGTTTTCTTAAAGTCAAGAATTTTGTTTATTAATGGAGGGGTTGCGTATCCCGGCAAAATTTGATATATTTCATCTGGTGTCAGGTTAGTCTCATGCTGAATTTTAATAAAGTTTCCTAGGAATTTCAAGAGTGGGTTTATTTCTAATCCACTGCAGGTAGGAAACTTTTCAAGGCATTTTTCTATGGGATTTTGCAATTTGTTAAAAATAGTAAGCTTTGAGGTGTCAGGCAATTGCATTTGCATCTGTCTAGCTGTTGAAGTAGGAAGATAAGTTTTCTGAAGCTCGGTTACTGGATTTAGGGGAACTGGCATATGAGTTTCTGGATCAGGGATTTTGCTAGGCGTAGACGTATGTAGGGGTTTCTCTTGTAGTCTCTGTTCTGTTAGGAGATTTTCCTCGTCCTCTTGGATTAGCGATTTGTTTAACTTTTCTTCAAATTTGTTTAATTCATCAGGTGATATTCCTGTCTTAATTTCTTCATATCCGGTAGCAAGAGTATCTACTAGCTCCTTAATTAGCTTTACATTTTCCTCGTAAGTTTGAGTAAGTTCACATTTGCATAAATTGTCTAGTCTTAACTGTAAATGACTGAATTTTGCATTTATCTTAGCTATAAGTAAAGGGGTTGGGTTTTCTTTACAGTTGTCGATTTGAACTTGTAAAACATCGACTTTCTCCTGTAATAATTCAAGTTCAGATTTTAGGCTGATTTTCCCCGTTAGGTATTTCACCTGAGGAGTTACATTTATACAGGACCTAAGTTGTTTTCTTAAAGCTTCGACATTTGAATTTGTGATTTCCAGATTTCTGTTTAGTAGTTCGTATGTTAGTTCTTCTTTATTTAAATAATTTATATTGAACTTAGTCATATTGGATAGCTGTTACTAACTGGTAGGAAATTTTAATTTTACATACACTTTGGTTTAGTCACCATATAATAAAATTAGGTTATTTCCAAGTAGTTTTAATTTCAGCTAATTGAATCGTATTTAACTTCACATAACCACTTAATGTTGCCATAGGCTATTTGATGATGGTGATAGCCTAGATTTATGAATGGATACAGTTGGTTAAAACTTTTGATGTGCTATACTGATGTTTGCTATACTAGCAGAGTGGCGCAAATATTCTATACACCTGTGTTGTTGGCCAATTAGGTATATGAATTTTAATTTTTATATAGCTTTACAGTTAGCTTGGCAACGTGGTTAGGAAGTCAAATAATATATGAAATCCAACATTTCAAATCACAAATATATATTTAACAAATTTCAAAATAATAAAATCCTTTGGGCTAGGAACATATATTACAAGAGGTTTTATCAACTCAATTAATTATGTTGTAATCAGAGTATGCTACCTTACTGACTTTCTGAGGGCGTACGGGCACTGGCATCTAATTACTGGAACTCGTCTGTAAATAATACAGACTTGAATAATAAAAGGTAAATAAATTCAAACATAAATTACAAATATAGAAAAATGGACACATTGTCTCAACTTGCAAAAAGACTAAAATTTCCTTCATACTCATAATATAGAAATAGTTCATTTAAATGAAGTTATACATTGAAATACAAATTGATTTATATTAACAAACATTTACAAATCTCTGGACTTTTACATGAGTATTTAAATGGCATGAAAATATGATTTTTAGAATGATTATTTTATTAATTTAACTTACTTTTTCACGAGTAGTAATTTACGTTAGTGCCGCCCTTTCTATACTAATAACTGTCGTTTCGAATTTCTATTAGCTAATTTACAGGTATACCAACCGAACAAAATGAAATCTCTCTGGACTTAACCTAAGGTAGTTTATCATATATATATATATATATTTTTTATAAATACAAATCGGTACAATGTTGCCGAAACGGGGAATACAGCAGTAAGTGATTCTTACTTGGACCACAAACTGCTCTATCTGTATTAGGGGAAGAGAGGCATAAACCTGATAACGGAACACTAACCTCTCCCCCGAAAAATATCCACCAAAAAGATAGTTTCCAAATAACATCCTTGCAAAGATCAACAGCATACTGAAACCCAGTTGAATTTAGATAGAAACTGGCGTCAGGCTACTGCGAACCAAAGTTTTGAACAAGGTCTGTTTACTAAATCATTTACATCAACTAAATCTTTCACAAAAGTTTCTCGTGCGTGAGGACAAAGATAGGGAATGTCAACCGGTTTTCGTGTCATATTGACATAGGTTGGTTTTCGTGCCATACCTTTTTGTAAGGGGTTAGGAAAGGGTTTATTTGAGAAACATATTACATTTACTTTGATAAAAACCCCTTTGAAATAAATAAAACTTTACTCAGTTTTAACGCGTTTAAGAAAGTTACATATTTCATCAGTAAATAAAATACTTCAAACCAACACCAAAATATAATTACAAACATCAACACTAACAACATTACTAGCAACAAACTACAAGCGTTTATCTAACATACTTAACAAACTAACATGCTAAGGTAGAATCTTTAATATGCAGCGGTACCAACTCTATACTAAAGATGCTATTACGGACAGCTCGGGCAAACAGCTAGCTAGGCTGTCGGCCTGAGACTGTGAGACCTCTAAAAGACTGTCCCCGCTTTTATAGCCGACAAATCGTGGTGGGGGTTAGCTGAAAAGGGGGAGATTTGGCAGTGTATTGTTGTGACACTACAACGTGTACATTGACATATTCTAAGCTCATTAACTGGGTTAAGGTAAAATTAAATGTTTTGTAAAATAGCAAAGGTTTGACCTTTGCTATTTTGCTTTTTGGAAGGAAGATCTTAGTTCAAACGAGGGAGACTAATATTCGTTTTACACAAAATTCCTTGCATAATCTTTTAATGAAATAGAAAAGTTCAATGATAGAGGTTGATTCCCATTCAATCAAAACACAATGCATATCATTTCTGTGTAACAGTCTACCCTCTACCTTTCCTTTTAATTTCATCCCTCGATATTCATAATTATAAATAGCCAGAAAAGCTTCTGAGACAGCAAGCTCAGAAGGAGCAAGCCACGTGTTTACACCTAAAGCTTCCATAGCGATATGATGATTTTTACCCCGCTGTTACAGTATTTATCACAATCCCTCCCCCCATTTGTACTACAACGTGTGTGTCTAACTTGTTTGCAAAGAATATTTCCAAGTCCTAAACTAGGTCAAGATCACGTTTAAAAATAAAAGCGTTAAGTGTTAAGCAATCAATCTAAAAATGTATTATGAAGCATTAGGAATTAGGTGAACAGTCAATCTACAAAATTATTACAAAGCATTAAGTGTTAGGCAACGAGTTAATCTACAAATTCATTATAAATCATTAAGCGTTAGGCAAACAATCCATTAAACTATACATGCACAGAGTTAAACTACACATGCAAATGCGTGTGATCTCTCAATTGCGCGTTGGGCCCAACGCACACTTAGGAGACCTACGCTGCAGCAGATTGAAACCCAGTTGGACATAGATCGAAACGGGCGTCAGGCTACTGCAGAGAGAGCAGAGTCTCGGGCTCTATATATACCCGAGCCAGTCAAACCGGTTGAACCCCACCCAAGTGCCCTGACCTCGGGCGGGGGGCAAAATACTCCAGATGAAACTTGCTCGTGGGGGGGGACAAAAGTGCTCCAGATGAAACTTGCTCAGGGGGGGGGGCAAAAGTGCTCCAGATGAAACTTGCTCGGGGGGGGTCTTGATCAAACCAGTTCTAAACCAGTCTCAACGTTCTACCCATATACGGGCGGGACAAGGTTTCCGACTCGCCTCGGTCAAACTGGTTCTGAACCAGTCCCAGCTTTCTAACCATTATGGATGGAGCAAGGTTTCACAATACGATGCGCTTTACTCCGGCTGCCACCTCATTCCAGCTTTGGTCTGCGAACTGTTACTACACGCTACACAATAATGTCTTCTCCACTGACCCCCGAGAAACTGCGACGTTTGAAGGAGTCTTTGAAGAAGTCAGAAAAAAGGAGTGGGTTTATAAAACCTACTTCTTTTAAATCCACCATTTCAAGAAACTTCCGGAATCATCCTATATTTCCAACAACGACCTTCAACTTCAACTCAACCTCGACCTCCTACTTCTGCTTCTGCTTCAACTGAACCGTCAACTCCACCTCTCACCGTTGATGAAATTATGAAGCGGACGAAGATGATGACTGAAAGTGAACTGGTTACACCGCTCAACGTCATCACAACTAAGTTCCGGAAGTTAAAACTCATGACGGAATACAAACTTGTGGGTAACAACGGTGCCAACATCTGCCTGTTTGAACACCTCGGCCATTAAATCGAGGTGCACATACCGCGATCTCTTCCGCCACCTCCTGAGATCAGCTACGAGCAAGTTTCGTATTTCGTCCGGTAAGAAGGGCTTGTAAAGTGGGTTATTAAAAAGAAATAAAACCTTCACCATCCCTTTATCATGTCATCACACAAACGGTTATTTTCAGGACCACCTAAGCATTTCAAGTTAGGGACCTTGCCTTTATATAGGCAGGAGACTTTGTTAGTCTCCGGCTTGTGTAGTCACCGTTGGTGGTTACATTAAGACCGGTTATGGAATTTACCTTGACGGGGGGGAGGTAAAGTTTGTCCAAAGTATGCCATGTGGTACTCAAATTACGCGGCTCGGCAAGACAAACAAGAAGGCGCAATCAGAATTCAGATCCGACCAAGGGTAGAGCAGCAATAGCGAAAAAACAACTATTTGAAGGTAACGTTGTAATGGGGGTATGTGTCTATCCTACACGCTAGCGGTACATCACTTTACTTCCAGCTCTTGACGAATGAACATCTATCTTTAGAGTTTGCGTAAAGTGTGAACATGTCACAGTTTTACAGGAATATGAGGAAGGTGTCCTTCAGTAGTCCGCTTGCCACCACCTTCTACTTCTCCGACTATGAAGACAGAATTTTAGTGGACTGTGAGCGGTTCCGTCGTAGAATACTCAAGGCTGAAACACTCTTAGCCAGTTGTCTGCTACGCAAGGAGCATCACATGAATACATGAGTTAGTTTAAATCATAGTGACTGTAATATTTATACACATACAGTGTTGACCCAAAATTATTAAAGTGTTTAGTTATGGAGCTACGGTCTTGACAGTACAAGAGCCAAACCCTAACTAAAATATGTACAGTGGTTAAGGTTATTGCGCGATGTGATACCTTGGTGGGGGAACGTTGTGGTGGGAATATGGTGTGGTGCGGGGAAGGGCAGGTAATTATCCTACATGCTTGTGTCACATCAGTATACCTCCGGCTCTTGCCTAGTACACATTGCCTCAGCAATCCAAGACACTACTGTTTCTTCCACATCTTCTTCTTATAATATTTAACAAGCTGACTCTAATTAAAATACAACTGATCAAATACAAGTATATGAAGTTTCTACCACAACATCTTCTGATGCGGAAGCATTGATGTTATCCTTGATGGGTTTTAACTAATGGTTATTTTATCCAACGAGCATTGAAGGACGCATTAAAGGTGAAGTGAACTTTGCTATCATATCTACTGTTTCACAAATTTGGAGAGTAAAATTGGAAACCCCAGATCCAGATGTTGTGCACCATATTTTAAGTTATATACAAGACCTGGCAAACACCAAGGACTCTGCGCATACGTTATTGGAGGAAACTTCTAAAACTACACACACGGAAGCTATGAATGACGAATGAGTCAAAGTTGAAGACACTATCTTGCACAGGTTTAATTCGATAGTTTTCATTCGATATCGTTATCGGATCAAACTATCGAATCAAACTTGTGCAAGATAGATTTTTTAAAACATCCTCAGGATGAACTTGAACTGACCTACCTCACTGTGACGTCACAACTACGTCACCAAACACGTCACAGCTATGTCACGAAAAGTCACGTGACCGGAAGCTGTCAATAAAATGGCCTAGAAGTCTTAAAACCACACTACTTCCATTAATTTACATATGAACCAACATTGCTTCTGTTTCTGGAATCGTAGGATATCGAGACTTGTTTTTACCAATTTTAACATACAGTAAGATATACTTTTCAATACAGTGAGCTACAAAGGACGTTAAGAGTTGACCTCCAAACTCTAACAAGACTATCATCAACACTACTATCAAACTACTATATCCTACATTTACTATCTACAAATAACCATTAGTAATGTTTTTACCGAATATGTTTTAATATTACGTTTGAACCGCCAAGAAACACATTTTATTCGGTTATTGGCTCCCTTAGTACATACTATTTAAATTAATCTAAATTATATTTGTTGTTCAAAACAATTGTATCATCCTTTTTGTCCCATGGGAAATGACATATGTACTTATGTATTTTATAACGTTCTTGATATCAAATGTCCTGATGTTGTAATTCAAATGTACATGGATGTATTTTTAATTACGTTGGTTTATGCATTGTTTAACGTAAATAAGTTATAAACTTAGATTTGTGCTTATGAATCATTCAAGCTCAGAAATGTTAAGATTAGAAGAATATTTTACTGATATTCGTATAATGTATGAGTATAACAAAAAAAACTATTTTTGGTATTGAAATCTCCCCAAGAGTTAAAAATATGTTTTGAGTATAAATATATGTGAGCCACGTTCAACGTAAAGTATAAATATAAACATTTCAATCGTTAATCAGGCAATCTGGAATGTAGGGCCTAACAAAATATAAATAAATCGTTTAAAGAAAAAGCTTCTCTTCGAAATAGGAACTTGTACAATTTTTCATAAACCTTGATACCTTCAACGTGTTACAAGTTTATAAAATAACATCGTGTACAAACCACCACGAACATCAACGATAAAGAGTGTTAATTATCTAATGAAATTACCATGTCCTTGACAAACTGAGTTTATTTATTTACACACATAAAGTAGTCTATAAACCATCCTACTGATATGCAAATGCCATCCTCAAAGCTTTTATTCTATCCTGTATTTTTGGTCATTCATATTCATTCTTCAATGTTATCTGCTTACCACTATCGTGCTTAAATTAATATTTTGTGGGATAAAACGTCTCATTATTTGCACATAACATCTTTTACGAGCAAGTACATAATGGAACGTATTAACTAAAAGATATTCGCTCACACATGCTCAACATTAACAAATTTTGAGCGTGAATACCATCATGTCTACAGCTCTCGTTAGTATAATCTGTGAGAGAGCTTTCTACAGATGTGTTTATAATCGTTAAAACGATTTTAGAACACAAAATAATTAATTTATATGCAATGTTGAAGCTATTGGCAATTTATAAAATATTAGAGTGACATAATGTTATGAAATATTTTGTTTTTTCACCATTCAGTCGTTCTCGTAAGTGTTTTCCAACGGTTTTTTCCATCACAGTCGCGCATCAAGCCAAGCGTCACCTGTCTATGTTTAATAACTCATTTTACAGCGAGGCTTATCGAGTTTTGAGAGTTTCGGTTCGGTATCAGAAAGTATTTTAATCAAGAAGTCCTGGACCGGGAATGGCCCAAACCCCGCTAAATAACCCGCCCCAGGAACACGGGTCTGGGGCGCTCGCGGGGCAACTTGGAACTTCTCTGCGGAAATTACAAGGCGCGGAGTGATTTTTAACTTTAAGACAAACAAATTAAGGCCATAATTAGCAGGGAATTGAGACGGAAAATGTTTAAATGATGGCGACGGAGGGTGGGGCTTAAGCAGACGTCAATACTTAGACCCCGCCCTTCTAGGGGGCGCCGCGCCACGGCGAGACCTGCGCCCAGGGCGCCACCCCGGCCGGGGGAGGAGCCCCGCGTTCCTTTTAGTCTTGTTTTTGGCGCCGAGTGGCAAGTGCTTCATGACGTTTGTTTACATCGTGTGTATGAGCGTGAGTGTTTGCCCGTGGGTCGCGACTCCTCGAGTGATGTTTTGAAACTTTCAAAAGACATTAATGCGGAAATAACTGTGACTGTCGTTTTGAGCTTGACGTGGACTTGTTAGAAGCTCTCGAACGGCTGCTCAGGACTTGTTAGAAGCTCTCAACGGCTGCTCAGGACTTGTTAGAAGCTCTCGAACGGCTGCTCAGGACTTGTTAGAAGCTCTCGACGGCTGCTCAGGACTTGTTAGAAGCTCTCGACGGCTGCTCAGGACTTGTTAGAAGCTCTCGACGGCTACTCAGGACTTGTTAGAAGCTCTCGACGGCTACTCAGGACTTGTTAGAAGCTCTCGACGGCTGCTCAGGACTTCTTAGATCGCACATTTGACCGCCGCGCGGACTTCTCAGACCGAAACTCTTCACAGCTCCTCAGGAATTCTTTAAAGTAATGTTTTTGTTCTGTTGAATGTACAGATTTGATATTAATATTTTTTAACTTGATGGAAGTCTCTTCTTAAGAAGTTGCTTTGGTTTTTCTTCAGTATAAGCGAGTAATACATATTATGAAACATATTTAAAAACCCTTATATTTCAATCGATATTATAATAACTGAACACAATAACCTCTAAATACCATTCTTGTAGTTTAATAGTGAAGTTCATTTGCCAACATAATATTCAGTTGGAGTCAACTCTATATACAAAATTCAAATCGGTTTCATATTTTTTTGTAAAATTAAGCTTTTATCAGTCATAAAGAAATGCATTAAAATAACCCGAAACTGGAAAAAAGAAAGGTTTTGCAAATCCGTATCTATTCCGACTAAAGAATATAACACCAAAGAACGGCTTATCAGAAGGTTATTTCCATGAGAAAGATTGTCGAAGATTACGTTAGTGTACAGGATCAACCCATTCGAAGGATGAAGCTTTGTGAAAAGCTTCTGACGAACTCTTACATCGAGGAATTCAGTAACCTGAGAGAGGAGAGACTCGTGTGTATCTGATGTAGAGTGAGTGAAGAATCCGACATTGAGAATTTACGTTGATATAGTTTTACCAATTTGAATAGAACACATAACTCCACTTAATTATAGGAAATCTCTACATTACACGACTTTGCATCAAATATTTCGCTGGTTTTCGAAAATAATTAAATAACAATAGTTGATTTTAAAACAATTTAATTTTAATTTAAAACATAATATTGTTAAATATTGGTCGTCTTATCGAAAAAGAAATATTTCTTAAGTTTATTTGTAAATATACAAGAACAAGGCTTAAAAAGAAGATAGCAAAAACGAATTGGGAAATCATATAATCTAGGACAACTCTTTCACAACAATGAGATGGACTTCAGGGAGAGATTAATTTATTTAAATGTGATTAATAATTTTGTGAATTAATTTAAAAAGTAGCCTATTACCTCAATATAAGTCTGTGTAAGCCAGGTTAATAACCACCTCATGCTAATTATAAATAATTTAAGCATAACCCCGCAATGTGATTTTAATTAACAGTTTTTTGTTTGTTCCCTATTTACGAAGTCTCAACTCTATGTTTAAGCGCACTGGTATTGAGTAAATGTTATCTTTTGAGTTTAATATTTTTTTCTAGTTGATATCCTAAAACTTGTATATATCCATATGTGTGAGTATTTATTTCCTAGTTAAATAACCCAAAAATCGCAAAATTACGATTTGGTGTGATTTGGGTTATTATTAACTCAAACTGTGATGGAATAAGTAGTAATACAGTTACAAATACTTTAGTGCAATATATGTATTTTAATCTGCCATCTTTGCTATAGTAAGTTTAATTTTTAAAAGGTTATTTTAGTTAGTTATCTTAAAATGCTTTCTAAATCGTATAGAATGTAGGTATTAGGATATATTTAAGACCTTAACTGATTTGGTTTTCCTAATTATGTTATTGAGCGTCGTAATAAATCAGTTAGAATTAACCGAGGGTACATTTAGTTGTTGTTCCGCTTTGAGTGGTATTTCATTGATTTGTGAGGAATAAACATCAGCCTGTGTTTTTAATATATTTTATTGGTTAACTGTTATCTTCACTGTAAAGGTAACGATTGATCTGCAAATTAAAGAGCTTTAAGACATTATCGCAAGACTATAATTATTAATTTGTGTGTAAGCTCTGACAAAGATTGTGCGTGGTATCAATAACACACCTGACATAGTTAATTAGTCTAGTAGAGTTTAACTGACTCGCACCATCTGCACAAAACCATGTATAACTGTAGGTGTTGACAAATATCATATGAACGTGCAGTTTTTCGACCTCTGTCAGAGCCAATGATTACTTTAACATGTCTCGATTTTGTTACCTAGTTAAATGTTGGGTGGATGACAACTCGAGCTTCAATTTACCGACATGCAACAAAATCCAACGTCTTCCGACAAGATTAAATATAGGGTTATTGATAGCTGATAAAGAGTAGTAATAATTGCACCATAGTATGTAAATAATAGGTCGATGTCATAATAAGTGGTCACCATGCCCATGTGTAGTTATACATGGTCGTCGAAAAAGAAAGCCCATATTAGAAAAAATTACTACTTCGAGTAGGATGAACATTGAGCCGAATGTGGTCTTAAAATAGAGAAGAAAGTTTGGAGTTTTTTTACGTCTCTTGATAAGTTTCGATATGTGCCTAAATAGTAGCACGACAGACATCAAAACAATATTATATTTCTCGCCTTTTATGCTGGAGCGACAGTAGCGTTGGCAGCCAATAAGAATGGATTTATTGTCAGGTGCATTGCAACAACCATAAGTTTGTCTAATATTACTTTGAACACGCACAATTAATTTTTCAGCTCTGTAAACCAAAGCACACACTGAGCTTTCTGCTGCGCGGTCCACATCGTCCTGACTAGACAGGGACAGCGGACAGCGACGCACAACTCTATTTTTGGCACCAAGGCCGAACGACCCATAAACAAAACGCATCGACTACAACCAATTGTAAAAATAAAAACTCCAAACCCTCCTCTTAAATTTGATACCATATTCGCCTCAATATTTTCATCCTACTCGAAATAATTAATTTCTCAAATATAGGCATTCTTTTTCGATGACCCTGTTTATGTTACCGAGGAAAAGCTTTATAATTTTATGTTTGTGTTAAGTATACATGAGACGTTCCCAAAAATGTATATTAGCCAAATTAACATTACTCAAAATCGAATTCTCAGAAGTCTTTCTATTCTATACTCTTATATGAGCAATGTTTGCTTAATTGGTTGGTTGCACAATTATCTCGAAAACGGCTCCGAGGATTTCCTTCAAATTTTGTAAATTTTTATACTAAGTTCTAGTATAAAAATATGTTCTAGACAGGTCTCATCCCCCATTAAAAAAACAAATAATGTTAAAAAACTAAATTGAAAAGTTAAAAAATTAACATTGGTCTTAAGGAGTTTCAAATCAAAACAAAAGAATTGTAACAGCTGTTCATAATCAACCAGGGAACTGTCAAAGTAAAACTCATGTTGTTTAAGATTATTAACATGTGGTTTCCTGAGAGCTGAGATTAAAATATTTGAGTGAAGATTGCATATATAGAGTAGTAAAATAAATCAAAGGGTCATTGAGCTATAAATAAGAACTGGAGTGACCTTAAAAATGTATAAAAGAGGCAAATGAGTTAAACAAATCTGATTATCAGTAGGGGTAAGTGGTGAAAAATTACTCCAAGTCATCTAAACAAACTGACTGGCCTTCCCCCGAGCAAAGCTCGGCCCCCATTTACTTATTTTGAAATGCTGCCGCCGCTTTTTCTCGGTTCTTCCTTGAAAGAGATTCTTCTATATTCTATTACATAAACCTGCATGCATACTTTTGGAACTTTCGGGAGCATTTAACGGCAAAGCAATCTAAGTAAGATACAGAATAAATAAGTCAAATCACATCACTACAAATTATCATGTATAAAACATTAGGTACGTACAGAGAGTTAAATTACTTCTGCTTAAAGATTTCTATAAATATGTAACATATACGTGTAAATTAAAAATATGCTTTTAATAATATGCGCTGTCGTTGATTTTCCCCGAATGAATAAGTTAAATGTGTTAATTGACATGAAAGACAATTAATTGATGTAGCGTCATATTCTAACGCATAAAATGTGTTATTTGGATAAAAGAATTGTCAAGAAGGTTAACATTTTACAAACAACAAACATTTTGTAAATAATGTTTAGTATAACTAAGCGTTTGTTGGCTCGCTCTTCTCTCAAGAGTAACAAACATATTTTAGATGATCAATCGAGGAATATGACAGAAAAACATATCAGCTACGTTGTTATAGCTATAAGATCATTTATTGTGAATGTCATAGCTTAAGAGCTTTTAATGTGTACATGCAAGGATACTAGAACCTGAGAGGTGGATTTACGCTTTGAATCTAGCTTAAAGTATTTTGTAGCGTATTTCGACTGGTATCATGAAGTGATTTGATATTGTTAAGTTTTACTGTAGAAGAAATATGGTTTTAGACGTAAGGTAAAGGTGTAATAATATGTTTATGATTGTTTTGGTAATTAAAGTTTTAAAATGTAACAGTAATATTCATTTTAAATTATATTTCGTGTATAAATAATCAAAAAATTAATCCAGCTTTAATATTTCAGAAAAACGATTTTCTTTACTTAAGCTAAAGGTCATCTTTAAATATTTGTATTAGTTTAACTGGAATCGGTTAACCTATTTTACGGTTAATGTCTTAGGAATTCGCTAAATCCAAGTTCAAGTTGTTTCAAAATGTGCTTTTCCTTCAGTATTTGTGTTAAGCCACTAACTCCGTTAATATTTAAAAAGTTTTTATTTTGCACCGAGCAATCTACAACACAAAGGAGAGTGTGATTCAATATCGAGAATAGAACTAAATGCTGTCGCATTTAGAAAGTTTACAAATGTTAAAAAGTTGAAATCTTATGTTTTAACTTGCTGTAATATAGAGGTGTTTATACGATTCTGACTACTCTCTGTTGGCATTAATTCCACTAATTATGTTTGCCTTTTTGCAATTTTCGTTATCACTGTTTTCTACTTCGTTGTTAGTTTTCTATTCTCTCTTGTGTTGTAATACACAGTACGTTATAGTAAGTATCCTGTCTATTCCGGCTAGTACCATAATAGTTTTGTTTGCCTCCGATCATACTGTAGCTCAATTTGTTGAGTGTTAACCATTCCTAGTGTGAATATGAAATTCTTGAAACTTGAGATTCAGGTAACGTTTTGTCTGGAGACAAGAGAAACCAGTGGACCATAATTTGTACTTAAACAAATGTGATCTTTTCAGTTTATTATACAGTTAAAAGTTATGTATGCTATGTATGTATGCTCTTTAGACAATTTTGAAATCAGCAAACAGTGTTACCACGATCGCATATTTCCTACATTTAAATTATGATATTTATGAAAAAAAACTTTTCAAAAATATTTAAACTGTTGTACTTATTATATATAAATTGTAAAAACGTGTAGTCTGTGAGAATTATTTGAAAGAGTGTATAGAAACTGAATTTAATATGTAATTAGAAATGCGATTTTTAAAAAAGTACCCAGGCAATTATTTTCATTAGAATCATTTGAGCAAGTTTGAATGTCTACAAGATTTAAATCCTTGAGGTGTTATTTTTTCGTGGATTATTTGACTTGGTAATACACATATGACCTAAAGAGCTTGTTGTTACAGTCAAATATGTCAAACGTCAGTCAAAATATAAGATCCTCTTATATATGACGGTCTTGAGGACAAAAAAGCTACGATTCTGTGGTTTAGCTTTCCAAGCAAGAGACGGTACTAATTGATTAAATTATTATAATGTGTAATATATCAACATCCTCTCAACCCTGTGACATTAAGCATGGCCATGATACATATCTTTGCTCTAAAAAAGATTTTGGAGCGACTTTTAGTGAGGCAAAGTTGTTTAAGATTATTAAAACGCTAGTTTATTATTTTCAGTTCCTAGTAGTGAGTTTTATATTCTAAGTGTTGTATAATTCAAATGAATTAATGATCCTCACAGAAAAATGTATTATGTAATGTAATGTATTATGTATGTCTTTTCATCTTAAAACACTGTTACTATATATGAATACCAATAGAAGACACAAAAAATCACCAAATGTTGCTTTTATTGATAGGTATTAAAATTAAATCATCGTTTTTTTAAGTGAAGAGTTCGAGTATTAACCTGTTTTGCCGTAAGACCAATGCTAACTGTTAAATGAACTAATCATAATAACTAAGATTTGTTAAGGGTAGTGACAACATTCTGTTCTCAAGAATTAGCTAGGCATATTTTATTTTCTTCAAAGTGAGTTGTAAACCAACAATTTCTGATAATCTTTTGATGAGCTACAGGTGTGAAAGGGTGACATTGGTATTGTGGGAGAAGCTGGTAGGAAGTATTAGTATTCTAATCTTGAAGATTATGAATAAAGAATTTCTGATTTCTGAACTGGGAAATCTTACGTTAAAGAGTCCGATATTAATATAATATGATTTTTACATTGGATAGATGATCAGAAAATAAAGATCAGCATATAACACCCATTCAAATTACAAAGCCTTCCACCCTTCCACCATTCACAGATAAACAAACCTCTTTATTTTTTGACTAAACGTACGCTCTACATCAAACTCCCAGACTTTCCCTTATGGCCAATTTTAACTTTCAAAGTCCGCCCCTTTTTAATAGATTATCCGAAACTTTTGCTTCATGGAAACATTTATAAGAAAAAGAAAATACCTAGCGATTTCAATGAGAAGAATTTTGATATCACAAATATTTCACCCATGACAAATCATAAACATTGATTTTTTTGGGAATTTTACTGGATGATTGCGATATCGAAATTTCGCTCGCTTAAATCGCGAGATTTATTTTGCTCTTTAAAATCTATAAATTAATTATATCGGTTAATCCGTTGGGGAGGACGGGCTTTGAAAGTCAACATTGACCTAATATGGTAGAAACAGCAAAATTTTCATGACCGGAGCCCCCTCTTAAAAATCTTAAAAATGAGACGTTGACAAGAAGACTCCAGGTTGATGCAGTCAGACTGTAACACAAAACACGTTTTACTAATCTGATAATTTGTTTATAAAAAGTCTTATATGCATGATTACTTTACATTTTACTTGTCGTATTGTTCTTCTGAATACTTTTATATGACGTGTAACTAATTTTAATCACTAAACTAAATTTCAAATTATTGCTTCATCGATCTGCGTTGAAAACACTATCAGTTAATTTATTTTAAAATAATCTTAAAATGTCCATCTTGTTAATTTTATTTTTAGAAAAATCCCTTAAATATTTGAATTGTTACTTTCTAGCTATAATCAGAAATCATCACTCCACAATACAATGCCTTCATAATAATGCTCTCATGTTCATTTATTTTAACTGCTGTGATGAGTTATAGAACTACAGTATGGAACTTGATTGGATGTTGAATAATTACAATTATACAGTTAATGGCTTTTTAATTAAATAAAACAAACTATTCAAGAATGTGCATTTTTTTAATATTTTGGTTTTACGTACACGCTGGAACACGAATTAATAGAGTGTATGAATATATCTTTAAATATTTTTATGATGTTAGAAATCTTAACTTATGTATGAATAAACAATATTTTAATATCTATATATCAAATGTCGCTTCACTTTTATAAAAGGGTCTGGCGCAAGAGAGATCTTATTAACCTAGCTTGCCTATTAAAATAAATATTATTGTCATTGTCTCTAGTAATCTTATCAGGGTTATTAGAATTATATATTTACAATTTAAAAAGTGATATTTTAAATTGTTTCAAGACTTGGCAAAGCTAAAAATCGTATGTTGTACTGTGTAAACCTGTATATCTGTGTATATTAATGATGTGTATATAGGATACTTAGGCTAGCTGTGTTTATTTTTTATATTAATTAAGATATATTAAGATATTGGTAGTGTAAATGTTGTACAGTTCTGTAAACTCAGGATATATTTGTATGTTGATTTGTTCTGATTAAGTTGGCGTTCGGGATTCCGATCCTGTGTTGTGGACTGACAATAAGCAGTAGCAGTAGGTTTATCCGTTTTGTCTGTAGCTTTGTTACCAATAAATAAATCGCTTTTTAATGCAAATGGTTGTTTTAATTTAATCTCCCTTTCGTTTTTATCATTATAGCAACAAGATCTCATTTTTACTGGATCCTAAGGGTGCGTTCACCATTGATTCTGTTACAGCCATCTTATGGTATCGGAGTAGGATGCTTGTGTTATCTTATGCACGATTCCAGTAGCAGAATTGTTACATTACAAATAATAATGGTTGAATAAAACTCAAAATTATTCAACGTTAGAAATTTCGATTTAATTATGGTGGTAAAATATGGATGGTTAGGTCTCTAGGTCCTACGTAAAATTACTCTAGGTCTAGCTAGAGTCAAGTTTTAAAATATTAACAGTATGTTTATTTGTCAAATGATAACCGAAATAATTCTTAGTGAAGGGTCCTATTTCATTGATCTAAATATGAATTTTAGGACGAAAGGATTTCTTGTGTATAGCAACCCCGGATGAAGTAATACTGGATAGCGCTCTCAGTGGACGAAAACCGTGCCGGTCCCCGAGGCCGTTAGACCCGAGCTGGCGGCAGCCGTGAGGTGTAACACTACTTCAATTATGACTCGCTGTAACCATCTAAAGACATTATGAGTAGTGGGGCATTGTAGGTTTTGGCTCACTTGATTGACAGCTTCCGGTCACGTGACTGGAAGCGCTGAGTCATTAAATACGTCATCTGAGGCTGAGCCAGTGACGTAGGCGGTTTTGTGACGTAATGAGGGAAAGTTCAAGGTCACGGGGAGGGTGTTTTAAAAAAGTACTACCTCGCAAGCGTAAAATTCGATTGTGATTCGATAGTTTAATCGATAATAAATATCGAATGAAAACAATCGAATGGAACAATCGAATAATACGAGTGCGAGGTAGTACTATTACAAAAATTACTTTATTTTATTAACAATGTTTGTTCTTAATTACAATACGAAGCTTCCGCCGTTGTTGGTTATAATCGAAGTTGATGATCCCGGTGAGTCGCGGCCATCACTTCGCTTTCTGATGAAAGACGGTAGATACTTCGATTCCTGCGCAGAGTCCATGTTGTTTTTTGATGCGTAAAGTTCCAAAGATAAATCGTAACCGGACGCAATGAGAAGTCTTAATTCTTCATTAAAAACCTCGAGGTCTTGGAAAGTCGCCAGATGAATAGAGTCATAATGAATACACCTAATTTTGATGGACATTTTAACAGAGAGCTCGATGTCCACTGGTCAAGTGCCGGAGGTGTACTGACTATTCGCTAGCTAGCGTTTTGGTATCAAACAAAATGGTGGGGGTAAAAGTGTGGTGGGGCGGAGCAGATGGCGGACGGCAGATGGCAGGCGGCAGGTGGCAGCTGGTGCGAGGCAGATTGTTGCTACTACATTCGCCGCCACAGTAATGCAATCCTTCGGTGTAATTCTTGTATTTTATCTTGTCGGTTCATTTTATACTTTTTACATCTACATATGCAATAGCTGAAACACTTGCACTTACGACAAGCTTTACCGTCAACTTAATCACCTGGTATTTTAAAACATTGTAACTCGCAACAATATGTCTTCAAATTGTTATCGAAAAATAAATTGTTCATAGGTGGCACCGACATGTTAGCTGCAGCGTGTGTTAGACAAGACTGAGACTAACTTCACTGCTCCCTCTCTTTTATACCTCTTCATAAGTTAACCCTGAATGAAAGTTCAAGGTCATCCATTTGAATTTTAAAAAAAGCAACACAGCAGTATATAAAATAATATACTGCTGTGTTGCTGTTTTAATCTTTTTTTTATATTTTTTTATATTTTCTTTATTAAACAAACATCTTACAATACAATAAGCTTAAGTCTAACATTGATGACTAGAAATACAAACAGATAAATACAAACAAAGACATTATGTACAAGGATGCGTGATGTGCAGAGTGAGTTCCGTCGAGTTGTTGCCGCTTACACCGTGTGATACCAAATACAACGTCCCCGGTTGAATATCTTGCAAATCTTCATTTTGTAGCAGTTGAACAAATCGTTTTGGAAGAAATACTTGAAACTTCGGCTCATCTCCTGGAGTGAAAGGTCCTTCGCTCAATGAAACTAGAATTGCTTCTCCATGTGTGGTTTCCACTTTCTTGATGTTTTGAATAATGTAGTGTTTTTGTTCTTTTAGTTCTGAACACTTTTTAGTTAGCAGAAGGTCGGATTTTGAATGAGTGTTGAATTGATCAACCAGTGTTTGTAGAAACTGTTGTGATGCCATCTTCGTCAGTGGTGGTTGTGGTGTCTTCTGTGATGTTGCCTCTTCGGAGTCTCGAATAATACTCGTGCTGGAGCGGTGCTGTCTCCTCGTATTTATAGGCCCCGCTACCCCCACCACATTTCTGTTCTCCGCTACCCCCACCACATTCCTGCGTTTGTTTCAAGTAAGCAGCCAAACGATATGCGTTGTACAATGCACAGTTTGTTTGGCCGTGTTTAAGATCTTTTGCAGCGACACAAATATTACCGAGATTAATGTTAAACTCCTTACTGATAGTTATATCGAAAACATCACCGTGCGTGAACTTTTGTATCTAGTTCTTTTTTTCTAATCCTCTTGTGTATATATGTGAATATTGTTTGCAAAAGTTAAACATAATACTGTGCAAATTACTGTAGCTTATAAATCCTTCATACCAATGTATGTGATGAAAGTAGTTTGTTATCCATTTGTTTGTACTTTTTGCTTTGGTGTTAAGTTTGTTAAAAGAAAAAGGAGCTTCAAACGTGAATGGGTAGGCTACAAATGTAAGCAAGTCTAAAATTACTAATTCCTTGATAATAAACCTATCATCATTATTTCGAAATGCTTGAAATTCTATTACACAAGGCTTTACACTCACTTCTTCATCCCCTCCGCTCATCATGGCACCTAGCGATCAACTAAACTGTTTTCCACACCACGGTAGGTTAAATACCAGGCCGTACAGTTGCAGGCGCGTTGGTGTATATTTAACGTGGGCACCGTCCCCAATAGGCCTACCCCACGTGTGTTCTTCTTTACTAAGTCAAACATTAGTCTTTTTTAACTTCTTCTTCTTGTGTTTCGTTTTCTTCTTCTTCTTGTTTCTCCGTTTCTTCTTCCTGTGTTGTTTCTTCTGTAGCTTCTGTAGCGATTTCTACAAGTGGTTCAAAATCCTTTAACTTTCTCCACATGCAAACTTCATGAGGTATTCTATTAAAAATAGATGTATCCACAGGTCCGTACACGATGGTGCTATCAGGTTGTTTTTCCAAAGTATCGACCAAATATTCTTTAATAATAGCGCTTGCAAATACCAACTGTCTCATGTACCTTGTAATAGGTTCTGTTGCGTAGTTTAAAACGTAGAATTCTTCACGTGACAGTAGAATATTATTTTCATGTTGAGTCAAGTCTCTAATTCGCACTTGTAGTTGTCCGCGATGTTTAACAATATCGATTTCATTGTCACAATCCAAAAGTCGAATATGTGTTTTCCTTCCACACAAACTGTTAGTTAAATAACATTCTATTAAATGTGCATGTTTCAAAAATGACTCCCAAGCATTTTGCGAAAATAAAACCTTTTTTGTTCCATGGTGTAGTATTACTGTAGGGGAATAATCCAATGACTTCATCAATCCAACTGATACACTTTTACTGATGCATGCTGAGATGGGGTAAAAGATTCGCAAAAAAACTTCAGTTAAAATGTGAGGAGGAATATTTTCTTCAACTTTCTTCTTCCTCTTTGGTACTACCTTTGATGGGTCTGCATTACTTTCCTCCTCTCTATCTCTTTTACCAAACTTTAAAAATGCAGTTATTTCCTTGATGATTTCTGCTTCACTAGTATTATCACGTTCCAATAACGGTGCTACCTCTGCATCACCTTGTACAACAGATGGAGAACTCATTTTGTAGAAGATGTTACCCATGCGACGATAGACGATCAACTGAAGACCTGCATTGTTGCTCCACTATTTATAGGTTAGCGACAGTGGCGGTGCCGGTGGTGGTACAACGTTTTACAATACTGTCTTTACAATACCGGTCAACGGTGTGTATGTAACAATTTTATCGTGAAAAATTAAACAATACGCAGATGTATTTGCAGGTACGTTTTCTTGAAATTCCATTTCTATTTTTATATCAACACTAGACGATTTTACAGATTCATTTTGTTTGGAACAATCAATAACAACAATCGGAGCTTTCGATTCAAACTGTACGGGAGATAGTAGAGGTGTGTTTGTTTTGCCGTAATATGAATTTTGGAACCTAGCGTACATATCGTATAAAACACTGTACCTTTTTTTATCAAAAGAAATATTAAAGTTGTCGTAGGGAAAGAATTGTGAATTCAGGAACACTTTACAGTTAGTTAATTTACAATGGTCAAATTCACCAGCATTTTCAGTTATTATACTTTTCTTCTTCGTTTGTAATCCAAATATTACATATCTCGCTTTTTCCAAATGAGTAGAAGTTTTTACAGTCCATGTATGCCGTTGTGTTGTAGGTAAAACGGGGTATTCATGAAACTCCCAGCTTCTGAATGGCATTACAATGTCTCGATCTGATTTTAACTTTCTTAATAATGTAATCCTGTGTTCATCATTTAGTCGCACATGTGGTACTCTCCAAACAATCTTGTCTAATGTTAATTTCCAGTCTAAATTGGCATCAGTTGTTCCAGCAGCTGCTTTAATAATATCATTATCGTTTGATGATCTTAATAAAACTAGTTCTTGTTTTACATTTATTATTATTCTTCTGTAGTCCTCAGCAAATCCTAGGAGTAATCTTAAAGGTACGTAGAAATCAAAGTTTCCCGAAGAGTCAGGAGCGATTGTACTTTTGTCTGGTGCAACCCATCCTGCAACAGCTAACAGATTCTTCTCATTTGGTGTTAAAGACGCCAATCCTTTCAATGTACTGGAAATTCCAACCTTTTTTGTTGAATCGACTGTAACTCCTGAAATTTCATATCTAATCTCGTCAAACAAAAATGCCATAGGATTATTTATGAACGGAACAATGGTTCCAGCAGTACCATCAGTTTTTGTTACTTTTCCTTCAATATATAAATAACTTTCGCATGGAAGAGTATAAATGTCTTGTTGTTGTATAGGAATCCTAATTTCATCGTTATTGTTTAATTTGGACGAAGCGTAAGGGTTGTGCGTGTGATATTCCTTTTCCCATAAGGTCTCGTCGAATGTTGGATCCTGCGCTATATCCAGTATATCCATTGTTAATGACCTTTAATCCAATTTCTTCTAGAAAACGAATGTTGTCACTTGTTAATCCTTCTACAGCTGATGAGCTACTGACCTCTTTGCTGGTTGGCTCTCTCTTTTTAAATGATAACCCCATTGTCTAAGCGGATGATTTTATATGTATTCTTACAGTAATAGCTTCTCCTCTAAAGTCAATAAGGTTTCCGTCTTGATCCACTATGTTCAGCACGATGTCTGAAATGAAACTGGTGTTTAACGGTAGGTACACAAGGTTTTGAGGCTTTTCTACTATCTTGAAACCCGGTGCAACTGATGGGTAGAATGTGTGTAATATATGACGATTTTCTCCATCTCTGTAGGATCCTTGTATAATGTTACATGTAATGTCTATGCTATTAACTTTGATGATCGTCACAGTTTTATTCCCAGAATGAGTTTTATTAGGTTCTAATACTTTTGTTTCCTTAGAAAACCCCAATAAACTACCAATTGAATGTTCTTGACTAAAATCAATATAATACTTAGAAGTAATTTCGGCTTTCATTGTATTGTTATTGCCTTTTATCGTTATATTTTATTTTCCCATATGTTTTTGTATAACTTCATTTATACTATCAATTTCATAAGCTCCTGTTGGTAAACTGAATTCTTCCAAAGCTGAATACTTTCCTTTATCATCTTTTGTCCTGTAATAATGTATTTTGTTATTAATTCCTTCACTAACGTTTGGAATAGAGTTATATGTTGTTAAATCCAATAATGCGGCTTCCCATAGTCTTCCTTTTTGCAAACGTAGCGCTGGAAACAGAATACTGCGCAAAGTACATGAGTTACCGGTTAATGACACTGTATACGAGGACATCTTAAAGTTGACTAACACTTTTAGCTAAAAAGTCTAAACATAAATGACCGCAAATGGATGTATCATCAGGTTGTTTTCTTGTATGATTGTAAAAAACATTTTCTGCCGCACGAAAGTATCGTTGAAGTTCTTTCGGTGGTGGAAGGTCTCCAAAACTGTCGAAATAATAAGTGGTTTTACCAAGTTTCTTGTAACACACCCAATGAGTGCCTAATCCTTCACTATTATCCAAATTTACAATACCAGTCTCATTTTTCCACATTTTAACCGGTAATTCATCTTTCATAAATACTCCTCTAAAAAATGGGATTTTCAAACAAGAAGCATATGTAATCAGTTCTTCATTGGTCAATTCTTTGTTTTTAATTATTAATTGCTCTTTCTTATTTAATACACACGATACGGTCTTAGGTATAATCCTCCTCCCTTTTTTATCATTGACCATATTGTTGGTTTCTTTTTAGCTTTACCACTGGTAGATCGACGTTTTCTTCTGATATTACCTCCTTGTTTCTTAGCGGGTTTTTTTCCCACGCCTTCTTCTTTTTCCTCCTCCAAACGTAGTTTTTGCTTTCATTGCTGCTGTTACTGCTAAAGACGCTCCTTTTTCACCAATACTCGCGTCACTAGATTTTACTCTTTGCCAAGCTTTCTCAGCAAGTGCTCTATCTGCTATTGATCTATTTTTAGTATCACCAAATTTGGAATACGCTATATCGTGCTGTTTACAAGCCTGATCGAGCTTATTTATTCCAGGATCTCCTCTAGCAAGACGTTTCTCTAATTTGGTTCCAGGACCACAATATTGATATCCTCCAGGTAAATGTAATTCCACAGGTAATAAATCAATCGCCTTGTTAACTATAGCTCCAACCGGTTTACTCAATAGAGAAAATGCTGTTGATGCTATTCCCCTTCCTCTCTGTAATCTCTCTCGATTATGACTGATGCGTTTAACCCTCGACATGACTATTTATAGCAAAACCTACAATCAGTAAGTGCACTCTATAAATGTTTTACAATGAATGTAATATCAGTTTTGGTTTCTTGTATTATATACTGTTTAAAATCCATTTATTATATAGAAATGGATTTATTAATTAAATGTAGACATATTAAATAGAAGTAGTAAAAATTGAAATAAGGTGTAATTGAAGATGTTCCAGATGTTTCTCCTTCTGATGGTATCGTTGTCTTCGGTAAAATGAATAAACTTTAAATAGTTGTCATGTTTCCTTAGAAACTTGCCACTTAATCGTTGGTAATTGAATAACACATCCCAGTCTAGTTTATCTTTAAAATTGTCAATGTAATTCTCAGAGAGATTTTGATATTTACTTATTACTTCCCAACAGTTATTAAAATTTTATGTCATCTCTACGAGGAAGTCTTCTGAAAACTGTTGTCTTTGTAATATATGGATCCAGTTAACTCTGTGAAAATAAATTCTTAACATAGTCATTGTGAAGAGGTAATGTATGGAAAGTTGTTCCCAATCCATATATCTATCAAACCGTTGAACAAAACCATCTGTCAACACTCCTTGGGGAAATCTCGGCTCTTGAGATATTAAACTCCATGCAGTAATATTGGATTCCATCATCCTCTCTGTATCGTCTCTCGAATATGACTGATGCTTTATCCCTTATCATGGGGGTATTTTAAATTCTTTTTTCTCTTATGTAATCTTCATTGTTTTCTGTTGGTTCATTAATCACATTCACTTTATCCCCCTTTCCTAATGTCTTGACTTTAGAAGGCTCAGACGGTTTATCTCGTTGATTAGGTTTCTCTGGATTGTGTATATTTTTCCAGTCTAAATAATTGTGACTGTCAACATCTGAAGCTGCATCTCTTCCTGAAGCCCGATGGATATAATGGAATAGAGCTGCACCAAACCTTTCCAAATGTTTTTCATATTCCGTAGTCCATTTCTTGTGTACAATATCAAACATTTTCTTATTTACAGCGTCTCCATCCTGCTCACAATCACCTACATTTGATAATTTTAATTTTTTTACATCATAGCTTGTGTCAGTTTCATTCCTTTTGTAAATCGTTAACAATTTTAGAGTAGCTAAATTTACTGCTTCACCATCATAAACGGGATATTGTATATCGCTTAACCTTTTACCGGAAAACCCCCAATGATCTTCGTGTACAGTTGGGGTTCTTTTTTTCATGTACTGTACCGTAACCGCATCAGACGACATAAGCGGATCACCAACATTTTGAATTACTTTTCCTTCAAAATTATAGTTGCCGTCAGGTGTTAACGGAAACCCAGCTCTTTTTTCACTATATCCAGATTTTACTCCAAACTCGGAATACCGTCCAAACTTGTCCACACTCATGATGTAACTGAATCGCTATCGTTTAGGTTCTTATTATATATGTACGTCTACTGAACAATTATTCCTTGTTTTCGCAGTTCATCAACCAAAGCTACCCATTCGTTTTCTAAACCAGTGTGCCCGGCTTCCATAGCTTCATGTAATAACCTCATTCGATCAACTAACTTATTTATATCGTTGTAATATATTATATTAGTTTTATACAAATTTTTCAATAATCCCCTTCCAGATGTGGTTGGATCAGTTGTTTTTCTCTTTTTATGCAAAACATTTAATTCAGCAGAAGATAAAGCTCTTCTTTTAATTTGAGCTTTTTTTGATTTCGAGGGGAAAAGACTAGATATAATACTTGTATATTTTATTGACCGATTTCTATGAATAGGTAGGTCTTTGGAATACTTCTTTCTATGTGCATTTGTATACTCTAATATATTTTTAAACAATTGTAAATCCCTTTTAGTATATTTACCAGGATTATTTTTGAAGATAAGTTCAAACAAACCTTTTGTACCTTTATATTTCTTATCTCCAATAACTATATCATCATTTTCGTTTATATCTAACTTGCTATCTCCAATCATTAATCCTTTATCCTCTATTCTAGCTTCATAGGTATGAAAACCTCGATTAGCATGTGCGGCGTGTAACATTTTTAACGTATATGTTCTTCCAAGAGTTCCTTTAAACATAATATCCGTGCCTAATTTGCTTAAGTTGGATGGGTTAATATCCTCTTCTTCTGCTCTTGTATCTTCTACACTTGTATCTTCTGTACTTGTATCTTCTGCAATGTCCTTTTCCTTTAAATCCTCTATATCTCCGCTTTCTTCATACTCGTCGCTTTCTTCAGATGTTTGTAACTGGCCAAAACTTTCATCATTCTGAAATTCTTCTTCATATTTGGAAATTGGTAGCATTTTGTCTCCTTCGAAGCGAATTGAAGGTTTTTCCATATTTTGTGCTAATCGCTTTAAAGGTTCAGTAACAGGTTTGAATGTTGTTTCTAAAAATTGCTCTCTTTCATTTATACCTGATTTTAAAGCTCGGTTTTTTTGTCTAATAGAATCACTAAGTGATTTTATTTCCTTTAATAGCTTTTCCTGGTTAACCATCTTCACACCTTGACGACTTGTACAGTTATACCACTAATCAGTGTATTAAAACAAATTTATCAAAACCTATTCTATAACGACCATCTTTTATAGCTTGATCTTTCATAATAACCATACTTTTCCGCCCATGCTTTTCCGCAAAGCTCTTTAAACTTTTCAAATGGCATATCCGCATTCACATGATCGTTATATATATGTTTTAGGTTAGTATCATCTTGTTTGAATACAATTAGAATATTTGCATTATCTCTGATAAGTTGTTTTGGGATTTTGCTATAAGTTTGTCCTATATATATGCTGTCGATGTTATTATGTCTTCCCATGGCAAAGTAGTTTCTAATAGTATCCTGATTTTCACAAGATACATCGTCAAATATAAATACAGAATACGGTTTCGCTTCGTTTGGTTGCATAATGCTATCACTAGCGTTAAATTTGTAAAAATTAACATCAGACACATCAGATAGGATTTTATCCAGCAATTGATACTTTGGTTGATGTAGAGACTTTGAAAAAATATATAGGTTATTAAACCTTAATCCCTGCGGATTAGTGATCAAATTAAAGACAACATTGGTCTTTCCACAGTTTGAGGGGCTACTTACTATACATCGAACAGTGTTTGGAAGTAAACTGCCGTGTTTACCATTGTTGATTTTAACGTTATCCACAGTTAAATCATCTATGTTATTAATATTGAATCGATCTTTATGGTGAATAATCTTCATCCTGCTCAAAGGTTAACGATGAAATGAGTTGCTTGCATTAAACCAAATCCTTTATAGGTATCCATGAATCCTCAGTTTTGTTAAACCCTAACCACCGCACTTTAACTGCGTCCTTTTTTCTTTGTAACACTTTTTCAACAAGATATACATCACCTACTGTTGACTTTAACATTTCATGTCCATAAAATGCACCTTGCAACAAATCTCCTTTGTTATCTTTTAGGATATACGTTTCAGGTACAGTCGGTTGCACTTTATACACTGTAAAAACTTCATTCGTCCAATTGGGAAGGTATTTCTTGGTAAACACTCCCTTATATTTACTGATCCGTACTTTATCACTTACATTAAATTTTCTTGGCTGCATTTTTTCTACTTTAGGCTTTGTATTTTTCTTTATGCGTTTTAATACATCTTTTGCATTTCTTCTATTTACTTTGTTAGGTTTTATACCAATAGTTCTATGAAACCTGTTGTTATAATCATTTATTAATTGTGGTAAAACATCATACCATACGTAAGAACCTCTTTTTGAAAATTGTTTATACAGTGCTCCTTTTAAGGTTCTATTGAATCTTTCTACGATAGCTGCTTTTTCTCTGAATTTGTAGAATAATGATTTATTTTATATTTATTCATTAACTGTGCAAAGTTTGTATTAAAGTATTCTGTTCCATCATCAGTTTGTAAATGTTTAATTTTGTTTTTATCTCTTTTTAGGCTATTTCCATGGCTTGTGTTACGCTTTTACCAGTCTTGTCCTTTAGAGGCAAAGCGTCTGCAACTTTTGTAAAACAATTAATAATTGTGAGGATATATTTAAATCCTTTGTTTATTCTGCTATGCGGTCGCATTTCAATTAAATCCGCTTGATATAGATCATTTATCCCTTTTATCCCATTTATCCCTATCCTAGTAATTAAAATGCACATTCTTCTTTAAATACAAACTTTTTACTCCTTTAGCTTTCTTAATGACTTGGTTTTCATTTAGTTGTAAAGAATATAATTTTGACAACAAAAGAAGACATAAAAATGTTAAACTTGCTACAGATCCGAACAAACTACAGAAACTCGTACAACAGCCAAACTTTGGAACATCTATAATTATTAACGAAAATCTTGTAGCTGTATCCATGAAGAAAACAAGTGTGAAGATGGATCGTCCTTTGTATATAGGTATGTCAATCCTGGATATCTCCAAGACTCATATGTACGATTTTCATTACAAAAAGATGGTCACCTTTTATGGACGAAAAAACATCGGCATCTCCTACATGGATACAGACGCTTTTATATATTGGATAATTACTAACGATATGTATGAAGACCTTCGGACATTTGATTACAAAAACGATTTTGACTTTTCCGACTATCCAAAAGATCAACCAAACTACGACAATGACAGAAACAAAAAAGTGCTTGGCAAATATAAAGATGAAGCCAATGGTGTTATACTTCAAGAAATTGTTGCACTAATATATTACAACGATATAAATAAGTTAGTTGATCGAATGAGGTTATTACATGAAGCTATGGAAGCCGGGCACACTGGTTTAGAAAACGAATGGGTAGCTTTGGTTGATGAACTGCGAAAACAAGGAATAATTGTTCAGTAGACGTACATATATAATAAGAACCTAAACGATAGCGATTCAGTTACATCATGAGTGTGGACAAGTTTGGACGGTATTCCGAGTTTGGAGTAAAATCTGGATATAGTGAAAAAAGAGCTGGGTTTCCGTTAACACCTGACGGCAACTATAATTTTGAAGGAAAAGTAATTCAAAATGTTGGTGATCCGCTTATGTCGTCTGATGCGGTTACGGTACAGTACATGAAAAAAAGAACCCCAACTGTACACGAAGATCATTGGGGGTTTTCCGGTAAAAGGTTAAGCGATATACAATATCCCGTTTATGATGGTGAAGCAGTAAATTTAGCTACTCTAAAATTGTTAACGATTTACAAAAGGAATGAAACTGACACAAGCTATGATGTAAAAAAATTAAAATTATCAAATGTAGGTGATTGTGAGCAGGATGGAGACGCTGTAAATAAGAAAATGTTTGATATTGTACACAAGAAATGGACTACGGAATATGAAAAACATTTGGAAAGGTTTGGTGCAGCTCTATTCCATTATATCCATCGGGCTTCAGGAAGAGATGCAGCTTCAGATGTTGACAGTCACAATTATTTAGACTGAAAAAATATACACAATCCAGAGAAACCTAATCAACGAGATAAACCGTCTGAGCCTTCTAAAGTCAAGACATTAGGAAAGGGGGATAAAGTGAATGTGATTAATGAACCAACAGAAAACAATGAAGATTACATAAGAGAAAAAAGAATTTAAAATACCCCCATGATAAGGGATAAAGCATCAGTCATATTCGAGAGACGATACAGAGAGGATGATGGAATCCAATATTACTGCATGGAGTTTAATATCTCAAGAGCCGAGATTTCCCCAAGGAGTGTTGACAGATGGTTTTGTTCAACGGTTTGATAGATATATGGATTGGGAACAACTTTCCATACATTACCTCTTCACAATGACTATGTTAAGAATTTATTTTCACAGAGTTAACTGGATCCATATATTACAAAGACAACAGTTTTCAGAAGACTTCCTCGTAGAGATGACATAAAATTTTAATAACTGTTGGGAAGTAATAAGTAAATATCAAAATCTCTCTGAGAATTACATTGACAATTTTAAAGATAAACTAGACTGGGATGTGTTATTCAATTACCAACGATTAAGTGGCAAGTTTCTAAGGAAACATGACAACTATTTAAAGTTTATTCATTTTACCGAAGACAACGATACCATCAGAAGGAGAAACATCTGGAACATCTTCAATTACACCTTATTTCAATTTTTACTACTTCTATTTAATATGTCTACATTTAATTAATAAATCCATTTCTATATAATAAATGGATTTTAAACAGTATATAATACAAGAAACCAAAACTGATATTACATTCATTGTAAAACATTTATAGAGTGCACTTACTGATTGTAGGTTTTGCTATAAATAGTCATGTCGAGGGTTAAACGCATCAGTCATAATCGAGAGAGATTACAGAGAGGAAGGGGAATAGCATCAACAGCATTTTCTCTATTGAGTAAACCGGTTGGAGCTATAGTTAACAAGGCGATTGATTTATTACCTGTGGAATTACATTTACCTGGAGGATATCTATATTGTGGTCCTGGAACCAAATTAGAGAAACGTCTTGCTAGAGGAGATCCTGGAATAAATAAGCTCGATCAGGCTTGTAAACAGCACGATATAGCGTATTCCAAATTTGGTGATACTAAAAATAGATCAATAGCAGATAGAGCACTTGCTGAGAAAGCTTGGCAAAGAGTAAAATCTAGTGACGCGAGTATCGGTGAAAAAGCAGCGTCTTTAGCAGTAACATCAGCAATGAAAGCAAAAACTACGTTTGGAGGAGGAAAAAGAAGAAGGCGTGGGAAAAAACCCGCTAAGAAACAAGGAGGTAATATCAGAAGAAAACGTCGATCTACCAGTGGTAAAGCTAAAAAGAAACCAACAATATGGTCAATGATAAAAAAGGGAGGAGGATTATACCTAAGACCGTATCGTGTGTATTAAATAAGAAAGAGCAATTAATAATTAAAAACAAAGAATTAACCAATGAAGAACTAATTACATATGCTTCTTGTTTGAAAATCCCATTTTTTAGAGGAGTATTTATGAAAGATGAATTACCGGTTAAAATGTGGAAAAATGAGACTGGTATTGTAAATTTGGATAATAGTGAAGGATTAGGCACTCATTGGGTGTGTTACAAGAAACTTGGTAAAACCATTTATTATTTCGACAGTTTTGGAGACCTTCCACCACCGAAAGAACTTCAACGATACTTTCGTGCGGCAGAAAATATTTTTTACAATCATACAAGAAAACAACCTGATGATACATCCATTTGCGGTCATTTATGTTTAGACTTTTTAGCTAAAAGTGTTAGTCAACTTTAAGATGTCCTCGTATACAGTGTCATTAACCGGTAACTCATGTACTTTGCGCAGTATTCTGTTTCCAGCGCTACGTTTGCAAAAAGGAAGACTATGGGAAGCCGCATTATTGGATTTAACAACATATAACTCTATTCCAAACGTTAGTGAAGGAATTAATAACAAAATACATTATTACAAGACAAAAGATGATAAAGGAAAGTATTCAGCTTTGGAAGAATTCAGTTTACCAACAGGAGCTTATGAAATTGATAATATAAATGAAGTTATACAAAAACATATGGGAAAATAAAATATAACGATAAAAGGCAATAACAATACAATGAAAGCCAAAATTACTTCTAAGTATTATATTGATTTTAGTCAAGAACATTCAATTGGTAGTTTATTGGGGTTTTCTAAGGTAACAAAAGTATTAGAACCTAATAAAACTCATTCTGGGAATAAAACTGTGACGATCATCAAAGTTAATAGCATAGACATTACATGTAACATTATACAAGGATCCTACAGAGATGGAGAGAATCGTCATATATTACACACATTCTACCCATCAGTTGCACCGGGTTTCAAGATAGTAGAAAAGCCTCAAAACCTTGTGTACCTACCGTTAAACACCAGTTTCATTTCAGACATCGTGCTGAACATAGTGGATCAAGACGGAAACCTTATTGACTTTAGAGGAGAAGCTATTACTGTAAGAATACATATAAAATCATCCGCTTAGACAATGGGGTTATCATTTAAAAAGAGAGAGCCAACCAGCAAAGAGGTCAGTAGCTCATCAGCTGTAGAAGGATTAACAAGTGACAACATTCGTTTTCTAGAAGAAATTGGATTAAAGGTCATTAACAATGGATATACTGGATATAGCGCAGGATCCAACATTCGACGAGACCTTATGGGAAAAGGAATATCACACGCACAACCCTTACGCTTCGTCCAAATTAAACAATAACGATGAAATTAGGATTCCTATACAACAACAAGACATTTATACTCTTCCATGCGAAAGTTATTTATATATTGAAGGAAAAGTAACAAAAACTGATGGTACTGCTGGAACCATTGTTCCGTTCATAAATAATCCTATGGCATTTTTGTTTGACGAGATTAGATATGAAATTTCAGGAGTTACAGTCGATTCAACAAAAAAGGTTGGAATTTCCAGTACATTGAAAGGATTAGCGTCTTTAACACCAAATGAGAAGAATCTGTTAGCTGTTGCAGGATGGGTTGCACCAGACAAAAGTACAATCGCTCCTGACTCTTCGGGAAACTTTGATTTCTACGTACCTTTAAGATTACTCCTAGGATTTGCTGAGGACTACAGAAGAATAATAATAAATGTAAAACAAGAACTAGTTTTATTAAGATCATCAAACGATAATGATATTATTAAAGCAGCTGCTGGAACAACTGATGCCAATTTAGACTGGAAATTAACATTAGACAAGATTGTTTGGAGAGTACCACATGTGCGACTAAATGATGAACACAGGATTACATTATTAAGAAAGTTAAAATCAGATCGAGACATTGTAATGCCATTCAGAAGCTGGGAGTTTCATGAATACCCCGTTTTACCTACAACACAACGGCATACATGGACTGTAAAAACTTCTACTCATTTGGAAAAAGCGAGATATGTAATATTTGGATTACAAACGAAGAAGAAAAGTATAATAACTGAAAATGCTGGTGAATTTGACCATTGTAAATTAACTAACTGTAAAGTGTTCCTGAATTCACAATTCTTTCCCTACGACAACTTTAATATTTCTTTTGATAAAAAAAGGTACAGTGTTTTATACGATATGTACGCTAGGTTCCAAAATTCATATTACGGCAAAACAAACACACCTCTACTATCTCCCGTACAGTTTGAATCGAAAGCTCCGATTGTTGTTATTGATTGTTCCAAACAAAATGAATCTGTAAAATCGTCTAGTGTTGATATAAAAATAGAAATGGAATTTCAAGAAAACGTACCTGCAAATACATCTGCGTATTGTTTAATTTTTCACGATAAAATTGTTACATACACACCGTTGACCGGTATTGTAAAGACAGTATTGTAAAACGTTGTACCACCACCGGCACCGCCACTGTCGCTAACCTATAAATAGCGGAGCAACAATGCAGGTCTTCAGTTGATCGTCTATCGTCGCATGGGTAACATCTTCTACAAAATGAGTTCTCCATCTGTTGTACAAGGTGATGCAGAGGTAGCACCGTTATTGGAACGTGATAATACTAGTGAAGCAGAAATCATCAAGGAAATAACTGAATTTTTAAAGTTTGGTAAAAGAGATAGAGAGGAGGAAAGTAATGCAGACCCATCAAAGGTAGTACCAAAGAGGAAGAAGAAAGTTGAAGAAAATATTCCTCCTCACATTTTAACTGAAGTTTTTTTGCGAATCTTTTACCCCATCTCAGCATGCATCAGTAAAAGTGTATCAGTTGGATTGATGAAGTCATTGGATTATTCCCCTACAGTAATACTACACCATGGAACAAAAAAGGTTTTATTTTCGCAAAATGCTTGGGAGTCATTTTTGAAACATGTACATTTAATAGAATGTTATTTAACTAACAGTTTGTGTGGAAGGAAAACACATATTCGACTTTTGGATTGTGACAATGAAATCGATATTGTTAAACATCGCGGACAACTACAAGTGCGAATTAGAGACTTGACTCAACATGAAAATAAGATTCTACTGTCACGTGAAGAATTCTACGTTTTAAACTACGCAACAGAACCTATTACAAGGTACATGAGACAGTTGGTATTTGCAAGCGCTATTATTAAAGAATATTTGGTCGATACTTTGGAAAAACAACCTGATAGCACCATCGTGTACGGACCTGTGGATACATCTATTTTTAATAGAATACCTCATGAAGTTTGCATGTGGAGAAAGTTAAAGGATTTTGAACCACTTGTAGAAATCGCTACAGAAGCTACAGAAGAAACAACACAGGAAGAAGAAACGGAGAAACGAGAAGAAGAAGAAAACGAAACACAAGAAGAAGAAGTTAAAAAAGACTAAAGTTTGACTTAGTAAAGAAGAACACACGTGGGGTAGGCCTATTGGGGACGGTGCCCACGTTAAATATACACCAACGCGCCTGCAACTGTACGGCCTGGTATTTAACCTACCGTGGTGTGGAAAACAGTTTAGTTGATCGCTAGGTGCCATGATGAGCGGAGGGGATGAAGAAGTGAGTGTAAAGCCTTGTGTAATAGAATTTCAAGCATTTCGAAATAATGATGATAGGTTTATTATCAAGGAATTAGTAATTTTAGACTTGCTTACATTTGTAGCCTACCCATTCACGTTTGAAGCTCCTTTTTCTTTTAACAAACTTAACACCAAAGCAAAAAGTACAAACAAATGGATAACAAACTACTTTCATCACATACATTGGTATGAAGGATTTATAAGCTACAGTAATTTGCACAGTATTATGTTTAACTTTTGCAAACAATATTCACATATATACACAAGAGGATTAGAAAAAAAGAACTAGATACAAAAGTACACGCACGGTGATGTTTTCGATATAACTATCAGTAAGGAGTTTAACATTAATCTCGGTAATATTTGTGTCGCTGCAAAAGATCTTAAACACGGCCAAACAAACTGTGCATTGTACAACGCATATCGTTTGGCTGCTTACTTGAAACAAACGCAGGAATGTGGTGGGGGTAGCGGAGAACAGAATTTGGTGGGGGTAGCGGGGCCTATAAATACGAGGAGACAGCACCGCTCCAGCACGAGTATTATTCGAGACTCCGAAGAGGCAACATCACAGAAGACACCACAACCACCACTGACGAAGATGGCATCACAACAGTTTCTACAAACACTGGTTGATCAATTCAACACTCATTCAAAATCCGACCTTCTGCTAACTAAAAAGTGTTCAGAACTAAAAGAACAAAAACACTACATTATTCATAACATCAAGAAAGTGGAAACCACACATGGAGAAGCAATTCTAGTTTCATTGAGCGAAGGACCTTTCAATCCAGGAGATGAGCCGAAGTTTCAAGTATTTCTTCCAAAACGATTTGTTCAACTGCTACAAAATGAAGATTTGCGAGATATTCAACCGGGGACGTTGTATTTGGTATCACACGGTGTAAGCGGCAACAACTCGACGGAACTCACTCTGCACATCACGCATCCTTGTACATAATGTCTTTGTTTGTAATTCTCTGTTTGTATTTCTAGTCATCAATGTTAGACTTAAGCTTATTGTATTGTAAGATGTTTGTTTAATAAAGAGAATATAAAAAAATATAAAAAAATAAAAAAAATTAAAAACAGCAACACAGCAGTATATTATTTTATATACTGCTGTGTTGCTTTTTTTAAAAATTCAAATGGATGACCTTGAACTTTCATTCAGGGTTAACTTATGAAGAGGTATAAAAGAGAGGGAGCAGTGAAGTTAGTCTCAGTCTTGTCTAACACACGCTGCAGCTAACATGTCGGTACCACCTATGAACAATTTATTTTTCGATAACAATTTGAAGACATATTGTTGCGAGTTACAATGTTTTAAAATACCAGGCGATCAAGTTGACGGTAAAGCTTGTCGTAAGTGCAAGTGTTTCAGCTATTGCATATGTATATGTAAAACGTATCAAATGAACCGACAAGATAAAATACAAGAATTACGCCGAAGGATTGCATTACTGTGGCGGCGAATGTAGTAGCAACAATCTGCCTCGCACCAGCTGCCACCTGCCGCCTGCCATCTGCCGTCCACCATCTGCTCCGCCCCACCACACTTTTACCCCCACCATTTTGTTTGATACCAAAACGCTAGCTAGCGAATAGTCAGTACACCTCCGGCACTTGACCAGTGGACATCGAGCTCTCTGTTAAAATTTCCATCAAAATTAGGTGTATTCATTATGACTCTATTCATCTGGCGACTTTCCAAGACCTCGAGGTTTTTAATGAAGAGTTAAGACTTCTCATTGCGTCCGGTTACGATTTATCTTTGGAACTTTACGCATCAAAAAACAACATGGACTCTGCGCAGGAATCGAAGTATCTACCGTCTTTCATCAGAAAGCGAAGTGATGGCCGCGACTCGCCGGGATCATCAACTTCGATTATAACCAACAACGGCGGAAGCTTCGTATTGTAATTAAGAACAAACATTGTTAATAAAATAAAGTAATTTTTGTAATAGTACTACCTCGCACTCGTATCATTCGATTGTTCCATTCGATTGTTTTCATTCGATATTTCTTATCGATTAAACTATCGAATCACAATCGAATTTTACGCGTGCGAGGTAGTACTTTTTTAAAACACCCTCCCCGTGACCTTGAACTTTCCCTCATTACGTCACAAAACCGCCTACGTCACTGGCTCAGCCTCAGATGACGTATTTAATGACTCAGCGCTTCCGGTCACGTGACCGGAAGCTGTCAATCAAGTGAGCCAAAACCTACAATGCCCCACTACTATTATGATAAATTGAAAGCTATTTAAATGGTATTAATAAAGTATACATAACGTAATGGTATAAATATTATTACTAAAATTAAATGTGAGCATTGCTTTTTACTTAAATGAAATCAGGCTTCACGTTCTGTGACATTTCTCTAATTATGACTAGCTGTGAGCTACTGTTAACACTTAAATCGGTTAAAACTTATACTAATAGAAAGATAAAACACTAAGAAATTTAACAGTGTAAACTTGCTGGAAGAAATAAAATCAAACAATGGTTTATCTTAAAGAAGTTGTTGTGCCCTGCAATCGAGGAAGCAACTTTACTTGTATCACGACCATCTGAGGTCAGCTGCTAACACTTGGTTGTTTAAAACTTCAAGTCAGTGAAAATACTAAAATTTATATCGACTTTTATTTTTTAACTTGTTAAAATAAAAGCCCCTCGCTTCGTCTAAAAACGAATTGTGGGTTGTTAAATTTTAATAAAATATAAAGATTAAATTCTATTAGTAATCTATTTGTATTACTGAGGTGGTATTTATAAGGATATTGACTTTAATTGTGACTAACCACTGCCAACTGAGAAAACAATTAAATTAAAGTGAAATAAATTAATGAACGATAGCAATAGTAATTAAAACCTTGTTGTTAAAGTTTTGGCATTTGCTGTCTACGTTGGCCTACAAATTGGGTATTTTTATTATTGAAAGGAAATAAAATAAACTAGAAATAAAAAATACATTAATTTCAAAATAATGTATTCGATTCATTACAGCATGTACGTGCGATTCAGCGATTATACGTGATGCGAACGCCTTTTGCGGCCGTCACTTCTCGATTTGGCAGGTCGCAATCGTTAAGAGTTCTTCCGGACATCGGCGGGGAATACTCGCTCGAACTTTCGATTATTTTTTCAAACTTATTCGAGTCGAGTTCGAGTATTAAAATACTCGGCCGAAAACTCGAAGTTTCGAGTACTCGAACCCTAGTATAATCAAACAAACTTTATAACACGTGTTTCACAAAAATCAAACCCCACTAAAACATCAAATGTAATTTACTTTCCAAACACGTTTCTAATATAAATAACAATACTATTGAGAAACTGATCAAGTCCCATAATGTTCAAACAATATATGTTACCACTGGTGTATTACATTTGTTATTTTAGTGGTCTTAAGTTTAAATTACTTTAATTTTAATTCCCAGCTGACTATTGACAATAGACAATAGACAAAACTCGTTATTCACATATTCCTTAAGAATAGTTTTTTGTTGTTTTTTTACGTATGGGAAATGCTTTTACGCACGTTGTGTAGGACTCGCCTTGCAAAGTCAGGGAAACCCCCTACCCCCTACGGGCCGCGGGGATCCAGGCCGGAACCCTTCCGGATGACTTCGTGCCTCGCCGCGTGTCTTGCGTCACTGACGGATCACACTACTGTATTACCGATGCCTAAGGGTCAGCCAAGCATCCCTCGTCGCGCTTCGCACGAAGTACTGAGTGAGCGTGAGAAGCAACTCCTCCCCACGCATCCCCGCTCTGCAGCATTATCTCCACTACGGTGTCTGGTGTGAGAGCACCTACAGTAGAGATAATTCTTCTTCTTTCTTCGGCGAAACGCCCGCACACGAAGATCGAGTGATGGACGTCATCCTCGTCCTCCGGGCAGTAAACGCACTGAGGTGACCTGACCTTACCCATTCGGTGGAGGTACTTTCTAAAGTAGCCGTGACCCGTCAGAAACTGACACAGGTAGAAGTCTATCTCCCCGTGACCACGGCCAATCCAGGTGCCGAGATCTCTGATAAGGCGAGACGTCCAACGACCCTCGGTGCCCTCATCCCACCTGAGCTGCCAGGCTTGTAGGGTGCTGGCTCTTGCAACTGCCGCTGCTGCACTTCTGGCCTGCTCAGAGGCTTGCCGGAAAATGGCCTGTCTCTCAACGGCGAGTAGATCGAGGGGGATCACTCCAGCCACTACCATGACCGCCACACCGGAAACCATGCGGTAGGCGCAGGCGACCCTGAGAGCTGCTGTGCACTGAACTGACAGCAGGCGCTTGCTGCTTTTCTTCATCCTCATGGCACCCACCCATACTTCTGCGCCGTACAGAAGGATGGCGTTCACGGTGGACATGAGGAGTCGCAATTTGCTGGTTCTCGGGCCGCCCACGTTCCCCATAAATCTGCTGAGAGACCCAACCACCCTCGCCGCTTTGTCACACACCATTTGGATGTGCTCCCAGTACCTGAGACGGCAATCGAGCATCACACCCAAGTACCTGGCCGCAGTTCTCGTTTGGACCTCGACGGTTCCAACAGTCATGGGGACCAGTGTTGGGATTCTCCGTTGGGTGAGCATGACGATCTCGGTCTTGGCGATCGCCAGCTCGAGTCAGTGGCTGCTCATGCAAGAGCTGACCCGGATCATCACCTGATTTAGGCGAAGTTGAGCCAACTCCGGAGTCCTAGCCGTGATGACCGCGGCCACGTCATCGGCGTGGCCCACCAGGAACACATCATGGGGCATCTCGAGACAAAGCAAGCCGTCATACGAAACATTCCAGAGGTCGGACCAAGGATCGACCCCCTGCACCGCACCAGCGGTGACCACCTTGTGTCTCCTGCCTTCCTAGATTTCGTACCAGACGATGGTCCTTCAGGTAATCCTACACAATAACCAGGAGATAGTCGGGCTATCTGAAGTTCCGCTGCAATACCTCTAACATGTCAACCCAACGATAAGAGTTGAAGGCGTTCTTAACGTCAAGGGTAACCAACAGTACTATTGGCCGTGCCTGATGACAAGCTGTGTCGGGTTGCTTGACGGCACTGACGACTTCTGTGATAGCATTCAAGGTTGAGTGACCTATCCGAAAGCCGTGCTGCCGGGGAGACAATCCCCGGTGGCTTCGATGGCCAAACTGCAACCTTGGCTTCAGCAATTTCTCCAAGAGCTTCCCCGCCGTGTCAAGCATGGAAAGCGGCCTGTATGCCAACGGAGAGTCCGAATCGCCCTTGCCCTTGCTAATCAGCGCCAGCCTAGCTGTCTTCCAGCGTGATGGGAACACTCCTGCTACTATGCAAGCATTGAACATGCGCAGCAACAATAGAGGGTGACTTCCCACCACGACCTTCAGAACCTCAGCTGGTATACCATCAGGTTCTTGAGCTTTGTTATTTCTCATGGTGGACGTTGCCGTCACAAGCTCCTCTTCCAAAAACTCCGGAACATCCGGAACCGGCCTCGCTACTCCCTCCTCCCTCCTCACAGGGTGATTTGGGAAGAGAGTATCTACGATTGCCGTGACTGTTCTGGCCGGCATGACAGTACTATTGGTCCCCATTCCTCCCAGCTTCCTGGTCACAAGCTTGTAGCCTTCCCCCAGGGGTCAGAGTCCACATCATGGCACAGCTCCTTCCAGCAACGCTCTTTGCTCAGACGGATCGCGATGCTGAGTGATTTCTTTGCAGCTTTGTGCTCTGCCGACCTAGCCTCAGCGTCCGGCCGGTTTTGAGCCCACTACGCTCTTCTTCTGAGCATAAGCGCAGTCCGCCTGAGCTCCACGATCTCGTCGGTCCACCAGTAAGTTAAGTTTGGCGACGGCCCCGGTGCGGTTTCTTTTTTTCTAGGCGTTGACGAGTCGCATTCTCGCTGAATCAACTGCAATGTAGAATCAACAAGCGATTCTACCTCCGCTCTAGCTGTGGACTCTGGACGTGCTGTTGGACTAGCCTCGAGCTGATGGTCCAGCTGTCTCCACGAATTTTTTTCTTTCCAGCTTAGATACATTCCAACCCGCTGGCTTTTGGGTACTCGTTTGTCGAGGGCTAGCCCGTTTTCATGCAATCGGAAGGAGATGAACTCACGTCCATCATCCGCCAGTCCGACAACAGAGGGATCAAATTGGCCGATACCAGCGTGATATCTGGTATGGACTCACAAAAATCAGGTCTTCGGTAAGTTGGTTTTGATCCTATGTTCGCAACTTCAAGGTCTCGAGGCCATCTCCAGGATGAGTCTTCTCCTAATGTTTGTGACGGGCATGCCCCATTCAACAGCACTGCGTTGAAGTCCCCCGTCACTACGATGCATCCTGGGACATTTCGAAGACTGTCTTCCAGCAAATCCAACTTCTCCCTGTATACCTGAACGGAATAGTTGGGGGAAATATAAACTCTGCAGACCGTGACATGCCACAACCTGACTCAGACGTGACCGTCATCGGATCCATGACCCAGGACCCGAATTCCCGACTGTCTGGGATCCAAACAGCCGCAGTACCGAGTCGGTCATAAAACCAAGATGGAGTGGTTTTGATCCGGTATGGCTCACTGATTATCACTATCTGGGCCATGGCCTCACACACTAGCTGCTCAAGGATAGCATTGGCAGCCCGTTTCCTCTGCAAATTTCCCTGAATGAACTGGGTCATTTTGCGGAGGGGCGCGATTTCTTTGCTTCCAGGGCTTTCCGAATGTCCCGCATGCCCCTGATCCTGGAGCGTGGTTCTTGGAGGCTCCAGGGGTTTCAGAGCACAAGACAAAGGACGGTGTCTCCTTGCAGATAGCCGCTCGATGGTCGCCACCGCTGCACTTCCAGCAGTTGCTGCAACGGTCAGGGCCAGAGCAGTTTCTCCTGAGATGACCGTAGCCGAGGCAGCGATAAGAGCGCTCCACCTCCAAACGCTGTTGGACCCGGCAATTCACCCACCAAATCCTTCTTTTGCTCTTCTGGAGGATTAGCAAGGCTTCCCTTTCGTTCATCTGAATGACGGCTTTCCTCTGTTCACGTTTATTAGGCATGAACAGGATGACCTTAACCTGGCCACTCAGACTCGGATGATCCCATTGGATGGCTTCTGTGACAGCTCCGTCGGTTATCAGGGCATAGAGATCCAGGATCTCTAACCTCAACTTAGGGTCAATGGTTCGGACCTCCTCCTTGTCCCCGACCGCTTTCTTTATCGCTTCCTGGAGTTTGGCCCTATCGCCACACTTGGCAAGTTCAAGGAGCATTCCTCCACTGGTTGTCTTCCTTATATGGCGGACCTCGGTGCCAGAGTCCTCCGGTGTCACGTCCTTCCTCATTGATCCAAGGATGTTAGCATACGTTCCACCAGCTCTGGGTTAATAAGAACCACTTGACTCCTAAGCTTTGAGTGTGATGCCTTAATCCTCTTATTCATCATTTCTGGCGGTGCGGAAGGAGGCGATTTTTCAGGTTTCTCGCGCTCCCTCTCTCTCTTGGCCTTGGCTTTTGCTTTCCTCCTTTTGGCCTTGGACATGACGATGGTATAGCCCCGTCTTCCGAGACTGTTGAAGGTTTGTACTTCACATCCTTCAGCCGCTTCTCTTCCCTTTCCTCAGTAGGAGGACTACTTGCTGCTCGCTTTTCACCCGTTTCAGCAGCATTTGGAGCAGTAGATTCCATAGACGATGAGGGGGCCTGAATTTCTTTGGCCACCCCCTCTTTAAGGCGAATAAGGAATACCTTCCAGAATTTCCGCATTGAGTCAATGACATCTAGCGAGGCTTCCAGGTTTGTCAGGCCGTTCTTCCATTAAGACATTTTGCTGCCTCGTGGTAGCCGCACGTATGTCGAGGAGGACATCCCTCATTCTCTTCAGCTCCGCGTCCACCGTTTCTCTTGCTATCTACACATTCTTCTCATCAGGGATCACCTCGGGCGTAGGTTTTTCCTGAGCCTCTGGCGCCCTCAGACTCAGTTCTTCCTCTTGTCCTGGCGTCTTGGTGGTCAGTGGAGATACCCGCGGCGGCGACCTGTTCACCGGGCTGCTTCTCCAAAACGGGGAAGCAGAGGAAGGAGGCGTCAGTGACGGGAAACCTCCCAGCAGTCTTTCAGTTGTTGGGGTTAGGGAACCCGAATTGCTCTAGGTGGATTTAAGTAAGGTGTGCTATTCAGAAGGATGAATTTGAGCATGTTCTGCGCCGCCTCCAGGTGACGTCTCGGTGTTTATTTGATCAGCTGGTTTACAGTGACAGCTTTTGTTACTCTCGGCTAGAGCCTATCCAAAAACCTAGGTCGGGATCGGAACATCTGCCCTCCCTCCATCCACAACACCACGGCCGCGACTAAACTTGCAGAGTTTCGCTCCCACTGCCACAACTCCAAATTACGCTGATTTAATTGTAAAACCCCTTATATATGGCTGGCCTAAAACCCCTCGTATGAAACAGGCTTAATAATGGTATAAGTTTTATATTCCAAATACCAAAACTGCTTATTTTAAGTGATGGTAAACTATTACCATGTTTTACTTGTGTATTGTAAAATACGAGCCTCTGTGGCACTTTTTATTTTTGTAAACGAGAAATTTTTAGATTAGCCAATTGAAACATAAATGTCTATTTTATATTTTTTGATTCAAGTTTTTTTGTCGGAATTTCGGTTTGGTCAGTCACTTTTAGGTAAATTTCAATGTTGGCGCGTCAAGACCAAACGCAGGAAAGTTGTGACAGATAGCAGCAAAATCCTAAGCTTCTTTTTCCTAGAGGAAATTGGCTAGCAATGTACATATATATAAAATAGATTACGTCCCTCTCAACGATAACGGTGTGGTGGGGATGGAGGGAGGGTAGACGTTCTGATCCCGACCTGATTTTTTGGATAGGATATAGCCGCCGCTGAAGTTTCACATTGTTGCAAACTCGTTCCTAAAAAAGTGCGTCACCGAAGTATTCTGACTAACCCATGTCCCCCACTCCTTCACATAGGATAGTCAGAATACATTGGTGACGCGCTTTCGCCTCCAGATGACGTCACAATACGATGCGCAATAGTATACCTTATTTAAATCCACCTAGAAGTTGCTTCCTTGCACAATTGAACCATTATTTTGTGCTGTACTTTCCATGGTTTTTGTTTTTGTTTTCCCCCCTGAACAGTACCCTCGTATGAAAGTCACTCCGATCTCCCACTAGCGCAGCTATAATCCTCCCTTAGGAATAGTTACAGCGTCAAGAAATTGAAGTACTAGGAAAGATAAAAAATAAAATAATAGGGGATTACATATACAAGTTCTAGTACAATAAAATCAAGGGGAAATATATAAAAACGTTTTAGAGGAAAATATTCATTACAATTTACTGCTCAAAGGTTCTTTGGAGGAATTATTCCATGGAGTAGAATGGACGATCGACATGCCATCTGTGAAGTGCATATTTCCGCTCCTTTTCATTCTTCTTTCTTCCGATAGGCTGATAGGCCTATCTGACAATCCAAAGACTGAGGTACTGCAGTAGCATTCACATTTCACTGAATGCAAGCCAATGTTGACACCTCGTGAAAAGTATCTTAGTTTTAAATCTAAATCTAACCTGCACGACACAATGTCTGGCTTTTGATGCTGAGGCTAGCTGGTGGCCAGTAGGGGTGGCCTCACTTGAGCAGGCCAATCAGAAGCCATCATTTTGGTCACGTTACTTGTGACGTCATTCCAAGATGGCGGCGCCCATGTCGGCTTCACTTTTTCCTGCCAAATCTTCTAACCTCACTTTTTTCCCGCCAGATTTTCTAACCTCACTTTTCCCGCTAAATTTCCTAACCTCACTTTTCCCGCCAAATTTCCTAACCTCACTTTTTCCCTAACAACGTTTTTTCCCGCCAAATTTCCAAACCTCACTTTCCCACCACCACGTTTTCTCCAGATTGTTTTTTGGTGGTGTTGCCAACTTCAATATCATTTGTGTGCAGTGCTGCCAACCTAAGTTCTACGGCTATTATATGCTCTATAACTACATTATTATTATATCTATATATGCTCCACGGTTAGAATATTATATGCTCTATGCTATTATACTATCGTTGGCTTCACTATCATATTCTCTACTATTATATATGCTCTATGTATATGATCTTACACTTATATATATATATATATATATGATTTTTCACTTACATGGGTACGGATTGCGTGCTTTGTATCTTGTTAACCCAGGATTTTATCAACATCCTTGGTTTTGAACCAAGGATTATCACTGCTGTCAAATACATGTGATTGAAACAAACAAACATACAAGAAAGCTTGTCTGAGAGACAAACCAACACAAAATAAATGATACTTTGACTGATTATTCAACGAGAATAGAAACCAGTGAAGGTCTTGAAAGTACTGAAGATCAAGGGGGGTCAGTCGACTGACCCCCCTTCAGAGAGTATATTTACAGAATTGTAGCTATTACAATTAAGGTAATTATTGTTAAAATATGTTGACTTTTTAGCTGTTCTAATGGGGTATGTATCTGTCTTGTTTATTAGATAAATATACCAATAGCTGGGTTTTAGCTGTTGTATATAGGGTAGTGTATGTATATTAAAGGATCACTTGTAAGTAGATATAATCAGTTCCCGTCACGCCCAAAAGTACGAAGGACGAGTACGAAGGACGTGTCACGTGACCTGGATTAAATTCGCAAACCTCATTTTTGCAAAGTTTTATCACTAAAAACGACTCCAAACCTAACATAAGCTACGATTTATTTTTTAAACGAGCATTTTCACCTCTTCATTAACAACAAAAGCTTTATATTCAAAAAAAAATGCAAAAGCGTTATTTCGTTTAAAAATGCAATTGTTTTCATTTGATTGAATAAACAACACCCATCATTTCGATTTAGAGTGTATTATTTTCGCGTCAAGCTCCTCCCATGTCAAAGATCACTTGTTTATCTCTTGATTTTAATTGGTTTATAAGGACGCCATTTACTTTTTGCGTTCTTCGTTGTACACAATTTTCATGTTAAAATTCAATAAATATCGGCCAATTCACAGCCTCAACCTGTCTAGAGCCTGTTATCTCGAGGTCAGAGACCAATATCACGGTGATAAACAGTACATAATTATATTTGTCTATACTTTTAACTTAAAAATGTTCAATTTTAAATAGTATTTTTTTAACTCAAAACCGCTCCCAAAGCGTCATTTTACCTTCAAATTCGACCATTTTCATGTCTGTATTGGCAAAATCAAGTTCAAATTTGAAAAAACACATTTATAAGCTATATTTCCGTTTTAATACAATTTTTATGTTAAAATTCAATAAATATCGGCAGATTCACAGCGTCAACTTGTCTGAGGCCTGCTTCATCACGAATGGAGACCAATGTCACGGTCATATACAGAGCATATTTATATTTTTCTATACATTTAACTTAAAATGTTCAGTTTTAAAGGATATTTTTTGAAATTTACAGTTACAAGAATTAATTGCCTACAAAAAATAAAGTTAAATAATGAGTTTGTTAAAAGATTACACTAAACGCAACGCTTGTTATCTGACGAGGTTATAAGTTCAACTGTCCCCACCTTCCAGTTGGGAACTGTCTCGATGAGTCAAGTCATGAGAATTTGACTCATATAAATAGGAAAAAATTACTTTTATTCTGTAAATTCTAAGTCAAACCTCCTAATTAGCCAAGATTATGTGATTTCGCATGTAAAAATCAAATTATGTAGTGTAAAATCCAAGTTAAACCTTATAATCTGTGGCCTATACAACGATCGCGGTTACCAAGCGTCTGATGATGGTGACGTGCGTCGTCAATGGTTGGTATTCCACCTTGTTACCACCTGGTCTGGTTACAACTGCTTGTCTGATCAGTGGCTGTGCGGTCTAAGACGCTATCTTCCCAGCCAAGGGTAACACTTGGATCAAGGGTTTGAAACCCGTCTCAGTTGATGGTATTTATGTGTAACTCATGGAGAGTTCACCTGTCCATGGCAGAGTTGAAGGGGAGGGCGGATCGTACATCAAATGTTATTGGCTCAGGTCCAAGGTGACGAGATGATTGAATTATTTGTGAGTTCGACATCTGATCATCTGTTGTGACTTTTTACCTACTCTTACTATATGTGTGTCTACCGGAAGAACATTTTTTCAACTTTAAATGTTTAGAGGTAAAAGAAGCTTAAAAAATCAACATCACTACACAGAATGAACTGTTGCATTTACAGGTTTGGCGTTCAAAGGGTTTTTACAGCACGTAAAATTGCTAAGTAACATTAATTTATAACGTTTTTTATCAATTAATCGAGAAATAGTTGCTGGGATTGGTGTAATTTTGGTACAGAGGCGGGAATTCAAAAAGATAAAACTGGTTTTGTAATTTTTTTTACTATTATTATCGTCTCCACATTCCTCTACTGTTGTGTGGTTTGGAAAAAAATTATAAAAATATTAACTGTCTAAATCGTATAGTCTTTCCAAGTACTTCCGCTCCTATAGTATGTAGTTTGTTACGTGCTTCCACGAAATTCGCTCGTCAAAATATTTTGTACCGATGATGGCTGGTCTTAGATATAATTTGTCCAAATGAATAAATATCTTTAGAATGTTACCTACAACTTTACTGCTGACAGTTTTTACTTTTGACAAAAAAATAAAATAATTCCTTGCTTGCTACTTTACCTCATTCTCGATCCAAACAAAAAAATACGGTCACAGTACTCACTGTTTCTTTGGAGATAATGGATATTATTATTATTGATAATTATTATGGAGATAATTAAACTTAATGTCTCACGGCGTGGCGACTGGCTTGGGCCTCCTTTTTTGTCACCCACAACGACATTGGCGACCGGCACGGTTTTCGTCCACTGGAAGAGTGATGCAATAATTCTTCATCCGAATTTGTGATGTGACCTATCATATCGAACTATTGTTTAACGTTGAAAACAATAACACAACCCGTTTTTAAATACAATTTTTCGTTCTGGGGATAGTGCTGCCACTTGTTCTAAATAAACATTCATTTTACATATATTCTGTACAAAATGTACATTAAGTGTAAGTTAATCCTTAAACCACTTTTAATACTAGATTATGAGGAAATATAACTGTGGAAAGGGAGTCACATTTTAAATTAATCAAAAGAATAATAATATTTTATCAACAGACTTGAAAGAAATAAACAAAATGGAATAATCATATAATAAGGCAAAATTAACGGGTTTTCAAATTTATGCACTAAATACTTTAGGTAAAAGTTCGCGGATATATCAGTAGGTTTACAACATTCCAACACTTGAAACATTTATCTCAACATAAACCTGGGCTACTTCTTTAGTAGTTCACTTTTTTCGGGGTATGGCATTGCCTGAAAGACAAATACTGAAAAAGACCCGAATTCTACGGTCTGTAGTATTTTCTGAGGTTTGATTTCCTTTAGTTGATTTCCAGCTTTTGTAATTGGTTATATGACTGCAGATCAAGTGTGCATTATGTCTAATTGGGACATTATTCATGGTTTAACTATTGGGTGGCAAATGACATAGGACCGGATTTAAGCTTAAGAGCATAGGCTACATAGGCACGGTCCTAAGGGCAGTGGTGGTGCGGGGGGGCCCACGGGCCTAAGGGACCCGCAAATCGAAGCGGCGGGGCCCGCAGGCCGAGGTTAAAGCTCTGGTGGGCCCACATAATGGGATGAAATTATTATATTTAATTTTCAAAACATTTCAAACTAGCAATAATGTTGTTAGTCAAACATTAAGAATTCATTTATTTTTAGCCTAGTAATACATCTTTCATTCGTTGTGATTAGTGTTTAATAAATGACACACTTTAAAACTGTAATAATTATTTGTAACTGTAATTATTATTTTAATTTTCCTCAATTCTAATAACTTAAAAGTAAACTTTAAAGTGAGCTATTTTAACTAATATTTCATCAATTTGCATAACAATTTAAAACGGTTGCTAGTAGTGTCAGTAAAGTTTTTTAACTGTGTTTTTGAAGGTGAATCAGCATTAGGATAGTAATAAATTATAAATCGGGGGCTCATATAAGATCCTTTTCAATACCTCAAGGTACAACCGTAAACACTATAGCGTCCATTTCACTCCAAACTGAATATAAATCCACTCCAAATACCGTTTCCACATTTTGACAGTTACAGAACGAATTGCTGACCTGGGATCTGGACGTCTGGCTTCACGTTTTGACTCGACACTTGTCGGCTTAATTTTTTGGTAGTTATGCTACATTGACGTGATGAAACTATTAAAAACATTATAACTAGCCTAGTTGAGAATCTTTTGGCCGTGATTAAACCACTAAAACTAGACAATAACTGACTGAAGTTAAGTATTTGGAGGTTAGGAAACGTCTGGGTCAAGCAACTTTATCCCATAATCTAGAATAATGGATAGGGATATGGTGAAACTGTACAATTATGATAAATGGGGAGGGAAATTTTGTGGGGGGCCCAAACAAATCAGTTACACCACTGCCTAAGGGCTCACAACACAAAGGCCTGTACCACAACAAAATACAAAAACGAATGTTCACCTGAGTGGTAAAGGCCCGCACCACATGTCCCTTACAGATCATACAGATCCTAAACCCAGTCCTGAAATGATACGAACAAATCTAACCTAACAATGATACCTCATGGATTAAATAAAAACAGTCAATCTTTGACGATAAAAATAATACGAAGAAACTGGTGAACGACAATTTTTAAATGGTTAGTTAATTCCATATTCTATGTTCCAGTTCTAATATACACTTTACATATTGATATAATTTTATTTGTGTCTAAAATACATTTCAATGTATTTTTATATGTATATTTATTGTTTGCTTGAATTATTAATTTAATATAGTGTATATAATACTGGATTAGGTTATTTCTTTTGTGAAATTAGACAGCTAATATAGTTGGCAACACTGAAGTTTAGTTAAAATTGACAATCTGACGTACCGACGAGCCACGTGACGCGTGACTGCATGAATGAGGCAGTGAGGCCAGTGAGTGAGGCCTGATGATGGCTGATGTCTTATGTCAAATTGAGATGGTTCGTTTTATGGTTTTTGTATAATTTTGTTACGTCTCACTTCTGCTGACACAACTTTCAAATATACTAATGCAGGAAATCAACAAGGATTTGTATATATAATGCTTACCTCCTTTTTATTAAAGAAAAACAAGAAAATCCTAGGTATGTTTAGTGGTTAGTGTAATTCTTTTAGGTTAAAATATGTCCTAACGATTTCTATGTTTGTCATTTCATTAAAAAATTAATTATTTAGGAATATTTAGAGTATTAGCGGCTACAACACTATTATGATCCACCTAGACAGTGTCAAATTTCTGGTAGGCTTCAGAAAGGCTACTTAACCTACAGTTCCACTGAAAGTCTCATATTAATTAAAATCTGTCCTAGGACTAGACCAAGTTCTCAGTACTTCACCAACCTCACGTTTATAAAAAGATTGTATGTAGGCTTAACATTTATTTAGATGATACTGGATGAAGGAAATGTTGTTCTCTGCTTTTGTATTTAATGATTTCTCATATGCATATATTGTTACAAGGATCACTTGAATTTTCATTTCTACTACAAGTTCGTAGCACTAACCCATGCCAATGCTGTATACAGGGATCCAAGGGGGGGAGGTAGAGGTGGTCGCCCCCCCCAAACCTAAGAATTATTGCGTTTTATTTTATTATTCAGGCATACAATGAAAGTTTGAATTAATCCGAAAGAAAATGTAAGTAGCAAAAGCCTCCTGAAACCCCGTTTGTCGGTTCCGAGAGTCTAATTTTGGCGCTCCTGTCTACATTGTTACATTAAAATTCAAACTAATGCACCTAAACTTTCCATAAATGGTTTAAAATATATACCATCAGACAGGTGAGATTTTTAAATTCAATTTTAGTATATAACACATTACTTAGATCCACGTCTTTCACCTTAAAGCGTCTTACAAAAACATGGATACTCCTGAGTATCGCGAAGTTTTTGTTTTGCCAGTTGGCAAACCGAAAATTCAGTGTTTTCAATATAGTCTTGGAGGTAGATTTTGCGTCTTACAAAAACATGGATACTCCTGAGTATCGCGAAGTTGTTGTTTTGCCAGTTGGCAAACCGAAAATTCAGTGTTTTGAATATAGTCTTGGAGGTAGATTTTACCCACACTCAACAAAGGTTGCTACCATTGTATGCGGTGATTATTTTTTCCTGGATTTCGCCTGCCTACTGTCGTTTGCTGTCAGCTGTGTTTTGTTTACAGGCTAGGTTTGATTATTGTGTAAAACCGCGTAATTTGCTGCCAGGCAATAACTATCCAGTGGCTACGCTAGAAGCAAAAAGTGCCTCGAATTATATGTAATGAAAGGAAACAAGGATTAAATTGCGTGCAAACGGAAGCTCTTACGCCAAGTATTTTATTTTGTAAAAATGTGGTACGACATTTTTATTTTTTGATCGTTAACCTTGGCTGTCAGCCTCATTCCTCATCTTTGCGTAGCATAGTTCAGTATTGTAGGATTTCAAATACGTTTTGTAAATAGTTTTTCGCGTGGGTAACTTCTAAAATAAATATTTGTTATTTTTATTTACAGTCGGGCGCAGTAGAACTAAAGTTAATTTTTTTTTAGCTTGTTTATAAAGTTATCATTGCTTTTTTTCTTGAGTACAAGTTTTTTGATATAATATGATAACTTACTTTCATTCGTTGTATAATTTCACATAGTTAAAAAAATAATGGGGTGCCAGCGACCACCCCCAAATAATGGGATTGCCAGGGACCACCCAGGGGGAGGGGGAGGGGTAACTTTCGGTGACCGCCCCCCCAAACATGACCTCTGGATCTGCCCCAGGCTGTAGGCTATATATTGTTTAACGGCAATATAGACTATTTGATTTGATTTTGATTCAATATTAGCATTTCCACCAATAAGCCCAGTACCAATGTAGAACTTTAATTTGTATATGATAAACCTCTTAGAACTAGAATAGCCAACTCTAAAAATGTCATTGCTGTCGGTAAGTTAGACCTTATTGAAAGTTGATATTTTTGGTAGAAGCAAGTGGTTTAAGTTGAGTATAGGCTATTAGTGCCATATCCGTTGGCAAAAGCATGTCATCTAAGTTTAAATTAGTACGCTTTTGGTTTTAAATATGCCATACCAATAAGAGAGCATAAGAATGCTCTATATGTTGAAGACCCTCAGTGATACCCAGGGACTAGGTACAGTAGAGTCTCGACTATCCGACCTAAACCGGCCGTGGCAAGGTCGGATAAGTGGGAAGGTCGGGTAACACAGAAAATAATAAAAACAATGTTAAAAAATTATGATTTTTTCCATGTAGTTTTTTTTAAGAAGTCAAGTTTTAGTATTCATAACATTAGCCCAGTCTCCTCAGAAAAAGAAAACAGTTTGATGAGTTTGTTCATATCACGTCAAATGGTAATAAATACATTGGTTGTGAGTAATTTGCCGCTTCCAAAAATTGCTGCGGCCTTACATATGGCCTAGTCCAAGGCCTGGGGCAAATAACACGAGAAAACTGGTCTGTCTGCGATCCTGGATATATACTTGTAATTGGTTGATGGGATTAAGCAAGGTTAAATCAAATAGCTGCAGTAGCCTAGTTAGTTTCAAAGCTTGGTTAGATTTGTTGTATCTTGGGAAACCCACACTTAGTGCTTGGCTATACAACCTTTACTTAGGCTACATTATCTGGGTTTAACATTTAGTTTTGGCCTCAGTTAATTATTCAGATCAATCAATCCATTGCGGGCGAAAATTTGCAGCTTCTGCTTCTTGTCAGTTATTGGACTGGAGGCCAAAATGCATATTGTCTGTGTGACAAGTTCTGTGATTACCACAATCTGTTGTTGTTTTCTTGAGAGAGCCGCTAGATCATATTTCTGGGGGGGTGACTTTAGCAAACGTTGCAGTGTTGTTACCAGCTCTCCTTTGGTGTTTACTTTGATTTATTTTCTATATTTTGACAATAGACAGTAGATAAATTCTTTATTTCGAAACAATTACATTTTTTATTAACAACCCAAGAGCTTACAAAGCTTGTGCGGAAATTTGTATGCAGAGATTTTACATGCAATATGGTTATCAGGCAGTCCAAGTTCATTACTGTAGATTATTTAATTACATTTTGTTGTTTACTTGTGGAAGGCTACTCATTTAATAATTCACTGCACTTCACTCACATTATGTAAGTTACTTCAATATGCAAAGTCATTTAACTGTATAACAAGGTAACTTTGTCAACAATAATCTACAAATTTATCAATACAAATAGGCCCTACTATAGAGCTAACAAGCTATCATAACAAAACCATAACATGACATAAAAATATAAATAAACATGTAATAAAACAACAAAAATATAGCCTATAAGAATAACAAATTTATAAATTAATACAATGGTTTAGGTAGACAATAAAATACAACAACAAACAATGCAGGAAATAGAACCAAAATATTCATTGACAAACAAAATTTGTGTTTTTTTTCTCTTTACTACGGTTAGATCTCAATTACATTGTTCTATATTGCGCTTTTGACTTTAATTTTGAATCGTGGTTTCCCTTCATTTAAAATATCGTTACCAAAATGCGCTATAATTTTATTAAATATTATATCACCACAACAACAGCTGACATCGTAATTATAGCCAACAGCTGACTCAATAAACAGGGAACAAGCGCCGGAACTCCGGCGCGCAGCACTCTCAAGACGGCTGAGCGTGCTAGGAAGCCGGCGCGTAGCAGTGAACGTGTTGAAGTAGTCTACTTATTATTTATGAAATATTTATTTATTTCAAGCCATATATAATTTCTTAAATGTAAGTATATGTAATGATTAACTTTCAATTGAAATTAAATCTTTTATTTTAGAGAGAATATTTCGTAGACACATTGTGTCTGGAAGACCTATACAACTGAACCGTGCCGTGGTACTGTCCAAGGTTACCAGGTATGAGGTGGAGAAGGCATGTCACCCCGAACTGACAACGAGTGAGTTGGAAAGCCTGATCAAGTCTAGGGGTTCCAACTATGAATCATTGTTAGAACATCATCAGCGTCACAAAGAGTATGAGAAGTATGTTTTGGACTCATTCGAGGAAATGGGGATCTCAACTAAACTATTAACAAGGTTAGTGATAATACTCTATAATTTTATCAAACTCTCTTTTACTGTACTTAATTTGAATTATATTACTGCATATGAATTTGTTTAACACCCTTAAGTGTTTGTCAAGGTTTTCTCATCGCTACTGGTGTGTTTTTATTTGTAAAAATATTTAGGTTTCGAAAAACCGCTTTCTTTCTCAAACTATTTGGACAAGTAAAACTTGGCACATTTAAGAGTTGTGATAAGCATGGATTTACAGAGCGGTCAGATTTAAACAATATTTTGTAGCTTTGAAGTTGTTTTTTAGCCTCTTCCATAAAGGGCTTAAGAACACACTAAGTTATCAATTGGTTAATGTCCCTGTCTTAGGTAAAGGGGGGATTACAAGCACAATTTGCAATAGAATACGATTTTTTGTAATTTGTTACTGAATCTTGATTGAAAATTAAAGTGCTACAATGTGGTTTGATGTTTCACTACTAAAGAGAGTTGAGGTAATTTATAAATTATTCCAGTAAAAAAGTATATTATGGTATCATATAACATGAACTTTTTTTGTCGATCATATGCAGATTCAATTCCACAATATCAAAAACTCCATCCATAATCTCTTGCACATCTCTGCAAAAAACACAATGAGAATTTTACTAAATTTATTTGTAATGTGTTTCTTACTCTTGAATTATTTTTAGTTTGTGCCAAGGGAGAGATGGGAGCTTATGGTGAAAGTATGAAGAGGGCTGAGGGGGCCATATTATTACCATTGCCTCCCCCCTCCTCCTACCATCACTATCAGCCAATGAATGTCTACTACTCCATTCTATCACCTTTCACTGGGCAAAACCTAAAAATAACTTGATTGTAGTTTGATTGCCTTTACAATGGATGTGCTTTGTGGTATGGACATGGACATCCTTCCGTATGGTTGGCGTTCTGGTGTCTACCTACGTCCCTAGCACACAAATGATCTTAGAACTCACTATAGATCTTACTAAATATAACATTCTTGTTAAACAAAAAAAACATGAAAATTATGGCTGGCTTAAAAATTGCAGATACTCACCGTCTATATTTATTTTAATTCATCAAGTATATTAAGGAGCACAATAATGGTTGTTTGTTCTAAACACCAGTATAGTACCCAAAATAAAGTAATTTTCATTAAAATACAGTAATTACAAATAAAACAAGCTACATGGGAAAAAAGTTGTTTTGAAATTACAAAAATGTTAACAACTAGTAATTCTAGGTAAGACATATTATGTGCAAAATCAGAAAATATTTATAAAGTAATAAAAATTCAGCTTTGTCGCCCTTAAAATCGAATTCCTCATGATATAAAGGTTTTACTTAAATACCAGGAAGGTATTTATTTAAAAAATAATATTTTATTTTTTTAAATTGTGTGAAATAATTCGCTTTTGTTATACCGGTAACCAACCTTAAGTCAGGAAATCAAATAAGAACAGTTTTGGTAATTATTCTTAAATAAATTTCAGAAATACAGCGAATGATAATTTTGTGAAAAGTAGCGATAATAATGATAAAATTATTTTTTAGCTGTTACCCCTTTGGAATTTAATTTGACTTAAATTTGCCCTTAAAAGTCAAAACACTCGATTCCATCAAAACCCCACTATGAGCGATAGCTGACTACTTAGTTCTTCAAGTAGTCAAGTTGCTGAGTCAGGTAGACACCCAAATCCCAACCTGCAGGGCACTCAAACTATAAGCTTGTAGCAAACCATGTCTCACCAGGTTGGATTACACAGATTCTTGGATAGAATCGTCCGATGTCGTGTTTCCTGTTGGAGGGGATGGGACATTTCTATTGGCTGCCAGCAAAGTACGTGACAACACCAAGCCCGTCATCGGCTTCAACTCCGACCCCCACCACTCTGAAGGGTTCCTCTGCCTGGACAGAAAGTACTCCTATAGTGTCAAAGATGTCTTGCAACGGCTGAAAGAGGTTAGTGTTTGCGACTCTTTAGATGTAGGATAAAACTGTGGGTTACCTTGCAATTGTAAAATAAATCAAATTTAAAAAACGGTAGACTGCCATGATGTAGTTATACAGAGATATTAAGTTAACAGGTTCCTTAGATTTTTTTAGACAAATAGCAGGGAATGTCTAGGAAAACAGTCGAGTGGGATGATGTTAAGAAAAGGGGATGGAACATACAAATTAAGTCATTTATACAGAATGTTAAAAAAAATGTCAGGACTTTAGGATATGATTCCTCATACAAAATTAAAGAAAAGAAGTTCATATGAAGATATGTCATAAAACGCTTAGTTTTCAGTCTATCTGTCTGTATGTGTTTTTTACTTAATACGTTTTATTTTAAGAACATTTGAAGATATTAACTTCAAACTTGGTACATGTATTAAATCTTCTAGACCTAATTTGGTATGGAATATCAAGTTTCTACTTTGTACCACTTCAAAATGGCGGCCATTTGTTTTCCAAAGCTAAATATTTTAAAAAGCATAATATTTAGTACAAAATTTTAAAAATCAAAAACTTGTGTAATTTTTTCCTAAAAATAATGATATAAAGATTTGAACAATAGGATTATAAATAACTGACGAATGGGATTTTCATAAATTAATATGCTTTTTTGCCATTTCTGGCCTAAAACATAATGTTTTTAAGTAATGAAAATCCCATATTGATATTTCATACCAATAGGCTTGTAAAACACAGGCCGATTTCGGGTATTAAAATAATAATAATAATGCCGGTTGGGAAACAAAATTACTATTTATTCAAACTTACTACTTTACAACAACTGATTTAGAACAATTTAAACGACGTTAACAATAGGTATATCCGCGGTTAAAATACAATAATTAAGGTTACATTAAATTTAGAAAAACAATGCCAATTAATAATTTAGCAGGGAGAGGCGGCGCGACGCGTGTTAATTACATCGTCACATACTCGGGACTGGGGCGCGGTTCTTGTCTCCTTCCCCAGTGCTGAACCAAGCCAGCCAATCAGAAACAGTCTCGCACGTGACGTCACAGGAACACTTCCTTGACAAGTGCTGCAGCCAAACGATCACTCACGCCGCTACTCAAACTAAGAAGCACGGGAATCGTGCACTGAGGTTCGCACTGAGAGATGAAATGCTGACGCCATGCACATTCCTGCTGATATCAACGCCCGGCCCGGGCCCGTGGGAGCGTCTAAGTTGAGATTAGCTTGGAGCGAATATCCTAGCGTCTGGTGGTTTATTTTATATTTCATACCAGCCAACTCTTTAAAATGAAATAATGAGTGAAATAATTGAAATAATGTTAAGAGCACCGTTCCTCCTTCCAATTATAGGTTTTAGTGACGGTAGAAATTTAATTATTAGGAACGGTAAATTGTAATTATTTAATTACAGTGTCGTATTAATGGCTTTAAACAGTCTAGGGATTTTGGGCCGTCACACCCCCCTCACCCTTAGACCATGCTGTCCCCAGCATGAGGTAACAGCAGATTGCCAAGTCCAACTTCTCTCAATGTTTGGAGAGTACACTCCGTCTTCCGTTGGTTGGTCGGTGATCAGGAAACTTCTAACTCTGGACAGCTAACCTCAACTCTCTCCGCAAATAAAAAAAATATTTAACTTCAACTTTATTTTTTTTTTTACGAAAAAAAAAAAACTCGAATTGTCGCCGGTCCGCATTAGCCTCTCCCTTTACAAAATATATCTCAAAAATATCACAATCAAAACATCTCAAAAGTCAAAGTTAAACAAACAAAACAACACAAAAAACTAAAATATCTCATTTCGCAAGTACAAAAGTTACCTAAACTTAAACACACAAAAAAACAACACACATTCCCATCTAAACAGACCATTACAACATTACAGAATACATTGCTCATGAATTTATCCATAGCTTCACACAGCTAAAGGTGAAGTGAAAATATTTACTAGAGGGCATTAACCGACCCTCTCTCTATGACAAGAGTATTACAGTCGTTTCCAAAAACAAAAATCTACCATGCCATCGCTAGAAGATACGTCACTGAGTTTAATTATGTGTATTTAAAACCAATTGGTTAATTTTTCTTAGTATCTGCACAGGGTATGAATTATTATATTTCAAAATTCGACAGAGGGTAATTGAGTTCAGCACTTTTATGGCAATTTTAGAACGCTACTTGCCTGCTATGGTGAAGCCGCATGGGTTTTCACTTGGGGCCGGTTTTACACTCTGTCACCCCTTCGGTAGTAACGGATCTTCCAACGTAAGGTCAAAAATTAGCAAAAGAAAATTTACTGCTATCCTAACACACCCTTTCCCAAGCTACAGTGCCTACACTAATTAACTCGTCAACAGATGTCAAAATAGCAAATTAACATATTGACACCGAGAATCAACAAAAAAAACTTTTCACCAATCCAATGATCGTTCATAAATTCTGGTGGTACTCCACCCACTATCGGCCGAAGCCTCAAATCACTTAAAAATTACCAATAATAAATCAAATATACAATCGAATAATCAATACGATAGAAAGAATTATTAACTAATCTTTAACACAACCTCACGGTCAGTAGGCCTGGTAGCGACACAACATTGTCTTGCTAATGGGGTCCGGAAAATCCCTCAGCAAGGCATTTTCTGCAGTACTCTTGACTGACTATACACTAACTATAATAAATCTTTCTTTTACTTTAAATTTTGAAAAACATTAAGGCTGGCTCCCGGGTGCCTACAGTCCAGTCAGGGAGTTGAAGGGAAGGGGGCTATTAGGGGGTGGGAAGTGTGCACATTACCTTCCTGTGGACACCAAGTTGGGCCAGTGAATCCTTTACCCTTCTTGGGATATACTACTACCGTTAGTTGGATCGCTTCGAATAATAATTAAGAAAAAAAAAGTTGCCATTACCAGCCCACAAATATTACACCATTACTAGAAACACACAACAAAACATACTGGTACACAAAAATCATCAATGCTAACATAATAACACAAAAATCGGAGGGGGATCCCCAGTCCTTTCGCCATCGCGTCCTTGCGGAGACAAGTCCAGAAGTACTCGCTCCTTCACAGCGTAGTATGCGACTTCTTGATCGCGGTCGAAAGTCTATGCTTCTTAAATACTTTTCACTTACTTAAAGTGTCCCGGGTCCGTAAGTCACTCCTCGTCACATTTTACCGCAAGGTCAGCCTAACGTTAGCTGCGCTCGTGGAACCGTCGTGCTCTGCTTCCGGTGCACGATCTGCTACCAATTCAACAGGAGGGTACCATCTCTCCAAGGTTCTGAAGTGGCGACTCTGTCTGCGCAGCCTGCGGGCGCTGTACATGGCCTCCCAGGGTGACACGGAGCAGGTCGGCAACTCGAACTCTCCATCTCAAACCTACAAAGACAACTGTGATTATCACAATAACCGAACGGCCGCCCCACATGTCCTACTCAACCATGCGGGCGCCAGCATAATGGACTCTAAGGTGCTGGAAAGTACTCTCCAAAGAATACCCCTTTACGCTTAGGTGCCAAGCTGATCATCTAGTCCCTTCAGGACCTTCAAGGTGGCATTCACATCGATATTCCTCAACTTGGTCTCTTCGTCAGAGAGCATCGACTTCAAATCAAGAACAAAACTTTACTCATCTGACCAACATGAGTGTTGCTGCCGTGTATAAGGGCAGGCATCTTAAACTCGTCACTAATAACGCCTCGAGATCACTCCAACTCCACTCAACTGCATGGTGGTCAGGTTGATCTTTCAGCCATCCTCATAACAGTTCAGAGTTACCTTACAGGGCTCTGAAGCACTATGCACCCATCAATCTCAGGAAAAACCACTTTTCCACAAACGCTGGAATACAAGGAGCTGCCGATAAATCGGGCAGGCACCCGATCCGCCAGTGATCGAATCACATCGATCACTTCAGTCTCTTCAACAGAGAGCATATGACTTAGAAAAGTCAGAAATCACAACTTCACATTCCGGTCCGACATGAGTATACTGCTGCCGTTTGCACGGGCAGGCAATATTGAACTCATCACTAATAACAACCCCTCTATACGGGTCAAATACATCACGTTAAACATTGACCACAAATCAAGAACCAGGACCCAAGTTACCTGGCCTACATGAGTATACTGCTGCCATTTACACAGGCAGGCAATATTGGACTCATCAGTTGCTACTACAAACACATCTATTTTTTTTTCTTGAGGAAGGCCCATTCAACGTCATAATTTCAATGGGGCATTTCCCCCGAAACAAAACTCAAATAGACTAAAACAACAGGCCCAGAAGACCATCGGCTGGTTTACTCGTACCACCCCTTAGTAAACACACAACCATCAACCTCCGCTTTGCCGGCTGTACAGGCGAATTGCGCTGCACAGGCTGGGCTTTCTACAGAACAGCTTGCCAAGCACAAGCAAACATTATTTACTCCCCCATTCCCGTTTGCTTTGATTAATTTTTCGTTCTCTTCACGGTCTGGCCAAGAATAGCATGAGTTAGCAAGCATATTCCTGGAGCAGAGCACACATTTTAAAATTCTATTAAAAAAAAAACAAATAACCATAATGTGATTCATAAACACTAGTACATCAGTATACTTAGGTGATAACACTTGTCCACATCAGCATAATCCATTCAGTAATGGTTACGAATGCACTCCCTCGGCAACTCCACAGCGAGGAAGACCCTCCGGTGTCCCAATCCACAGGGACAGCACAAGAATGGCCTAGAATTATAACTTTCCTGTACAACAAACAAAACAGGTTATCCAGTGAACACGTGTTATCACAATTTAGAGCACAAACCATTAAAAACAACAAAATTCCTACGAAGAATCACTTATCACTAACTTCACCAGCCTTATATTTTAAATATAAGGGAAGCTAACTGGACTCTTTTTGTAAATTTTGAATTTAGTGTAAATGGACTAAGTCATAAATCATCGTATTCACTCCTAATCTCTGGTTCATTATCTAGTTCATCACACCGCAAATGGGAGCTCTGGCTTCACAATGCTCAGTCCCAGATGAGGGGGGTAAAGTATTAGACACTTTAAATATTACATCGGCAAATAATTTCTGTCCATGTTCGGAGTACTGATAATAAAACAGATGCAGCCATACAATTTAAGAGACAGACTGCATGCAAAAAAAAACAAAATTAAATTTCTCAAACTATCAAACTAGGCAATTTGACGCTCACGATTTCAAACTGTAAAAAAATAAATGTGATCATTGTTTACGAAGCACCGATCTGCAACAGTATTTAAAGCTATCTGCAGATCGTAAAACTGAACACAAATACGCATCACAATTTACTGGATTCAACTCAAAGCTTTATTAGTTCCAATTTGAATTAATAATATTTTTACACTTACTCATTTAATGGCTATTAACTAAATTCACACACACAGAAAGAGGTATACTAAATATCTTCACATTGCTGATTATCTTACATAAAAAAATACAAAGTCCGGTACCAAAAACAAACAGTACCACTGCTCTACTGACTGTCATGTTCAGTTGGCCCAAAACCAGGAACCAGAACTTAACAATGAGCACGGTATAGCTCAGTTCCCAAAAATCAATACAGCAACCAAACAGCGATTTGATTTTCTCCTCCATGCTATTTTGTCTCACTTAATTTTGAAGGAGAGCAAAACAGCCTTTTTTTCAAAACTGCAAACAAAAGGTTAAATAATTTATTTATTACCCCTTCACAACCGTTACCGAAGGTTACTGCCCGTTAATTCTCTCAACACTCAAATTACTGGATTCACTGGTGTAGAACCCTCAATAACCCCCTACTGATGAGAGCTTCTGAAATAATTAAAATTCGCCCAGTCCCATTTAGAATTTCCAATACTTTACTGAAGCAGTCATCAGAGGCTCACACGCCTAAGTCCACACGTTGTTCATTTTCAAAGAAAATTTCAAAAATAATTTAAAGTCCCGACTTAAAGTTCAATAAAATAAACTTAAACCCCAGAACGCGATTACTCTAAGTCCCAACACAGTGAATTATCCAATTAAAATCACCAATTTAATTTCAAACAAAAATCACAAGTCGTTTGTAGTACCAGTGAAATTTTGAAAAATCCGGCTAAGTCCTTAGCTCAAAATACACAATAAATTTCGAAAATTACTGTCGAACGCCCATTTCCCCACTACTATGGTGGTCCACGTCGATTATTTCTAAGTCCAGATTAATTTCAATGAAATGTCACAGAACTCCTATTTCCCCACTACTAACGCTTTGTTTCGTCGAAAATTTTCAAAGTTCTGATTTACTTAATTTCTTTGGTAAATAAAAATGCACTGGTATCCTTTGACCTGACAATGGAGATAGGCCAGAAAATTGACACAGTTCATAAGTGTCAAATCATTAATTTTTATTAATTTGTAACAATAATTTTTTGTTTTCAATCACTTGATTTTAAATTATTGGCCTATTTCCAATGACGCCCAGATTTTTTCCAATGCATTTATAAATTTACCACTTAAATATACGACCCAGAGTTAATCACACATGCAAATAAACTTAGGTTAATTTAGAAAGCATTTATTCTAAGGTTAATATAATAAATAAATCCTACAAACTCCCGTCCTTGGACAAAACAATGTTAAATCAACTAAATAAAAATATAACACTTCAGGAATGATTATTACATCTACTAACTGCAACAAGTGTGGGACTCCGTTTGGATTAATATATTCAGACATCTGTTTACAAACACAGGCAACCATTTATGCCTCCTCAATTAATTACGGCGTCACTAAGCCACAGCCATCCTGTGACGTCATAACTCAGTTTCAACAATTTTTGCCTAAGTCCCGCTTCGGACAATTCGGATTAATTACAATATAATATTTCTTCAATTTAATTCCCAAATAAGTTATAATTTCATTTTAATGTCGTCCTCTCCCTTTTCCACGATAAGTTGCAACCAAGTTCACGCATTTGCACTTCAATCAAACTGAATTGGCAAATCAAATATGGCGGATTAATCCGAACGCAACAGAGAGGATTTGCCAAGATTGCAAATGGCGGCTCCAAGCTTCCTTCCACAATTAATATTCCAAGTCACTTTACTTTTAAAATAAACCTCTTTAGTCACAGGTAATACTTAAAATCAACTCTGATAGCCCAATAATTTTGATTTAATATGTCTTCTCAAACAATGAAATTCTCATACATTCTCATAACAGTTCCATGCCATCTCGATTTGGCGTCACACACAATTAATGCAAAGTGACGAAGGAGGGGGAACCGACGCTATCTGTTCCTCTCACAAAGAGGCTAATGGCGACTTGAGGATTTATTCAAATTAATCTAATTACTTTAAAATTCTCTAATAATTCGAAAAATGCATATTTCTTTACGGGAATTGCGCTAAAATGAGTTTAATTTATTGCTTTACAAGATTAAACGGTTACCTACTGCTAAAACGACACATATAAAATTAACAAGATTGCACCAATTAATAAAAATAATTTTATTACTTACCAAAATCCATTCTCCGTCCGTTGGATTCTTCAGAGTGTATTCTCGCAACACTACCACACACTGACACCAATTGTAAAGCGGGCCGATTTCGGGTATTAAAATAATAATAATAATGCCGGTTGGGAAACAAAATTACTATTTATTCAAACTTACTACTTTACAACAACTGATTTAGAACAATTTAAACGACGTTAACAATAGGTATATCCGCGGTTAAAATACAATAATTAAGGTTACATTAAATTTAGAAAAACAATGCCAATTAATAATTTAGCAGGGAGAGGCGGCGCGACGCGTGTTAATTACATCGTCACATACTCGGGACTGGGGCGCGGTTCTTGTCTCCTTCCCCAGTGCTGAACCAAGCCAGCCAATCAGAAACAGTCTCGCACGTGACGTCACAGGAACACTTCCTTGACAAGTGCTGCAGCCAAACGATCACTCACGCCGCTACTCAAACTAAGAAGCACGGGAATCGTGCACTGAGGTTCGCACTGAGAGATGAAATGCTGACGCCATGCACATTCCTGCTGATATCAACGCCCGGCCCGGGCCCGTGGGAGCGTCTAAGTTGAGATTAGCTTGGAGCGAATATCCTAGCGTCTGGTGGTTTATTTTATATTTCATACCAGCCAACTCTTTAAAATGAAATAATGAGTGAAATAATTGAAATAATGTTAAGAGCACCGTTCCTCCTTCCAATTATAGGTTTTAGTGACGGTAGAAATTTAATTATTAGGAACGGTAAATTGTAATTATTTAATTACAGTGTCGTATTAATGGCTTTAAACAGTCTAGGGATTTTGGGCCGTCACAGGCTAATCAAAATAAGAGTAAAAAAGGTTAAACATCCAATTAAATGTAAAAGAAGCAAAGTAAGGTTTTTTAGACATGGAATAGGGTCCCAAACAACATATCAAAAGTCTACCAAAATCCACGTGGGGGAAGGCCGCCATCTTGGATTTTAAAAAAAATCTGAGACTTCTGAGTCTTATGGCTCTTTAACGACCAAATATCAACCAAATGGGACAAACAAAGTTTCTATTTAATATAAAATTTAACCATCTTTCTAATGATGTATAACATGTAGAAATGTGACAAGCAGATTTTTGGCAAAGCCTCTAATCCTATGGAATAAATGGAATTTTTTCAACAAATTTTCCCTTTAGGCTCCAGCAACTAATGAACACTCAGCTCTTTTTCTGGTTATAGGTAGCGATGAATAACGGCTGTTACTTGAAAAGCTGAAACGTAAGTTTTCTATAACACACAGGGGCGTCGCACGAGAAAATTATTGGGGGGGGGTGGGAGGGACCTCAAATTTCCCAACTTTTTACGCCGTTTTCCCAACTATATCAAATCGATTTTTAACTATTTAAGGTGATTTTCTAGCTAAAACCTCTTGATTGTCATAAAACAGTTTCGAAATAGGCTAGCAGATCATTCACACATGTTATAAATAAATATATTGTTACAAAATCACCTGAAAAATACACACGTATTAAATTGCATCAACCTTTAAAAATTAATATTAATATAACAATTATTATTAATATTACAAATTACTTATAACAAAAGGAGGATAAAATAACAACAAAAACTGTTGTATAAATAAACGATAATGTGTGTCAATTACAAAAATGTAAGCTTATATCATAATAAGATGAACCTTATTACCTTATTGTATTTCTGACTTGTTATGTTATAACACATAGGCCTAATATAATGTTTGATGAAAACTTACAAACTTATCATAAAAATGCATTTAGTAGAGTTTTGGAGATACAAATTATTAGATAAATATGATTTGATACTATCGCCTTTACACACATATAAAATTGAACAGAATTTAAAAAATGTGTGATCATTAAATATTAAATATGTGATTAATACCTATAACAACCACCATATTGGCCGCCATCGTGGATTTTTCAAAAAATCCGAGACTTCTGAGTCTTATGGCTGCTTACCGATCTAATATCAACCAATTGGGGCAAACAAAGCGTCTATTTAATGTGACATTTAACCAGCTTTCTAATGATGCATAACACATAGAAATGTGACAAGCCGATGTTTAGCCAAGCCTCTAAAACTTTGAAGTAAACAGAATTTTTTTCAACAATTTTTTCCTTTAGTCTCCTGAAACAAAACAAATCAAATCAAATCATTTTATTGCCATACAAATCACAGATCATTGACAAAGTCACATCACAGCTCCATTGACAGCCAGGTCCAATATCAGGTAAAAATTACAATATGTTTTTAGAAAGCTTATCTCTTATATAATTTGGTCATTACACTAAAACTACTATAATAATAACATTTCCAAGTGGTAAGATGAAATTGGTAATACAAAAATTGTACAGTATATTGGTTTGTATGAGTATCGAACAACAATAGGAAAATCAAAAACACTACTGACCTCATACGGAAAAATTCATCCAGTGAATAAAAGGGGTTTTCCAATAGCCATTGATAATACTTATTAAGAAACTTTCTATTGTTATACCTTTGCACCAAATGTACCAAGTGATTGTAGACCCTCAGTGCAATCACAGAATGACTATTAAGAGTCTTGCTTAGTCTATTAAAATTTATACTTGCGGAGTTCTTATTTCTGGTATTGTGGGAGTGGTTTTTACTGCTAGGCATTATTAAGTGTGGATTTTGAAAAATATACTTGATAAGATCATACAGATACAGATTTATTATTGTTTGGATTTTTAAACTAATAAAAAGAGGTTTGCAGTGTTCTAGTGGTTGTGAATTAGTAATTACTCTTATGGTTTTTTTTTTTTTGAGGGTTAGAATATTGTTAATTTTACTGGCATTGCCCCATACAATAAGCCCATATCTCATTATGGATTGAAAAAAGGCAAAATAAGCAGATTTTACATAACTTTGATTGACACAGGAAATGAGACGTCTGAGAAAATATATCACTCTTAATAATCTAGTGGAAAGGTAGTTTATATGGTCATCCCAATTTAAATGTTTGTCGATGAACACTCCTAAAAATTTTGCACTGTTTACTGAGTTGCACTGAGCATCATGATTTTCAAATGATCTTAAGGTGAAAAGAATATTTTGAGTTTTAGACTCATTTAAGAGGAAGCCATTGCTTTTAAACCAATTAGACGCTTCCACCAAAGTATTTTGTGTAACAATGTTCAATTCATCTAGATTTTTACTCGTATTTAAAAAAGTTGAGTCATCTGCATACAGAATTGTTGTGGATGGAACTGAAGATGGCAAGTCATTAATACAGATTAGGAAGAGCAATGGGCCTAGTATGGATCCCTGCGGGACACCATACTTTACAGTAGTCTCCACAGACCAGTCTCCATTGCTATAAACTTTTTGTTTCCTGTTGCTCAAATAAGATTTGAGAAAATAGAGAGTCTTACTGCCAAAACCATAGTATGATAATTTCAAGATAAGATCATTAATATCTACACAATCAAAAGCCTTGCTCAGGTCACACAAAGTGGCCCGAGCAAAAGCTTTCTCCTCAAAGGCTTGCGAGACATCTCTCACTAGTTTATCTAAAGCTTGCAGAGTAGATTTATTTTTCCTGAAACCAAATTGCATAGAACTTAGAAGGTTGTTCATTTCAAGGTAGCTATAAATTTGTTTATATATGAGGGCCTCAAGTAACTTACCTAGAACTGGAATTATAGAAATGGGACGATAACTCTCAGGTTTGTTTTTTTGGACCCCTCTTAAACACTGGACAAACTCTTGAGACTTTAAGTTCCTCGGGGAAATAGCCATCACTCAAACAGTGATTAAAACAAAAGGTGAGAGGGACAACAATTTCAGGAACCATTGACTTTAACATATTATTAGACATACTGTATATATCATAGCTGTCTGAATTATTTAGATTTTTTATTGATTCAAGAATATCCTCAGCCTTGACACTTGTCCACTGGAAGGTTTCAGATGGTAGATTTAATTTATGGTTATCCAACCAATAACAGGGGGTACGGGATGCATTGCCAAGGCTTTCTTTTATTTTAGAGACAGATGTTATAAAAAAATTATTGAAAACATCAGGGTTAATATTGGTCCTATTACTTTTAGTGTCAGAAGAACACTTGTTATGGTTAATAATTTTCCAGGCAGCTTTGCATTTATTACTACTGTTATTTATATAATTTTCATTGTGTAAAAGCTTGGCTGAAGCAATAGCTTGCCTGTATTCTTTTTTAAGGGTTAGAAAATGTTGTCTCAACCCCACATCTTTTTTTGATATTTTATGAAAGTATATCAGATTTTCCTTCATTTTAGCCAATTCTTGATTATACCAGTCAATTTTTATTTTATTAGATGTATGTGAATTTACATCTTTTAAAATTTTAAAGTACGATATAGCATTGTTGATTATAGACCAGATTTTTTTGAAGAATATGGGTGCACTACTATTATTATATTGATAGATTATATTGTCCCAGTCCTGTGAGGCAAGTGTCATGCTGAGATCATATAATGAATTTTTAGGAAAAACAATTTTAAAGTTACTGGCACTATTGGGCTGACCCTCCCGAGTTCTGTAATTTGAGACCTCCCCCAGATCAACCAGAATACCATCGTGATCCGAGAAAGGGAAATCTATGATTTCACAAGAGACAAGATCCTGATGAATTCTACTATTTATAAAGACATTATCCAAACAGTTATTGCCTCTTGTTGGACTGCGGTACAAACAATAAAAATTGTATTGTCTTAAAAGCTTTTTGAAAGCAAGAGCAGATTCACTCTCCTTTGTTACATCAAATTTGCAATTGAAAGTCTCCACCCATCACTATTGTACAGTTTCTCCATGTAGTAGTAAGGCAATTTAATAGCTTGTCTAGTGACTCAAGAAAAATTTTGGGATCACCTGCTGTTGAGTGATAGATGGACACTACTATAATGCTCACCATGTTTATGAGAGTCGCAGATACTTCAAAATGAAACTCAGAGCAGAAACGAGTAATGTCACAGGCTCTTGTCTCCAGTGAGTTGTGAACAAACACAAGTGAGCCCCCTAATGTGATCGGTTCTACTATATGAGCTTGCACAATGATATCCTGATGGGAAGGAAAACATTACACCATCATTACTAAGCCAATGTTCCGTAATACTCACTATTTTAGCGTTTTTAAAATTATAAAGAAAACTTTCCAAAATAGCTATTTTATTAGTTGTTTTACTAACAAGGCCTTGAATATTTAGAAATAATATTTTCAAGTTGCAATTACTCATTTTACATACAAAATCTGGGCTAGGCATTTGTGAAACTAAGAGATTTGTATTATACTTTTCCTTATGTCTAAAAAACCTGATTTTGCAATGCTCTGGGAAAGATATTCATGGCTACCGATTTTTCAGATTGCCTACGTCAGCCTGACATTGAGATTCCATATAACCTTCTCCAATATAATCTAAGCTGACCAAATTACTACTATTTAAATGTTTATTTTCATTTTCTTTTTCTTTGGAGAGGGAAACTTGACAATTACTCAAGTTTTCATTTTATCAACTGAACAATAATTTACGCAACATTTTAATAGCATTCTAGTGATATACAGATCGTCAAAATTGGTTTAGCCAAAAATTATCTAAGAACAGCCTATTTTGCTTTTTTCAATCTGTAATGAGATATGGTCTGATATTTTGGGGTGGGTGTAGCAGAATTAATGAAATTTTGATTCTCCAAAAAAAGGCTGTGAGAGTCTTGAATAGGTAAAATCCGAGAGAACATTGTAAACCTTTTTTTACAGATTGGCAGATTCAAAAAGTAGTTAATTTATTTATTTATGACCTCACCATATACATTTTGAAAAATCCTGAGTTTTTAAAATTCAATAACCTCACCTATAACACGCGTGATAAAAATAGTGCCCAGTTAGATTCACACCGCCTAAGTAAGACAGCGAAGAGCCATGTTATTCTCTCTGTCAAAATATGTAATGTTTTAAAAAATTCAATTAATGCTCATCCTCCTGAAAAATTAAATAAGTTGTTTTATAAATGGCTGTTGGGTAATCCCTTTTATAGTCTGGATGAAATTCTCAACTCAACAGATATGGGTCAATACCACCAAATGGGATAATTTAGGTTAAAGAAAATTTTTTAAATCAAAATTGTCAAATTGTCTTCTACTATTGAGTGTTTATTTCATACATTGTTGGGGACACCCCAATGCTAAGACATTTTATGCTAACATCTGACAGAATGTTTCATTAAATAAACAATAACAAAAAAAACGTGTATTTACTTCCTGATTTCATCATTTAAACCTTTAAAAATTAGAAAATGGTGTTGAAGTTGGAAGTGTATCATAATTTGGTACCTAATACCTAAAATTTATTCATTGGAAAATATTTAAAAATAATGATTTTACTATTGTGAGATGTGAATACATTTTTCCATCAGTTTTATGTAAATATATATTTAAATAAAAATATATTATCGTCGTTTAGTTAGTATTTTTACCCCGTGACCGGCCTGTAGCAGACGTGGCCGGCAGGTAACAACAGTGACCGTTTGGTAAACTCACGTGACTTATACAACTAAAAGGTAAGTCCAAGGTAACATAATACATCTAAAATACAATAACACTTATTCATTACTATAAAATATGAAACTTACTATTAAAGTTATAGATTTCCTGAAATATCTACAAAACCAGGGAAGAATTATATCGTACCTCTATTCACAAACAGTACGGTCACACTTAGAAATCATAACATGTTATTCTTTTAAGAAAAAGCTAAATATATCATAAAAAGTTAACAAGAACTAAACACAACCTCAAAGCCTACAAAGCTTAACTGAACGACTATTAAAAATAATGTCTCGAATATACAGATCGGTCATACTTAACAGTACCGGTCACGTGAGAAATCTGTTCGTGACCGATCTGTATATTCGAGACATTATTTTGAATAGTCATTCAGTTAAGCTTTGAAGGCTAACCACGTTTTGAGGTTGTGTTTAGTTCTTGTTAACTTTTTGTGATATATTTAGCTTTTTCATAAAAGAATAACATGTTATGATTTATAAGTGTGACCGTACTGTTTGTGAATTGAGGTATCATATAATTCTTCCCTGGTTTTGTAGATGTTTCAGGAAATCTATAACTTTTTCTGAAAAAACAACACTCAACAAACAAACTGTCAAACGTTAGAAGAATGGATCAGATGATTCCCGCTCTTTTTACCGCCGCACCTTTTTCTGGACACTCCAATAGTTTTACGCGTCCTTGAATCACGGACGTTCGGAGACATTACCCGTCAGTAGGAAAAAAACGTTTTCCCACTCAACTTTTTCTAGACCGATGTTAACGTGTAGAAGTACAGGTTACGTTGGCATTGGTTATACACCATAGTCGTTGGCAATCGTCTGCTTGACATATTTATTTTCATCAGCATAACCTCCAAGCGTGTTGGAGGCGCGTGACCGATGGGTTAATAAAGACACATTTCATCTTTTACACTTTATTTATTTATTATTTGGAATGTAGGGTTGGGTTGAAAGGTAGGAAAAAAGGTTGTTTAATCAAAACAATAAAGGTTTTTAAAATATATAATTTAATTTCTCATTTTTCTCATGGAGACCTAAGTTATCCCATTTGGTAGTATTGTATTGACCCATATAACCTTTTAAAAAACACAACCATTATTTTTTGTTAAGTTCCGTTATTTTAAGAAATAAACAATGTATTGTATAGAATTTATTTTAATTAGTATATTTTATTGACTTGGTTGCACACTGTATTTCTGACTTTGTCAATGATAATAATTGTATCCGAATGACAAATAAAGATTTATTTATTTATTTAGCCAAACTACAGTGATCCCGCTTTCTATACTATGACCACTCAGCTCTTTTGCTTGTTATAGGTAGTGCCAATAGTAAAATTATGTGTTTCAGGGGTGTCACCCTTTGGGGGGGGGGTAGGGGGTAGACACCCGCTCCCCTTAATTACCTGTAAAAGTGTAAAATGTACGAATTTTGAGTATTTGTGACTGTAAATTGATAAATTTTCCATTAAACCTTGTATAATATTGAAAAATAAATTTCTAAACAAATTGTTTAAAAACAAGGCAGACCAATCCGTGATCCAATCTGTATATCTTAAACACAATTAAAATTACAAAATGAGCAATTTGATAGATTCATTACCCACAGCATATGGTGAATCGGTTTGTTTTGAGGGAATTTCTTCCTTAGCCATGCATAGGTTATCTACCCTGATCTGATGGCGACGTCTTAAAGGTAATGGTCGCGGTTAAACCACAAAATAGCGAGGTAGTGTTTGGCGAAATGGTGCAATAATGATTGATTGTTGTGTTGGTTATTTGTTTTGGGTGTGATTTAACAAGATAATTACCCACTTAACTTAAATTTAATACACCAATTAAGTTATAATACTTTCATTACTATTTCCACGTATATGCTCATTTGAGTTTGTTAACATTGCAGCTCATTATAAGGTTTTAAATAGAACGAATGTTGTAAGAGAAATGCAGCCAAACTATGAGAGGCTTTATTTAGAAAACAATTCGGTTAAACAAATCAATGTGTATATAATGTTTCAAAATAATCTTAAAGTTTTATAGGCCTACATCTAAAATATATATAGCCGCATGTGTAATTCACTCACTCACTGAAGTATACGAATTCTAGACCACTTCTATACGAGCTAGAAACCTGTAATTTTACATGCAGGTAGCTTTTAGCTTGTACCCCCAGAAAAATTGCCAAAACTGAATTTTTTTATTTTTACCCCCCTAAAAAAAATATTTAAAACCCCCCAAAAAAGGCTTATTTTAAAATTCCAGTTTTTGAGCTCTAGCGGCCGAACGGATTGACCTATCGAAATACGGACACCACCACGACCTACGGATTTTGCAAGATCTACAACTTTTTTCCTATGACCTTTTGTCGTATCTCGCTCCCTTCACCCTTAGGTAGCGCTAGATTTTTCAAATTTCAGGCAATTTTGACGGTTATTTTCGTGGTTTTTAATTTCCTATCACTTAATTTAGTATTTAAAGGCTTGATATTTGGCACTCAATATGTTTATACATTACCCTTCACGAAACAGTTGATAAACTAACATGTTTTCGTAATTAAACACCCCAAAAAAATTAAAAACCCTAATTGTTCCATAAATGACAAACTGCATTATCGACTTACTCAGGTAATTCTAGATAAGCTATACACGTGAAATTAGGCCTACATGTAGCTCGTCCATCAAAAGCCCCAGGAAAATTGCAAAAAGGTATAATTTTTAATCAGAACCACATACAAAAAATCAAAAATGGAGGAAATTTTGAATATGTCCAAAATGGTGCCTTTTTATTCTAGCTCTAGCGGACGAATGGATGGTCCTATTGATAAACGGAATACCTCCACTTGCCGAGGATTTTAGACGATCTAAAACTTTGACTTTCCCTTAGGTAGCGCTAGATTTTTCAAATTTTGGCATATTTTCAATATTTTTTGGCCTTTTTTTATTTCCCATCATGTTAATATACTTGATGGAGGCCTGATATTGGGCACGCAGTATGTCTACATCACACTTAGTAAATATCAGCAGAAATATGACCAGTTTTTATTACTTAAACCTGTCGGAAAATCAAAAACTTAAAATCTATAAGTAGAGGCAATATGGGGAGTCTGGGACAGCTGAAAAATAATTGTTTTTAAATCAGAAGTGACGTTTGAGTGACGTGGTGATGACGTATGTGTGACGAGAGGGTGTGATGACGTCACGGCGATGACGTATTGGTGTGACGATACACATACGTCATTGGATGTGAGGTAATGTGAAAGCGGGTGGATTTATATTAAGAAACGGTTTAGTTACGTCGGTTTGCGACTTGAAATGGCCAACCGTCCATTTAAGTCGGTTTGCGACTTGAAATGGCAAACCATCCATTTACGTCGGTTTGTGTTATCTTATCTTATCTTATCTTATCTTATCTTATCTTATCTTATCTTATCTTAGATCTAGATCTTAGATAAGATAAAAATTATTGTTACTTTCACAGTCTTAGACGATTCCTTTACAAGTATCAGCCTCACATCTTGTTACTTCTTTTACAGGAGGAGCATTCAACATTTTATGGACTTTGTCATTTATCCAACTTCAGTTTAGTGGCCTTTATAAAGGCCGTTTTAATAAGTCTCAATTTTACAACTTTCGCGGTAACAAAGAATAGTTATTCAGTTGTCGCTATGAATGTTTTAGGGGGACTTTAAATAATTATAATTTATATTCTCCAAACATGTTCAAACGTGTTCAAGGTCATTTTAATACTTTAAAAAAAAGGATCTTGACTGTGGCGGATTGCCCTGCCGACCAGTCAAGAAGGGTCAGTTCATTCGTGGCGGTTTGCCCATGCCGACCGATTGAACTGCTTAGGGTATGGGTGGACCGCAGAACTCCACACTGCGCGAACCACCCGGGTTTGTTTTTGGGGTTGTGATGGGAATAGGGTAAGGGACAGAGTTTAACTTGTACAAATCAACAAATTGTGTTAGTGTTAGTGGGAAACCAGCGAAGCCATGCAAGACAGAAAAGGATTGTACAGAGAAGAATAAGAGATCGGCGCTGAGCTTAACGAAATCCAGATCCATTGCCCACCGCACTGTTCACCCAACGCCCGGAGCAGTGCTGACCACACAGGGGGACTTGTCTCAGGCCTTGTGTGACGCAGAAGGTGTTGACTCCGCCTCGGGACCCGGCGGAGATCAGCGTAGAGATGCCGGCCGATAGCAAGTGAGACCTACATATGTGGTGCTCGCTATATCACAGAAGTTCCAAGCCCGGGGTACCACTGCAGGGATTGCGGTACTAGGAGACCTCCGTGGATGTTCAGCTTCTCTCCGATGATCTCCGCTGTGCCCCGCTTCTCTGGAGCTGCTCTGGACTGGTCCCGTGTCTGCATGCCGAATGATTCGAGTGGAACGAGCGTCCCGGTTTTATGAACTTTTCCGCTGAGTCAGCAGAAAATAACCTCACCTCATTGGTTGAACTGTTTGACCAATGAGAAGCCGGCTTGTGCTAGTGAGTATACCGCTGTTCTTAAGCGAATCACTTTTGCTCACCCTTTCGTTACGGACGCATCATGTTCAGGAAGCAGACCCGGCCTAAGATGTTTGACATGCCTCGTCGGGAACCATCGTTCCAGCTTTCCAGCTCCAGGCCCCACAGTGTCACACCTCGGTCATCACTCCGGCAGCCTCGTCAACGTCCAGCTCCAATCCCAGCCCCAAAGAGCGAGTCCGTGACAGGGCAGCCTCGTCAACGCCCGGCTCCAAAACCAGCGTCAAAGAGTAGACCCGTCGATGTAATGCCTCGAAGGGTAAACATATCGACTTGTGCCCGGGAACCGTTCTCTTTACTTAGAGAAATTCTCTCGGACAAGACGAGGGATCTGGAACCTGAGAAGAACTATACGGCCCAGATCCCTGTTATCGATGAGCCGAGGGAGATTCGTCGGCCGAGCTTCGAACCGGCATTCCCTGGGTTCAAGCTCCACCGCCTGTGGAAACTGCAGCCGGGACTTTATTGTCTGCTCGGATGGGACAAGCCTTCGCGGGAGCTTTTGTTGCGCCACCGCAACTTTGTCTTTAGAAGTTACCTGCCGAATGGAGTGATTGAGCCACCGTACGAGACATTAAAGACCTACTTGGAGGTCGGGAAGCCGGAAGATGGGCAACGACGTCGGCGTGTCACCGTCCAATGGGTGTCACTGTAAACAATGACACTGATAAAAACGGCCTTTTTAAAGGCCACCAAAAATTTCAATCGTTTGACACTCAGTAGCGTAAAACATATATTTTGTTTTACCCCCAGTCTTACTCCTGCTGTAATGAAGTTTTATTATAAGTCCCATGAGGTTTCAATAAAGTTTGTTGGTATTTTGTACGGTACGGTACTTAGTTACCGACTTCAACAAATATGGTTTGACCGAGAATTTTAATCGTTCCTCTGTCAACATAGTTTGTTCAAATGGGTAAGCGCTTGGACTGGGACATTAAATAATTAAAATGGCCTTTCTCAAGGCCACTAAATAAAACGCTGAGTCAGTGTTATTAGTGCGCACCAACAGGAGACCTGCAGCGTATCCTATACGGTACGTAGCGTCGCACCTTAGAGACCAATGATTAGTGGGGCTCAGGACATCCTGCTTGCGCTGAGGAGAGAAGATGGAAACTACGGTGGAAGAAATCTTCGCTGAGATGATTGAGCGACGGGCTCCACTAGCACCGATATCCTCACTCCGGCCGCCTCGTCAACGTCCAGGAGCCTCGCAGAGGCGTGTTCACTTCGCTTTGGACTGTCCAGCTCCGAGACCAGTGGCAAGGAGCAATCCTGTCACTGTAATGGATTGTGTTGCGGCTACTCCACAGCGAAAGCTTCAGAGGCTGGAGCGGCGCTTCTACACTCCACTTGGGCAACTACGCCATGGCGAACAGAATCGACGGTTGTGGCGGATGAAACCCGGCCTGTACGAATTTCTATTTTTCGTACGCCAGGATGGTGAGGCTACTCTGCGGGAGGTTGGTTCCTTGGAGCTGACGAGAGTTCGCCTGCCAAGGAGAATGGAGTGGCCGTGGAAGTCGACGCATCTGAAGATTCACGGGCCGGGGGAGGACCCTTCGTATCCCAGAGGGAAGGCCGAATGGGTCCGTCGCTAGATCATCTCAAAAAACGGCCTTTTTAAAGGCCACCAGATTTTTCAATCGTTTTTGAACTCATGCATTTGCAAAGTTTTATTATAAGTCCCATGACATACTGGGTGTTGGTAATCTGTACGGTACGTAGTTGCCGACTCTAAATAATATATTTTGACCGAGAACTTTGTTCATTATTCGGTCAACACAGTTTATTTAGTGCGCTTAAAATAAATGTTATGGGGCTTAACAGCCATAGCTTGGAGTAAAGAATAAAATGAGTTGTGTTTGCAAACACAAACGATTCCACGTTTCTAACATAGAGTTACAGTCGGGCTAAGATTGGAGATACGTAGTTGCCGACTCTAAATAATATATTTTGACCGAGAATTTTGTTCGTTATTCAGTCAACACAGTTTGTTTAATGTACCTAAAAACAAATGTTATGGTGCTTAAGAGTCATAGCTTTGAGTAAAACATAAAATTGCTTTCAAACACAAACATTTGCAAGTTTCTAACGTAGAGGCACAGTCGGTCCAAGATTGGAACATAAAAACGGCCTTTATCAAGGCCACCATTTTTAGTACTTAAATTCAACTGACCAATAGGAGAAGAGTGCTGTGTCAGCAACGCCTATATAATGAGAGAGTAGTGCGATGTTTCCTCATTCCTCCACTGAGCTGATTGCTGATCTGATCTCCAAGTCATGGACTCTTCTGAGACTTCTGCAGCTGTAGAATCCATCCTGGCTGAGAACAAGGTGAAGTCTATCTTCGATCCGCCGGACGCACCTTCTACATCCACAAGCGTGGTTTCGCCGCCAAGTCCCCTGCACTTTGGAGCACCGACAGCAGAGTCATCGGATGAAGATAATAGGAAATTCATTTCAAAACATGACCCCTTCGTACCGAAGGCAACTTCATCCTCCAGCACACCAAGAATATCATTGAAGAAGACACCACGGGTAAGAAATGCGCCCAAGTGTACCCACCAATTTAAGAGAGGGCCGAAGAAGGGTGAAGTGTGTGCAGTCTTCTGCAAAATAGGAGAAACGTTCTGCGCTAAACACAAACCTGCAGAGAAAAAGCCGCCAGCATCTAGTTTTGACTTTGAAACTATAGCTCAGGAGGGAAAATTCCGAAGATTGAAAGTTTCCAAAAAATATAAACTCCTACAAATTAAAGAGCGCAAAGTAATTTTGGAAAACAGCGGAAGAATCCTAAAGGTAAGACTGCCTGGATATTTGCAACCAATACCCAAGACTGGGTCATACTTAGTATTTCAAAGGGCGGGCAAAGGCGAACTGGCAAAGGCGATGTGGGAGTGCGTCTAGATTGGATCAGCAGCTCAGAAACGGCCTTTTTCAAGGCCACCAATTGTTTCACTCGTTATAGTACTCACAGTGTGCTAACTCTGTTGTCTTTCACAAACAAAGTATATTATGTAAAATCCTACAACATAATTAACCTACATTGCGTAGCTTTCCTTCCAGTCAACAATGGTCGAGACCAGTCGTAAACCTTGGTGGAGAATTCAAAACGGCCTTTTTAAAGGCCAAAAATTGATTAACTCGTTATAGTACTCACAGTGTGCTAACTCTGTTGTATTTCACAAACATAGTATATTATGCACAATCCTACAACATAATTAACCTACATTGCGTAGCTTTCCTTACAGTCAACAACGGTCGAGACCAGTCGTAAACCTTGGTGGAGAATTCAAAAACGGCCTTTTTAAAGGCCAGCAAATGATTAACTCGTTATAGTACTCACAGTGTGCTAACTCTGTTGTATTTCACAAACAAAGTATATTATGCACAATCCTACAGCATAATTAACCTACATTGCGTAGCTTTTCTTACAGTCAACAACGGTCGAGACCAGTCGTAAACCTTGGCGGAGAATTCAAATACGGCCTTGTTAAAGGCCAGCAATTGATTCACTCGTTATAGTACTCACAGTGTGCTAACTCTGTTGTTTTTCACAAACAAAGTATATTATGAGATGAAATAAACTGATAATGCAGGCTGCAGACTGAATTAATATTTACAACTCTAGTTTCATCGATTCTTTGCATTCAAAACAAGATTTTGTTTGTTTGTTTGTTTGTTAGGTTGACCTTGAAAATAATAAAAGCATTGTCAGCAGTTAAGATAAGAGACTGCTGAAAAGCATTGTCAGCAGTTAAGATAAGAGACTGCTGAAAAGCATTGTCAGCAGTTAAGATAAGATACTGCTGAATATGCAGTAGTTATTACTATAAATAGAGGCGTTCTGTAGAGTTGATCACATCCATCTGCGACGTTTACCTGACAACATGGTCTACGAGATTGTTCACCACCAAACAGCGAGAAGGGTTAAACGCTCTCCTCTGTGGCTGAAAACATTCTACCTCCGTGTTCCGATTTATTGGACGACGGAGATAACTCAAGAATGCGACTTGTGGAGAGTTTCTGAGGCTCTAGACAGTATCAGGGCCGACTGCCGAGCGACTACAATTAAATTGACAACGTCCGACGTAGGGTTCTGGATGGCGCCTACTCCTCTGGAAGATGACTTACCCTTCAAGACCAACGTCATCAAAGACCTGAAGCGTTTGCTGCGGCTTGGCCAAAGGGTGACTCTCATCGTCATCGTTTCTTGAGGACGTATCCTGCAGACCCACAACGCCATCTCAAACTCCACCTTCTGAGGGCAACTACAAACGGCCTTTTTCAAGGCCACCATGAATTTCACTCGTTTTAACTAAGCTAAGCGTCTTATTTGAACCATACCAATTATTTATCTTTTCGATTATTAATGTTTCTACTAATAATGAAATTAATAATTAGCAACACATGGTTTTTAAAATTTTTAGTTGTACAAAACACATGGTGGTTTCTTAATTTTACCTCAACTAACAATTGAAATTTATGATATTAAGTATGCACAAGTGTATCTCTTTCTCTCTCTCTCTCTCTCTCTCTATATATATATATATATATATATATATATATATATATATATATACATTTTTTGAGATCAAAACCTATGTTTACGGTTTTTCTACCATAACTTAGCACTTTTTTTACTGACTAAAACCTAATGCTCTTATTCGTTGTTTATTTTTGCTTGCTCATCACAAAATTCCCCTATAAATAAAGGTAAATAGTAGTCACCGGTCATTCATATCCTATCTACCATCATGGCACCACTAGACATCCCTCACCAATGGAAGCAAATTGGAGAAATAATTGAAAATGTCTTACAGGAAGATGTGGAGGAGATTGAAGATACTAGCGACTCCGAAGACCTGACCAACTCCGATGACAACACATCATCACTAGATGTCTCTGACATAGAAGATGCAATAGCATTTGTTCTTCACGAGGATTATCCGGAGTCAGTCGCCGACAGTATTGAATGTTATCTCCTGTCCGAAGATGAGGATGACAACAGGACTCCTGTCCTACGTGATGTTCCCGATGCAAGGCGGAGACTATTCGATAGTTCCAGTGGTGAGGAAGACGATGATGGCGTTGCATACCTGAGCGACTAATTAGAGAAGTCTGTTTCAAACGGCCTTTTTCAAGGCCACCAATTGTTTCAATCGTTTTAAAACTCAGCCGAATTCGCAATGTTTTTTTTCCTTAAACTAAAAAAGCCACAAGCAGAGTATAATAAACGAATGAAAAATGGTAGCCGTTAAAACGGCTGTTTGGATGTGTTTTTCAACTGTATAAAGGGTTTATTGTTCAACAATGATGTCATCATCTGATAGATAATCTGCCCCTACTAATCTTTCTAATGCAGCCATTACTTCTCTGGATTGGATAGTTGTTCTGCTTGATACAACGTTAACCTGTACTGGTTGATCATCACTTTCTTGTCTTTCCGTGGGTGTAAATGATAATTGAAAAGGTGGTGTTGTGGAGGATATATCTGGGACCTGTATAGGCTGCTCCATAATTATGTTGTGGTTAGTAAGCTTATAGCAATACTAATTTATAATTTCATTTATGTTTACTTTTTAAATGAATGAACCAATGGCAATGAAAGTGATGATGTTAGCAAAAATATAAACCAATAGTAATTCAATGCTGAGGTCAGCATTTGCTATAAAACTAGAACATGTGAAAAATGGCTCTCAATACTACTTTTGGAGCAGTCTATAACACACTGAGAAATTTATTCAATCACAATGTACTATTGTCAACGTTGTAATGAAGATTTCATAAATGAGGATTTATATATATATATCACTGTGAAATTTACCATAATGCTACTAATAATGCATTATCCGATTGTGAAGACCATCCCGATTTCTTACACTTCCTTGCTGACACTGAACACTCTACACGGCAGAGCAGACCAAGCGTAATTGCATATGCACCTCCTAGCAAACAAAACTCAGTGGATCCTGAAGATGAATCCTCACCCTCTACTTCTAGAGGGACTGCGAACGAAGATGCAACGTTGGGAGTCAACATTTTAGTGGAGGCGTTTGACAGATCTGTCGTTCGACATTACAGAATAAATAACATCAATACACTTGAACTACAAATATTTCTGACCCTCGTTAAAGATGTTATAATTGCAAAATTAAATTATGAACTTAACCGTTTGAATTTCATTAAATTTGGATTACTATTGGACACAACATTTAATAATGTAGAAGGAGAAATATCCAACAGAGGGTTTCTTTCTAGAAACCGAACTATCATGGAGACGTCAAATTTAGATGAAATAGTTGATGAATGTTTACAAGAATTGGTGCTTAAAATAACTGAACATGAAGCTCGTGGATCCGGATGGTCCTTGCTCAATGTAAACAACCTGGATTTACGAGTTCATAAACGTGGATACGGTGAACGTGGCAGCAGTTTTATTCCATTGCCAGCAAAGATTAAAGATAATAAATCATGTATTAATGTTCAAAACAATGACAATGAATGTTTCAGATATTCCATGTTGGCGAAATTTCTTGTTCATGAAGGTGTCCAACATCCTGAACGACCGAATAGAAGATATCAAGAACTAAATGGTAGATATAAATTTAATGGATTAAACTACCCAGTGTCATTGTCTGATATAGGAAGTTTTGAAAAACGTAATGCAGGTGTATCTGTTAACGTGTTTGGACTGGACAGAAGAAACAATGTGTACCCGTTAAAAGTGGTACCACGTGAATTGACTGACCATACTGATTTACTGTTACTAAAAGATGAAACTGTTTCACATTATGTGTACATAAAAGATTTCACTAAGCTCATTCACTATCAGCTCACCAAAAGAAAATCACCAATAACAGTGTGTAAAAGATGTTTCTGTTTTAAAAATATCTCTATAAATAGAGGAGGTCGTAGTTGGCTGACGGAACACTCTAAACTTTGTGGAGATCATGCAGCAGCAAAAGTTATCCTTCCAACTCTGAATGGTTCTATTCTAAAGTTTAGAAATATCCATCACCAGTATCGCATCCCAATTGTAATTTACGCAGATTTTGAATCGTCATTGATACCAGTGGAAAATGTGGATCCTGACGCAGCAGACAGTAGGAAATACCAAAAACACGAGCCAAACAGCTATTGTCTTTTGGTAAAATCAACACTTTCATATGAGCATCTTCGGCACTACGATATTCCAACGGAGCCAAAGCTTTACCGTGGGGAGCAAGCTGCAACACGATTTGTTGATGATCTATATGATATTGCTGAAAAAGTATCTACCCTCTACAGTTACATTGTTCCTATGGAAAATCTCACTGACCTTCAAGAACTATGTCATCAAATGGAGGACATTTGTTACTTGTGTAAACAGGAGTTTTCTGAGGACAACATCAAAGTGCGTGACCATGATCATTTGACAGGAGCCTATAGAGGAGCAGCTTGTAACGCCTGCAATATCAACTTTAAGCTACCTAACTTTATACCGGTTGTATTACACAATTTAAGTGGATACGACGCACACTTTATTATTCCAGAACTTGGACGAGACAAAGGACAAATTGACGTATTGGCTCAAACGACAGAAAAATTTATTAGTTTTTCAAAGAAAGTAAAAAATATAAAATTAAGGTTTATAGATTCCTTAAGGTTTATGCCATTCAGTTTGATGACACTCTCTAAGAATCTGGAAAGAGATGACTTAATTGAAACGAGGAAGCTGGTTCCAGAATATAAGATGGAGCTCGTATTAAGAAAAGGAGTGTTCCCGTACGACTACATAGATTCCCTTGCTCGATTTGACGAGACTGCGTTACCTCCACCAGAAATGTTTTACAGTAAACTCAATGAATCTCCAGTAGATCCAGAAGATTATGAGCATGCTGTCAAGGTATGGAAGAAACTTAATATGTCGACGCTCGGAGATTATAATGATTTTTATGTGAAACTTGATGTAACTCTCCTTTGTGATGTAATGGAGGAATTTAGAAATTCCTGTTTGTTAGCTTACGGACTGGATTGTTTCTATTACTTCACATCTCCGGGGCTGGCTTGGCAAGCTATGATGAAGGAAACTAAATGCGAACTCCAACTTTTAACTGATATTGACATGGTTCTTATGGTTGAAGCTGGTGTTAGAGGAGGGCTCACACAATCGGTCACACGATATGTCAAAGCCAATAACAAACATCTTCAAAATTATAACTCCACTAAAGAATCAGTCTACCTAGGCTACTTCGACGCCAATAACCTTTATGGATACGCCATGTCAATGCCATTACCTTTTGGCGGATTTTGCTGGGTTGATTCTAATGTTTTAGGAGACATTATGAGCATCCCGAAGTTCAGCGATATCGGATACATATTGGACTTTGACTTCGAGTATCCTCAGCACCTTCACGACCATCATTATGACCTTCCTCTATTACCAAGGTCCGAGGTTCCTCCAGGAGGCAAATATTCAAAGTTGATGACAACACTTGAAAATAAATCTAATTACATTGCACATTATTGGATTGTACAGCAAGCAATTGAACTAGGAATCAAAATTGTTAAAATCAACCGAGTGCTTCAATTTACACAAAAGACCTGGCTAAAACCGTATATAGAATCGAATACTTCAAGAAGAGCAGCTTCCACATCAAGTTTTCACAAAGAATTTTACAAACTGATGAATAACGCCGTCTATGGGAAATGTCTTGAAAACAAAAGGAATCACATGAATTTGAAACTTGTTTCTGATGAAAAGAAAATGTTAAAATTAGTTCAAAAGCCTAACTTCAAAACATCTATCATAATAAACGAAAATCTTGTAGCTGTATGCATGAACAAAACAAATGTTGTCATGGATCGACCTCTTTATGTAGGAATGTGTATACTTGATATTTCAAAGACCCATATGTACGACTTCCACTACAACAAGATGGTTGCCTTTTATGGACGAGATCGAATTGGAATTAGCTACATGGACACTGACGGGATCGTATATTGGATCAAGACACTTGACATGTATGATGACCTTAGAGTGTTTCCTCACAGGAATGATTTTGACTTCTCCGACTACCCAGTCAACCATCCGACATACGACAACTCTGTTAACAAGAAGGTTTTAGGAAAGTTCAAGGATGAAACTTGCGGAGTACCACTTGAAGAAATTGTCGCCCTCATGTCGAAGATGTACGCGTTAAAATTAATGACAGATAGAACAGCGAATGTCACATCAACAGTTGCAGCGGATGAGGATGAAGCAGGGATTATCAAGAAGGCAAAAGGAATAAAAAAGATGTACATAATGAAAAAAATGAAATTTGAACATTACTACAACTGTTTATTCAGAAGAGTTGGGTACAGTGCATCTTTTAACACAATCCGGAGCTTCAATCATAATTTATATAGTATAACTGTGAAAAAGAAGTCATTGGCAGACAAAGACGACAAACGTGTGATCCTTCAAAACAACATCCACACACTTCCTTGTGGACATTATTCATTAACATAAATTGATTAAGTGCATCATCATCCTGAGAAGTAAACTGGTGGAAGATCTATAAAATGCTAATTAATTAAGTATATGTTAAATAAAGTTTTTAAAAAGCCACTTCAGTGGCCTTGACCCAGTTTTCGTGTGTTTAGAATAAGCAATTTTTTAAATTAGCAAAAACTACATTACTTATTTAACATTTAGCCTTTTTTAATAAATGAAACAGTTTTATAGTTCAGTTACTAAACGATTGGAGGATAAAGCGAACCGATGGACGAGAGAAAATCCATCGTTGAAGAACTTCACAAACCAGTTCGAAGAAATTTTCCTAGAAGATCAACGGTCGTGAAAGGCATTCATGACCTATATCAAGCGGACCTTGTAGAAATGAAACCGTACAGTAGGATTAATAAAGGTTTTAGGTACATTTTAACGGTTATTGATTGTTTTACAAAAGTAGCCAGTGCAATTCCACTGAAAAACAAAAGTGGATCGTCTATTACAGAAGCAATGAAAGAAGTACTTCAGGCGATAGGGAAACGTATAAAAAATCTGCAGACAGACGATGGTACAGAATTTTTTAACAAAGATTTTTCTGATCTAATGAGGAAAAATAAAATAAATCATTATTCAACTTATAGTGAAAAGAAAGCCGCTATTGTAGAACGTTTCAATCGCACTTTGAAAACTTCAATGTACAAGAAATTTTCAGAAAGAGGCACCTATGTATGGTATGATATTCTTCCTACTTTAATAAAAGATTACAATGATAAAAAACATCGTACAATAGGTATGAAACCAAATCAGGTGAATAAAGCAAATGAATCTAAAGTTTTGAAACGCATAAAGAAAAGTACCAAACCAATATTAGATAAGAAACCACCCAAAAAATTTGCAATAGGAGACAATGTGAGGATATGTAAATATAAACAGATCTTTACCAAAGGTTACCTTCCGAATTGGACAAACGAGGTTTTCACAGTGCATCGAGTACAGCCTACTATTCCTGAAACTTATATTTTAAAGGATGTTAAAGGAGAGATACTGCAGGGAGGGTTTTACGGACATGAGTTGTTAAAATCCAAGACTGGCAATGTTTATTTGGTTGAAAAGATATTAAGAAAAAGAGGTAATAAACTTTTAGTGAGATGGTTGGGATTTGACAAGAGCGAAGATACTTGGATAGACAAAAAGGACCTACTTTGAAATAAAAAATCAGTAACGGGACAGCATTTGAGAAGACTGTTTATGCAGTAAATAAATTATGGAAATTATCTGCCAGAATGAAAGACTTGATATTAACAATATTGATTGTTTGACACCGGATATTTTTGATAATGAGGTAAGTAAACATGGCTGTTTATTGCCTAACACAATGAGGTGTATTATTAGTGGGCCTTCAAACTGTGGAAAAACCAACGTTGTTTTTAATTTAATAACAAAACCAAACGGCTTAAGCTTCAATAATGTTTATATTTTTTCCAAATCTCTAAATCAACCAAAATATTTATTATTGGAAAAGATTTTGCATGATGTACCCGATGTTTCATTGCATAAATTTGACGCAAGTAGTGAGATTATAGAGCCTAACAATGCTGAACCGTATTCAGTTTTTATTTTTGACGATGTTTCTTCTGAAAATCATGATAGGATAAGAACATACTTCTCTATGGGTAGACATAATCATATTGACTCTATTTACATAGGTCAAACATATAGTAAAATCCCGAAACAATTAATTAGAGACAACGTAAACTTTTTAATTGTTTTCAAGCAGGATGAAAAAAATCTCAAACATATATACAACGATCATGTTGGTGCAGATATGTCATTTGAAAAATTTCGAGATGTGTGTGGGAAAGCTTGGAAAGAAAAATATGGGTTTTTAGTTATAGATAAAGAAAGATCTATGACAAATGGTCGTTACAGAATAGGGTTCGATGGATTTGTTTTATTACATTGACCTCTGCCTATAACAAATTCAGTATTTGTGGTGAAGGCGTTGAGAACAGTCGGAACTAATAATGTCGAACCAGGAGGAGTTGCTTAGTGAAATAAAAGTCCTAAGTGACTCAATACGGAAGAAAAACCTGCTACTAAAAGAAGGATTGATGGCTAGAAATAAATATTTGGAGGAAACCTTCAAGCCCATTGTCGAACCCCTGAATAAAATAAATTATAAAATGACCAAATCGACTCTACTAGATCAAGAAGTAAAAGAACGAGATAAAAATATCGTTAAACAAGATGAAACTTCAGGAACATACGGATCAGAATCTGGGTCAGAATCATTTAGCAGAACGAGTCGTTCAGGAGAAGAAGAAGAAGAAGAAGAAGAAGATAAAGAAGATGAAGAAGAAAGTAAATCCGACATTGAAGGTGAAACAGATCCTTTAGAACCAACAGAATCCCCCACAAATATTAGTATTTTAAGTAAAGAAATTGGCAAAAAAGGACCTCTTTCACGAAATTATATACTAAAAATGCTACATGGTGCACATAAATCGAGTAAATACCACGTGTATGGAGCACGCTTGGAAAAAGACGGTCTTCGTATGGGGGATAGTATGCTAGAGATAAATGACAAAGATAATATAACAGTTAAAGACCAAACTTTTAAGGGTACCGCTGGACTGTTTGAATTGATCTTTAAACCCTCTCCAAAAAAATATACTAAGAAGGATTTGAATGATTTTAAAAACATATGTATTTTAACCAACTCCCATAGAAAAGGTTATTCACATAATACACCTATTCATAGAAATAGATCGGAGAAGTATAGAGAAGTTATTTCAAAGCTGTTTTCTAGTATTAGAGGAAAACGTCCGAAGGCTAAGGGTAAAGGAATGTCGATGAAATCGGTGTATGATACAAATATTATATACTATAATAATGTGAATAAGCTGGTTGACAGAATGCGATTAATATATGAATCTATACAGGCTGGGCATAACGGATTGGATAACGAAATGATTGCTTTAACGGAAGAGTTAAAAGGTCGGGGATACATAGCTTAAGTATTCAGTCTAAAGATGAGTGTTGATAAGTTCGGTCGTCATGAGAGCTCTTTGGTTCGAGAGGTTTTGAGAGGTCCACCTGGAGAAGGTTTTCAGTTGACTCGAGACGGAAACTATGATCTAAGAAGGAAACGTTTGTGCAATATTGCAGATCCTATTAACAAAGATGAAGCAGTAAACCTTGGAACAATTCGTACATTTACATTAAATTGCGAGACAAATGACACCATGTTTGATGCTAAATATAAAAGAATTATACATGTGGCAATTGCAGAAAAAGATACAGATGCTGTGAATAGGCGATTTGTTTTGGAAGAAATAAAGCAATTAAAACAAGATATTTACCAAAAAATCGACAAATTACAGTCTATGGTGATTCTTTTCACCTCTTCGAAGAAGGAAAGTCGGGGAACACCTTCAAACAGTGTAAACGCAATATATGATACAAACAGTGATGCAGAAGAGTCATTATCACTGCCAGACGTTAGAGTAATCTAATGAAGTAAGGTGTTAAAACAAAAATAAATTATCATACATGGAAGGAAGACGTTCAGTAGTGAACTATCACTCATGAAAAGAGGACGAGGACTCACTAGTAGCGCAGTGTCTCTTTTTAAAAAAGCATTTTCCACTTTACCTACAGGTGCATTAATAAACACAGCTGTTGACGCACTTCCAATTGAGCTACATTTGCCTGGAGGTTATCAGTATTGTGGTCCAGGTACGAAATTGCGAAAGCGTTTGGTACGAGGAGATCCTGGAATAAACAAATTGGACGAAGCTTGCAGAGCACACGACATTGCATATTCAAATTACTCAGATTCGGAAAGAAGATCAATTGCAGATAGAGCTCTTGCTGAAAAAGCTTGGCAGAGAGTAAAATCAAGTGACGCAAGTGTTGGTGAACGAGCAGCTGCATTAGCAGTAACTGCAGCCATGAAAGCCAAAACAGCAGTTGGAGGAGGATCGAGGAGAAGAAAAACAAACACACGTCGCAGAAGAAATATTTCCGGTGGGGGCACTAGTAAAAGAAGGAATACTAATAAGAGAGTTAATCGTAAGCGAAAAAAGTGTTCAAAATGTTCAAAAAAAAAGGTAAACGGAAGAGGATTATACCTAAGACCATACCGTGCATATTAAATAAAAACAAATTAATTTTGCCGAATAAACCTTTGAACAACGAGGAACTTGAACGGTATGCATCATGTTTAAAAATCCCTTTTTTCAGAGGGGTGTTCATGCGAAACGGATTGCCAAGAAAAATCTGGAAAAATGAAGCCGCAATTGTAAACCTTGATTATGCTAATGGTGCTGGGACACATTGGGTTTGTTATAAGAAAATATTTGATTCTGTTTTTTATTTCGACAGTTTTGGGAATCTTCCACCTCCCAAAGAGTTACAAGTGTATTTCGGTGCAGTACCTAACGTAGTTTTCAATTATGATAGAAAACAAAGAGAAGACACGTCAGTATGTGGACATTTATGTTTGGAATTTCTAGCCACAAGTGTCAGTCAACTGTAAGATGTCGTCTTGTACTGTAACAGTTAGTGGTTCAACATCAACTTTACGAAGTACATTATTTCCACCATTACACCTGAGAGATGATAGACAGTGGGAAATTGCACTTTTGGATTTTACTACTTACAACTCAATCCCAAACATAATAGAAGGTGTTAATAATAAATTTCACTACGTGAGAAAGAAAAATACTGAAGGTCTGGCTGATGTACGTGAATTTGTTGAGATTAAAACTGGTGCTTATGAAATAGCTGACATAAACAGAGAACTTCAAAATAAGTTAGGAAAGGATGTAATTGAACTAAGAGCGAATAATAACAATTTAAGAAGTGAAATAAAATGCAAGTTTTATATGGATTTCACTCTACCAGCATCGATTGGTCCTTTACTTGGTTTCCCATTATACAAGTCGGTTCTTGAACCAAATATCTACCATACAAGTCCAAAAACTGTGAACATAATTAAAGTTAATACTATAAATATCACGTGTAACATAGTTCAAGGGGCTTATAAAGATGGATCGAACCAACATATTTTACATTCGTTTTATCCAACCGTTCCACCTGGATTTAAGATAATTGAAAAACCTCATAATCTGATATATCTTCCATTAAACTCCACTCATATTTCAGACATCGTATTGAACGTACTAGATCAAGACGGTGACATCGTGGATTTCAGAGGAGAAATTATTACTGTACGTTTACACATTAGACAGGCACCGTAAAAGAACGATGGGACTTGAATTTACATATAACACTAAACAAACATCAGACAATTCTAGTATATCTCCTAACGTAGAGAGGTTAACTAGAGAGAACATTAAATTTTTAGAAGGACTTGGTTTCAGAGTCAATGATAATGGACATACTGGATATAAAACATGGACCGGTTTTCGACGAAACGTTGTGGGAGAAGGAGCTTCACACTCACAACCCTTACGCTTCATCGAAATTAGGAAATAATGATGAGATCCGAATTCCAATACAACATCAAGATGCATATACTTTACCGTCTGAAAGCTATATTTATATTGAAGGAAGGGTTTTGGAAAAAGATGAAAATACAACATCAAAAGTACCATTCATAAATAATCCAATGGCCTTTTTGTTTGAAGAAATCCGGTACGAAATATCTGGCATTGTAGTAGATTCGACTAAAAAAGTCGGTATAAGCAGTACGCTTAAAGGGTTGGTTTCTTTATCACCTAATGAAACGAACGCTTTAAAAACAGCCGGATGGATATTACCAACTACGACCAAAATAGTACCTAATTCAAGTGGTTATTTCGACTTTTGCGTTCCGTTGCGGCTCTTACTAGGATTCGCTGAAGACTACAGAAGAATAATAATTAATGTCAAACAAGAATTGGTTTTACTGCGATCATCCTCTGATGTGGATATTATACAAGCTGATAGCGGAACAACTCCCACAACACTTGAATGGAAATTGAAGTTAGATAAAATAGTTTGGAGAGTACCTCATGTACGGTTGGCCGATGAACGACGAGTAAGTCTATTACGGATTCTGGACTCTGATAGGGATATTGTGGTTCCTTTTAGAAGCTGGGAAATGCAAGTCTTGCCTAAAACTCAACGTCAAACGTGGGCTGTGAAGACTTCGAGTAATTTAGAAAAGCCTAGATATGTTATTTTTGCTCTGCAAACAAATAAAAGATCTAATATTACAGCTAATGCCAGTAGCTTTGATCATTGTAAACTTTCAAATATTAAGTTGTTTTTAAACTCACAATTCTTTCCCTATGACAGTCTTAATGTAATGTTTTCTAAGGACAGATATGGTATTTTATACGATATGTATGCTAGGTTTCAATCGTCATACTATGGAAGGACGAACTCGCCTCTCCTCAACCCTGAAACATTCAAGAGTCTCGCACCAATTGCAGTCATAGACTGTTCAAAACAAAACGAATCAATTAAATCATCAACAGTAGATATTCGCATCGAGTTTGAGTTGGAAGAGAATATTCCAGACCAAACAACAGCGTATTGTTTGATACTACATGATACAATCGTAACGTACACCCCTCTAACAGGCGTGGTTAGAAGAATAATATAGATGTTTTTACCACATTATTCAGCACCTACATATATTTACCCCCGCCACAAGTTTATAAAAGGGAGATTCTTCTGCGAGAGGACATCAGTATACCACCTGCAGACATCAAGACAACATTGATAGTTAAAATGGACAGTATGCCATCTAATTTTCTTGAAGATGTAACGCTCGAGTCTGCATCAACAGAGGTGACAGCTGCATCTAAAACGTCGAATCAAGACTTACCTGAAAACACAAAACCTAGTGAGGACTCTGCAAAAACAACGGAAACTACTTCTTTTCCAATTGACAAAGACACAATTCCACCTGGTAATCCTAGTGAGGACTCTGTAAAAACTACGGAAACCACTTCTTTTCCAATTGTCAAAGACACAATTACACCTTATAATAATAATAATGATGATGTTAAAACTAATACAACACCAGCTGAAAATGTAGAAGAGTCCGCAGAAAAGGACACAACAACTACTGAGGAGATTAAGGCTGGACTCTCAGGATTTCTAACTTTCGAAGGAAATGATCAGAGGAAAAGGAAAAGATGTGAAAATGAATATGATGAACAAAATATGGATGTGATATTTGATGTATTTTTACGCGCAATGTATCCATTGAATTTAAACATGGATAAAACTGTTACTGTTGGTGTTTTCAAATCTTTGAACTTTAATCCTGCTGTGCTAATTAACCATTGCGGGAAAGCCTCATTGCTACTTACGATAGACATGTGGGATAAATTTACTAAACATGTATCTATCATTGAAGCCTACTTATACAACAACTTGACAGGACGAAAAACTGCAATTGGATTTAATGAATCCGATTTAGAAATCGACAACATCAGACTTCGAGGTACTCAATTTGTGAGATTTAGAGATCTTTCTAAACACAATAAGAAAATCCTTTTAACTTTGGAAGAATTTCAAGTCCTGTCGAATCTAACACCAGTAATAATCAGATACATTCAGCAACTCGTCACATATGCTCCACTTATTTTTGATTACCTCAACAGTTCGGTGAACACACATCCAGTTTTACCACTGATCTATGGCCCGATAGATCATTCTATATACAACAGATTGCCTCAAGAGGTGTCGTTGTACAGAAGGACCGGATTCTTTTTTAATAAACTTCGAAGTGAAGGAACCAAAATTAAAGTTTCTCCAACAAAGGAATTGCCGGAGAATATTTCAAATAAACAAAAAGTGTAAAATTATTTGAATGATTGCGTCAAGCAAGTGCTCATGTTGGGAGCACTAAAACTTTTAAAAAAAAGATTTACGTGACCTTGAAACAGTTCAGGTTTGCATATGTTATTCTTCTTTTCGCTGACTATATACATATGAAAATACTCACGCTGTGTGAGTGCAGTTGATTCCAAGCTTCCAAACAGTACCTATCCTACTCAGTCTTGTTTATTACATGCTTAAGTAAACTTCATAAAATGGAAAGATACTGTTGTGAAAACAAGTGTTTTGTGCGACCGAAACTAGAGGTAGACGGATTAGCCTGTGAAATATGTGAAAGTTATGGTATTTGTAAATGTCGATGTAAAACATATAAACTTCCAACTCCAACACGAGAAACTTTCACATTGTACAAATCCCAACTCTGTTATACATGTTGTCCTAAAATGTGTGTGAAATTTGGACTGTATAGCGATATAATAAAATATTGTAACAAATGTCGCAAAGGTCTTTGTGAATGTCTACTACAATATTGTGCAAACAGGAAGAGTTGGGATGTGGATATAGAAGTAGAGTCAAAAGTAATAACAAGACGGAATAGCATGTAGAATATGTGAATGCTATGGTTACTGCAATAGAGTGTTAATTTTTAGGAAATGAAGGTTTGCATTAGTATAAATAGCTGTCACACCACCCACCCCATCTCAGAACAACTCCAGCTCTTGCCCAGTGAAAACCAACTTCATGCGCTCTCGTAGATTCAACAAAAAATGGAGGAGTATAACCTGTGGAAACAAGCGTTACTCAAAGAATATCAGGATACGAATGATTTAAAAAAAATTGTAAGCCAACTACCAAAAAGTATAGCTGAAGAAATTATGAATGAACATTATAAAAATTGTGCGACGGCTTTAATATGTTTCTATGAAAAAGATAGTCTTAGGATTTGTCGAAAGTGTTACGAGGATAACAAAAATGAATTTGCGGACTACGAACAAAAAGTTCTACATGAATCTTTTCAAGTCAACACGTCAACGCTACAATTGAAATATCAATGTATGAAATGTAACGGTACATGTGTAGAAGAGAGATACACTAAATGCGAATGAATGTTAGCAAACTCTGACTGTTTATACGGTAGATTGCATCAACAAAGTGCTCATGCTGGGAGCACTTAAACATTTTTAAAAACTAATTTACGTGACCTTGAAACAATTCAGGTTTCCACATGTTATTCTTATTTTCACCGTATATATATATGACAATATTGGGGCTATATGAGTGCAGTTGATTGCAAGCTTCCCATCAGTTAACAGTTGCAAAAATAAATACATACTGCTGCAGTGAGAAATGTTTCATAGAACCAAAATTACATTGATACGGAATGGACAAACCAATTTGTTTTAATTATAATATTAGAATGTCCAAAAAGTGCGTAGTAGAATTTCAAGCTTTCAGGAACAACCAAGACAAATATATCATAAAAGAACTAGCTTTTTTTGACATATCTACTAATGTCATTAACTATTTTCTTTTTAAGCCGCCTTTTCCTTTTAAGAAGTTAAATAGCAAAAGCTCTAGAACCAATAAATGGTTAATGAAGTATCTTCATCACATCACCTGGGACGAAGGATTTACACAATACAAAGAGCTGGATAGCATAATGTACCATTATTGTCAACAGTATGACGAAATCTACACTACTGGGGATGAAAAATCAAAGTGGATCAGAATGTACAGTACTTCAAATGTGACGGATATTGTGTTGGATAAGGAATTTGCAACGGAATTAAATGGTCTTTGCATCGGAGTAAAAAGCCCTCAGCATAAAACTGCAAATTGTGCATTGTCACGAGCATACAGAGTAGGCCGATTTATATCCGGTGGAGGGGGAAATCCACATATACCCATGCACGTACCTCCGTAATATCAGTTGGACACAAGATCTCTTACAGAATACAACACCTAGCAAAAGAATCATATCAGCTTCTCCACAATGGCATCACCTTCTCCACTACAATCTCTTGCAGAAAAATTCAACCAACATTCAAAATCCGATCTCCTAGCAACAAAAAGATGTAGCGAACTTCAAGAGAAAAAACATTATGCTGTGCATTCGATGAAAAAGTTGGATACATCAGTTGGTGAAGCAGTTATAGCTGTTCTTGGAGATTCACCCTACAAAGAAGAAGATAAACCTAAATTCCAAGTTTACCTCCCGAAAAGATTTGTTAATGTTCTTATGAACGAAGATTTGGATTCTGTCAAGCCCGGCGTATTGTATTTAGTTTCCCATGGACCTTCTGGAAACAACTCTACAGAAATAACAATCCATGTTAACAATACTTTGTAAAATAGTTTTGTACATAGCGTAAAATTCCATTGTAATCTCTGATTATTTTACCTTTTTAATTATGTATTATTTTTACTTAGGTATTATGTAATTATATTTTAAAAAACTCATCACTGTGACCTTGACATAGTTTTGAAAGTGTCGGACTTACCCCCACCATTTTATTCTGACATAAATAAAACCCGTACTAGTGATCAGCTATCATTTCTCCATCAGCTCACGTACCGTCAAGAACGAACTTAACCCATCAACATAATGAAGTTTCATCTGGTGATGCAAGACGAAGTGGATTTGGGAATACTTCACGAAACACTCCTGCATTTGATGACGGAACATCCTCCGATGGTAATGAAGATTACTGTTGAATTCGACAGCACAACCTTCTGCGATTCGGAGACGACTGAATCACCCACTGAATGGTCTCCGAATGCCACATCCGAAAATACAGAAGAAACCAAACTACAAGAACCTCCAAAGTACGAAGAAGAAAGCCAACCACAAGAACCTCCAAAGTACAAAGAAGGAAATAATGTTTAATACAATATACCTAGTTTGCTGTAAAGATAAGTTATGTAAACCTTGATTAAATCTTTGTAATTTTTGACAAATAAATTATCAAATCTTTTTTTAAAAACCACTTTCGATGACCTTGAACTTGTTTCTACATGTCCGTAACCACCCACCCACTTGAGAGTAACAATGACTCTAGGTTTTTTCTATAAAATGGTTACATTTAATTGGATAATTTTTAGCCAATTACCACTTGTCAAAAATCCACTTGTCACATTTCTACGTATTATTTCTACATAATTAGAAAGCTGGTTAAATTTTATGATAGATACTTTGCTTGTCCCATTTGGTCGTTAAAGAGCCATAAGACTCAGAAGTCTCAGATTTTTTGAAAAATCCAAGATGGCGGTTAATATGGCGGCCTTCCCCCACGTGGATTTTGGTAGACTTTTGATATGTTGTTTGTGTCTAAAAACCCTTACTTTGTTTCTTTTACAATTAGTTTGATGTTTTTCCTTAATTTGACTAGGCTACAAGATGGGTCTTATTAGATGAAACACGTAGGGTCAAACGTACCAAGTTTGACGTTGATGTCTTCAGAGGTTCTTAAGATATACAGGAACCTCCTAAGATTGCAGGATTAAGTATAAAACACATATAGATAGATTGACGGAAAATTAAGCGTTTTAGGACATACCTTCATATGAACTTTTTTCTTCCTTTTTGTATGAAAAAAACGTATCCTAAAGTCCTGAAAGGTTTTTTTAACAGTCTGTATATATTTTTTATTTTTGATCAATTTGATTTGTATTTCAATTATTAAAAAAAGCATCAAAAATAATTAAACTAGCGCTTACGTAGGGCTTCGTTAATAGGATGACATAACTAGTCATTGAACAGTCACCAAATAATGATGTGAGGATGATTATTAGAGGAACAGGTCTGAAAATTTGCCGAAATTGATTAGGTATTGTCGGTGACCTCTCATTCATTACGTTATTTATCACATTTGTGATGAATTAGTTTTCAATGCCAAGTGATGAATACAAAGTGGTAACAAGTATTCAATCACAGACTTAATTTTGACCAATGTTAAGAGAAGAGTGTACTTTTCCCCCCGCTGTGAGAAATTTTACATTTTACTTGTTCCTTCTTTAAGAGCAAGGTTTTTTTGTCAAATCCTAGTCTCTCATGAATGTGTCTCTCGAAGCTTGATGATTTATTGCTTTTTATTGGAATTTGGAGCAATTTGGACCAAAAGTACCTAATAATCTATCAGTTGAGTTTTTTTAATTTGTAGTTAACTTATCCTTTGTGTTGTTTACCAAAGTACATAAATTTTAAACCCTTAAATCTATTGGCTTCTATGTATTGTGTACTGTTCTCACCATTCAAAAATTGTTAACAGAGAAAATAATTCAACTGTCTATCATGGTGAAGATAATAACAAAAATGGCCAAATATTAAAGTAAATAATTTTATAACCTGTGCTTACCTTGTGCTTCACAATATTTATAGTTTGGAGGAAGATGTACAATTTGTAGCATTACATTGTTTAATCTAGGGATCTTTCAATTGGCTGTTTCGGACCCGAATCCGTGTCTCTTTGAAAAGCAGGGATGTCGAGCCACAGGAGGCATTTCATGACAAGAATATTCTAGGATTACACAGGTATGATGCAGTCAAATACTCACAATAAACTTGTCAGCCTATTTAAAATTTGAAAAATTCTGATCTAACTATAAATAAACGGTATCCGGAAACTGACACATACTTTCTCCCTTTTAGCCCAACTTTAATGAATAAATCACTTTTTATTTACTAAATATATAATACAAAGCACGGTCGAATGTAAAGAAAATCTTGTAAACAAGTTGTTTTGGAAAATATCCACTCAAATCCCTGTTTAGAAGGCACTACAGAATCCATCGCTACACACGTGGTTTTAAGAGGGGAAATTCCCCCCCCCCCTCAGGGTTAAGGGGCAACATATTTTGAATTTCCTCTGTTGGTCAATGCTAACTTGACAAGCATATCAAGTTTGAACAAAATTGATCAACAAATGAGAGAGAAATAGTAATTTTTGTATTCCCCATAAGAATAACATTGGACAACGTACTGTGTTTATCTCAAAATGAAAATTTAAATTTTCTCCACAACCAGTAATCGTAGAATAGTAATTCAAAATCTAAATAATTTAGTTTTTTGAGCTCTTTTTAATGGTGAATAGTAATATTTTTTATATTTATGTGGGTGGTGTCATTTTGTTTACAAACTAAATTTCTACAATCAACTAAAGTTTAATCAAAATCGTTAGAGCCGTTTTTGAGAAATCTTCATTTTTCATGTGTTTTGGCGGTTTTTTGGGGATATTTACCCTTAAAAATCAAAAATTCCAAAAAATGAAAAAACGCCTGGAGATATTGTGGATTAGTACCTACATACTAAATTTCATAAAAATCGGACCATTGGTTAGGGCTCTAGCTCTGTACACATCCATACAGTCAGACAGACATACAGACATCACGTAAAACCCACTTTTTTGGGTTCAAGGAGTACCAAAACAAATATTTCCACCAACAACTCAAATTCTAAAATTTTTACGAAAACAATACTTTCTCTATATACAGTGTATAAGGGGAGAAAGTAAAAAGGTTGAGATAGAGAGTCTTAGCATTTTTTCTCTATGGTTAATTTGTATTAGTGGTATTACATTATCACTATAGGTGGCATGGGAAGACCAAATGATTGTATATTATATTTTTAAAATTATATAAAAATATTTTGTGTATTTCAGTACTAGCGAATTTCCCCTTTTGGGATACTATTGCCATAGTTGGTAACACAGATAAACAATACCCATAATGCGTGTCATTGTGACAGCGCTAGTCCATACTCGCCTGCTTTGTCTTTAAACTTTGTGACTCCCGGGACTATGTCAATAAAATAGTTAAAACAAAAGATTTCATAACAATTTTCTATCAGAATATTCAACATCTTCCATCTAGAATAAATGCTTTGGAAATTATATTGCAAGAAATAAAACCCAGTATTATTATACTGACAGAGCATGATGTGAAAGATTAGGAAATAGAAAGGATTAATATAAAAAATTATGTAGTGAGAGCACAATTGTGATGAACTTTCTGGGGGGGGGGTCGTAAATGTTTCGGACCGTCAAGCGAATCCGAAATCCCAGGAAATTCGTCACGGTATGTCGAAGTCCCAGGAAACGCTCAGCTCGGCTGCTGGGATATTTCCAGGGGGCGAAGTTCGAATGTAACAGTGGTTATACGATTTATAAAATCAGAGAGCTCAGTTATGTCAACTCGGTTGCCGGTCAACTCAGAGTTGCCTCATCCTTGCCCACAGAAAAATTGGTTGGGGCCTAGAATTTTGAATCAACCTCCCCGGGGGTTCACTTAAAATTCAAACTCCTCAAGATGAGATTAGGTAATTTAATTTAAACAAAAAAAAGGAAAGAATTTAGAATTTAGAAAAAAAGGAAATTTACAAGCAATCAATAAAAATTTAATTTAAGTTTAGACAGTAACCTCTCGGGATCGACTCGTTGCTGCCGCTATCACTGGACTGGGCGCTCTACTAGGGCTTAGTACGGGCCTAGCAGAGAATTCCAAAGAAACCCCAGTACCAGAAATACTTCTCACAGGAGTAGGGTTACCCTACGCTCCGGTTAGACTTGCAGGTTACAACCAGTGTTCACCTGTCTATACTTGGATTAGACTCGCAGGTTACAACCGGTGGTCACCTGTCTAACTGCAGGAAAACGAGGTTACTCTCAAAGAAATAAAAAGTTATAAAAATGCCTCACAGGCTGATTTTAATTTGTTTACTACTAAAATGAAGTTAACGGATAAAAGTTGACACCGGGATAATAATCTTTATTACCCAGTTACTATCAACGTGTCGGGACGCTAGGCTATCTTATGTTAAATTACCACTTTACTGGCAAAAGTTAATAATCGAGCCTAAATATACTAATCGTAAGAATCGTAGACGTACCTTTATACCAAAAAGCAGTCGTTAGAACGAACTTTAAAACTTGTCAAGCACTTTACAAAACCTCGCCGAGAAAAATCATAGTCAGAAGAACGCACAAGCTATCACTAGGACGGTCTCTTCGAGAGTGACGCTATTTCTCCACGAGGAGCAATCCTTCCGCCTCGATGAATCTCAACAGCTGATCGGCCAAGGGCCAGTTAAACTCAAAAATCAAGGGCATATCCGGCAACCTTCTTCTTCACCAGCCAAAAGTAATTCCGAGAGAGAAAGAAGAACCCACCTCGTCATCTGTCAACTGTCAAACTAAATCACGGTCGATGAGGGGCGAGGTTATGTCGGATTGTTGTGGTTCGGTCAACGAGTAAATAATCGTTTATTTTCATCGAAGTGGTGAATCTTATTAAAAGTGTTGTCGTTTATTTATCCCTGGTTACATGCTTAACATGTAATTCCGTCACCTTAGAGAGTCCCTAGGCTACTCACAGTTGAAAGTTTGTTTACCAAATCTAGGCTAAGATAGGCCTAGGCTAAGGTTATTGGGATGCGGTCAAACGACACTGCAGGTAGGCCTCACAATGTGCTAAACTTTACCCCTCTACACATTTAGCACATTACACCCCTTTCGCACTTCGGAGCGAGAAAAAAAAAATAAAAAAGAATCTCTTCCTCGGGGAAAAACAAAAATAAAAACATCTGTCGACCGCCTCAACTGCAGAAAGGCAGTTTGCAAAATGCGGTATCAAAGAAAAATCGGGTGTCGCTTCAACTGCAAACAGGCAGTTTACAAAAAGCGTTGCTGAAAAACGATGGTCGTTTCAACTGCAACGAGGCAGTTTACTGAAAGCGGTCTAACTCGGGATCAACTGCTTGGCAGTTTATCGCTGTTGGCGGCGCGGACGGTTGCGTCGTGACTGCTGGTGGCGCTGCCGCTGGTGGCGCTGCCATTGCTGGCGGCGGAGTTCAAGGAGTCGCAATATCTGATTGGGCCGCACTCTGATGAAATCGTTGCCACCAACGAAGATCCGCCACCGTTTGTTCTTCCGCTGCTCCGTCGTCATCCGGTCGTAGGTGGCCGCAATCCTCCACACCATGCTGTCTGGGATGGCGAGCAGCTCACCAGGGATGTAGGCCGTAACGTTCCGATCCGGTTCGTCTTGCAGCTGCCTATCTGGCCCCGGTTGGTTAGGCACTTCCACCCGGACGTGGACGAGGTCTTCGAGAGGTTGACGGGCAGCTCCCTCATTCACCTCCACTCGTCTCTCGGCAACGGGTTGAGCCACTTCTACCGGAACAGCCTCCTCCCGTGGCTCGGCTGCCGGTCGCACCACCTCCTGACGGACGACGCGCACTGGCACGTAGCCCGGGGGAGTCGTCGGCGGTCGGGAGATATACGACGGTCGGCGCGGTCGTTCGGCTGTCGCTCGTCCCGTCTCGGCCGCGGGCCTCGTGATCGTTCCTCCCGTGCCGGTCGTTGGTCCCGTCGTCGGTCTCCCTGCGCTGGTCTCGCCGTTGGCCCTCAAATGCCGGTCGTCGATCTCGGGGTCGGTCCTCCGGTGCCGGTCGCCAGTCTCGTCGTCGGTCCTCGCGCACAGGTCGCTGGTCCCGTCGCCTCTCGTCTCGCACAGGCTGGCGGCCTCGTCGGCGATCCGGTTGAACGTCTCGCCGCGGTTCTGGCTGTCCAGGGCGCTGGTAGCGGCCCCGCCCATTGTAGCCCCGTCGACGTCGGTGGTCGACAACTCTGTCAGGTCGATCTGCAGGTCGTTGTGGCTGTTGCGGCTTCACCGCCCTAGGCAGCGGTTGACGGTCCACAGCCCTCGCCGCGGCGGAAGCATCCCGACTCCTAGCCGGCGGTTGTGCATCCACAGCCCTAGGAGGGTTTCGTACGAGCACCACCCTGTTCGGTGGTTGAGCATTCACCACCCTTCTTGGCGGTTGTGTGTCCACTGCTCTGGCCTGTTGAGGTTGAGGTTGCGCAACGGGGACCGGTGCCACCTGCGGAGGGGTCATCCGAACGTCCTCGTCGGTCAGGGGCTTCAGAGTGCCAGAAGCACACGAGAAAGGTCCCGACATCTCGGTCTCTGCCGCGTCAGCGACGTTTAATTGTATGAGGTTCAAGTCGTGAACACACTTCATACCTAAAACAACGTCCGTCGTAAGTCCGGGAACAAAGTAAACTCCCAGAGTAAGGGGTTCACCCAGGATTGAAGCGGGCAGGTGGTACTTCCCTCGTATTCGGCAGCGAGTGCCATCGACCATCCTAAGTTCCGCGTTCGACTCCTCGGATTTAACACCACACTCTACTAGGTATCGCGCCACCTCGTCCCCAATGAGGTTTACTACGGCCCCCGTGTCCAACAAGGCTCTGAAATTTCGGTCGAGCAGTCTGACGTCGATGAAGGGTCGAATGTCGGGCAGGTCAGACTCCTCGCTAGCTCCACTGACGAAGGTGCTCACGCGTCGGAGCCACTCCGACCACTCTTTGGAGGTTGTGCGGCACTGGGACGCTGGGGGCTCAGGTGACCTCCGGACACCTGAGTCCGGTTGGCGTTTCCCGAACGGCAGTCACAACGAGTGGTTGCTACACCTTCCCGTTTGCAATTGAAACACCTCATCACCTTCGGGAGCCGGCAATGGCGATAAAGGTGTCCCTCCGCATTGCAGTTCCAGCATATCATCGGCTTGGCCCGAGAAGACCGGGCTTCAGGTGAAGCAGAGCGCCGTGCTGGATTGCGAGGACTGGGAGATCGGTCCTGCCTCTGCGGTTGATTGGCCCAACGATCAAAAGTGACTCAATTGTCATGGCCTCGCTCGTTCAGTTTCGGCCTAGAGTGGTTGGTTTGGGTCGGTTGAGGGACCAGCCTTGGTTGCGGTTGCACAGTCTCCGGCAACAAACTGTCCAGCACTGCAATGTCCATTGAGCGGTCGTTGCGCCTCCTGGCGACATACGCTGTCTCAGGCACTAACGCTTGAGATGCAGGGGGGGGAGGGCGAAAAGTTTTCCGTTCACGCACCAACTCTTCGAACTCCTCGGCTCGCTCGATGAGTTCAGGCAGCGAAAAGAAGTCCTGTCTCCGGATCATGAATTTGTACTCCGGTCTCATGTTGGCGTACACCAGATTAAGTTTCTGCTGGTTACTATATTCGCCACTTCTCCGGATCAGGGTTGTCAGCGCAATGACAAAGTCGCGGAATGACTCTGTGTCACCCTGAGTTCGCTTACGGATTTCTTCGTCCAGGTTGCGACGATAGCCTGGCGGGAAGAACTGAGACTCGAACATCCGACGAAACTCCGAAAAATTGGTCCATATATCTCTGTTATTGCGGTACCAGAGTAGGGCCTGGCCATGAAGGAGCTCTGGCATAGCCTTGAGAACTTCTTCAGGCGACAACGAATATGCTTCGAGAAGTTCCTCCAATCGCTCGAGGAAGGAGACGGCATCGCGTCGGCCATCAAACCGTAAATTCCACTTCCGGACTAAGTCACAAAGAGTGGAGGACGTTTTAACAACGGTCCTACTCCGATCCTCCTCTTGTTCTGCACGCCGAGACAGGTCCGAGGAGTTGACACCTCCATACGTGCCAGGCACCTGGGACCAGGACACATGGTGGGGGGTTATCTCCGGGGCACGCCGGTCGGTTGCTCGCCCATCGCCTTCGTACGAGCTAGGCTTGTAGACAGGCTCAGGTTGAGGGCGGCGCTGGTTATCGTCCAACCTCGCTAAGGTCTGCACCAGCGAAGCCAGAGTTCGTTGAACATACTCCGAATCCGCATTCGGAGATATGCCCAATATACCCCGGATCCTCTCTGACTCACCCGCATAAGGGTTAACTGCTAGGAAATCGGTCGGCCGTGGTGCTGGTTGAGCCGCAAATGTCCCTTGAGTGGTGTACTGGGACAAGTTGAAACCCGCAGTCAAGGGCACTCCGATGGTCGTTGGCCGGAAATAATTTCCAACGGTCGGTCTGCGAGAGCCGTCCGGCACATGGTACGTCGCGCTGACGGATTGGCAGGCGGAATCCGGTGGGTAGGCCGAGATAGAGTGCGGCCAGGCACCGGATGTTGGCCGGTTGATCACAATCCTGGGCGGTTGCGAAGTAGTCGTGCGCTGATGCGTGTCACCAAAACCCAATGAGGTCATCGGTTGATATTGTGGTTGGCCTATAGCCCAGGAAGAGAGCGGACGATGAGAATATCCGCCAGAAGTCACAGCGCCCAATAATTGGCCTGCAGAGGAGGTGGTATGGCTCGTATCCAGAAAAGCGAGGGGTTGAGCTCGAGACGCCACCTCACTTTGAGAGGTTACAACTGGTGGGCCACTACACATCTCCCCCGTAACAGGCACAGGCACGGTTTTCCAGAAATCGCAAAATCGTTTGCGCAAGTCCGCTACGTTCCCTTCGGTCGGTAGGCCATGGTGTGCCATCTCCGCGATCAGCTGGTGCTTTTGAAGCTCATGAATCCAACCGACTCGAGGATCCTCCACTGGGGACCTAGGAGTGGTAACCGCTGACGAAGTCATAGCAGTTGTGAACACCACAGTCGTCGTCGTGGTTGTGGACGCGCTCGAGCATGTCACACTAGGCGAGGGAGCTGTATTGGCTGCTCCTGATGACGTCGTCGTCAACACGTGTTGCGAAACCGCCACCGTTACAGGAGGGTTCTTGGTCATTGCCGCTCTTACTTGCACGTTCAATCAGAGGGGGACGCAAGACAAAAACAACGACGAGAAAATACTAAAACAAACTCGCACTGAAAATAAAACCAATGACCCAAAACAAAATCAAGATAAATTATCTAATAGCAATCAGTGCTAAAAACCTCAATTTACCCTGATAAAAGCGTCTTATTGGCTCACCAGTACTAAACCAGTTACAAATATCGCTGAAAATACAAGTATACAACTTCACCAATATTAAAATTAGTTATGATACTCCTCACTGAGCTCTCTCTGACAAGTTACGCACCACTGTTACACATTCACTAGTCCATCTGTACGGGCGCCATTTTGTGATGAACTTTCTGGGGGGGGGTCGTAAATGTTTCGGACCGTCAGGCGAATCCGAAATCCCAGGAAATTCGTCACGGTATGTCGAAGTCCCAGGAAACGCTCAGCTCGGCTGCTGGGATATTTCCAGGGGGCGAAGTTCGAATGTAACAGTGGTTATACGATTTATAAAATCAGAGAGCTCAGTTATGTCAACTCGGTTGCCGGTCAACTCAGAGTTGCCTCATCCTTGCCCACAGAAAAATTGGTTGGGGCCTAGAATTTTGAATCAACCTCCCCGGGGGTTTACTTAAAATTCAAACTCCTCAAGATGAGATTAGGTAATTTAATTTAAACAAAAAAAAGGAAAGAATTTAGAATTTAGAAAAAAAGGAAATTTACAAGCAATCAATAAAAATTTAATTTAAGTTTAGACAGTAACCTCTCGGGATCGACTCGTTGCTGCCGCTATCACTGGACTGGGCGCTCTACTAGGGCTTAGTACGGGCCTAGCAGAGAATTCCAAAGAAACCCCAGTACCAGAAATACTTCTCACAGGAGTAGGGTTACCCTACGCTCCGGTTAGACTTGCAGGTTACAACCAGTGTTCACCTGTCTATACTTGGATTAGACTCGCAGGTTATAACCGGTGGTCACCTGTCTAACTGCAGGAAAACGAGGTTACTCTCAAAGAAATAAAAAGTTATAAAAATGCCTCACAGGCTGATTTTAATTTGTTTACTACTAAAATGAAGTTAACGGATAAAAGTTGACACCGGGATAATAATCTTTATTACCCAGTTACTATCAACGTGTCGGAACGCTAGGCTATCTTATGTTAAATTACCACTTTACTGGCAAAAGTTAATAATCGAGCCTAAATATACTAATCGTAAGAATCGTAGACGTACCTTTATACCAAAAAGCAGTCGTTAGAACGAACTTTAAAACTTGTCAAGCACTTTACAAAACCTCGCCGAGAAAAATCGTAGTCAGAAGAACGCACAAGCTATCACTAGGACGGTCTCTTCGAGAGTGACGCTATTTCTCCACGAGGAGCAATCCTTCCGCCTCGATGAATCACAACAGCTGATCGGCCAAGGGCCAGTTAAACTCAAAAATCAAGGGCATATCCGGCAACCTTCTTCTTCAGCCAAAAGTAATTCCGAGAGAGAAAGAAGAACCCACCTCGTCATCTGTCAACTGTCAAACTAAATCACGGTCGATGAGGGGCGAGGTTATGTCGGATTGTTGTGGTTCGGTCAACGAGTAAATAATCGTTTATTTTCATCGAAGTGGTGAATCTTATTAAAAGTGTTGTCGTTTATTTATCCCTGGTTACATGCTTAACATGTAATTCCGTCACCTTAGAGAGTCCCTAGGCTACTCACAGTTGAAAGTTTGTTTACCAAATCTAGGCTAAGATAGGCCTAGGCTAAGGTTATTGGGATGCGGTCAAACGACACTGCAGGTAGGCCTCACAATGTGCTAAACTTTACCCCTCTACACATTTAGCACATTACACAATTTTTAAGAAAAAATAAAGGAAAAGGGGGCGTAATGATATTGGCGGAACAGGGTTTGAATGTGAAGCGGGTGGCTGTGCCAAATTCTTTAAATGAAGGATTATTAGAGGAATTGCAGTTTGAATATAGTGTATGTAGTTATGGCTCTAACAAAAATGAAATTGTAATCATTGGGGTGTATAGGTCACCTAACTCAAATTATACAGGCTTAGCCACCTTTTAGAATACTTGGGCAAAAATTATGATAGAATAATAGTAGGGGGAGACTTTAATATTGATGTATTGAAAAATGATAGTAAACATAAGGCATTTAAAGAAGTATTAAGGGGTCAAAATATGAAATATTTGGTAGACTTCCCCACAAGAGTAACTCAAATTACAAACACTGCCATAGATAATTTTTTAATAAAGAGTATTGATTCAAATTTTAGTAAAGTAGAAGGGCTAATAACAAGCTTATCCGATCATGATGGCCAATTGTTAGAAATAAGATTAGACGCTTTGAAAAAAGGATATCAGCCAATAAAACAAGAGGTATGTAAGTTCACCCCAGAAAATCTAAAATACTTTTCACAGCTATTAATGAAAGAAACATGGAATGAAGTTTATTTTTCCCCAGTAGAAAAAATATGATAATTTTAATTATTTGTTCTGTTATTATTTTGATATTGCTTTCCCAAAAACTCTTATAACAAAAAATTAGAAATCAAAAAATTGGATTACAGATGAATTAAAAACAGAAAGAATAAATGTTATTCGACTAACTAAAGAGTTAGGGAAAACAAATGCAACTTTTTGAAGAATAAGCTAAAGAAAGCTAAAAGGGATTATAAGCATAATATGAATCAAGTTAAATCTGACTACATTCAGGCAAAAATTCAAAAATCAAATAATGTTCAAAAAACTGTATGGCGGTTAATAAATTCAGAGGTGGGGAAAAATAAATTGGAACATTATAGGAATATTTCACTAAGACATGGGACAAAAACAATCACAGATCCTGAATTGGTAGCTAATACATTTAATCAGCATTTTTTAAACATAGTTAAAGATTTAGATTTAAGTGATGATGTACCTATTGATTTGGAAAGTAATGGAAATAATCAACTGTTAAAAAAAAAGTTATTTGAGACCAATGGATAAAAGAAAGGTGGAAAAAGTTATAGATTCATTTAAAAATAAAAATTCAAGTGGTATTGATGAAGTCCCAATTACAGTGATTAAGGCTATAAAAGCAGATATTGGTGCAATTTTGAGTCATCTTGTAAATTCCTCTTTTGTTTCTGGTGTATTTCCGAGTAAATTAAAACAAGCAAAAATAATACCTATTCATAAGAGAGATGACAAAGATGATATACTAAATTATCGACCAGTATCTGTCTTACCAACCTTTTCAAAAATTTATGAAAAAGCAGTGCATTTACAGTTTACAGAATTTTTAGAACAAAACAATTTACTAGACAAAGACCAGCATGGTTTCAGGTCTGGAAGATCAGTCGGGACTGCTGCTATATCTTTAATCAAAACAATTATAGAATCAGTGGATAAAGGAAACAATACAATTGATCTGTTCATGGACATCTCAAAAGCTTTTGACAGTGTTAAACACTCTAAGTTATTAGACAAATTAAAGGGGATTGGAGTTGCAAAGAATAGTCTCAACTGGTTTCAGTCATATCTTTCCGATAGAACCCAATATGTAGAACTAACTCATTTATTAAAAAATAACAAAATTATTAAAATTCCTTCAAAATTAAGTAGTTTAAAATTTGGTGTGCCTCAAGGGTCTATCTTAGGGCCTCTTCTTTTCATATGTTACCTTGGGGGGATTGATAAAGCCTTAACACAAAATTTGAAGAGCAATCTCTGTTTATATGCTGATGATACTAATCTGGTAGTATCATCAGCAACCTCACAGGAAACGGAAAGGGTTGTTCTTAGTGAATTGGGAAACGTTGGGAATTTTCTTAAAAACCACAATCTACTTCTAAATACAGAGAAAACTAATTTTGTAAATTTTAAAACCCCACAAAATTGAAAAAATGAAGACTTATTGATAAGCTATGAGTCAAACCTAATTGAAAAGCAGGATAGCATAAACTTTTTGGGCTTAACGATTGACCAACATCTAAATTGGGATGAACACATACATAAGTTCTTACATACTTACATACATAAGTAAAATTAACTCCGGAGTTTATGCCTTGTCGCAAATGAGTTATTACTGTGATGTAAAAACCTTGAAAAATTTATATTTTGTGCACGTTCATTCACACATCTCTTTTTGCATTGCACTCTATGGGTCCACAAAAAAAATCAATTTATAGAGTATTTTAAAAGAACAACAAAAAGCTATTAGCAACATTCTAAAACTGAAATATGATGATTCACCAAAGGACCATTTTAAAACTTTAGAAATTCTTACGGTCTACGGTCAGTATATTTTTGAAACTATTCTTGCTGCAAAAAATGAAAAACTCAGTATAGATATTAACTCAATGAGGACTTATTCCTACAACACCAGAGGAAAAAATCAGTTTTCCCAGAGACACAAATTGAAATTTGTTGAAAAACCAACATATATAGGAAATATTTATATTAAAGCATATTCCAAAAAGTATATCAAAGGAAAATGGCTTGAAGTTTAAAAAAAATGTTAAAAAAATATCTTATAAACGGGGCATTATATTCTTTTGATGAGCTTTCCACCACTCTCTAATCTTAGTGAGTAAATGTATTCTTGTTTAGTTTAATAATGAAATGTATTTTTTTGATAATGCATATCTTGACGCTATTTATTGTACAGCTTGTGCATAATTTAAAAAAAGATTTGTGACTATGACTACTTACGCTGAACAAACTATATAGTGACAGTATAGTAGTACCTAAAGCTATACAATGTACCTTGCTCCGACTAAAAGGTTTAGTTGATTGGTTCAGTTTAATTAGTTGAGTGTCAATTCTTTGTCTGTTAGCTTGGTTGTGAGCCATTGAAATATTGGTCAAGGCAACAGACTTCAAAATAACTGCAATGGTTCTGGCGTCAGTTGGAATCCTAGTTCTGACAAGTAAATTGTATCAGTAATTCCCAACTTGTACTGTAACAGCTCACCCCCTGATTTGCTGGATACATGCCAAATACAGGCCTGTAAATATGCAAAGCAATGATAAAAGAAGCCACCAACCTATTTAGTAAAAATGAATTCCTTGAGGGATGAGTGATTGCCCTGTTAGTTATTATTTTACTTTCAATTTTGTTCCCAGCAATGAGGATAGTCGCCTTTATATTTTCCAGGACTCAACCACAATGGTGTTCCAAAAAGGAAATGTCAAGTTTAACTGCGAGTCAGCTTCCTAATGTTTCGTCTTCGTTGACTCTGCCAACTCTTGCTTTGAATGAGGTTGGTCCGCAAATGACTTAATTATTTATGATAATATTAGTCTATCAGTCTTATTACCTAGAGATGTGCGAGTACAGGTTTTTTAAGTCGAGTCGAGTAAATGGCAAAAGACTCGAATCTCGAGTTCGAGTCGAGTATACAAATAAAAAAACACATAGGTCGAGTTAAATTGGATCAAAACAGTGAATAGGATTCCATTTATAAATGTTGTTATTGAAATATACTTTTCTAGTCACTATGCCCTGAAAATAACAATAGTAAGTCAAATAAATGGATTCCTGCTTCATTGGAAAAAGATAAGTACATTTATCTGAAAATAAATCATACCAAAGTTATTGCCTAACATTTTGCCATGAAGGTCAAATACTTGTAATATTTTGGTATTAAGGTTTTTATAACCTATATGGTATTAATTAACAGTTTCATTAAAAAATAATTTAAGTTTTTTATTTTATTTCCTATTTTTTATTTATGCTACGTTTTAGTGTATATTATGTTTAGGCCTAAGCTACATCTTTCTACGAATGGAGGAAATAAAATTACTTTTAGGCCTAAAAGTTAAAATAAACTTTATGTTAATATTTAAAAGGCCTATTACATGGTAAAGCATTAACCTACTTACTTACCACACAAAATGTATTTACTAACATATCTTAGCATTAATTTTAACACTAATAGTCCTAATAGGAACAATCAGTTAATAAAAACATGAAGATACTATGTTTGAAAGTGCCCGGCAAATCAATTGATAAAATTGAAGCCATGTCTTAAATAGAGTTTCAAAATATTAAGAATAGTAGGGTAATTCCGCTACACTCGAGAAAGTAGTGAAAGTGCTCGCGGTTTTAGCGACTTGCAGCGGTGTCAGCGGGCTGCCGGTTGCTGACCTTGACGGTGGTGCGGCGGCGCGGCGGTGCGGCGGCCCGCGGTGGCTCCGTTGGTGCGGCGATGGAGTAAATCATCCGGTTACACAAAGCTCGACTGCACCGCGACCCAAATCGCGCATGTGCCGAGCTTCACTGCTATTACGTAAGGAGCAATTGTACTGCGGCTTAAATCGAGTATGAGCAGCTTCGCTGCTATTGCGTAAGGAGCAACTGCACTTTCATGCGGACCAAATCGAGAATGACCACACCCGAAAATGCAGTATAAAATCCATGCAAACTGTTGATCGTTCAGTCACCATGCCTCGACCCCAGGCCTCCAAGGTGCGGCTCAACATTCAACTAAAACCCTGCGGCTCCGATGGTTTCCGGTGGCGGCTGAGGCGACTCCGAGAGTTCCTGCGACTCGAGGACCGGGTCCACGACGGCGAGTCTCAGGAGGAACCTCCGACGAGTATGGGTGAGTTACTAACAGTATAGTACGTGAGATACTGTGAGAATCCTTGCTCTGACCATCGACGGGGAGTTACAGGAGGTCACCTCCAGGTGAGTTATTAAATGTCTTATAGTACATACTGAGGAGGTTGTGGGAATCCTTGCCCATCGTCGGGGAAGCACAGGAGGGTACCTCCAGCGCCAGGTCAGTTATTATAAATATGCCAGTAATATAGTACATACTAAGAAGGTTGCGAGATTCCCTGCTAATCGACGGGGTGTTACAAGAGGTATTTCTCCAGGTGAGTTATTATAGGCTGTAACATCGCGAGGAGGTTGCGGGAATCCTTGCCCATCGTCGGGGAACCACAGGAGGGTATACCTCCAGCGCCAGGTGAGTCATTATAAATATGCCAGTAATATAGTACATACTAAGGAGGTTGCGAGATTCCCTGCTAATCGACGGGGTGTTACAAGAGGTATTTCTCCAGGTGAGTTATTATAGGCTGTAATATCGCGAGGAGGTTGCGGGAATCCTTGCCCATCGACGGTGAATTGCAGGAGGTTAGTTACTAATATGGAGGTTAGTTACCTCCGAGGTGAGTTACTAATATATAACGCAGATGAGAGTAATATAGCACAACGCAGACCAATGTACAACAGGTCCAAGAGAGGTAGAAGGATAAAACACATATTCGAGCTCAATAAGTTTACTTCATCAATTTTCCCAAACCTTCACATCATAGGAATTGCCCGTTTTCCCAAGGCATTTAAAGCGATACTTGTGTGGCACCGCCAAATCGCCTACCTCCTCCTTGGTAAGACTGATTGAAAATCGCCTCGGTAGAAAACACATTGCCGATTCCCCGTCATCCTTTATAAACTCCAAAACAATGGCGTCACCAAACTTTGTTGTAACCCTTCTTGCAGTCAAAATTGAATATCCTTCGTCCCTGGTCAGATGATACAAATCGACCTTGGGAAGGTGAGGTTGGCTTACCAACGTATTCAATTTGTTCGACAGACTCATTTCTGTAAAAAAAAACCACAGTATTAGACATAGTTTTAGATAGGTTATATATAAACAGTATCGGTACAAGCAAAAAGGTCTCCTCCACAACGTGCGCCTTTGTGTAGCTTTAGAGTGTATGCTCCCTTACCGTCTCCATGGAGGCGAGTTATATTTACATGTGTTTTTAACAGCTGTTGATCTACGGTCATTGTGTACTACTTAACTAAGGCTACCGTAAATGCTGTAAGAATTTGTGCGATAGAAACCTGGTCCGTGACTAATGTGCCGGCTACATCCTAAGCGCTGCCGTAAAGCTCAACAGTAATTACTATTGCTCTCTAAAATACACGCTTTATCTGCAATGGTATGTATACTTTTACATGTTTAAGTATACATTTAGTGTGAGGTTAAACTAAAATAAAATATATAAAAATAATTGTAGATAAATAAAATTATTAAATATTGCAATTCCATCCATTTCTGAGCTACGTCTTAATCCTCCAGCGGGAAGTTAGTATCGATTGAAAAATCTGTACCGAAAGCGAGCTAACGTTTTTCTGTCTATTATTCCGCCAACCTGTGCAAATTCACGGTTACATTTATTTGGGCTCAAGTTAACAGGAGTGTCACATAGGTGCCTCTGCCCTCACGGCCAAGGGACATGGAGGAGAGTGTCATACAATTCCGGAGTAAATCACAGGCCGTCATTGTTTACATTCTTTCCGCGGGCGGCAAAAGAAAACGAAATCTGTAGGAATACCTGTTGTCAAACGCCAGCCAGGGCGCGTTTAGTGGCGCGCCACCAGCCCGACCGGTTTGACGCTAAGTGAGTGTTGTTGTGTGACTAATACATTTGTTATTGTTTCAGCCGGCTTCGCAAGACGGTTCGCCGAGCCCGTAGACGTTTATATGCAGGAGGTCTACGAGCGGTCGGAAGACCTCTCGTATATACAACAAATCGAGGAGTTTATCCAGGAGCGAGTGAGGGCCTCGCTCTCACCTCAGTCACCTCCTAGCTCGCCACCGACATTTTCACCGCGCTCGCCGGATTATTCACCACCGTCGCAGCAGGAAGAAGAGGAGACGGAGGAAGAGGAACAGGAAGATGAAGGGGAGGAGGAGGGAGAGGAGGGAGAGGTGGATGAGGAAGAATAAAAAAATAAATAAACCTATATGTCTATTTTCAATATCCCAAAGGTCTAAGCCGAGCGCAGATGCATCTAGTGCAAGTGCAAATATTTAGAAACGAAGGCTTTGCCCACAATTGCTTGGTAAGTTATACGTGCACTCTGTAGTGAACTAAATAATAATACGACAATACTTAAATTATAATGCTTTTGTCTTTTGGGAAAAACGCTCTTATGAATAAAACACAGCATTTGTAACTGAATGTTTTTCTACCAAACTCAGTGCAGTAAGTTATGAATATATACAACCGAGGGCAAGTGCAAATATTTAGAAACAAAGGCTTTGCCCACAATTGCTTAGTAAGTTATACGTGCACCCTGTAGTGAAAATAATGTCAATACTTATCATGCTAAAAAAAAAATGCTGTTGTATGGATAAAATACAACATTTGTAACTTAAAGCAATAAAACCCAGTAAGTTATGAATATATACAAAGTTAAGTTTTGCTGATTCATTAAAGTACTTGACTCGATTACGAATTACATCTTATAAATTACTTGTTCCGATAACGGAGGCAACATTGTATCCTAACATCAAGACTAGAGCGAGTGCAAATATTTGAGTAACTTGCCACTAACTGACCAAAAATAAAACTAAGTATAATTCAATAGTTATACTTGTTATGATTCACTTCACGAAATTTCCACAACGTGATTTTGGATCTAACATTGTATCCAACTGCAAGACCAGGGCGGGGGCAAATATTATGTCGTCACTACCACGGAACTTGACGCAAGTCAATACATAGCACTGAGAAAAACGAGACTTGTATTTCATGAAAACCCCGTATCTCGCCAATAGTGAGTAAATATTACGAAAAGATGCAAGTCTTCGTGAACATTTACGAAAATATGCAGTAAACTATAAATTACCAAATTAACACAAACCTGTATTTTATGAAAAGTTTTATCTCGCCAATTGTGGTAATTAGGCTATTCCTCAAGAGTGAGTAAATATTAACATTTACGAAAAAAAAAATGCAGTAAACTATAACTTACAAAATTAACACAAACATGTATTTTATGAAAAGTTCGTATCTCGTCAATAGTGGTAAGAGGACCCAAAGAAAATAGAGTCAGTAAAGTGGCATTTTCAAAGCTTTCAATTTACCATGAACTGAGAAAAGGTAAAAGCTAAAATAAACCATTAACTTCAATGAACAGTTAAATATTAAATTAATACTTAAACGTTCGAACCCCGTGAGACACGTGCAATACGTCTATGCAGCTGACGGTTCAAAAAAAAAAAAGTGTCATTGCAAACTATCGACGCATAGAACTTAGGAATATAAATCGAGTACGATATACCGAATAGTTAAAGTGAAAAATTCTAATAGAAAACCCAGCATACAAACGGTCAACCCCGTCAATATTAGTAGTAAGTAAACGTGGAATTGGTACCAATGTTCCCTAACGTGTGGAAAGTAGTTGTAACAGTAGAAGAGTAACAACACAAGTAGCATGTAAAACATTACAGGCCATATTACAATACTCACCGAGTTGACTGGCGTCAAGAATGCAAATGGCGCTCTTGGAACAAACTGGTGTATATATAGCAACTCACTTTCCAAGACCGCTCCACCCCAAACACCTTGAGCAACCAAACCAAGTTTGGAGTGAAACTCATTAACCTCATTTTACAACCCCCTTTCGGGTGGAGGTCACCCAGCCGTCCACTGTGTCACGCCCGACACACCCAAGACCCTTTAAATACCGCTCCGTGCCCGACGGTCGGCACACTCGCCCCGGTCCTGCGCACGGGTCATGAGTGCTTACCACTACCAGTGTGACATCTGCAAGGAAGCATTTTTTCTATCTACAGAAGCCAGAAGCAGACACCGGCAGATATGTTCGGCTGTGAGAAAATTCTTCGATCCCGCATCAGACGAACCACACGGACCGATGGACCTGCGTGCCCCTTCGCAGAATGTTCCTGACGACAAGCAACCAGTTGATCTGAGCAAACATTCCTCTCGCCATCCGAAAAAGCAAGCCGATCCGCCTGCACCTTCAACATCTTCTGTCCGATCACCTCCCAAACGCACATCGGTACAGAAATCGAAAAGAAGAAGACTCGATAGGTAAGACGGTGGTTCATCTCTTAAATACGAATTGAAGAAAGCTCTTTCAAGTGCTCGGGATTACTTGATCCCTAATCCAGGCACGTTTGTGGACCTGGAACCATTCCTCGAAGAAGCATTGATCGTTGCCGCATCTGAGATTCTCCAAGACGAACTGAATAACTCTACATCATTTAAGTACAACACAGTCCTCGAGGCAGAATACATCCATCCTGAGGGGCTCAGCGAGACCTTCAACTTCAAGACCCGTTCTAAAATGCTGTCCTCACCAGAAGTCGACGATCTTCTAGAAATACTGCGGGCGGACAAGGCCAAGCTGCTTCAAGAAGAATCCGAGTCGCAGATGAAGGGCTCTGGCTGGCGTCTGGTCGCACCAACATCACTGACTCTTAGGGTAAGTCGTTTTACATATAGGCAACCATCCGGAAGCGTGCATACTCCATTGCCAAAGAAGTTGGAAAATCGCAAAGCTACAATTAATATAGCCAATTCAGATAATAAATGTTTCCTCTATTGCATCTTAGTAAAACATTTACCCAACTATAACGCCAATATAGCATTAACAGAAGAGTCCTTTGTTGGCGTCAATCCCGATCGCTACAACCTCACTGGTATTACATTCCCTGTAACAATTAGCGGTATAAGAAAGTTTGAAAAACAAAACCAAAACTGCTCTGTAAATGTCTTTGAAAGTGGTCTTGAAGGAGACATAATACCTCTAAAGGTCGTAGATCGTGAGCTAGAGGATCATACCGATCTTTTGTTGTACAAAGATTCTGGAGAATCTCACTACGTGCTGATAACGGACTTTGCCAAATTAGTATGCCCACAAATCACTAAAGGACGTAATAAAATTACGATTTGTAAAAGGTGTTCAACATACAAACAAACGCGGTACTGCACACCGGATGCTAAGACTTGGCTAGAAGATCACACGCGTCTTTGCACGAGGTATACGCCCACCCAAGTGCGACTTCCAAAAGAAGGAAGGAATTTTGTGAAGTTTGAATCGTATGAATCACTAATAGCCGTACCAATTATTGTAGTAGCGGACTTTGAAGCCACATTACAACCAACTGTTAGCACAAACAATTCCTACCAAATACACTCACCCAACAGCTTTTGCACGCTCATCAAGAGTACACTTCCGAAATAGATACTCGATGAAGTAGGTATTTCGCTTACGCCCTTTCTGTGCAGATCCCAAAACGCAGGAAACGAGTTCCTACTTCACATGAAAGACTTGGCCCAGCGTGTCGAATCTTTGTACCTACGTCAGGTACCGCTGACCACTCTAACAGACGAGCAGATACAACGGCACGATCAAGCCACTGCTTGTGATTTATGTGGGCAATCCTTTAACGAAGCTAGCTGCACAAAAACTCTAGATCATTGTCACATTACTGGCTCCTACCGACATAGCCTTTGCAGCACATGTAATCTACGCTGTCAAACGCCAAATTTTATTCCGGTTTACCTGCACAACCTTAGCAACTATGATCAGGCATTTATAGTAAAGAACCTAGCAGCACTTAAGGGATGCGAGGTAAATGCTATACCGTCAAACACCGAAAAGTTTATCTCCATATCAGTACGTAAAGGCAAAATGTGGATTCGATTCCTAGACTCGTACCGCCTTATGACAGAAAGCCTAGCAAAACTAACGGAAAACCTTTCAGCCTCAGAGCTCATTGAAAGTTCCAAATTGGTACCCTCTCAGCATGTGGACATTATAAAGCGAAAAGGCGTGTATCCATATGACTACGTCACATCACCAGACGTGTTTAAAGAAGAACAGCTACCGCCTAAAGACGCCTTCCACAATAGGCTCAACGACGAGCACATATCTGACAGTGATTATGAACACGCGACTAATGTTTGGCGTGTTCTTGACATGAAAACCTTTGCCGACTACCACGACTTTTACTTGCGTTTGGACACGTGCCTACTAGCAGACATCCTTACTTCATTTCGAAAAAAATGCATCGAGGTGTATAAAATCGATTGCGCACATCAATACACGGCCCCAGGCATGGCATTTCAAGCTATGCTCCTTATGACGAAAATAAAACTCGAGCTTATTACCGATCCTGATCAACTGTTGATGGTCGAGTCGGCAACGCGTGGTGGACTTGTTCAATGTTGCCTAAAATATTTCAGGGCAAACAACCCAATGCTGGAGCTACCTTCTGACTACAATGCAAACGAACCAACGAGCTATCTACTATACATGGACTGTAAAACAAAATACAACCAGCTCACTCTCTCCACCAGCTCTCTACGGTTCCGTAATGGCCCAGTGTCCGTTGCCAACAGGTGACTTCAAATGGGCAGACACCGATGGTCTAGACTGGACAAACCTACCAGCTGACGCGCCACAAGGCCTTATTCTAGAATGTGACGCCGAATATCCAGAAAGTGTTCATGACAAGTTACATGACCTGCCCCCATTGGCTGAAAACCAAGTTCCGCCTGGAGCCAAAAACAAAAAGCTCCTTGCTACTCTTGTAAATAAAAAGAAATACGTTGCTCATTACATGGTCTTTCAGCAGGCAATTCGCCTGGGAATCAAAGTGACCAAGGTTCACAGAGCCCTTTAGTTTCCACAATCATTGTGGATGAGCAAGTTTATAAATTGTAACGCCGACCTTAGAGCGCAATCGACAGACGAGTTCTCTCGTAGCTTTTTTAAGCTCATGAATAACGCGGTGTTTGGTAAGACAATAGAATCTGTAAGGAACAGGGTGGACGTGCGTATTGTCACTTCAGATAAGGCTTTTCAAAAGCTAGTGCGACAAACAAAGTTCAAAGAACAAAAAATTATTTCGGAGAATGTAGTAGCCGTGCAGATGCGTAGAAACTCCGTTTTAATGAACAAACCAGTCTATGTAGGCATGGTAGTGTTGGACCTGTCCAACGTCCACATGTACAACTTCCATTATTCAATCCTTAAAGAGCACTTTAAGCCGCCTGAATGTAAACTTGAACTAGCCTACCTGGACACAGATGGGGGGCTTTGGGCTTTGAAAACAGAACTTAATATCACCGGAATCATGAAACAGCCATCATTTTCCAAATGGTTGGATGGGTCTGTCTATCCGATAGGTCATCCACTGAAATGTGAGAAAAACAAGGGTAGGATTGGCACATTTAAAGACGAAACCAAAGGAAGAGCCCTGCTTGAGTACATAGGCCTCAGACCAAAAATGTACACCTACAGATTCAGATCAGACGAAAAGAAGCCTATTGCCAAAGCTAAGGGGATTAAAAGTTCTTATGTAGCAAAGCATTTATCGTTTGATAAGTACAAAGAAGCACTATTTGGCAAAGGAGAACTAGAAAAGGCGGAGTACAATCTCATACGTTGTAAATAATTTAACCTCACATCAAAAACAGAAAAAGTCCTTGTCCCCAGAAGACGACAAAAGGAAGATATTGAGTTGTGGCGTCAAAACATTACCATACGGTCACTACAAACTTGAGACTATTGCTGAGGAGGACAGCAGTGATGAACACACAGAATGACGCTGTACAGCCTCTCACTAGCAGCAACAGCAAGGTCCTTAGATCCTAGCAATAACGTAGACTCAATCGAACAGATATATTTACTGAATACTTTACCCATACCACTTCAGCAAGACATTAGAAGAGAACTCAAAAGAAAATGGATGAAAAATACACTACCACCTGAAAACCCTCACCTTTATGAATATCGATATCTCGATTTCAATTCTCTTGACAAGTACGAGTTTATTATGCTGATGCGTCACCCAAGGCATTTATATCCTGAGTTTTGGTCATCTGACAGTGAAACCGGTTATTTGACCACTGATTTTTACGAACTTCATATTGGTAATCAAAAACCCATCTACCTGTGTTACCCTTGTTTCCAAAAGAGATGCAGCCCCAGCAATGCTATTGACGATTTTGACCATCACGAATACTGGCAGAGTATGAATTGGCGATTTTTTAACATAGTAAGGCATTGCGATGTGACCCCGAGATGGTTTGTCTATAATGTGTTAAAATCAAAAAAGAGTTGGTGCGACTGGTGCGTACTTGCACCGCTGTTTCAACTTTACAGTTTCGATAAATGTACACAATTCACTCATTTCCACGATGATGATAGTGAAAGTAATAACTCTTTTGTAAAAACATTTAATACTACAGAGGTATTTGATCCTTATATTCACTAATGCTTCCTTACAGATGTCACACTGGTAGACCCATAGCCGTAACTGAACTAAATGTTAGATCAAACTGTCAAACACGATTAGATTACATTTTCGTAGATATCAACATTGTGTCAATATTTACTTTAACACTGTCTTTGTATTCTGAACCAACGTATTTGTACTATTCATTTTTTGATATTATTTGACAATTGCTCACTTTCCAATTGTTGTTAATGCGAACATGTATGTCAATTGTCCACCCAATTGTATCTTGTGTAACTTAAATATATGCTTTGGAAAAAATTCTGATCTTTTATTGTATATCCCTTACTACTACTGGGTACGAAATAAATAGACATAATCTACCAAAAATCATAGTGTAATTAAAAACATTATCATCTGACACAATCATACTTTAAGTCCTGAAGCACCGCTTCACAGATTTTCAAAGAACAAAAACGTCTCACTTCGGCGTCAATCCAGGGTAGGAGCGCTTCTTGCATCGGTGTCGGCTGAAGCCAGCCATCTTGTGAGTATGGTAGACGTCTCTCGTTGAAATCCGCCAGGAAAAGTGGCAAGTCCTTGACGATATGTCGTTCAATGTCCGCTGGTACTTTGAAAGATCCGCTGTTTGTAGCGGCTGCCAACATTGTTGACGTCTTGTAATGTTTAGTAAAGTAGTGACAATAGCGTGTGATGAGGTTTTGCAAAATGGGAGAACACTCGACACAAATCCGGAAATAGTTTTCCATACAATCAAATAGACGTTTCAAAGCATTCCAACCGGATGACTGCAGCACTAACGAAGGTGTTGTTTGACGTAAAACATCACTGTCCAATACTTGTCTGTAAGGCGAAGTCGTCACTTCATAGTTCGAAAATAAAACTGCACCGACATTGTTTGGTTTGACAATAACTGTGTCCAAATAAAATGCTGAAAACGTTGACTATTGTGCATAAAGTATTTGTCCAATATACTGACAACGGATACACTACGTACACTCAACAGGTCTTGAATGGTAAAGTTTATACTTGTAATACTACTAACCAGATAAATAGAGGCTTTAAAGTCACATGAAGATTCTAGTCCTATTACGACGTCGGCTTGGTTGCACAGTTTATACATTTGTCGGATTAACAGCTTTGGCTCCATTTTCCGTTGACTAACCTGCTGCTGCCGCTGCCGCTGCTGTTGCGGTCTAGACGTGGCGCTGGTGAAACTCGGCTGGAAAGCTATCTGCGGTTGATGGGCGACATGCGGCTGTTTAGGTTCATAAGGTTCAAATGTTGGTAGTTGTTGCTGCTGCTGACGATCGACATAGTAGTAATGGACTTGGGTAGTTTCTTGTTGATCTGGTTGTGGTTGATCATAAGCTGGACTTTCTAGATCAGCAAGAATCGCTTCTAAATCCGTGACTGCAGTGCTGCAGGACGCCGGAGGTGCTGGTGAATCGGTGCGACATCTTTTTCCAGAAGATGCAACAGACTTTGATCGCTTTCTCTTCATCTTGTTGATCTCCTTGCGAGGTGCGGCAGGCGGTACGGCTGTGGTCACGTCCATTGTAGCACTGGCGGGTGAACACCGGGAGGTAGTGGGGGGGAGGCAGACAACCTTGACGCGCGCTGGTGGGGAGCGTCCATTTCAACAAGTTTCTCTGCGGCGGCTAATTTGAGGTGGCATGTAGTCTACCTGTGGGGTCCCAAACCAGTTCTCTACCTCTGTAATCAAACACTTTTCCAAGATTTTCAGCCCACCTCAGTGAAGAGGTAGGGATGTATTCCCTGTCTGAGCCGTAAGGCTTTATTATAAAATGTTTAGATTTATTTGTTCCTCCTGTCAACACCGGTTCGTCTGCACTGGTTTCTACCAGATTAAAGGTTCGAGTTCTGCATTTAAAATTGCCACCTGACTCGTCGTATCGACATATCTGAGAAAGTACACTCGCGTCGTCCGTCAATATACCAGCTCACACGTTGGACAGCTTGAAACCTTTAGCATCCCAGAACTGGTTTGTAGCATCTAGTTTTAGGCAAATATTGTTCAATTGATCCAACTTTGAGTTCAAAAGCTTTAGACGCTCGTCTAAGTCATGGAAAGACTTGGTTGACACGAAATTAGTTTCCACATAACCTCTGTTTGCACAATCGTGTGGCTCTTCAGGTTCAGCAACATATCGGAGCCTTTTGTAACGCACGTTAAAGTGAGCTCCGCCCGCGTCCAGACCCAGCGGTTGGTGATGGCGATACGTTATTCGCTGTGGACCGCAGAGTACACGTCCAAACTTGTCCCTGGGATGACGTTTCATATCCTATCGCTGTCACAGACTGGTACATCCACTGTATAGTAGTGCGGTTATATCCATGAATTTTGTTTACTGTCCATACCCAACCATTTCACGTAAACCTTCTTCCCTTTTCTTTTCAACACCTTTTCCATCAAATACGTGTCTGGGAAAGCAGTTTTTTTGCATCTCCGGCTCGTAGAACGCTCCACGAATTACGTCCCCTTCCATATCGCGTAGCGTGTATACCGGCGGGCGGGTTCTGCGAACCTCGTGCACTTTGAACAGTTCCGTGGTCCAGCTCGGAAGGTAACCTTTGGAGAAAATAGACGTTTTGTACTTGGATATTCTCACAACGTCATTAACTTTAAACCGCGGTCGAATGTTTTTCCTCGTCAAAAGGGGAATGGGAGCCTTGTTCAACTTGTCGGCTGGATCCATTTCGTGAGAGTGGTTCACATCGATCGGTTTCATACCAATAGATCGATGTACGCGATTGTTATATGTCGATAACAGTTTAGATAGAAGCCCGTTTGTGGCCCAACGATACGAACCTTGAACACCAAAGGCTTTAAACATCCAATTTTTCAGAGTGCGATTGAAACGTTCCACTACCGAGGCCTTAGCGAACTGAAAGTGCTGTAATGGTTTATGCCGTGACGTTCCATCAGAGCGGTAAATGTTTTGTTAAAAAATTCTCTTCCATCGTCGGACTGGACATTTCTTGGCAGTTCTGCTGCATTTGCAAATATATCTTCCATACCCTTTGCAACTGACTTAGCAGTTTTGACACGTAGCGGTGCGGCGAAACCAAACTTTGATAACACATCGATCCCAGTGAGTATGTATTTGAATCCCGCGTTTTGCCTCGCGTACTTTTTAATGTCAACGAGATCAATCTGCCATATATCATTTAAGCTTTTCACATAGACATGACGCCGTGGATAACGTTTTCTCGCCTGCCTGTGAAGCTCTTCAACTATTTTCTCTTTAGCATCATCTGCCATCTTATCAGTATCAAACTCACCTCGACAATGAACAATGCCGACTACAATATGATTTTATACAAACGTAAAAGGTTCACTATTTCGTTAAACTCTCTAGAATGTCCACTGTGGCCAGCGTTCTTGGACATGTACAACAGTCTAAGGCGATTTACCAAAGCGTTTGCATCAGTGTTACTTAATCCACTGCCTGATGGCGTTGACGGTGCTTTGTGTTTAGGCGGAAAAAGACTTTGTATAACAACAGTGTACTTTTTGCCTTTGTTGGCGTTTATCCCGCGTTCCGCTGAGTACATTTGTCTGTGCGCATTGGTCAAGACTAGTATCTGTTTGTACGCGTTTAAATCAGGAGGAGTAATTTTATCCTTTTTTGGCACTTGCATAAAGAGTAGTTCCATCAGTCCGGGAGTCATTTCAAATCTTTTGTCTTTTACTATAACTTTTGTTCTAGAAAAGGAAATTCCGCTGTCGCCTATCAACGTGCCACCTTTTCCATCGGCTCGGACGCCGTACGTAGAATCGAGTTTGTCACGATAGGCGGGAGATTGGAGTCTTTTAAAATACCTGTCCACCAAACTGGTCTCCGTTTGAGTCGAAGTGTATACTGTTTTGTTAAGCTCGTCGTCGTCACTACCTTCACCCTCGCTACGTTTATCCGTTCCTATCGACTTCATTTCCTTTTTAATTTCCTCCTTGATTGGCGGGAGTGGCATCGATTGTTTAATACTTTCAACTACTGTCTTTTGCAATGGGCTGACCAACGGTTTGGCCGAAGCCTCTAGATACTTTTCAACGTCTGCTACATTCCGTTGTAAAGTCCGGTACTTTTCGCGAACGCTTTTCGTAAGCTTAATAATTTCCCTTTTTACAGCCTCTTCCCTTCCGTAGGCATGTGCTTTCTTTACTCGACGTCTTCTTATCTTCTTGCGTCGTCTGTCCATAGTGTGCGTCTAGGTAATACTAGGGCGGATTTTGTACGGATATCTTATTTATATTACTCCGGGGGTTGACGTATACAAACTTGGACGCCTGTTACAGCGTCTACGTCTAGGAAGGATATCTTTTTTACTGGGGCTTGACGTTTCACCTCCTGGGGCCGACGCTCTGTCGCTTACCGCCGACGCGTTGCGTCGCGCCTACTCCATTGTCTATCCCGTCTTTATTTATATCAGTCACGAATGTGTCTAGACCGCATCTGTAGCGTCCTTTGTTCAACTCATCGTCTTTGCTGATCACCACGAAGGAATGACGGTCTTTGTTCCAACACTGGATGCAGAGATCTTTAAATTGGTTAAAAGTCATATCGCTATCGCTAACGTGATCGTCGTAGACATGTTTCAAGTTCAACTCGTCTTGTTTAAATAATATTATAAGGTTCGCATTGTCCCGCAGCAGGTGTTTCGGTATGCGTGTGTAGGATTGCGCGAGTTAGAAACAATCTATCGATTTGTGTCTGCCCATGGAGAAGTACGCACGCATATGGTCTTGTCGGTCGCAAGCGACGTCGTCAAACACAATTACCGAATTCGGTTTCGCTTCGTACATCCTCGTTATTTTCAAACGTATAGTAACCTATTTCAGGGGCTTTACTCATTATTTGCAATAGTATTAGGTATTTGGGCTGGTGTAGCGATTTACTAAATATGTATAAATTTGCGAATCGCAATCCTCGAGGTTCTGTAAGTAGGCTGAACATGAGATATGTTTTACCACAGTTTGAAGGTCCACAAATGATGCACCTGATTGAGCTCGGCAACAGAGGACCGTGTTTGGAACTGTGTTGCGAACTGTGCTCTATCAGTCTCCCCAAATCGGTATTAATGTCAAACGTTTCGCGCTGTTTTTTAAACTTCATTTGAGCCACGTCACTCGACGACTGGCTACATATATAGTGTCGCACATTTATATGAGCTCAGTCCCGAGTCAGGCTTTCGTTGATATACATTGCGGACAATGTTAACAGGACTATTGCCGGATGGTGGAAAGAGGCGCACTGTTCGCCGGCAGAAGCGTGCGAGGCGAAGTGGAGGAAAGATCGGTGGGAAACGGTTTCAACATGTGACATTTCGTGATGTGATCAAGCACGCTAGGGCGGCAATCAGGGGACAGGGAATTAGGTCTTCGAAAAGTTTGGAAACAAACGGACGTCGCATGCGGAGTGCAACCATGGCGGTGCTGAAGGCGGTTCAAAAATTTTAAAAAGGCAAGTTGGTGAGGTCTGGTCGCCGTGGTGGACATGAACGGATCCTACCTTTGCCAAAGTCTGGAGGACTGTTACCACTACTGCCGATTTTCGCGGGGCTAAGCGCGTTGGGCAGTCTCGCTGGCGGTGCTGCTGGAGTGGCAAAAGCAATAAACGAGACTAGGGATGCCAGAAAGAAATTGGCAGAGTTGCAAAGGCACAACGAGACTATGGAGGCTATTGCGTTGCGCAAAGGTAAAGGTTTGTTTCTGAGACCGCACAAGAAGGGGTTGGGTCTGTACATGATGCCGTATACGCAATATGCAAAAAACTGCTAGGCCTTCTGCCCAAAAGGGCATTGTACATGTGGATCTTGAAAATTTTGCGCGTAAGCTTCGGATACCACACTTTAGGGGTGTTTTTATGCGTGACAATTTACCTCAACGACCGAGGGGACAAGAGTCAGTCATTGTTAATTTGGACAATCCCAGTGGACAAGGTACTCATTGGGTTTGTTTTAGAAAAAGTGGTAATCTAGTGGACTACTTCGACAGCTACGGTGATTTAAGACATCCGTGTGAAATTCAACGCTATCGCAAGGGGAATTTTATTTCCCACAACAAGACCGCTTATCAGTTTGTTAATTCCAAAAGTGAAACTTGCGGACAACTTTGTTTAGCGTTTTTATCCATGATGGAATAAAAGGTGTATTGCGTTTCATTTCTTTGTCAGTCATGTCTTTGACGTTTACCTTTACGGGCACAGAGTCTACTCTGTCAGCTGACTTTTTCCCAGCTCTGGAACTGGCCAGTGACTCGACTTGGGAAATAGGCTTGCTAAACTTTGAATCTTTCAACTCTATTCCAAACGTAGAGGTTGGCAATAACGTGTTTCACTTTAACAACGGTCTGAAAATAGTCATACCGACAGGTTCGTATGAGGTTGTGGATATTGCAGACTATTTACAGAAGATGCTGTGGAAGGCGGACAAGAAGCTACATATCGAGTTGACTCCAAACAACAACACTTTGCACACCGATATCAAATGCAACTTTCCAGTAGACCTAACACCCGATGATTCTGTCGGTCGCCTGTTGGGATTTAAACCCGTCAAGCTGGAAGCGGGCCAGGAACTAGGTACCGCGGGGGTTACTGACATATTCAAGGTGAATTCAATTCTGCTGAACTGCAACATCGTTACAGGCTCGTATATAAACGGGCAACCTGCGCACACTGTTTACCAGTTTTATCCAAGTGTTGGTCCAGGGTTCAAGTTGATCGAAGAGCCTTCACCTGTGGTTTATCTTCCAATTACCAAGAACACTATAGACAATATCACGCTAAAGATCGTGGATCAAGACGGACGTTTGGTGAATTTTCGCGGCGAACGAATAACTGTGCGGTTACATTTGAGGCGTAGACCTTAGAATGGGTTTTGTGTACGGCGCACGAAGGGCAGCAGCGGTGTGCTCAGGACCTGCCTATTTATTGACAGACACCAAGTCGCGTGTCAGTAGTAGTCGTCAGTCTGCCAGGCGATTAACAACAAGAAACAAGAGGTTTTTACGCTCTCTCGGCTTTACCGTGCTGCAATAATGAACGTTCAAGATATCCTGTTGAGTGCTCCCTCTGATTCTAGCATAAGTCACGTTGCGTGGCACTCGCATCTACCTTATGCCAGTATTACACTCAACAACAGTGATGAAATACGAATTCCAATACAACAGCAAGATATTTGTGTTATTCCCTCTATGAGCTACCTGTACGTCGAGGGTAAACTTTTAAAGCAAGACGGCTCGGCTGCACCAACCAGAACCAAATTTGTCAACAACGCTTTTGCTCAATTATTTGACGAGATATGCTATGAAATCAATGGTATCGAAGTGGATCGTGTCAGGAATCCCGGGATCGCTACTACAATCAAGGGATACGCGTCTTTTGACGATGACACGCTCAAGTATATGAACAACTCTGGGTGGGTAAGTTCTTCTGACAAAATAAACTCGTCGCTCGACGCGGTCGACAACAATGGAAATTTCAGTTTTTGTGTATGCTTAGGAAGTCTTCTCGGGTTTGCCGAAGACTACACAAAGATGGTTGTCAATGCATGCCACGAGTTGGTTCTCATTAGGTCGGCCAATGATAAGAATGCTGTTCACTGGACGCCCGGGCCGGCTGTTGGGGGAGTCCAAGACACGAACGTTGAGGATATTACAGTCAAGCTGCAAAAGCTCTGTTGGCGTATACTGTACGTTACTCTGAGCGATGAACAAAGGGTCACGTTGCTTAAACAGCTCAGTCGCGGCACTAGTATCCCGGTTGAGTACAGGAGTTGGGAATTGTACGAGTATCCCGCGCTTCCTAAGGCCAGCAAGCAGTCGTGGACCGTTAAAACTGCCTCTCAACTGGAGAAGCCGCGATACGTCATTGTCGCTTTTCAAACCGGCAAGAAGAACAACTTGAAGGCTAATGCTTCTCGTTTTGACCACTGCAAGTTGACCAATATGAAACTTCATCTCAATTCAATCAGCTATCCTTACGATGATCTAAAGTTGGATTTCACCAACAACCATTTTGCATTACTCTACGACATGTACTCTAGATTTCAAGAGTCTTATTATGGTACTGCACCACGACCCTTGTTCACAAAGGATACGTTTAAGAATCACGCTCCGTTAATCGTTATCGATTGCTCTAAACAAAATGAATCGATCAAGTCAGCACCTGTAGACATACGTAAAGAGTTTGAGACATCAGAAGACTTTCCCGACAATACTTCTGCCTACTGTCTCATTATTCATGACAGGGCGTACTCCTACAACCCATCAAACAGTTTGGTCAGGCTCAACATCTAAGCTCCGCCCACTCCGTCGCCTATTTAAGGGGGCTCGGTTGCCTTGTCGGTCGTCATTCTCTCTCTAGTGCTCCGTCACACCGCTCCACCGCCATGATCAAAAAAACCTGTGATTGATTTTAGCGCTTTTGTAAGCAAGAAGACTAACGAAAGTGTGATTAAAGAGTTGACCGTGGTGGACGTTGTGACGGGATCTGCTCAGTATTGGATTTTCAAACCGCCAAAGGATACACCTCATTTTTGGTCAGGTACTTGCACCGCAGATCGCCGTAACGAATGGCTGAGCAAACATTATCACGGTCTGGACTTTTGGTATGGATTCAGCGATTATGAGGACCTGCTAAACGGGCTGAACCAAGTTTGTTCAGATATGCAAGTGCTATATGCTCCGGATCTAGAGAAGGCTAGAGTTTTGGAAAAACTGTTTAATGCCAGACGATTAGTCTTTAGTCTGGAGGCACTCGGTTGCCCTCCACTAGAAAGAGCACTTTTTCCAGAGTTAGAACTCATAAGCGATGGAAATGAAGACGGAGCTGGGCGGGATGAAGTGGATTGCGCAAGGGAGGACTTGCCCAAACAGTGTCTCTACCATCTGCTGTACTCGCCAGGATTCGTGTGCACTTTCGACAACGCACAACGTCTTGCTAAATGGTGTGCTGACAACCTCGATCTTCTAGACATAAGTGAACCTGCTGTAAGAGCGAATACCTTTGTCAACTGGAAACAAGCGTCGCCCACTGTCAAAGAACTTGCAGATTGCGGTTTCGTACGCGTGCATTCTACAAACGATGGCACCAAATGTGTTTACTGCGGTGTCATTTTGTGCAAGTGGGAGGAAAGTGACGATCCCTTCGCAGACCATGCCTACAATTCACCTTACTGCAAGTTTGTTCGATTCAACATGCAGCTGAAGAGGGATCAAAAGGACAAAAAGGATAACAAATGTATACCCACGTGTTGCAGGGAAGACATACCTGAAGACGATTTTTACTTGCGCTACGGAAATACTCCTGACATTACTGCGTCGGATTTGGCCGAATGTTGTCGTGCATAATCATGTCTCAGTTTTACAGGAATATGAAAAGAGTATCTTTTCACGATCCACTTGTCACTGCTTCACTTAACCTGCCAGAGGAAGATAGAAAATCAACCCTCATCGCTGACCGGGAACAATTTCGACTGACTATTTGGAAGTCCGAAGCATTACTCGCAGATGTTCTTCAAAGTAGAATTAATCATATACTTACTTGTACACTTTCTGATCACACTACTTGTTCAATAAAAAAAGTATAATATTTATTTTTCTCTTATTATTTACCCACCGCAACGGAGCAGCCGCACCAACGGAGCAGCCGACCGCAGGTGCCGCCACACTGCGAGCCGCCGCACCGAGCCACCGTCAAGGTCAGCAACCGGCAGCCCGCCGACACCGCTGCAAGTCGCTAAAACCGCGAGCACTTTCACTACTTTCTCGAGTGTAGCGGAATTACCCTACTAAGAATGATTTAAAAAATCATTAATGAAACTTAAACAAAGCCTAAACAAATCACTTGTCTTTAAAATCAGCTCAATGCCAAAGGACAATAGTTGAGCCTAAAATTAATGGATGGAATTTTGTTGAGTCTCTTTTGACACAATTTCAATTACTATGGAACAAAAAACAAGCACAAACTTTGTATGCTTACCTATTAGATTTCATTACAGATTTGTTTTTGATATTTTACTTTTTTTTAGAAAGTTAGGTTAACCTAAAAATGGACTATGACTATACAGGCAGTGTTCATACAACTCAATCTGAAGGTCCTGGTAAATCTACCTTTTTGGTGTTAAGAGTAGGCTAACACAAATTTATAAGCCACAACTTACTTATTTATTAATAAAACACTAAAATTCATATCACAACTAACTCTTAACACCTCAAATGCGTTGACAATCAATTTGAATTTACAGACGACGCGCGGCCGCGGACGACCCGTGGTAGCGGACGACCCGTGGTAGCGCGGGTAAACGGCGGGAGTAAACTCGCTCGAAACCTTCGAGTTTCAGTAAAACCTCGAGTTTCAGAGCCGAACTCGACTCGAACTCGAAATTTTGAGTACTCGCACATCTCTACTATTACCCAACATTGGGAATGTTTGGTAACATAGCACCATGAATGTGGCTACAGGCTGCAGGGAAAGTCAAATCCTTTTCAAAAATGAAATGTTCTGTATTAATGTGTTACAGTAGACTCTCAAAAATCTGGATCGCACTTATCCGGACCGATGATATAGAACTAAAATAAAATTGTGTTGCAATTAAATACAAAAAAACGGACCTTCACGGTTTAGCGCCTTCAGTTTTCACCCGATTATCCCGCATTACTCCAATTTCATGTAGTTTGCCGTTATCGGTGTATGTTATCGTTTACGTATCAGGAGCGCTGCTCCGTTCAGGTCTTCTCCTGTCGATGATTCATCACTGACGATAAAAAATCAGTAGACCGGTGACAGGATTCATTGCAGTATACTTTATTTATGATTTACCGTGTCATTAAATATTTACAAATGTACATACATTTCAATATTTTCTGTTTAATCTACAGTTTTATCACGTTTTCATATAATAATCAGTTCCTCTGATAATCCGATCTTTTTCGTGTTCCGACCATGCTCTCGGTCCTGTGGGTGACGGATTATCGAGGTTTTACTGTATTACAGAGTGTTTGTAACTTTGTTCTGGTTGCTCATTCTTGAATTAGCACGTAGTGCCTAAACATACGCATCCTGTCATTATTGTTCACTATAAAGGCAGAATTGTTGATTCATGCCCACCTCCGGGAAATCTGAATTTTTCAAAATCCGGACCGGCCGTCCACCACAATAGTTTGAATTTCTGAGAGTCTACTGCAATAATCTTTTGAAACCAGAGGTTTTATTTTGTCCGTAGCACTCTTTCAAAACCCACAGATGATTGACACCAATAATACTAGCTTTCCTCCAACAGTTTTTTGTTTATTCATACATGGAAGTGAATGACATATACAATATGTGTAGAAACTATTTATATATTCTGTAGTGTGTACACATCTCAAGTCTTTTGTACCCAACTCTAACCTAAACTTTGTGTGAAGGTGTTTGTTGGTGAGAGGCTGTCAGCGCAGGTGTCTTATTTTGAAATGAAGGTGCCTCCGAGCCAGGAGACGTTCAAGGTGAAGAGTTCAGGGCTGTGCGTCAGTACCGGAACCGGTTCCACCTCCTGGCACCTCTCCATGAACCGGGTGACCGACCACGGGGTGGCACACATACTGCAGTGCGCCGGACTCTCCCCCTCCCCCTCCCAGTGCCGCACCATCGCAGACAGCTACAACGACTCCTTACTGTTCGACCCAGGTATGTTGAATTCATCTAGTTATATAGTTATTCAATCCAGAAAAAGCGTATTCATAATCTTAGAAAAAGTTCATGTTTTGTAATAATTTGATAACTTATTAAATATTATGTCAAATTAAAACTTTGCAAGCAACCACCATCGACATTGATCTGTGAAATTATCTGCTTTTACTTGTTTTATTTTATTATTCTTTTAAGGCTTTCATTGGACCACTTTAGTCATCTTATTCTGGGGTTTTACTGTTTTCTCTCAGCCCAGTATTTCTTCATCCGCTCAGATCATAATTTCCTTTCTTCATCTGGAATCACTCTTCCTATCCAAAAGAAGGTCGCTTTTATTCAAAAGAAGAAACAAATTTCATATCTTCCACAGACGTAGTTTGTTTGGCTTATATGTGTTCAAATGACCTATGTGGAGGAATCATTTAGAAGCCTGTGAGGCAAAGTTATAAAGGTAGATTTTAACACCTTAAAGACACATTTAAAAAATGAGATGCCAGAAGAGATCTAATGATGATATAACTGTGATCTAAATTATTGTTTAAAAGGATGATGAAACTGAGAATTTGTATAGGGCCTAACGAGGAAGATGCAGAAGAATAATAAGATTGGTAATTTTATCTTTGAAATCATTAAATGTGTAGCTTGTTGGCAGCAACCTGAACAAAGTTGTTTACAATATGTGTCTTCAATAAACTTTGTAATTGTGTCAAAAGACAATAGACAATTATTTATTGTAACCTACATAACATAATTTGATATATATTATTACAAGGGCAAACAAAGGTCCTTGTAATAATACAACATACAACCAAACAGGTACAAAGTCAAAGTCAGTGGTGGTTGTTGTTGTAAGAGGATTAGGAAGCCTGGATTAACCCACACCCACAGGGTATCTTATGAGGGCACTTCTGCCTGTTTTTGGTCATTTTGTGCTGGCTACTGGAAAGGAATGGAAGCTTTCCTTATGTCACTCGAGAAGGCTACTATACTCTCTTGCTGGGGTTAATTATTCATAGAGGAAGCTGAAGGACAATGAGGATGGGTAAGGCAGGTAGGATAGGTTCAGCTAACCTGTGACCAGATGGAAAGGAAATCCACCTTAGCTACTAGAATGAGGGTTGATGCCTACCCGTAACCATCATGCCCATCCTGCCATCAAGCCCAACCTCCCCTGGTGGGGAACTGAAGTTGTTCACTACAACACGGCTACCTTCCATTGTGACGAAATCCATTTGCTGTACCCATTATTATTACCTAAACTATCAGGAACCAGTTAGGATCTCACTAGAATATGGCTAGAAATAAGTTATTTTTATCGAGGGGAAAAATGTATTATAAAGCCCTTTATAGTCTAGCCCCCTCAGCCAATCAAGAGCCACTCCACTGTGGAGACCTGTCAGCCCTCCCGAGAAAGCAAGCAACGGAAACTATTCATGGTTTAACCCTTTCCAAGCGGTGTATATGAGGCGAAGCCCTCCTCAGTACGCTACATATTTCTTTGGTTTGGGTCAAAAAATAGATTTTGTTAATGTTTAGTTTTTTTCTACTTATATCAGATGAGTAGACTAAATTACTTTCACTTTCATGATAACAATATTTTTTTACAAGTTTTATGACCAAAATTAGTAGGTATTAGTGTATATAGTCTATCATTCACTCTGATTGTAATTAAAAAAAAATAACACAACACTGTCTAAAGCACAGAAAACATTGTGCAAAACATCATTAGCTTGTACTTCATACAACAGCATGAAAACAACTGACTGAAAGTCAAGAAATTGTCCGTGCACTAGATGATTACAAAGGATTGCATCAGCCGGCCAGTCAATACAGCTGTTGCGAAAATAGTGTTGCCAACTCACCAAATGGAAATATACCACTAAAATAAAGTATAAAATAGACTAATGGATAAAAGTATCTGTAAATAACCCAGAAACAACTTTACAACACCTAAATTACATTTACATTTCTGGCATATATATTCGTCATACGCTTGTAAGTTTCAAATTGAGTTGCGTATATATACGTCCAACGCTCACAGATGAATACTATCGCTAGCGTATATATACGTCCAATGCTCACAGATGAATACTATCGCTAGCGTATATATACGTCCAATGCTTGGGAAGGGTTTAAGTGCGGTTCATAGTTTGGTAGTCACTCGCACAATCCCGAGGCCCGGTTCAAATACCTGACCCCATCTTGACTTCCAAAAGTTGTACCTACCACGTCGGTGTGAAATCTGTTCAGTACAGTCCGCACATTCCTAGGGACATCCATACCAACTAGGGTAATAGTTACATCAGTGACCGAGATGTAGTTGCCTCATTTCAAAAGCCTCTTCAAGATCTAGTCCAAGCTTTTTGGGGAGAAAGGTTTCCTTCAACTAAAGAGTAGCTTAACTTAAGGGCCTGTTAACAACACTGTAAGCGATTTCGCTGAGGCGGGAGATTTTGAAGAATGGATGAACTAGGGACATGATCATTTTACAGTCTCTTAGAATTGCCTCTTTATGTCGTGTCTCTTTAAAAGGAAGGTTACACAGTACTGGAAGCTAGGGAAATGTAGTTGTGGTCAGGAGTTCTACTTATTGTACAGTCTCAAGGTCCTGTTTATAGGGGTCTGCGGTACCAGAAATTTAAGGTTGGTACGGTTCGGTACGGTAAATATTTTTGTACCTCGATTCTCGGTACAAAATCGGTACGGTACGCAGTAATAAAATAGCCGTAATTTATCATAGCCTAAGTGTATTCGGAAACCAAACAGAACAAATACAGAAAAGATATTGTTAAAGAAAAACATACTAGCAGACATAAAAATGTATTTAGGCAAGCTTTTTATTATAATTTATAAAGTTCACAAATATTTATATAGGCCTAATAACAATAATAATGTGTTAAATCATGTAAATAAAGAAAGTCCAATATATATATATATATATATATATAAAACCCCAACAGTAATAATTCCCTTTATGTTAAATAATTATGTTAATTTAGTTATGTAGGCTTATTTCATCCATAAGATTTTGTTGTTTGTACTTGTAATAATTTCACATAGGTACCATTTATTCAATTTTCCCCATATTCACTAGTTATGTTAGGTAATTTCCTAGTTAATTTAAATTGTAAAGCTATCTCAAATACATTTCATGTCTATAGATAATCAAAATTGATCTCATACAAGATAATACAAACAACAGTCACATAAAACACTAATAAGACAAATATTTCTTTATAAACTTTTATCCACAATTAAGACGATAAAATAATAACAGTAAAAGAAAGGAAGGTATGTGTGTGTGTTTTCAAATTAAATACAGGTTGTATGAATTATAAATTATAGCCTCCAACAAATTTTAAATCCTATAACCAAGTAACGCAACAGAAAAAGAATTTGTATTGCAATCAGATGACACATACTCAGCAGACGTCAAAGCTGTAGCCTACTTGTTGTAACAGAAGTCGACGGCGATGGCGGTTCATCAAGAATCAAGAATCCATCACAATCACTCATTGTTTGTTTTAAGTTGTCCAACTATAAAGGCTATCACAAAACTTGTTATCAAGGCTTGTTCAAAACATTTTATCAACAAAGACAACGCGCAATCAGTGGAAGTGATAAGATATGTATTAGATGCGCAAATATGTATTAGATGTAAGAAAATACACTTGACCCTATTCAATGTATACTCTGTGTACTGCCTATGAATAAAGAATTTTGAATTGAATTGAATAATTACGTCCAAACGTACCTAGAAAGTGAATATCAGAGATAAAGAAATACGCAGTTTCCAAAATTATGATTTACGCCATAAAATTATGAACCAATGTAGGCTAACCTTTTTTATTTGTTACAACAGTAGTGTCTGTACAACTTTTTTTTATTAATCAACGTTTTAGCAATGAAACTAACACTTAACCTAAACACCCTTCTAAACCGTTCACGGCATATTTAATATTGAATTAAAAAAGTTTCTTTCGGTTGGTTTAATTTCTATCCACAAAACGTTAGGAAGTGTTATAATGCCTATTAGTAAAATGTTATGACAAGCCCGATTTGTATTTTTGAATTGATGTGCATGTTATTACGTTTGCATATCAAAGTAAGTGTCAACCTTCTGCATGTTATTACTCTCTGTAACACACGATCGTAGATCAGAGTGTGTTTGCCAAATATTTGGCGATTTTAAGTAGTATTAAGTTCTCATTTGAGGTTAGGGTGCTTATACAATCAGCAATGTACAACACAAAACGGTGTTATAATTTCGTTGATATAAAAAACAAACACATATATTTATGTGTTTATCCCTTAGTTTGATTTAAAAATTATTAAATGTCATTCAAATTCGGTTGTAGGTTTTTGTTTACGTTTATACCGCCTCCATACACTGGCCAAATCTAGGCGAGCAAAGACGAGCGTGACAGTGTAAATGCGTAGTAGTTTGTTATTAACCTCTGTTACTCTCGATGTTTATGTACTTATTTCATTACTCACCGAGTCGTACGTAACTCGACGAAACATTAGGTCAGTCTGTGGAGGCGGCTTTATCAATGCTGTAAAGACATCTCGTCATCATTCGTGATCCGATTGTGAACCTATAAACTCGCGAATGCCGGTCAAAGTTGAAAGTTGCTGTCGTGAGCAAAGGCGTGTCAGTAGAATGTCAACGGACGAAATAGATGTTATGAATAAAACTGAGGGAAAAATGTGGTTGATAGACAGTGAATACTGATTTTTTGTAGTTCTAGGCTGTACTGTACCGACTTAGTACTGGCGCCGTTAGTGGTACCGAACCGAATTCGGTAATTCGTTTTGTACCGAACCGGTACTGATTTTTCGGTGCACCGCAGACCCCTACCTGTTTAGCTCATCATCAACTTCTCTGAAATACTGTTAGAAAGTACTTATTACAAAAGGTGCAAAATACTCAGTAGTTGAATATACCAGGGACAAGGTAAAACATCCTGTTGTTTCCTGTAGTAAGCAAAATGTCTGTATTAGCTTCCGAAGTTGATAATTACAATATAATAATGATAAAATTTAAAAAAATGTTAAGATTCGAATTTGGATTCAGCTGCCATTGTTTTTATCATAAGTGCTGTGATATGTAAACTATTGTTAGACTACTTAAGACAAATTGACGTTTGTAATGCTCCTGAAGTTCTAAGAAGTTGCTGTAATAAAGATGATTTTGATTTTTGATTATCGCAGCTGGATTCAATATAAATTTCACCATATATTGTTATTTGGGAAGAATTGTCCTAAAACCTTTTTAGGAGTACTTTTTAAATTAGTTTATTCTTGTAATACTCTTATACGGAAAGTGAAATCTCATGATAATTTTTAACACATGTAATTTGTAGCTTTCTCTGAAATTATGAAAACTTTAGTGGGTTTATCACAGAAGTGTTTTAAATGGTTAATAAAATATAAAACGAATTAGGGATGAGTCGATTCCAATTGTCGATTCTCGATCCCACCGATTCTTAGGCTTAGAATCGGAAACAAGAATCTATGGCCCAAACTCGATTCTGATTCTATCAATTCCAGGCGGTCGGTACCAAAAAAAATAACTTAGCGTGGGAAAACACACAGATATAAGCTAAACAATGTTTAACAAAATAAGTGGTTGAAATAAGACTCCTCCCGACAACTAATCACTTCCTTTCCAGTCTTAAAACTGCTCTCAACTAACACGAAAGGAGAATTGACAGGTGTTCTATTTATCAATGTATGCGAACGAAGAAAACAGATAAGGAAGCAGTGGCCGAGTCAGTCGCCGAGCGACTATATTTTTTGTCCCATTCTTAACGGCTGGTCTATTGTTCGGCATCCAGTTGAGGGTCTCAGTAATCATGAGATAAGTGTTTCTAGTACAAAATGCTAAAACCTAAACTAATTGTTGTACAAAGTCAAATGATGGCTAATTTTTTTCGTCTTATTACCACAAATTAAATTAAATGTCAATTAAAGTTGTGTGACATTCCGTTCAAGAGATACGGATAATACAATCACTGTTTATCAGTTTTTTATTTTCCGCGACCATTCAAACTTTTCTATCCTACATATTATTTATTTCTTATTCAAATTCCCGAATATCCCAACTTTTTCGTCTGCTAGACATCCTACAATTTTTTGTTTATTAAATTTATTTGAAGTATAAATATGACATTACAATATATTTAAAAACGTTGATCTACAATCATTAAAAATTAATTATTTAAAAAAATTTTGCTTTCTAATTTTTTACAAAATTTAAAACCTTAAATTTGTGCCGTGCCACGCCACTTTTATACATATCGCCCTTTACGCCAACCCGTTAATTGGCTTGCTTCAGCAGACGGCTGGTCCGGAAGTAAGGTGACTTCACCTTTGTTGCCCCCTTTCCATCAGCATGAAGTCAGCGTCCCCCTTGGTCATCTAGCACACACACGACATAGACTCCTTCATTTCGTCAGTAGCGGAATTTCCACAACTGACCCGCAACGGCCACAACCAACTCACCAAAATGTCTAGCTAAGTACTAAGTAAGGGGGGGGGGACTAGGGCGAGTCAGGCAATGTATAAATATATGTAGGCATTAGATAATTTCAGGTATGTGATAGTAAATTATTCTCGTGGGGAGAGCTAGTTTCACGCCACGCTGCATCAGTTTCAGTATTAATTAAATCGTTCTCCATCGTTATTGTTATTTAGTTTTTGTTGTTATGTTTTATATGGAAGTAATTCATTAGGTTGAAGTGTTATTTAATGTTAGCCTCAGATCAGATCAGTAGTGGCAATAGTTTGGCACTTCGCCAGTTTCAGTAGTATTAGATGTTTAGTTAACTCATTAACTAACTGGCAAGACAATACATCTGGCAGATCAATCAGATCCTGGGTAAATCATACTCCTTCAAATAATAGTCCAGCACGCATTTCAAGTAGTAAATTCATGGTAGCAGAGAGTCAAGGCAATTCATTCCGTCCCTTCCACTTCTATAGTGTATTTCAATTTAGCCCCAACACAGTAATTGGTCCAGAATAGTAGCATTTATTATTCCCCCCGGTGCAGAATGGTAGCATCACTGCTCAAATTGGTACAAATTCAACATAAACATTACAAATGTATTTTTATCGGCCAATAACAGTTAACATCCAAAGAGATTGTTTTACAACACAACAAACCAATTTCAAAAAATATCATGGGAGATTTATGTACAGTAACTTAAAGCACAGCCTAACAATTATATAACAAATAAACATGCAATATAACTTAGTTTTTTTATTATTTATTTTTGTAAGTTTATTTTTATTTTTAAATGAAAAATAATCACTTACCAACTGATTGTCTCAATTTATTAAATAAAACTCAATTACTGGCTAACTTATTGTCTTTAAATCGTTTTTAAAACATTACTTTGCTGTTTCACTTGTCATTAGGGATCGATGGAATCGAGAATCGATTTGTAAGAATCGGAACCGGAATAAGAAAAAATTGGAATTGACTCATCCCTAAAATTAATAAAACAAAACAAAATTGAACATTTGATTATTAATAGTGGATATCTGTCATCAAGCAGCTTATGAATCCAAAACCAGACCACAACATTTCACTAACCCATGTCACTAAGTCATTGATTTTCTTCCACTGGCTTGATGATCCTTTAAGTAGTGAATTAGTAAAATATTAATTCCCTGACTTGTTTAGGGGGTAGGAGTGGTAGAGCATTAGAGGGAAATTTAGGGACCCTTGAGGAAATTGAAGTCTTGTCATGTACTACACAAATGCTTTATTGACTCGGCTGTAAGCTTTACAGCAGAATCTTGATAGTGTGACATTTGCTAAACCGACTATGGTGGTCCGTGCTAGTGTTCTGTCCTGTGAGTATGAGAGAGCATATGGTACGGGTGAGACAGGGACAGGATAATGAGTTAATCATCATTTTGCTGTCAGAACTTTAACAGATTCTGTCATTGTGCAGTATTTCTGTTGTAGTAATGTAAACTTGACAATTTTAGTCCAGCGTTGGTTTTGTTTAAAGTTAGCATTGTATTGTGTAGGCCTTGTACTGTACTGATCGTATGATCTATATTCAAAATGGACCTTTAGTTGAGATTATTTAATCTAACTTAGGTTAAATACTGTATTACTTTACATCCACAAGCTGCTGATACCGTAGACCCTCTCTTAACCGACTCCGGATCAACCGCTGCTCGGATTAACCGCCTCTGCCCGGGCACAAAATAGGGGTTGGTTTATCCGCTCTGAATTTTAAAACTGGACTGTTTAACCGCCCTGTTCTAGGAATTGAGAGACTTTCATTCCAATCCTTATCGCTTTACTAAAATAGAAACCGTTCAGGTCAAGTTTTGTTATGAATCACATGGGTAACTGACAATATTGTGGAACCTAACTCAACGTCAGTTTATCGCTACTCTGACGATATACTCAAAAATATGTGTGGGTATTTTTAAATAACAATAATGAGCTGGTTAAAATTCAACTTTGAGTGTTTTTTTTCTAATGAAGTATTCCAATATTCAAGTATAAAATGTGCAGTAGTGTAGTATAGAAGAGAGATCGTCTTTCTACAGCACAGTAATTGGTACAGTTATGTAGCCTATGTACACGATCACTTTGCATACTTTCATTGTTACTTGAGTATGTTTCATAAGAAAAAATTGCTAAAGTAAGATTTAATATATGCAGCCAAGTTTTTTATTCATATATTATCAATGATACATTTATTTCTACAGTATTTTATATGTTTACGTAGTTGCTCGTTTTAACCGACCTTTTAGGGTATCTGACCTAGGCCCGGTCCTGTGAGGGTTGGTTAAGAGAGGGTCTACTGTATTTGTAATAATTATTCAATAATTTTCGCGTTAAGTAGATGAGAAGACTTGTGTGTTCAATTGCAATTTCCTTGTTTAGTCGAGTAGACCCTTACCAAGCAGGCCACTGTGCTTGACATTGTGTTAAATGGTACCGCACTCATGGTAACCCAAAATATTTGGTAATTCAACAACTTTCAGGTCCCACATTTGTCGGTTTATCAAGAGTCTGCTGTAGTCCATGCTTTGCAGCCTATGGTTAAGACCTGAAATAATACCGATGACAAAGAGTATTTCAGTTAAGCTCCTCGCATACCCATTGATATCAAACTCGACTGGAATTGTCATGTTGATGAGGTTTTAAAAAAACTCAAGAATTAACTATCTCTTTATAGGCCAGTAAGATTAAAATCCAAATCGTAAAAAATTGCTACAAAAGGTTTTATTGTTTTAATGGCTTCATTAATGGCCCAATATGACTATACTAAGTTTTACCCCTCGGCGGATTTACGCTTAAGTGGAGGGGGGTAAAAATGTACCCCAAAAAGGGGTATTTCTGGGGTTTTCGGGTTATATCCCGTAAAGGACTCACAATATCGAAACCATGGTCTGATTAAAAGTTGCAGGGCATTAAATTCTGCATCAAACGAGACCAAACTCACATTTTTCGGACCACTCGATTACATAACATTGATCTTAAAAAATGGACAATATTTACATATTTATGAAAATCTTTGTTTTAAGTTCTGATTTTTGGTAATTTAAGGGAATCCGCCACCACTTAGGCAGATTTTAGATTTTGTTTGATTAATGAAATTTTGACCACCAAAACTGGTTCAAATTAACCAAAAAAACCATGTATATATATATATATATATATATATATTTAAAATAACTTCCTTTTTCTTCCTTTAAGTACATTTAATTTCATTTTTCCGTTTTTACAACTTTTTTTTGTATTTTGAAAACTTTTGAATAACTTGTTTTTAATGTGGATCGTATTATTTTTTTTTTTTAATTTGTTCATTATGATTAAAGGAATTTTTCCCGGCATTTTAACTAGTGTAACACAAATAGGAAATTATTTACACACGTACGTAAAAATCATTTTTTCATTTTTTTTCAAATAAACATTTTTTTACCTATGAAAATATTATTGTACAAAGCTCTCTATACTAACAAATCATCACTACAGTATAAAGATACAGTGGTAAAAATGTCAGTCAATTATCTCTTGTATTAAAAAGTTATTCAACATTATGGCTGAAAAACGGGGGAAAACTCAATTTTCTGGAATCAGCTTACAAAGTTGAGCCAACACAAATGCACTGAGTAAACTTACCTATTTTAAAAGTTTAAATTTTATGAACGTAAATACAATTCATAAGATTAATTGTAGGACTAAGAACTAAATGTAGTTCTTAGAACTAAATGTAGGATACAAATGTAATATTGTTCAATTCTAACAATAAAAGCCATAATTCCAGCAAAATATACAAATAATTTGCAAAGTACAAAAAATCAACAAAATACCGATTTTTGAATAATAATTTTTTAAATATGAAAAACTGCTCAAATTCACCTAAAATTTTGCATACATGTTTAGAAATACATGTTCTATTAAAACAAAAAATAAAAAATAAATTGCAAAAAAATAAATAAATACCGAAAACTGGTGGCGGATCCCCACTCATCTATGAAAAAGGTGGTCTATACACGTTGTAGAGGAATAGACAATAGGCAACTCCCCTGGATTTTTGGTTTTGTATAATTTAGTAAATATTAAGTTTGGATTTTTTGCCATTTTTGTATGGTTTCGGATAGAGTACTATTATGACATTTTTACTTTTGTCCCCTTTTTTATAAATGCAACCATTTTGGGATATTTAAGATTTACTTTATGATCTTTCTTATTAATAAGATGAAATAAAGATTGAGATTGTTAAACAATGAGTTTGAATAACAATTTATTATGATTATATTTTGTAGAAATACAGTAGATAGTTATCAAACAAAAATATCTGTCTGTTATTTATTTCATTCAGACTCACTGTTGTAAAATATTTAACTTATATTGGTATCGTAAATTTCACAGATGTCGCCTTTTGACTGCCGTTGGGCCACTAGGCTCCTTTAAGTCTGTAATTTCCATCGCCCCATAGGCCAGGTCTTCGTCAACATCTGGTTTGTCATTGTAATCTGGTTGGTGGAGTTAGTACAGAAGTTCCCCTTGCAGGTGGCATAAGTCAATGAGCACTTAATTTCAGTCTTCCGACAACCACAACCACCTGCACACCCCTTGATACATTTGCAGGAAATTGTGGAGAGAAGAGACTGTGGAGCTGGTTCCTTGGTAAGATTGGGGTCAATACCAAACTTTGAATCCTGCCATCCCCAGAGGAGCGAATCCACTTGGTGTCCTAACCACATTTGTACTTATAGGTAAAATATCAAGCAATGTTGGCAGGCGGCTTTGGATTATGGTAGTATGGATGCCAGGTTGAATTTTGATTACATGAGGGCTTTGGAAAACAGGTAGAATCACAATTTATCTAGAGTATCTCATGCCCTACCTCCGTAGAGGGGTGTTAAAAATCATAGATTAGCTTCGGTATTAGCTTCAGATTGGGTGTCATGTTCGAAGACAAGTTTTATTTATTCGTGAATGCATTAATTTTTTACCAACAGCTTGACCAACTTCTTCTTGCCCTGCTTGAAGAGTGCTGAGGTTGGGTCAAATTCACTTATGGCATGGAGAAATATGACTGGCCTTCTGATGTTGTCTGCCAGTTCAAAGTTGTTGGGACCAAATAGTTTTTATGGCTATCATAGCTATATTTCTTCAGGTTTCGAGAAATATAGCTGATAGTGTTTCTAGGTCATTGAGCATGATGAAGAGGCCCGTATCCTCACCAAATACTACAACCTTCTGTTGTTATACCTGCTCAAGGGCCATTGAAACAATCAGGTGATCTAAGTCTTGATTAGCTTACTTTATTGAGCAGCCTTTACCTTCAAGTCTCTCATTAAGAAAGGTAATGAGACGCACTTTATTTCTGTCGTTGGAAAGGAATTGCTCCTGAGTCATGGACACCACCGTTAACTCAGTAAAACTACCTCAGGAGTAGTGTTGCTTTTGCTTTGGGAGGCTCACAGCAGATTTTAAACTTCAATTCCTCAATTATTGATATAATTGTGCCAGCTTTGAGCGTGTGTCTTTGAAAAGTTTAAGAGCTATTATAAATTGTTAAACGACAACTCCCCTGCATTTTTGGTTTTGTATAATTTAGTAATTATTAAGTTTGGATTTTTTGCCATTTTTGTATGGTTTCGGATAGAGTATTATTATGACAATTTTACTTTTGTCCCTTTTTTTATAAATGCAACCATTTTGGGATATTTAAGATTTACTTTATGATCTTTCTTATTAATAAGATGAAATAAAGATTGAGATAAAGATTGAGATTGTTAAACAATGAGTTTGAATAACAATTTATTATGATTATATTTTGTAGAAATACAGTAGATAGTTATCAAACAAAAATATCTGTCTGTTATTTATTTCATTCAGACTCACTGTTGTAAAATATTTAACTTATCTAATCGTATATTCTTATGTTGCTTAGGAAATTTCACAAGTTAAATTCTAAATATCTCTAAAACGGTTACGCTTATGAAAGACATACACGACTAAAAATGGTTTAAATTTTTTTTTTTGTTCTCAACAGCATTATAATAAAATGGCATTATAATTATATTAAAGTTGGCCGACATTAGATAAATGGTCACATGGAACGGAGATTTTATTCATCTATCATGTTTACAGACCACCTTTTTGATAGATGAGTTAGTTTAGATTAAATTACCAAAAATCAGAACTTAAAACAAAGATTTTCATGAACATGTAAATATTGTCCATCTTTCAAGATCAATATTATGTAATCGGGTGGTCCAAAAAATATGAGTTTGGTGTAGTTTGATGCGGAATTTAATGCCCTGCATCTGTTAATCGGACCATGTTTTCGATATTGTGAGTCCTTTACAGGATATAATCGTAAAACCGCAAAAATAGCCCTTTTTGGGGTACACTTTTACCCCCCAACACTTAAGCACAACCCCGCCGAAGAGGAAAACCTGAGACAGTCATATTGGGCCATAAATGAAGCCATTAAAACAATAAAACCTTTTGTAGCAATTTTTTCCGATTAGTTTAATTTTTTTGTTTTATACTACTGGCCTATTAGAAAACGTAAGATACAGACTATATCAGACTATCTGAAGCTTGTACATTTTTGTCCATTTCACTGCCATCTGAATTATGGTCTTGAACTATGGGGCTGTGTATCCAAACTGTAAAAGAATTTTACTAATACTTCTGTACTTCTGTCAGTTGTGAGGGTCATCACGTCAAACGGATGTTATGACCACTGTAGCCCCCTCTTTAGACAGCTAGATATCCTAACCACCATGATCAGGTGACCTGATGTTACTATGTAACTGAAATGAATAAAGATGTTAAGAGTTTGACCTTGTACGGTCAGTACATCATTAACTCTCTTGTGAAAGTCAAGGACAATCCGAAGCTCCAAATTCCAACCAGGGAACAGTGCCAAGAATATAATCTTAGATCTAAGCAAAACCTCAACATCCCAGGTGTAGGCTCAACAAGACAAAAGATAGTTATTCTGTATTAGCATTCAGGATGTTTAATAAACTTCACCTTGTATGAAGCTAGGGACAGAACTTTTTAAGAAGAAAATCAAGGAGTGGCTGATAAGATGCTTCTACTCGATCGAGATGAATATTGAGGAGCCTATATCACACCTTGTATCCTGAACCTGGCAGGCTCAAAATCAAAATGTAAAAATTTGTCTTTTTTTAGTGATAAAAGTGTTGACAAGACCTATCCAGGAACCTGGTCAGCATTGCAGTTTGGTAATGGTAATGGATGTTGTGGTGGTGTTCACAGAACACATGGAGATGTGCTACACTATCAGAGACCTGATCTGTGCGGGAGTCTGGCCCTCCCCGCCCGGTCTGCCCCCGCGGGGCTTTGCCCGAACACTCTGGATCCGCTCGCATTGCCACGACGCTCGACTGGTTATCGATGGAGGAGCATCGTTGGTGTTCAACGACGGATCAGAAGCCCAGTTTGAACTCCACCCTGAAGATGCTCTGCGAACTGTTATTTGTGATTTTTATTGATTATTAGTGATAAGACAATTTTGTATTTATGTTAAATTATTTAATTACATTGTTCATAAATATATTTGCTCGTAAAAGTCTGATACGGTATGTAAATTATAAATCAATCAACAAATTTGTTATATACTGAATTAAATTGAAAAATGCGGTGTGATGACTAACCTTTTTTACTAAATATTGATCTGTTTTTTTTAAGTAATACAAGTTTTCTGAACAACGTTAAGTAATTAGTTCTTCATAAAATAATAAATTGTAAGTAGGATGTAAATACGATGTCTTCATTTTAATATTAAATTGCATGTTACTGTTATGTTGTCTGTGTCATTTTTATTAAAAAGTATTTTGCTATAAATTTATTAACACCGTCTCGACTTATTTGTTTGTATAAAATTGTTATGTATCCTACTATCTAACATGAAACAATGAAGGTCCTTTGCATTTGATCATAAATCAAATCTATCAACACTATTTCAAATTATCTGTTCAAACAAAAATGTTAAAACTAAAACAATCGTGGTTTTTACACTTTATTTGTGTTTATATCTTTAACTAGTCATAAACAATATTGTTAGATATTATGTAACATAATTAAACTCTTTAATTTTATTGGATGATATTTATGATTTTTTACTCTATAAACAAATTTTCATTTACCATACGTGTGTGTAATGAAGTATTAATTGCATGAACCTCCCAAACAATCATACAATCAATTTTAACTTTAAAGTGTAGAAAAACAATGTATAATGAGCAAAAAATTCACTATGGAGGTAAGAGTTGAAAATATATAATCAAATTTGATTTTTAAAGTTAAATTTGACGAGGAAAAATACATTAACAGATGGAAAAATTGTATAATAGACGTTTATATGAAAGAATTCTATCACATGTTAAAATTTATGTCTTAAATTTGACACATAATTCAATTTGGCAATGTTTACACTTTAACAATGTGATTACTATTAAAACATGAAACACAAATGTAAAAAAGTTAAATCACCAATCAGATTACAGTAAAAAATAATAATAATATGTTATATTTTTACTTTTACGTTACATAATGAATCACACGAGGGGTGGACTTGATTAAATTACAGGAAAACTGCAGCCGGACTACCAATGAAATTACAGGAAAACTGCAGCCGGACTACCAATGATTGTGTGACAGGGCCTTTCATACCAGCCTGCTGACTCATCGTGCCCTGCTCTGATTTGCCTAGACCTGAACCTCGGACAATTCAAGTGTTAGTTTGGCGATTTCAGGAAATCCTGATGTATGTATTTGGAAGTTATGAAATTCCAAATACCTTCATACCTTTGCTCTAACCGCCTGCATTTATATGCTATGTGTTTGGCAGTTTTATCAACCTGCTCGCAAAGTTGGCAGATGGTATCCCCACTTAGCAGATAAGCCAACCAAGCAACAAACCTTATTGAAGCACTTGCCTCTCACTTTCTTGGACTGTAATCTTCCACTGTAATCATTCACTTTCATGGTTGACAACACATTTTTTGTTTTTTAAAACTCAAAAAATAAAACAAACATGATGTACATTAATTTTTTCCCAGCTTTTATTTATTTACGTAACTCAAAATGTTAGAATCAGATTTCAAACTTTTCTAAAAGCCCATGTGCTTCTCAGAGCTCTTAATTTAATTTCCAACTCAACGTCATTACTCAACATTACTCAACATTCATCGGGAACCTTTCATGATAGTCGAAGACTACACGGATCGTTGAGGACAATGCAATATGGTCCTCGTTCGTCAGGAGTGTTACCTATATAGTAGTGTTCATTGAGACTACGATTCTTATTAGTGAATTTCCTTTGGAAAGTGAACTATTAGCATGACCCGCATGGTGAAACTTAAGCCCGGGACCACCATAGAAGTTCCTAACTTGACCCCCTGAACACGTTTTGGGGGGTCGTTCAAAATTGTATATATATATATGTGTTTGCACTCTAGCGGTCACATTTTTTGTCCGATTAACTTCAAATTTGGTAGGGATGTTCCTTTCTGTAATCAGTTGGACAAGTTTGTTGGGCAAAACAATCGGAAAACTCTAAACCCTTTTTTGGGGATTAATCTTTCAAATTTCGAGGTTTTGGGTCAAAAAAGTCCCGGATGTAAAATTAATGCATGTAAAAAGATGGAAATTAGTGAGGCGAAAGTTTTAAGCACTCTCTCGTCATTCTAGCATAAATATTTACCGAGTTATTAAAGAAAATGTGTTTAGACTAAACACAGTACGTTGTCTTATAGGGGTTTTAGACTAGAAAAGCCTGTTATTCCCTTGTTAGAGTAATTTTATCATCCCCAGCAACTCACGCCTACTTTCAAGCCTGTCTGGACCTTCTCCTAACATTATAATGCGCAAAATTGTATTCCCAGCTTTGCAGGTAAATGAAACCAGGAGCATCAGAACAGCCAAAAAATCAATGTTTTCAGATTTAAATAAAAATTGGAATACATGTATGTCTTTACACTGATTTTGAGTTTTAAAAGTTTTTATGTGGAAATTCACTTCCCTCACGTCAGCGTGCTGCGTGCGAACTCGTTTTATTTAAAATATAAATCATAATTTTAATAATTACAAAATGCATTTATCAACTCCCTAAATATAAGTGATCTATAGTTTTTGCTTGGTTTTGCCATTTTGGAGCCCTTTCCAAAATGCTTGCTTATGTGGCTGGACGCGTCTTGAGCCAGCCCTGTCCATTCCAGTGCCCTCTAGGAATGGGCAGGTCACGAAGAGGGGTCACGTGTCTGGTCCAGGTCACGGAGAGGGTGTGAGTGCAGGGATGCGCCGGAACTACCTAACACCAACAGAAGATGTGAGTGTTACTTGAGAGCTCACTGGTTGTTTTTTAAACCTGCATAAAGTGCCGACCGGACATGTCATAAAAACTGAATAGATTTTCTTGGGTGTTTTAAACAAATATAAAAACATGAGGTTGAATGTTAGGAGATTTGGTATGTTTATAATTAATTATCGATACATCGAAAATTTATACTTACGGTCAGGGCCGAATTTAGGAGCTGGGCCCCTAGGCTCAACCGTGTTTCGGGACCTTGTTGCCGTCCAAGTCCAGGTTGGTGACCTTATTGTTTTTGTTTTTGTGGCTATGTTTGGGGTTCTGTGTGGTCCGGGCCCCTAGATGTGCGCCTATGTAGCCTATGCTTAAATCCGGCCCTGCTTACGGTATTTAACCGCAAAAACTCCAGAAATAGTCTGGCACTTTTGAGACTTACCTTAAAGAAAATACTCAGCACCATTGGAAGAGAACTTTTATTTCTCGGCTGGCACTAAAATGGTTAATATATAATAATTATGTTTATATATATATATATATATATATATATATAAATCTCATACGGCATTTGGCTGCCTTTCATGGTGAAAACCACATTTAACATGGCAGCCGGTGCACTTGGCTGCCGTATCCGGCCGCCAAATGCACATCACATGTTAAATCAACTGAGGAAGCCGGCAGGAAGAAATCCTGAAGATTTGAAGAGGCAGCCAAATAACGTATTTTTGATAGGTGTATAACAAAATGTAGTTCGCCATTCTACCACATGGAACGCTGCTGCTTTTAAAGGATACACCACGAGTATGTTCCTATAAATAATTGCCGTGGACTCGGCAGCCTAAAAGTGGCAACATTGTTAAGATGAATACGCATCCCGATTATAAATTTTTGCCGCGCAAGTGGCAGCCAAAACACATTTGGCCTGACTCACTTGCAGATGTTCAAAGATTGTTATCTTCCATCATAATTTTCTGTACTCACTCGAGGCCCGGGATATTTCCGAGCCTGCATACTTCCCGCCCGCTTGTCTGTGAATCGGTTAGACCACTCAACGCTTTCCAAATAAATCATACATTTGCATGTTCTTATTGCTCACAAAGTGAGAGTCAACAAATTCGAGCAGTTTGATTATTTTCCTTGACTATGTTCTGTTGAAATCAATATAAGTTGAACGTATTTGCTCCAAATCGTTGGAGTTTCCGACTAAACCTGCTTCATTTGTATCGGTAATGTAGATTCACCAATCACATTTTTAGGTACAATACCGTTTACTTCAATTTGTAACAAATATATTACTATAAGCGATTTATACACGAAAATTCTACAATAATATAACGATTTATGTTCTGTTGAAATTAATAATAACCTTGGAACAAATTAGATATACGAGGTGTAACTAAAATGTAGCACTGGCTATATGTTTTAAGATTCTACACCCAAATATAATAAATTTGGAGGATAATAAAATGTATTTGAAAATATTCTACATGATAATACATGTAGAATCAAAAAAACTATCAAATAACTGATATGTTGAGGGCCAATCCTTTACTCTGATATGAGCAATGTCTGTCTGTCTGCAAAATTTATCTCGGAATCCAGCGGAACAATTTGATCAAACTTTGGAATTAGATTCGTTTGGACCTAAAAGTACGATTGGTAAAAACCTCAGCCCCATGGAAATTCATATTTGGTTAAAAATCTCATTTGAAAATGGAAAAAAATTGTAATATTGGACTAATGGAGTTTCAAATAAAAAGAAAAGAATCATAACAGCTGGGAATAAATTAACCAGTAAACTGTCAAAGTAGCAGTTAAATAAGGTAAAGTATCAACACATGATTTCTTGAAAACAGTGACCAGACCCATTAATTAAGATTGTTTATAGACATATGTTTCACCTACGAAACTAATCAAATATCAACGAGCATAGCTCGGTGTCCCCGGTCCTAAATTGTCTCTGTTTAGATGTATAATAAGCTGGCCTGTCCAATAGTTAGTGCGTAGAAATACTTACTTCGATATGGGATAACTGATTAAACAACCGTTTTTGTTTGTAAAAATATAAAATTAAACCAAATTTTGAAATAACGGTAATAAAAACTTGATTGTCTAAGGGAAAACTAATTAGTTTAGTTATAACATTTACAGGACATCTTAACTATTCAGTATAGTTGTAATCTTGACTCTAAAATGCGTTTGAGTTTTTTCTTATTTTCCCAATAGGGCTTACGAAGTTGTATAACTAATAGTGGAGACCGATATTTTCAACATTTTCTGCAACCGCTATTCATGTTATGCTTGAGCATCATGTACTGCTGCTACGATGTATTATATTTTATTTCCTCTTAATTTTTGTTAACATTCCAATAACTAAACAATGATGATAATAGTTTTCATTATATAGTAATCAGCACGATTTGTATTTACATATCACGGCTGCAAATAGTAAGCAAGTGCAGTAAGAAAAGGCAAATTTCCGGACAAGGCAAATGGCCGAGATGCAGTCGCTATCACCACCACCATAAACTACCTTCGAGTATCAAAGATGAGAGAGAAGTTTATGGCCTTAAAAGAAACCACTGAAGTGTCACAAACTCGGCCGACCGGACTCAGGTAGGTGCCCGTTTGTACAAGGAGGGGGCATGTGCCACTAAGACCTGGGACCTGACCGACGCGACGTCCTCGCCTACACTCTACCTTGTGCATACTGCATACTACACCTGCACAGGTGGATGGTGTCAATTTGAAGAGGGTCAATTTTTGCTCTTGAGGTGTAAATGGTTAGAACAACTTTTTCAATTGTTTAATAACTCTGATCATTACCTTATTACGTGTTGTTATTACTAAGGGATGTGTGAGAAAATTGCTTACAAGAAATTCCATTACGTTAAATGTATATACGAGGTAATACGAGGCAATCAATCGACTTCAATAAAACATGAGAAAGTTATCAGGCGCATTTTAAAATCTTAAATAAAATGAGATTTTCACATTTGGCCTCTATAATAATTTACGTTCCAAATAAACATACAGCGAAGAAGAAGCACAAAAAGGCCTATACATTTATTTAGTTTTAAGACTTTTTTCATGAAATCCCGTCAATTTTAAAGTCCTAGTAATGCTTTTGCTGTTTTAACGACAACCTTAGACCGTATAGCCGCAGAGAAGTAACATATTACTTCTCTGTGGAATAGCAAATTTGGCAATAGCTACATTTAGGCTATTTTAAATCAATAACCTTATTTTATTGCCTCTTGTAATTCGAATTTTGCCCCATTATTGTTCATAGTTCCAATTTTAATCTTATGGGAAATATATAATGATACAATGATATAATGATATTAAATATAGTGTGTGATTACCATGGTAATGGTAAGTAAAATGTAAGTTGGTTTTATAACTACATTACAACCCCCTTCGGAGGATGGGATACCAGCTAGTAAATAATAGAAGAAGTAAATTACTATATTATAAGTGGCATAAAGGGCCATCGTAGGTCCCGGCCATGGCCCAAACCTTGCTCTAATATTCTGCCTCGTCTGATTTGTTTACTCTTTACATGCTAATGAAAGTAAAACAATATAAGTAGGAACACGTGTCAGTTCGTAAGTAACATAGACATTTAGGCGGACTTAGTAACATGTTATAATATAAATAAAGCAGACGTTTTTAAATCCCCATGCTTCTCTTGTGGGGGATGGTTTACATGATTCCTCGTTTTCTAATAACTGTTTAGAAATGCTGCTATTTTTCCCGAGTCCCTGGGATCGAGATCTTTAATTTGAGCCATCTTCGATCACCCTGCAATTTGCAAAACTCCAACAATTTTGACCTACAAGTTTCGCTTACATAATTACATATACAGATTACTTTTATCATACATCGTCCATAAGACTATTTAGTTTAGGCGCTACAAACCTTGCCAGATAATGTCTAATTTGAAAACTTTGAAGTCACTTGATTGCTCATCGGTTCAAGAGGAACAATCCTAAATTTCGTTCACGATTTTTGGAAAAAAATCAAACTAGACCAATCAAATTTATATACCACTCCCTAAAAATACTAAGAAATAATTTACAACAACATTTAAAATTATTTGTTTGATATTCTTTGTGCTAGCGCAACCTACATTGGTAATATGATTATAGGTAATATGATAATTTATTTATTTTATGATTAGGATAAGGACTCCATTCACCTCTTAGCAAAAACAAAGAAGGTTTTAAAGTGTATTTCTTGCACTTTAAATGGTCTTCGTTCAAAGATCTAATCAAGGGGAAGTTGGATTTGCCCCCTTTGTATCTGGCTTTTGGTAAGGAGGCAAATCTGAGCAGTTTAAATAACAAAATCAATAAACTTTTAGCTGGCATTAGATTAAATAAACATAGAGAGATCTAGTTTGCGGAATTCATTTTCTTTCTTCTCTTTAATATGATATGCAACGTGTTAGGGGTTGGAATAACGCAACGTGTTATTTTTGCAATAACAGTTCATTGTTGATGCAGTCATATGACTTGGATAAATCACAGAACATAGCAGCTGCATTCCATTATCCATCCGAGGCTGACAGGGTCCTATTTATAAAATCAGAAAGTTTTGTTTGTGTATTCTTGTTTTTTATGAAACCAAATTGATTTTGATAGAAGAAAGAGCTTTTTCAAGATATTGACTTAGGCTATCATACATGACTCTTTCAATGATTTTTGATATAAACAGGTCGATAGTTATTTAATTTGGAACCCTTTTTATAAATTGGAATAAATTTCCCAAATTTTAATTTTTCTGGGAAGACACCATTGCTAATGGAAAGGATGGTAATGTTTCTCACAACAGGTGCCAAAAATAGAGCATTGTGTTTCAATATTTCTACTGGAATTCCATCCCAGCCAACTGATGACTTGTTTTTTAGATCTTTTGTTATTTTATATACATAATTCTCAGAAATATTTTCAACTGTAAATTCAGGATTTAAAAAGTCAACTAAGAGGTATTAATTTTGACCATGAAAAGTAAACGGGATATATATTAGTATTCAATAGTTATATTTTATATAAAGTTAAAAAAGTTAGTTAGCTAATCTTTTACTTTGTGCTTTTTATTCTATTTTTATTCAACCATGTATTATTTTAGTTTTAAATATACTAAAAATCTGTTACAATGTCATAGTGTTTTTATTTTAAACTAATTCTAGTCTGGTTAGTCGAAGGTGAAGTATAATTAATTGACTGTAAGCATGCTTAAAATTGTATCATAAACTTTAATGAATGTTCCATATGAGTTACACGAAAAATACATTAATGGTTTACGCCCTGTTTAATAGTGATTTTTTACAAATATTGTCTGTACAATGGAATTATTCCCACACAGACTATCCGTGTGCGTGTGGGAATTCACATAAGCCCTCTTACAATTAAAACTTAAAAACCTTAATATATAACTCTGTAAGCGAAATTTTAAGATCAAAATTGGGGGAGTTTGACAAATCGCAGGATGATGGGAGACGGCTCAAATTAAAGGTATTGATCACGGAGACTCGGGAAAAATAACAGTATTTCTAAAACGTTACCAGCAAACGATAAAATACGTAAAATACCCCCCATGAGAAAAGCATGCGGATTTCAAAACGTCTGCTTTGTTTACATTAATAAATGGTTGTCTTTGTTTACGAACTAACATGTGACCCTTCTTAATCCGCGTTTACACTATACAACTTTTTTTATAAACTTGTACAACCAATTATAGTAATCGATTTGAACATGTTTAAGAATGCAATGAAAAATATTAAACAAAGTTGTACAACAAGCGTGTTTTACAACCAAAAATCGTGTTTTACAACAGGTTGCAGATTTCCCGACCGGAGTTGGTAAAGATCAAAGGAAATTTGTGTTTTACAAACCTTATATATAAGTTTTTGCACTCTAGCGGTCGCATTTTTTGTCCGATTTACTTCAAATTTGGTAGGGAAATTCCTTTCTATAATCCGTTGGACATGTTCGTTCGGCAAAACAATCGGAAAACTGTAACCCCCTTTTTTAGGGATTAATCTTTCAAATGTTGTGTTTTCGGCCCAAAAAAGGTCAGTAAAGCCCCGGATTTAAAATGTATACATTTAATAAGATGGATATTAGTGAGGCGAAATTTTTAAGCTATCACATCATTCTAGCACAAATATTTATCGAGTTATTAAATAAAATGTATATCGACTAAACACAGTACGTTGTCTTATGGGGGTATTACAGTAGAAAATCCTGTTATTCATTTGTTGGTGTATTTTAATCATCCACAGTCACCTCAAGCCTATTTTCAAGCCTGACTGAAACTTCTCCTAACCTTCTAATGAGCAAGATTGTATTCCTAGCATTGCAGGTAAATGGAACCAGGAGCATCAGAACATAAAAAAACAATGTTTTCAGATTTTGATAAAATTTGGTAAAATCAATGCTTTTACACTGATTTTGATTGTTAACAGTTTTTTACGTGGAAATTCACTTCCCTCACGTCAGCGTGCTGCGTGCAAGCTCGTTGTATTTTACAATGATTTTTCAAATTTTGTCCCAAATAAAAGCGTCCTCACTCGTCGCTTGAAACAATCATGGCGACTTTGGTTTTTTGGGCGGGCTTGTGATTGAAACATGTTCGATAATTTGTTAGTGCATAAAATTAATGTTGTACGACAAAAGTTTTATAAACACAAGTTCAAGTTTAATAAAACCAAATTTGTATTAAACATGTTTGACAAACAAAAGTTTATAAAACATGTTTTATAGTGTAAATGCGGCTTTATATTTTTTATTTTTCTCAGCATTTAAAGAGTAAACAAATTAAATAAGGCATATATTGGAGAAAGGTTAGGGGCAATGGCCCCTTCAAGCCACTAGTATGTTATAATTCAATAAAAACGAATAAGCTATACTTTGGAACGACAAAAGTATTAACAACATACTCTTTCGTAATTTGAACAACACAAATAAGGAAAGTATACATGATAAGCATTGAAAACAAGCAAACTACCGCAGGACAGTGTTTAATCTTATTAAAATAAACTAAGCCAACAAGTGTTTAGTAATTGCAATTAGTTTAGTAATTTATTATTAAGAAATTAAAATGGCGGGAATTATATCTTTGAAAAACTCGACAAGTTTTGACTTGAGATAATAATCACTATAGTCTATATCAGAACCACTTAATTCAACTACAATCTCTCTTAATCTTGTAGTGAATACTGGCACTCATTGTCATTTCCAAGGTAATTTGTATGCAGATTAAATAAATCTACAGTCTCGGATGATAAAGGCCGTCCCAGCGAGCAAAGAATATAAATAGAGGGGCTACGTTTATACAACAAGCATTATGGGCAGTGAAGCCAATTCCCTACCGCTCTTGCGGGCAAGTCCCGGGAACTGCTGCACACAGCTGCAGAAAACCAAATATATGATGATTAGACACACTTATAGTAGATAATATTTGTTAGTACTCCTCAATTTTGATAAGCTTAACAATTTTAAATCTATTCTATTGTATTTTTAATAACTAATAATATTTGAAGAAATTGTTAAATTAACTATTAAAACATGGAAAAGTGAGTAATAGAGGAATATTTTTATTGTTTGGTCAGGAAAGTTTTGTAAGCGACAAAGTTTGAGAGCTTGAGTTAAATCATAACATATATTTTTTCGACAAATTTACGATCAGTGGAAAAAATCAGTTTGAAGAGGTAGCATCAATTGTGTTGCGGCGACGCTCGAGCGCTGCCACTACGAGCTGCCGCGTATCGCCTCGGCCCGTGCTTCTCGACGTAAACACAACGCAATGTGATCTCTCTGTCATTCATTAGTGTAAGAGGATGTTCAGGAGTGTTATATGAATGATTGACTTTGACATGATGTTTATTCTTTACGAATGGGTTTATTTATCCCTATCGCCCTGGTCTGTAGGACAAGAAAATGTCTTAAGAAATACTATCCATCCGAAAATTACATTAGTGTTAGAATTGTCAAGCAACATAATAGAATTGAATACTTACTTGCTTAAATACTTGGGGTTTCCAACTGGTATTGACAATATTTGGGCAGGCCATTGGTTAACGAGTTTTAAAATATGTTTCTTTAATAGTACAAGTCTTAATTGCCATAATTTTAATCTAAGGTTTATAATTAGATTAGACTGTAAGCGAATAGCATTAGATTATACAAGCTTGATCCGGACAGTCAACATTGTATTGTATGCAACTGTATGCTCAAGACGCGCGGGACTCAGATGACTCACCGCTCTCCCCTCCACTGATTGGGGCACACCACCGATATTCGCGTGGCTTCAACTGCCGCACCCGCTGTCCTCTCTATTTCTATTCATTCTGTGGCTCTGTGGGCCACAATATGTTCAATATGTTTAGGTTTGCATACGTTAAAGTTCTTATAACATTGCCCATGGTACCGGGCTCAGCCGCAATTAAATCAATTACATATAAAAACCTGGACTTAATTACAGGCCCATAACTTTACAGGCCCAATCATAATTTCTATCATGACAAGCATTAAGGAGCGTTTGCTTTATTTAAATCGTTGAAAGATCATGAGTTTGGTTGCTATCTAGAAGGAAGTTTTGGGGAAGACACCGCTTTTTATCCACATAACAAACAGTCATGCTTGCCAACAAAAGTGGTTTCTATAATTCTGTGAGAAAGTGCTACGATTTAAAAGATTGCGAATTTTCCGCATTAAAAGCTGCTTTAATATTGCTAGGTCTGATATAATTTTGCCTGAATACAAAATGTACTTTTACCATAACGACATTAGCAAGTAACTGATGGATTTAGTCTTTTCTATCTATACTCCGGCATCTTTGACTTCATTATTACATATTATGCAAACACTGTTCAAATCAGTCATTATTATTAGCTTTTGGTTATAAGGTGTGCCTAACTGTAAAGTTAACAGTTCAGATTAAAAAGTGTTTACCATTTTTAAAGGTTTCCTTCCATTTTATTTCCCTCGTTCAACAATCCATGAAATTAGCACAACTATCAGCATTTCACTGCACTTGGCACAACACAACCGAAATCCTGTACAAAAAATAAAACGTTATAACGAAACACAAAATGCCAACGAACCGCTCAATGCAATGGTTAACTGAACACTAAATTGACAAGACCCACTGTTAACGATGAATACAAACCTTATAAGATGATGTTATTAATGAACATAGGCAGTATTCAACAAGCAACGTAGGGAGGGCAGTAAACAAAAGTATAAATATGCAGTCCGACTCATGCTAACAGCCAGAAGCGCCTGAGTCACTACGATACGCGGCGCAGCTAGGCCCGGCGCCCGGCGTGGAGTCCGGTACGTTAATCACTCTTTATGAAGCCATCATATTAACAAATATATTTACTAGGCCCATAATTTCAAAGCTAATTAAATTATTTATAGTTTATGTGATAAAATTCAATCCCATGAAGCAAGGATAAAATTAGTTGAAGTTACCTTTTGTTTTTCGCAGTGGCAGTTGTTTTTATATATTTAAGAATTACGGTGAAATTAAGCAGTCTACATAAAAAGTGTATAAAACTTATTTTTTTAGAATATTGTTAAGCGTACATTAAAATGTTATTTTTTTCACATTTTTTGCGCGAATTTCGGCTATTTCGTATATACAAATTTTACAAAAGAGGCTACTATTATTGTTTTATAACAGGAGTATAAAAATGTGAATACCTGGGCCAATCAGACCATAGATCAACGTAGGTTAAAAATTAGCATTTTACAAATTATTTCTGAACACTCTTCCCAACATTAAAAATATGCACGAACTAATTTGTACCATTCTCACTTGTCTCACTATTCTGTCTTGAGACTCTTGAGACGAGACCATATATATTACTTATCTGTTGAAAGTATACAGGATGTTGAAAAAAACATTCAGGACTTTGGGATATGATTTCTCATACAAAAATAAAGAAAAAAGTTCATATAAAGCTATGTCCTAAAACGTTTAGTTTTCCGTCTATCTGCTGTTATGTGTTTTCCATTTAATACGGCATATCTTAGGAAAGTCTGATGATATCAAATCCAAACTTGGTACATATATTACATATAATACGACCCGTTTTGGCATGAAATATTAAGATTCTACTTTGTACTATTTTAAAATGGCGGCTATTTTTGTTTTCAAAGCTAAATATCTTTAAAACAGTAATATTTAGGAAAAAATCTGTAAGAATAAAAAAACTATGTCATAGTGTCCTCAACCAATGAAATGAATATATTGGCTATAGGATTATAAATAACTGATGAATTGTGATTGTTATAAGTTAAAACATTTTTTTTAGTGAAGAAATGGCAAAAATGCATGTTTTAAATTATAAAAATCACGATATCTCAGTTATTTATTATCGTACACCTAATATCTTCCATTGTTTTTATGACAGAATGACCCAAGTTTTTTTACAGTTTTTCCTAAATATTACCGTTTTTAAGATATTTAGCCTTGCAAAACAAAAATGGCCGCTATACGAGGTGGAGGGGATTACATTGCGTCAAAATTTAAAACCTACTTATAAACTATCAAAACGAACACAAGAATTTTATGGAATCCATGGAATTGCGATATTAATGCAGGTACAAAAATCTATTTGCCTAAAGGTTCATCACTGTTAGAGGAAAAAATATGTTATTCCGTTCCCCTGAAATAGAAATTATATATCAAATTGATTTCTTTTCAACATTGGTTGGGATAAACAAGCAAAGCCTACCTACAACAAAATAGCAATGAAGGGCCTTATGTTTCCGTAATTATTAGGTTTATTATTTCCGGACATTCTTACCCCTTTATATATTATTTATACCTAGATTAGTTTTATAAGTAGAGAATATAATTATATTAGAACTACACTAATCCGACTTTAGATGGTCCGACTCCTCGCTTACCGACCGTGCTGTTATCGGTGTTAGACGTAAACAGACCACGTAAAACAACCACTCACACAACTAACTTTCTACTTATGATGTATATAATTTAAAATGTTGAACAAGTAAATATAAAATTAATAATAAAATGTTATATATTTTTATTTGACCTGAGATTGTTCATGATGCAATGAAATGTGTCAGTATCTAACTACTTCAATAACGAAAGACGTTCTTGTGCTGCCATTCCAGTGCTTTGGACAATGATAACAGTTAGGAGATTTAAGATACGAAATAATACATTGATACAAGTTAAAGCAGCGAGAGGAGAGCTAATTTTGCCAATTATGCTCGTAACGTTTCCATGAAGATCGTCAAGACGAATTGGCAACAGTGGTGGCCGCGAAATAACGCGAAATATTTATGAAGTATCATAGCTGGCAGTCATTTGACTGCTAGACATACATGGAGCGCCGAATCAAATGTAAACTTAGGGCAGTCAAATTACATGGGTTTTGATACACATAGTTACAATAAAAAAATTATGAAAATAAGTTAATAGTTATATTAATAACTTAATTTTGAGTAACAATACACGTTAAAACTTAAACATACTCTAACCTTTGAGGTGGCAGCTACTTAACCGAAATTCGTACGGCAGCTGAATAGATAGTGAGATTTATATATATATATATATATATATATATATATATATATATATATATATATATAACCAAACAACAGGATTTATATATAATTTGATTTGGATAAAACTGTGGTCAAACTGCTTTCCATTACACTTTAATATATTGTTTAAACTGCAGTATTAAACCAGACTATCAATTAATGGGGGTTCAAACTAACTAAATAAATGTCTGTACAGTATATTTGTATTTTTTCCATCTGTTGTTTCTGGATATTGCCTTTAAGTATTGAAAAATGACAATACACTGTTATAACTTAGATGGTTTTTACAAAATAACTCAATTGTTTTATTTTTAAAAGCATGTGCAGCTTTTTTACACAATATTTGGTAGGGTCTATTACAAAATTAGACAGTTAACTTGGTTTTCTTAATACATAACTGTTCAAGGACATAATTCCCTGACAGAGTTATATAGTTAGTTTTATATATCAGGTCTCATAATTCAGACAAATCAATATTTAGGAATCACAAAACCAACTAATAATAATAATAATGTAAATTTGTTTGTTTAAAGTTTTTTTTCCAATAGCAGAATGTTATCCAAGTCACAGCATGGCCAATACTTTAATCTAGAAGTTACTAGTTAACCTGTGAAACTGAGTGAACCAACTCCAAATAATTTACTTGAGTAGTTTGTACCCATTATTCAAGTTTTCAATTCAATTCAAATATCATTATTCAAAAAAATGCTCTACAAACATACAGGTAGAATAGTTTCAAAAATGTATATATACCAGTAACTAAAATTATGAAGCTATAAACAAAGATAAAAAAAAACTAAAATTATGAAACTAAACAATGAAAAAATATCGAAAACATCAAGTATAATACAAAAATATTTATCTCCAGGTTATACTAGATACAATTATTTTTATCCACTGATCATATATTTTAAGGCATAGTTATATCTAGACAAAAAACTCATCCATGGAATATACTGGCCTACTTATAAGGTACGGTAAGCCTTTAGAGCAATCTTAATTTTTTTTTTTTTTCATTATTAATCTTTTTTTTTGCAGGAATATTTTTCATAAGTTTAGAGCCCATGTATGAAATCTTTTTCTTGAAAAATTCTAAATTATGTGTTTCTACTGTGAGACGATGTCTAGTGTCATAATCATGACCTACAACTAAATGGGCAGATCCAGAGGTCATGTTTGGGGGGGGGTCAGCGAAAGTTACCCCTCCCCCTCCCCCTGGGTGGTCCCTGGCATCCCATTATTTTTTTTAACTATATGAAATTATTCAACGAATGAAAGTAAGTTAACATAATATATCAATAACCTTGTACTTAAGAAAAAAGCAATCATAACTTTATAAACAAGCTAAACAAAAATTAATTTTAGTTCTACTGCGCCCGACTGTAAATAAAAATAACAAATATTTAGGCATTACACTTTTTTCTACGTCATCTGTAGCCATCTAAGAACAAGTAAGATGCCTATAAATAAACAATTTATTTTAATAGTTACCCACATGAAAAACTATTTACAAAACGTATTTGAACTCTGTAATACTGAACTATGCTACGCGAAGATACAATGAGGAATGAGGCTGACAGCGAAGGGCAACTACTCGAAAAAGGGAAATGTCGTACCACATTTTTTCAAAATAAAGTACTTGGCGTATGAGCTTCCGTTTGCACGCAATATAATCTTTGTTTCCGCTTATTTCATATCTTATAATTTGAGGTAATTTTGCTTCTAGCCTAGCCACTGGATATTTATTGCCTAGCAACGGATTACGTGGTTTTACTCAAAAATCAAACCTAACCTATAAACAAAACAGCTGACAGCAACCGACGGTAGGTGGGTGAAATCCAGTAAAAAATAATCACCAAATACAATGGTAACAATCTTTGCTGTGTGGCTAAAATCTACCTTCAATACCATGTTGAAAACACTAAATTTTCGGTCTGCCAACTGGCAAAACTACAACAACTTCACGATACTAGGGAATATCCATGTTTTTGTAAGACGCTTTTAGGTGAAAGACTACGATCTAAGTAATGTGTTATATACTAAAATGGAAGTTTAAAATTTCACCTGTCTAATGGTATATATTTTATTCCATTTATCAAACGTTTAGGTGTATTAGTTTGTATTTTAATGCAGCGGCAGCGGCAAAATTTGACTCTCGGAAACGAAAAACGGGGTTTCGGTAGGCTTTTGCTACTTACATTTTCATTCGGATTTATTCAAACTTTCATGGTATGCCTGAATAATAAAATAAAACACAATAATTCTTAGGTGTTGGGGGGGGGCGACCGCCCCTACCGCCCCCCCCTTGGATCCGCCCCTGCTACAACAGTTTGCAATCATAAACACAATGCAAAAATAATTGTTTCCAGAATATAAATATTGTGAACCGATAAAATGTTAAGTTCAGAAAACAGATGCTTCACTGAATCTTTCCACTTTAAATTTAACATTATTCTTATAGCTTTTATTAAAGCTTTCAAATGTTGTCCAAATTATTATTTTTTTGTTTGTTGATCCATTACACAAGTAGCTCAATATATATGTAGTTCATGGTTCAAATATCTCATTAGCCTCAGTGCCCAATCCACCCTTAGACCCAATTAGATCTACCCTTAGTCTCAATTGCCAGCTCCGTCTAACCTACTTACTTGTAAATGTCTGGACATTACTTTAGATTGCCTTGAAAGCGTTTATAACTTTGTTTTATTCGGGTCAAGTATAACTCTTGCTTTGTTATTAACTATCAGCTGGTATTTCCAGCTTACAAATTATTCATGACGGGTCGACCGGATGACATGCTGAGGTGATATAGCTATCGCTTATCTGCTCATTCTATTTATTCTCTTTGCAATGATAATTTTTTAAACACTTAGTCTACTAGTCAAAAATATAACAGAATGTGTTTCTATTACACAGTCTTGCTGCTGAGTGCTGTTCAATTTGTTGTAAGTATAACTGATTTTTAAAGTTGAAATATATTTGTTTAAAGTCTAAGTTAAAGTTGTATAGCAACTTTTTATTATTTTAGATTTTCACCAATAATTGTTTACATTAGTTACATATAGGTCCAAAACTTACAAACTTTAGTAACGATATTGATTAAATATTATTACATTTTTCAAATATCAATTAAAATTTCTAATTAAACTAAACTCAAACTCCAAGTATATTTATTCATACAAGTACAATTGAAAAGTACAGAATGGTGTCAATAAGTTCTTAATATTAAACAAGATATACAATCATATAATTCTATTATTGCTTTTTATTTGTACATTTATGATGCCCCTTATGTTATAGCAGAGACTACTTAAAGATCAGTATTATTTTTAACTGTATTTTTTTTAACTCTTGAATATCGTACAAAGGCTTATCAATCATATAAATCTTAAGTTGTTCTTAAATTAATTAATGTTAGCCTCACCTTTAACTTCAATCGACAAAAAATTATAAAATCGAAAAAATTACCAGCATATTTAGGTTTTTTTCCAAAATATTTAAATTGTGCAGAGAAAAAGATTTATTTCTGTTACTTGTTTCATAATAATGGTTGGGCCCAAGTGTGCTAAAGCTATTTATGTGTTTTTTAACTGTAAGAACCAGTTCAAAAATATACTGACTAAAAATAGTCATAATGTCTATATAAGGTCAAATGTTTTTGCTTCACTAAGAATGTGAAGCAAAGATTATAAGCTAATTATATTTTAATAGGTCTAACATTTGGTTGTTATATTTTGTTTAATTCTTGACTGAATGTATTAGCTCTTTTCCTGATGTACCGACCCTTTCTTTCCTGGAAAGTAGTAGTTAGCAAAAAATATTGTTTTGCAAACACTTTCAAAAGTCTTTCAAGGATTTTGTCTTGCAGCAATCATTGATATGAAAAACATGGCTTTAAATAGTGTAAATTTTCTTAATTTAAGAATTGATTTTAAAGACGCCATCAAAATTTGATGTATAAGTGCAAGCATTGCCTTTGATTAAATCTTTGGACAAATGTGAGCAGGTAATTTTTGTTTTATGGATCCAACCAAAGCTTGTAATAAAGAATATCATACAGAATTACTGGTAATAAAAAACTACCACACTTTTCATTTTTTGGATTTGTAATGGAAATTTATTATTGGAACAACTGTGTAATTGTTAATTAATATATGTTCTTCATTAATTCTAGTACAATTATTTTATACGTGGTCACTTTTTTTATTACTAATGTTACAAACAAAATATTAGGCTATGCAGACGACATAAATTTTAAGGATGGATAAAATAGTTCAATGAAATTAAATTATCTAGCTTTTAAGCTGTCACAAACCCTGGTAGCCAGATTTGGAGAATTTTATAAAAGTCCCTTCTGGTCCTGCCACTTCAATGACTTGTGTATTGCTTATTATTTATTCATATATGTTTCTCACCTAAACACAAAGACACGTTTTTAATAAATTTACTTTTACTTTCACCCCTTGTGGGGGGGGGAAGTATTTTGTTGCCAACATTTTCAAATTTCGAGGAATTGGAGAAAATGTTTGTTTTTGTGCTCCCAGAATCCAAAAGCGTCTTCGAGCTGTATGTTTTTTGAGGGTTTACAGTGTCTGCTTGTCTGTCTGGGATGTGTAGAGACCCCCCACCAACACCAATGGACTGGTTTTGATAAAATTTGGGATTTACATACTAATACTTTCCACACTTTTTTCATTTGTTTTTTAAAGGGCCATTATTCCCAAAAACTGCTAAAAATTCAAAAACAATTTTTATTAAAATTTGGTGGTTTACAGTGCTTAATGTTCCTAAAAAAAATAAATTTACATTTCTAGATAAATTCAGAGATTAAAGAGCTTATTTTTTAAATTTTGCAAGAAACAACTAACATTTTATGAAATATACATATCACCAAATTACCATCACAAAGACCTAAAAACACGAAATAAATTAGTATGATGTATTATTATTCCACTATTAATGTTACAAAGAAAATAAACATTATCAATTATCAGTAAATACAGTATCAATCAATCAATACAACTTTATAGAGATTGATCCCTTGTACAAAGTACATTGTTAAATATTATTCTCATGGAGGATCAATAAATTATAATTTCTCTCTTATTTACTGATCAATGTTATTAAAACTTGATACTGGTTGAGCTAACTTTGACCAATAGTGGACATTCGGATTATGTTGCCTCCCTTAAACATTATTCTTATTGTCAAAATATGAGTACCACTATAACTTATTTAATGAACTGTTATAAAATTTTGTTAATCATTTTTGTTGAATGTTAGCTGAACAATAAATAACTCAAAGTGGAATTGTTTTTATTTTTAATTGCCTAACACATTTTTTACCTAACATCTGGCTAAACAAATCTGTATAAATTACTGTATGAAATCAAACCCTAAAATGAGCTACACTAAATAAACAATTAAGTTATAAGCTGGAATATAGCTGACACTGCAAAACATTGACGCGTATTATAATAAACTCCATAAAGTTTGTAAATATAATAATGGCTTCAGCTTCTTTGAATATTCAGTGAAGAGATTAGCCACAAGTGGAGGTAGGCATCTGGGTCGGCCTGAGGGCCTGACAGAAGCTTTTCAAAGTTTTGATTTTTGTTGAATGCCGAACAGCAGTTCCTTCTACAATCTTGTACTTTTATTTATCAAACCAATATTCATTTTATACTTACACATATGCGTCCAAAGTTGTGTTTTACTTATTCATAAAGTATACAGTAAAATTGTTGACTTGTATGTATGTGAATTATTCCCTAACTTGTATGTATGTGAATTATTCCCTGACTTCTATGTATGTGAATTATTCCCTGACTTGTATATATGTGAATTATTCCCTGACGTTTACCCATTTCAAACATTATATTGTGCAAATATTTATAAATTTATAATGTGATGTTTAATTTTAAAATGTTTAACTCTTTATTCACATTTTTTTAGAGCGCACAAGATGTAGAAATGGTCCTAGCCGAGAAAAACCTAGAAGGTTATCCTTCCACATTATTCTTTGATACTATATCTGCAAAAATGAATGAAGCAGGAAAATTAGACAAATCAAGAGTAGCTGCCCTCCTCGAATCTAAGGAAATGCAAGAAGCTCTGACTAAATCAGCTCTTGAATACTCTGCCCAGGTATTGATATACACTTAGTTCGGCATCAGAGCTCATAAGTTCCATTGCTGCCACATAATTACAAAATATTCTTTAGTAGAGGGGAAATATCGGATTCAGTTAACTCAGCTTATTATTGAGGGACTGATGAGAGAAACAGGGGCGGATCCAAGGGGAAGGGGCGATAGGGGCAGTCGCCCCCCCTCCAAATCTTAAAATTATTATATTTTAATTTTGTTATTCAGGCCTACGATGATGATCGTTTGAATACATACGAACAAGGATTTAATGGCTTTAATTAAATTTAATCGTTTTTAAAATCAAGAAAAACATAACAGATGTGTTTTTTGTAAATTAATTATTTGGAGGGGGGGTTAACTATCGGTGACCACCCCCCTCCCCCCAAACCTGACCTCTGGATCCGCCCCTGGAGAGGAAGTACGCATGTAAAGTACAAAAAGGTTAATATTTTAGGTATAAACTTTGCAGCATTTATCAAACTTAAAGAGAATAAGAGGCAGCAGGAGTCAACGCAAATATCGCTGATTTGCAGCGCCCTCAAATGCAACGATACGGTAGTGCCACTAACGGTGGCCGTTAGTATAACTAAAAGCATTCTCTGCTATCTGGAGAACACATGGAGTACTCACCAAATGAGCAGAAAGCGGTCCACGCATTATCAGGCTAGACCTCAAGTGAAATACCTACTCCCGAGCGGTGAGCGCGATGTCATTTACATGCTCCTAGACATCTTAAGAATAATAAACCTACAACCTACAATGAAACTTATATATTCCTTGTCTGCACTACTACTGTTATCATTAGTGTTGCCAACTGTCCGGTTTTCCTCATATATGTCTGATGCCCAGTTGGAACGTCCATCTGGACGGCAAATATCCGGTTTTGTTGATAAGAAATAGGTCACTGTTAAAATTTAATAGATTCCAGTTGACTCAAAAGTTTAGATTCAGTCGAATTTAGATTAATATTTAGGGTAATGTCTTGTTAACATAAAACCACTAATAATGTTTATTCTTTTTACTAACCTTTTATTTTGCGTTAGTTTATAAAGTTTAAAATTAAAATTTATTTTTCCGATTTAATTCATTTAATAATAAGGAATTTACAGATGTTATGTACCAGAATATTTACGTTTAAATTTAAGGACTATTTTTTAACGCTAGTAGTTTACAACTGTTATTACAAATCACAAATTTAATTTAATACACATTTTAATCTATTACACATTACCAATTTAAACAACAGCTCATCAGAAAATGTGCTTTATTTTCTGGATTGAAAGGTGTTATTGTTAGCAGCCAAAGAGGCTTAAAATGTTAAAATGGTTACTTTTAGGATAAATTCTACAAAATGTTCCAGGAGGCCGCCCCCTGCTCTACTGGGGGGTATCCCCCCCTCCCAGTGGAGCTTGTGTCCGGTTCTGGCCATACGAAAAGTTAGACACTAGTTATCATAGCAAATTGTGAACGTTCCATATGTTGTGTTCCACATATACACGTTCCATGTGTTTTTAATATGTGAACGATCTATACATAGTCTATGTGGACAGGTAGATAGGTAAAGTAAGGTAAAAAGAGGCTGTCAATCCCCTTTTTAAAAACAAAAATTTTCATTTAAGTTGGAATCAATTTTCGTATGTAATATTATTGAGTGAAATATATTATAGTGAAAGTAAGGTGGATGATTTTAGGTACTGAACCAGTCTGGGCAAGCAAGGTACCTAATGAGTGACCCAGGCTTGTGTGAGTACTCCTGGGTCTCCTGGCTTCCATGGATGGGATGTGACACTCCTGAGGTCAAAGAAGCTCCTTCATTATCACTCCCTCTGATTATGGAGTCTTCTTATAGCTGCTTCTCACCAAATCCTTGATTTTAAAAATGTTTATCATCCAATAAAATATTGTCATCTGCTTCTATATTTTACCACGCTGTGTGTTCCTGTCAGCTTCTTTGCCTCCCAGTAAATTTTGCTTTGAAATATAAAAAAATACTGTGAAGTGTCAGCTTAAGATATAGTCACTGGCAATGGAGGTGTTCGCAGGTACATATCTACCAAAGACGCTGTGGGCTCTCAGACAACCACTCGTTTCTTCTCCACCCTAGGAAATACTCTTTCAAATCTGTTATATTGTGGAAATTGAAATATAATTTAGAACCAATGTTATAACATTTTTCTCCTGGTAAATGAATGTATGTATTTTATAGATTTTTGTTGTTGTATTTCAACGCCAACAGGATGTTTGTTAATAGATTATACAAACGCTTTTAGAGAAAGCAACAACAACAAAAATTTAACCTGTAATACTGAAAACTTTCACAATTCAAAATCTGATGTATTATCCTCTGACGTTTAAAAGGTTAAGGCCAATATTTTAAGCCAAACATATGCCCTTCCATCTACTGGCCTAGGCAATAACCCAGAAAACTGGGTTAGTTTCTGTTATTAACTAAAAAAAAAACAAGGATCTTTGTTTATTATTACATGATTCATTTTTAAATCCATCCTACACCTACAGTAACATGATTGATCGGTTGTCTTTCCCCATTCATTTTTCCTGTAGGAGAGAGTGGGGCAGCCATTCTTAGAGCCTTAGAAGGGGGTAAACTGGCCGATTGCATATATCACTATCTTTCTAATTTACAATAGCCATGATAGTGAAATAGTCCTGAATTGTTACGCTGACCTCTCAAAATCATAGACGTTTTGACTGCAATATATCATATCGTAGGAAGTAGCACCAAAGCAGCAGCTATTATCATGAAAAGCCAAACTTGCTGGGCATTAAAAAAACTGCCCTGAACTGGTTCCCCTACTTTTCAAGCCGATTGCAAGTTGTGGAGGTATACGGCACTTCAAAATTCAAACACAGTGTTCCAAACCTAACCACATATATAGCACAGAGACGTCCACTGGTCGTCCAGTGGATGTCCATGTCGGATGTTATGGATGCCCCATGGACATCCGTCTATGGCAAAATCCATGGAATGTCCTCTGGAAGTTCAAATGTGACTAAAGTTGGACGTCCAAATTTAATCCAAGACGGATGATTTTGGTATATATTAGTATTTTTTTCGTTGAAAACAGAATGTTCAACTTATAATATATTGTATTGTTAACCAACAATATACATTTTTCAATGGGTTTTGAATTACAATAAGAATTTGAACTGACCTGGTCTGGAACCCATTATCCTCACCCAACTTGCAGTCCATACGACCTCTAGTGCTCTCGGCTGTTTTTACGTACAAGAACTGTAGGTTTTGGGCTGATGGGTTTTAAACATTGATAATTAGTCTACCTACGTGTTCTACATGACTTTTTATATGGTTTAGCTATAATATCAAATATTTATTAGGATTTTCACAAACCGTTATAAATAATGTACAATAAGTCTATCTTGGCCGGCAATAACATATTTTCTAAAAAATATGCTTTAAGTATTGGAGGATATTGTAATGTCCAGAGGATATCCACGAATGTCGTAAAACAGACATCTTAACAGACGACACATCACATAGATGTCCATGGGATATCCTGTATAGTACACAGGTAAAAAAGGGATGTTCAGGATGATGATATTTGAATATGTACCGGGCATTCCCAATGTCCTGTGGATATCCCTGGACATATCGGACCTTAATCGGGCATCCAAAGGGCGTCGTGTGCTGTCTGGGTATAGCGGGGCCTTTCCCATCCCTAGTAGCACACATCGTTGGCCCAACAATGGGGAATGGTTGGGATGGTTAGAAGTGGTTGGATAATGGTCGGTTGGCAAATCCAACTATAGGAAACGTTGGGCCAACGAACCAATCGTTGGGTGACCTGCGTTGGCAAATCCAACCACAGCAGACGTTGGGCCATCAAAAGCTATTGTTTGCAAATCATACTATATTATATTATTATTAATTATATATATATTAATGTTAATATGTATTATATTAAATTATACCGTATTAACATCATATGTATATTATAATTATAATTATATTAAATATATATTAATTTGCTCGTTGTTTAGTTTATCATATTTCATAGCAAGAATAGACACATAAATCAAAAGAACCAAATTACATTGTTCCAACTTTTATTTATTAATCTTTATTACAGAGATTTGCGCAAGTAGATTAATTTATAGAAGAATTAGAGGAAAGTATTGTCTTTGGTGGGCATTGTTGGCATTTGATTGGCAAAAACAACGCTGGCCCAACGGTGCGCCAACAGACATTTACCGTTGGCCAACGAACTAAACCAACCATTTCCCATCGTTGGCCCAACGATTTGTGTTACTAGGGATGTAGCACAAACACATTTATTTAACGTTAACGTTGAACCACTCACGACTCACGTTGAAATGACGTATATGCACACCGTTAAAATGTCCCAACTTTCAACGTCTTTTTCAACGTTTATAATAAACGTTGATTCAATGTTTATTTTAAATGTTGAATCAACATTAATTATCAACCATTTTCAACAGTGAAATTTGATGATTTGATTTTAAATGTCTTTCCTTGCAAACTTTATTATAAAAGCTATTCTAGTAACAGTTACTCAGTCAGATTTGTCCTTATTTACAGTGAAATGTTAAGTAGAAAGTTAAAAGTTAAAAGTTGAATGTTTGCCAACCCATAATTTGTATTATTATTAATTACATTATTATATATTTATTAAAATGGCTGGAACAAAAGCAAAATATCCCCCAAATTAAGTCCTAGAGATTTTTAATATAAGTTTGACTAACGATTTCAGTTATCTTGTTTAATAATGTTTTGAAGTATGTATTGTATTAATAAACAAGTATCCACTGAAAAATTATTGTTTTAATTTATTATATGCCTCAGAATTAAAATTAAAACACAAAAGCAAAGGTAAATTGAAAAAGATTTGTATGTCTCAAAATAGCTAAAAAGAGCATGTTTCAATGATTAGGCCTCTCGAACCCCCGTAGCTCGGATCGCTCCCAACCCCTTCCTTGGGTGCATCCCGTTTTTTCAAGTTTATGATTTGGTCACCCTAGTTTAAGGGAGCCGTGCGATCGTAGCAGGTAGCCTACAACCGCGCGCCGTGCCGTGCACCGCTCCTTGAGATCATCCTGGACAAGATATAGTAGTCGTAGCAACACATAAATAAATGCTCAACAAGTCACACATAGAGTAGAGAGTAAACGCGGCCTTACTAAATTAAAAATTACTGAAATTTGTTAAATTTGCTTAGTTGTTCCACTTTTTTAAATTTAGGTTTGTTAGTACAGCAGTGCAGATATGACTAATAATTTCAAAGTAATCGAAACTCAGCACTTCCATGACGATAATATATGAAATCAAGCTTTTAAATTACTAAAGTCTCTGAGCTGAATGTGTTCCATAGCTTGTAATTTCAGGTGATCAGTGTCGCACGGAACCAGAAACAACGCAAACACAACAACAAGCGAGGCGCGCACGTCAGTCTGGTTTCTACCTCGCTGGTCTTATCTCAGAGCTATGGGGGGGAGGTTTTGGTTGATGGGGAGGGGGGTGGCAAGTTTTATCTTTGCACGAGCACTGAAAATCTGACGGGCCGCCCCTGAAACCTACAATGAAACTTATATATCCCTTGCCTGCACTACTACTGTTATCATTAGTGTTGCCAACCGTCGGATTTTCCTCGTAAATGTCCGGTGCCCGGTTGGAACGTCCATCCGGACGGCAAATGTCTGCTTTTGTTGATAAGAAATAGGTCACAGTTAAAATTTAATAGATTCCAGTTGACTCAAAAGCTTAGATTCAGTCGAATTTAGATTAATATTTAGGGTAATGTCTTGTTAACATAAAACCACTAATAATGTTTATTCTTTTTACTAACCTTTTATTTTGCGTTAGTTTATAAAGTTTAAAATTAAAATTTATTTTTCCGATTTAATTCATTTAATAATAAGGAATTTACAGATGTTATGTACCAGAATATTTACGTTTAAATTTAAGGACTATTTTTTAACGCTAGTAGTTTACAACTGTTATTACAAATCACAAATTTAATTTAATACACATTTTAATCTATTACACATTACCAATTTAAACAACAGCTCATCAGAAAATGTGCTTTATTTTCTGGATTGAAAGGTGTTATTGTTAGCAGCCAAAGAGGCTTAAAATGTTAAAATGGTTACTTTTAGGATAAATTCTACAAAATGTTCCAGGAGGCCGCCCCCTGCTCTACTGGGGGGTATCCCCCCCTCCCAGTGGAGCTTGTGTCCGGTTCTGGCCATACGAAAAGTTAGACACTAGTTATCATAGCAAATTGTGAACGTTCCATATGTTGTGTTCCACATATACACGTTCCATGTGTTTTTAATATGTGAACGATCTATACATAGTCTATGTGGACAGGTAGATAGGTAAAGTAAGGTAAAAAGAGGCTGTCAATCCCCTTTTTAAAAACAAAAATTTTCATTTAAGTTGGAATCAATTTTCGTATGTAATATTATTGAGTGAAATATATTATAGTGAAAGTAAGGTGGATGATTTTAGGTACTGAACCAGTCTGGGCAAGCAAGGTACCTAATGAGTGACCCAGGCTTGTGTGAGTACTCCTGGGTCTCCTGGCTTCCATGGATGGGATGTGACACTCCTGAGGTCAAAGAAGCTCCTTCATTATCACTCCCTCTGATTATGGAGTCTTCTTATAGCTGCTTCTCACCAAATCCTTGATTTTAAAAATGTTTATCATCCAATAAAATATTGTCATCTGCTTCTATATTTTACCACGCTGTGTGTTCCTGTCAGCTTCTTTGCCTCCCAGTAAATTTTGCTTTGAAATATAAAAAAATACTGTGAAGTGTCAGCTTAAGATATAGTCACTGGCAATGGAGGTCTTCGCAGGTACATATCTACCAAAGACGCTGTGGGCTCTCAGACAACCACTCGTTTCTTCTCCACCCTAGGAAATACTCTTTCAAATCTGTTATATTGTGGAAATTGAAATATAATTTAGAACCAATGTTATAACATTTTTCTCCTGGTAAATGAATGTATGTATTTTATAGATTTTTGTTGTTGTATTTCAACGCCAACAGGATGTTTGTTAATAGATTATACAAACGCTTTTAGAGAAAGCAACAACAACAAAAATTTAACCTGTAATACTGAAAACTTTCACAATTCAAAATCTGATGTATTATCCTCTGACGTTTAAAAGGTTAAGGCCAATATTTTAAGCCAAACATATGCCCTTCCATCTACTGGCCTAGGCAATAACCCAGAAAACTGGGTTAGTTTCTGTTATTAACTAAAAAAAAACAAGGATCTTTGTTTATTATTACATGATTCATTTTTAAATCCATCCTACACCTACAGTAACATGATTGATCGGTTGTCTTTCCCCATTCATTTTTCCTGTAGGAGAGAGTGGGGCAGCCATTCTTAGAGCCTTAGAAGGGGGTAAACTGGCCGATTGCATATATCACTATCTTTCTAATTTACAATAGCCATGATAGTGAAATAGTCCTGAATTGTTACGCTGACCTCTCAAAATCATAGACGTTTTGACTGCAATATATCATATCGTAGGAAGTAGCACCAAAGCAGCAGCTATTATCATGAAAAGCCAAACTTGCTGGGCATTAAAAAAACTGCCCTGAACTGGTTCCCCTACTTTTCAAGCCGATTGCAAGTTGTGGAGGTATACGGCACTTCAAAATTCAAACACAGTGTTCCAAACCTAACCACATATATAGCACAGAGACGTCCACTGGTCGTCCAGTGGATGTCCATGTCGGATGTTATGGATGCCCCATGGACATCCGTCTATGGCAAAATCCATGGAATGTCCTCTGGAAGTTCAAATGTGACTAAAGTTGGACGTCCAAATTTAATCCAAGACGGATGATTTTGGTATATATTAGTATTTTTTTCGTTGAAAACAGAATGTTCAACTTATAATATATTGTATTGTTAACCAACAATATACATTTTTCAATGGGTTTTGAATTACAATAAGAATTTGAACTGACCTGGTCTGGAACCCATTATCCTCACCCAACTTGCAGTCCATACGACCTCTAGTGCTCTCGGCTGTTTTTACGTACAAGAACTGTAGGTTTTGGGCTGATGGGTTTTAAACATTGATAATTAGTCTACCTACGTGTTCTACATGACTTTTTATATGGTTTAGCTATAATATCAAATATTTATTAGGATTTTCACAAACCGTTATAAATAATGTACAATAAGTCTATCTTGGCCGGCAATAACATATTTTCTAAAAAATATGCTTTAAGTATTGGAGGATATTGTAATGTCCAGAGGATATCCACGAATGTCGTAAAACAGACATCTTAACAGACGACACATCACATAGATGTCCATGGGATATCCTGTATAGTACACAGGTAAAAAAGGGATGTTCAGGATGATGATATTTGAATATGTACCGGGCATTCCCAATGTCCTGTGGATATCCCTGGACATATCGGACCTTAATCGGGCATCCAAAGGGCGTCGTGTGCTGTCTGGGTATAGCGGGGCCTTTCCCATCCCTAGTAGCACACATCGTTGGCCCAACAATGGGGAATGGTTGGGATGGTTAGAAGTGGTTGGATAATGGTCGGTTGGCAAATCCAACTATAGGAAACGTTGGGCCAACGAACCAATCGTTGGGTGACCTGTGTTGGCAAATCCAACCACAGCAGACGTTGGGCCATCAAAAGCTATTGTTTGCAAATCATACTATATTATATTATTATTAATTATATATATATTAATGTTAATATGTATTATATTAAATTATACCGTATTAACATCATATGTATATTATAATTATAATTATATTAAATATATATTAATTTGCTCGTGGTTTAGTTTATCATATTTCATAGCAAGAATAGACACATAAATCGAAAGAACCAAATTACATTGTTCCAACTTTTATTTATTACTCTTTATTACAGAGACTTGCGCAAGTAGATTAATTTATAGAAGAATTAGAGGAAAGTATTGTCTTTGGTGGTCATTGTTGGCATTTGATTGGCAAAAACAACGTTGGCCCAACGGTGCGCCAACGGATATTTACCGTTGGCCAACGAACTAAGCCAACCATTTCCCAACGTTGGCCCAACGATTTGTGCTACTAGGGATGTAGCACAAACACATTTATTTAACGTTAACGTTGAACCACTCACGACTCACGTTGAAATGACGTTTATGCACACCGTTAAAATGTCCCAACTTTCAACGTTTATAATAAACGTTGATTCAATGTTTATTTTAAATGTTGAATCAACGTTAATTATCAACCATTTTCAACCGTGAAATCTGATGATTTGATTTTAAATGTCTTTCCTTGCAAACTTTATTATAAAAGCTATTCTAGTAACAGTTACTCAGTCAGATTTGTCCTTATTTACAGTGAAATGTTAAGTAGAAAGTTAAAAGTTAAAAGTTGAATGTTTGCCGACCCATAATTTGTATTATTATTAATTACATTATTATATATTTATTAAAATGGCTGGAACAAAAACAAAATATCCCCCAAATTAAGTCCTAGAGATTTTTAATATAAGTTTGACTAACGATTTCAGTTATCTTGTTTAATAATGTTTTTAAGTATGTATTGTATTAATAAACAAGTATCCACTGAAAAATTATTCTCTTCTGGGGACAGCTCACTTACCCTACAGATTATTGGCACAACGGACCTATTTAATAATATTTAATTTAATATGAGGTCCATTTACTCTACAGATCGTTGACACAACGGCCCCTTATATTATTATTATATTTGTAAAGAGGGTCATAGAGCCAATGAATCCATTTAATATAAGCAAAACTGTCCAAAGCGTCTACAGGCTCGTTGCGACAACGGACTTTTATCGATATATTTTTATAATTTTATAAAATAGGACCGTTGACACAACGAGCCATTTCATGTGAACTAAATTTAAACTGAAATGAACGGTCCATTTACCCTACAGATCATCGTTCTACACTGCGCGGAAATAGTATCTGTCAAACTGAAGGCGCTTTACGTTGTGACGCTTGCGCTTAGCGTTGTCCTTTGCCATCTTATTACGAAAATCAAATGACAAATGTGAATGATCGGTAAATTTCCAGTATCCATATATACGTGTAATCCGTGAAGCCGTTTTTTGTAATCAAAACTTCTCCCTTATTTATTGGCCAATTTTAATGTTTGAAGTGTCAAAAGAATTCGTCTCAGTTCGTAGTTTTGCAATGAGGTTTTTAATTTTCGATATTTTTAATCTCAAGGGCACGGGCTGCCCTCATAGTTCATTTTTTGCCCATAATAATAACATGGGGAATAATTTGGTTTGAATTGTAGCTGTTCCCATATAAATATAATACATTTTTTCTACATCGCTTTGAGCAGTGAAATGTTGCATGCAGCGGAGATATTTAAATTTTGTTCACCTGTCTGTGAACCAGATTTGTTCAGTGTTTCTCAAAAAAATACTAAACCGAATTAAATAAAACATGTTGTCCATTTTCGTGTGGGGCAGGAAACGTTTAGGCTTCTGCAAATCATTACGTTCGTCATTAGGGTTATGTCCATTGGTCCGTCATTGCTCCATAGAAGAGTTTATGGGTACAGATTACTCAACATTTTACCGTACAATGCACCATGTTTGTTCTAATGAGCATTTAGTCATTGAGTCACTTATATTTATCTTTTACCACAGAATGGAGGAAACACGTGCTTTACTAACTACTTCACAACGGTACGGTATACTAAACAATATAAAATCACGGCGCGGCAACGAAACATTGGGTTGGGAGCATATAATACCTTGCAACATGGTATTTAAAGCTCAATTTATCTAGGTAGTCATTGTGATTATAATGCTGAATTGGTTATGTGTTTTAAGCCCATCATGCACAAACTACATGAGTTATTGAGTAAATTTTTGGAAGAAGATAGGTCCATCCCAAAAACAGTTAAGGGCTTATTTCTATTCCAATCAGACTCGTTCCTATTAATGACCTTCAAAATTTCCATGTTAATCATATATTTACTAGACCAATTGAACAAATAATTGGTAGAAGACAGCAGGCGATGGAAATGTACCATAAGCAGAAATAGGCATATACTTTCCGTCCCTTATATCCTTTGCTCAGTTGGCCTTAACATTTCAATTAAAACAACACAGACCGTTATTAGTTAACTGGACTGATTGAACATGCATTTGTTAGGAAGGTAGTTAACACATCAGAATAAAACCACGACCTTTGCCTACCCCTGTTCCAAAAGTGCTTTAAGCCTCCAAATGTTGGTGCTATCAAATTTGTGCGGGTATAAAGAAATAAGTTCTAATTAGGCCTCATCCCCGGAAAAAAATAGTTATGTATAAAAAGTGGTTTGAAAAAAACGTTGGCGATACGATTAAGAGTTGTACATACAAACAAAAGAATCTTAACAGCTGTTCAAAAACAATCACTTAATTGTAAAAATAACACTCACTTGGTAAAGTATCAGCATGTGATTTTTGTGAAAATAGTGATTAGAACCAATGTATACATATATTTAATGTATAGATTATTAGGTTATGTATAGATTTCTAGAACCATTACAAATTAAGATAAAATAATTGAATGTAAAGCGGACATGTCCAAACTAAAACGAAACAAGCAAATAAACAAAGTAAATATGCTCGCCTTGGAGAGGAACCGTGAAGATAGACATTTGAAAAAACTGACTGGCTTTTCAAGCAAAGCTTGGTTTCCCAGATGCTGAAGTGCTTTAACAAATGTATATAACTTTTCAGATATAATATTTACACTATGATCGCGAGCGAAGCCGCGACGAGCTACTAGTCGCTTATTACTACTAGTCGCTAATTACTACTTAGAAATTATTCAAATAATTTCTAAGTAGTATCTAAAATTTCCATAAGGTAAAGCACTGGACAAAAATTACTGAATTTAATGTACGAGATACTAATACAATGCTGTTTCGTAATTACAAGAAACTACAAAAAATTGTTTGTTTCATATATTTTATGATTAAATAAATAAAGTACTCTCCGTTTAACATGTTTTAATTCAATTTATCAAAGGATTTTAAAATTGTTATACTAAAAAACCAATAACAGATTTTACAAATAAAGGTAACGTTCTCCTAAATTGTGAGTAAGTTGATAGTTTATCCGCTAGATTGAACCAGACATTTTTTTCGTATTTACTTCTGCCAGCTGTGTTCTTTTGTCAGTTTATGATTGTGGTACCACAATATTCATCCTCATTCGTAGTTGTGCATAATGGGTTTCATTTTTCGGTATTATTAATCTGAAGGGCATGGGCCACCCTCAAAGTTAGTTTTTTTGCCCTTAATATTAACATAGGGAATAATTTGATTTGAATTGCAGCTGTTGATACATTGTGTACAGGTTATTATCAATACCAGATTTTACAGGTAAGAATCTATTTAACTATTTATGTTGTATGCAACGGAGATATTTAAATTGTTGTTGAAATTTTTTTATCCGTCTGTCTGTTTATAAGTCAGATTTGTTTAGCGTTTCACAAAAAATGACAATACTGAATGAAATAAAATGTTTTGCCTATTTTCTTGTGGAGGAGGAATTCTTTTGACTGTTTTAAAACATTAGAGTAATGCCCCTTTGCCCGGCACCGCAACAAAATCAATCTTAAGAGTACAGGTTACTCAAATTTTCACTGCAGAATGCACCATATTTGTTCTATTGAGCATTTAGTCAGCTAATTACATTTTATCAGAGAACGGAAGAAATATGTCTGATTTACTACTCTACAAAGGTATACTAAACCATATCAAATAACGGCAAGACAATGAATCATTGGCTACAGAACACGTAAGCCCTTGCAACATGGTATTTAAAGCTCAGTTTGTCTAGGTACCTAGCCATTGTGATTATAATACCGAATATGTTATGTATTTAAATCTGCCTCTAATAAGTCCAACAAACTACAGGAGTTATTGATCAGATATTTGAAAGAAGATGGGTAAAAAAACAGTTATGGGTTTATTCCTGTTTCAATAAGGCTCGGCCTTAAAGGCCTTCAACATGTCAATGTTAATTATATACTTACTAGACCGATTGAGCAAATATTTGGTAGAAAGACAGCAGGCAATGAACTATAGTAAGAAACAGGCCTTAAAACATAACTTTAAATGTACATGATTAGGTTATGTATAAATTGTGAGAACCATTCAAACTAAAGATTGAATATAAAACAGGCATGCCCAAGATGAAAATAATCGAGGAACTAAGCAAAGGAAATAAGCTCGCCTTGGAGAGGAACCGTGAATATAAGTTTCTAGGCATTTTTTAACAAACTGACTGGCTTTTTGAGCAAAGCTCGGTCCCCCAGGTGCTTACAAATGTAACGATTTTCTCAAACATACCATTGTACTGTGATCGCGTGTGAAGCCGTGACGGGATACTAGTATCATAGAAAAATTAACCATTTTTCTATGCTAGTTTTAAGTAACCATTTACCTTATATAATAATAGCGTGTAGTGGTGAAGTATAACCCTCTATTCAGAGCAAACTATTCAACGTAAAGAGGCCAGGGTTGTGTCAACAAATTTCTCTTAGCCCAAGGACAAAATAGAGTTTTGATAATGGAACCAGAAGTAGTTGATTTTCCTTTGGTAAATCCTGGGTCTCAAAAAATATGACAGCAGAACGGCATTCTAGTGGTTTACAGCTGGAATTGTAGTTTGATTTGAAATTGATGCAGTTGTAGTTTTGTGTGAAGCTGAATCAACAGTTTTTGGAAAAAAATACGGTAGCGACTATCCTTCCTAAAGTTTGATTTGTGTATCAGTATAAAAAACCATCGTTAAAGGCACAAACACAATCTGACAAAACCTATATAGGAGGAGTTATGTCATGTTGATGATGAGTAAAATGCGAAGATAAAAGTTAAGGCAATTGATATAATATTCAGTAACCTATATTTTGGTTAAACATTTTAAGTCTAAAATTCCGATTTAGTTTTTTTTATCTGAACATTTTGTTTGAATTCACAGAGTATGCTTTATTTAATGAAATTGGATGAAACTATGGGAAGAATTTTTAATAAAATTGATGAGAAAACTAAAGGAGTAATAATTAACCTATCCCACTATTTGCATTGAATACATAAATATTTATAATAGCTGTCATCCTACCCGGTTTCGCCTGGGAATAAACATTGGGGTGCGTGCTGCATTATGTGGAAACCCGTTGAACTACTACGAATCATGATCAGCTGTTTTAATTATATTAAGCTCAGACTTAAGTGAATGTCCATATGAATAACATTATCTAGATGATTTTGTAATTATCAAAGTATAGACTTGGTGAGACCTTTCTGTATTTTAGGCCATAAGACAAACCTCAAGAATTTCATTAGCAAACGTTACCTCAAGATTTAATAAATTATTTATTTATAAACTTTGACTTTATAATAGGCTATAACTTTTATAGAGAACAAGAAGTAATAAATAACACATTCTAAGAATAAATAATAAATTTAAATCACAGCCTTAGAGATTGTGTCTATTATTCACCATCTTTGATTTTGAGCTTTTGAAGAACTACAACAGTGACATTAATTAACTAACTAGAGATCTTTAATTGGATATTTATTTAACTTGAAAATTATTTTTATTAGTTTTTAATTTAATTTTAGTTAATTTCCTAGCATTTTATTATATCTTATTACTCTTAGATTTTTAGAGCTTGTCAGCTCGATCAACAAAGACTTTGGGATTAAAATATATACCTTATTTGTATAAACCAAAACTAACTAGGCCACCATTATTATATTTAAATCACCTACCTACCTACCTACCTGAAAATTTGTTTCATTGAAATCCCCCAAATTTGTTACATCAGTTTGTGATTCCCTTGAATCAGTTAATCAAAACCGAATACACATGTAAAGTCACAATAAAGTAAATCTGTTCATGTAAATAGCTGATTTATTTCACTACTGGTAGATAAGCTAAACATAAGGTAAAACAGCTGAATAAATAGGGACGGATAAGTAATAAGTAATTTAACAGTTTATCAGGAGTAGATGTTCTTATTAGCATAATTTTCAAATAATCTCAGATTTATTTTGGAAGTTTAATTAGATAATACTATAATAACATCCTGTTTTATAAAATGTTATATGTGTTTAGCGTAATTTTCAAATAATCTCAGATTTATTTTGGAAGTTTAATTAAATAATACTATAATAATATTATCCAACCCTCTGGAATTCAAACAAACATCGGTATTTTGTGATGATTTTATTATTATTTATTATCTTATACTATTCGCATATTATGGCGGGATAGTAGATTCTACCAAATGTTATATGTGATTTGCAGGAGGGAATATCTGTTATTTATTTAATTATGAAGATGTATTTAACCCTTTGAGTGCTAAGCTTCTGAAAGGAGTGGTTGAATCCATGATGTTTTGTTGATTTTTTAAATATATTGAACGCCTGAACAGTTAAAATTGATAAAAACGTGCTTCCGCTGGACACACACAGTAAAGGATAGGTAAAAAGTAGCAAAACACCTGATCAGATGTGCAACTCACAAAGAATCCACCCATCCCGTCAGCTTGGACCCGAGCCGTCCACCGTTTGCTTAAGGTCCGCCCTCCCCTTCAACTCTGCCACAGACAGGTGAACTCTCCATGAGTTGCACATAAAAACCACCGACTGTGACGGGATTCGAACCCTCGATCCAAGTGTTACCCCCGGCCGGGAAGGTAACGCCTTAGACCGCACAGCCACTGGTCAGGCTAGCAGCTGTAGTGGATCAGTTGGTATTATAGTGACTAGGCGCTGGACGAGGTAGTTCAATTCGTGTCTACCAGGTTTCACCACATGTCAGACTCAGACTGCAGACTGAGCGCCTAATGGTACAATCGCTTATGAAGCAGTAACAGTGTTTATTGATAACAGATTCAAAAGACGATATATCGGTCCATAGCACTGAAAGGGTTAAAGAGATAAATATAAATGTAAATGTTGTGTATGCATTTGTTTTTAAGGTATATACAAAAAGGATTTACAAATAACATCATCTGTTGAACAAAAGTATGACACGGCGCGGCAGTCAGTATAGGTTGCTAAATTAAACTCGTTACGTGTTCAGTTATCTCAGGCTGAATCTTTGTAAAAACAGAGCATGAGATACGACTTTATTAATTAGCCTTTTTATAAATATAGTATTTTTTTAACCACAAATAAGTATTTTATTTACAATTACTTTATAACACATCGTGAAATTTTACGTAATCCAAAGAACTAACTTAATAAATAGTCCGAAAGTTAAGCTGTATTTAACTATGGTACAGTGGAAATTACAAAACTAAATGTTGACTTATTAGTTCCGATATCGTTTTAAAAATTAGATAACTTCTTATAAGATTAAAAAATGTTATTAAAGATAAACTAATTTACGCAACTGTTATTTCAAATGTTAAAATCAAATATATGTGTAAACTAATTTAACTATATATTTGGCATTCACAAATTAATTTATTTTACAAAATAGAACATTTTAAATTCATTTACTCCACTAAACAACATCATTTACTGTTTCAATTGAATGAAAACATAAATACTGTAACGCTCCATAATAGTCATTTTTACTGACTTTTTTAACAACTGTTAAAATGTAAGCTGAGAACGTTAAGACAGTAATTGATTTATTTTAACTTTACCTATCGCTCAAAGTGGGGCTTTAAGAGCCACTGGGGCAAAGCCCAATGAAGATATATTAGTTTGTATAAGTTATCTAGACATAATAAGCTATCAATTAAACAAATAATGATTAAAATCGTCCCAATAGAACTGGTGGACTGGTCAAAGTTTTAATTATTTTGAAATATATATAGTGATATCCACTTACATAAAAACCCGATTTTAGGGACCATATCCCCTAACAAGCCACTAGTGTTTCATTGAATATGTACCCATAATTACTAAATCTAAACTTGCTTAAAATACGATTCATAGTAGTTAATGTTTTTATGACTTTCTTATGTCCCATTTTCCCGTCCTGCGTCCTGCACCAATGTTAATATGTTACAACTAGCTGCCGTCGTACCCGGAAAGCAACCGCGAGCGGCCGTAGCGGCTGCTGGGTTCAACCGAGAATAAAACCTGTGGTGTGTGGTGAATTAAGTAGCTAACCCGTTGAACAACTACAAATCATGATCAGCTCTTATAATTTTCATCAGCTCAAATAAAAGTGAATGCCCATACAAATAACAATGTATTGGAACTTTGACACCCCGTGGGGCGGAGCCCTAATGTGATCTTATTAAAATCCTCTCTTGGTGGTCACCTACGTTATAGAAAGGGTAAACGTGCCAAATTTTGTGGTTGCAGGTGTAGAGGTTTGGTGTGTGGGGATGATAGATTTTTCGTATTTATAGATAGATTATTTCTCCTATCTTGTTAAACGTTGCTAACTAAGTATCTGTTATAATTAACAAATAGTAGCGGTCGACTGAAACATAGTTTGACGAAACGAGTAATATTATACGTGTTAAGCTGTACGTGTTATGCTGTAACCTAATTTTGTAGATAAAAAATTGGGCAGATTGATAGATTGAACATACATTTTTTCCTATGAAGATAAAACTAGCAAACTTAAACTGAAATTTGGAAAGTCTGAAGAACTCATAAAACATTCTATCATCAGCTTTAAAATGATTGTTTATTAAAGTTTTGGAATACCACTCTTCTGTTGTTTTTGTAATTTATATTAGATGCTGCAACTCATAATATAAGATTAAAAATGTTTAAGCTACGTAACACTGAGCCAGCCCCCCCCCCCCACCTTATATAACGCAGAGTAACACTATGTCATACCCCTTCCCCCCTTAAGCGCATTTCGTAATATGTGTATGGCCCCTGGTCCCCCTTTTTTTATAAAGGCCGGAGCCGGGCAAGGCAAGGCCGATCCGTCTCAGTGCGCCCCGTGCTGCTGCGGGAAACTCGTGTGGTTGTGACGTATTTCCGGCCGGTTTTAAATGGTAAGGTGCACGCCGTGCTTTTAAGGTGGCTGAAATGTCAGCAACAGAAATGAGGCGGGAAGAGCGGCGTTGCCAGGCTGACATTGAGATTTTACCCGCCATGTGTCTATAAAATCCCCGCCAAATCCTCGACAGAGCTTCAAAACTCAAAACCGGGGTTTTACCTCGATACCAGTTTTTTTATAACTCCTCAACTCATGAGGAATAGTACCAGTTCTCTCTTTATGATGAAATGCTTATATTTAACTAAAGAAAACCTGGTTAGAACTTACCAGAAAATAAGAAAACCGTAAATCCAATAACCACGTGCAGAATAATCTTGACGTGGATAGTTAAGAAAATGGATTAATTCCTACTTTGTTTTATTTAATTAAGCTTATTTCAAGTGCAAAAAAATTCAGAAAATTGCTATTTAATATGCTGTGTGGATTTTACATATTTTAAAGTTAATATCGAGTTGTTTTTTTTGTATGCCCAGCTTCCACCCTAATCCATTTTTTTCAATGATGACCAATTAATTTTAATTATTGTTAAGTGTTTTTAAGTTTCAGTACTGGTGCTAATTGTTTCTTTTCAAAAGATGTATAACAAAAATGGCATATTTGTTATCATACTAATTTAAATCTGTTATGAATACGTAATACAAGGAAGTGGGTGTAGTATTGCTTCATAAAAGAAGATAAGAAGTGTAATGAATATAATTATTGATAAAAATACAAATTATTATAAATTTTTTATTTAAGAACATATACACAATTACGAGTACACTTTTTAATTTTTTTAATTTGTTAATAATTTGTAAATAGTTTTATGATTATTTCAACTACAATTATTCCAGAGTGTTGCCTGACGTCGCTGCCACAATATCATTGCCAAAAATGATCATCAGCTCAATGAAAAGAGCTAGGAGTAAAGGAACGCCTACTCAATGTACGAGGAACTTCTAGAAGGCCTGTTCCACGACAGCAATGGTACCGAACATACTTTTAAAAAAGTGGGCGAGGGTGACGATGAAGCTGTCTGCTTTATCGTAGACTCATAGACTCATTAAAGAATGTTCTGCTAACCGCTAATGAAATTCACCTGGACGGTACTTTTAAGGTTGTTCCAAGCGTCTCAAAAAGTAGACAGCTCTTTACTGTCCTGGCAGTTAAGAACGATTTTGTGAGTATTATTGTTTATAATTTGCATACACAATGTAATACATGTACGTAGATGGCAGATGGCAGGATGTCAGTTTATCCTTGGTATAATCATAACCTCTTTCAAAGTAATCCCATTCATATTTATTTTTAAAACAATGTGGAGTATGTAAATTAGTATTTTAATAATAAACCATTTTGTTACACTATGTACGAAATATTTTAAGCTGGGCCAGTTATTTTCCTGCAGGTTTCAGTTCATTATAGCCATATGGTCAGTAAATTATGTGTAATTAGTGCTGGGCAAAATGACATCTGGTCTACACACAGTTTTTTTTGTTTAGACACTGTACCTTAATTCTAGCATTGATTTTGAATACAGAATAAATATCCCAAGACTAGTTAATTTTTGAAGCCAGGAAAATGAACCAGCTGGTCCACTAATCAGATAACTACATCAGCTGCGTATGAAACAAAAATAACAAACCCATTTTTCATATAAAAAGACTCCCGTTTTATCCCTTTGAATTTCATTAAAAAATCCCTTTTCATCCCGCTTTTAATCTGAGATCACAGATTGCACTAGATTGCAGAATCAAATATTTTTCTATTTACTTTTACTAGCTGCTCTCTTTTAATTGTATATATGTTTATTTTTACCTATTTTTCGTGCTAGAATTAAATTATTTAAACATGTTCTACTCTTTCAAATACCATTTTATCTCTTTAAACATCTATATTACGATCGATTTTAACGGAAGCAATGAATAACATAAAAGAGTAGTTAGAATTTAATCTCTATATACAAATTATGTCCAGCTAGACTAGTCAAATAACCAACAACGCGAAACGAGTAGTGTAAGGGGTGGAGAAGGGGTTACCTTCATACTGGTTTTCTTAGAGTAAGAAACAACGCACATACTACTACTTCGTTCTCCTGCTTCCAAGGCTCCGTTCTAGCTAGGCGACGAGAATTCTGTCGGCGATATGACCGATATCACTCCTGCCGATGACGAAAACGGTGTCCAAACTAATCAAAACAACAAATTATAACGGTGACGACGCAATGTGTTCTCCATTCCACATATTCATGGTATCGCATCGCACACCCAACTAGGACACGCTCACGCTCATGCCCAAGTGGAATTGAAGTGGTGGAATTGAGTAAGGGGGGGTTCAAAGTACTTCAAAGTAAGGAGTCTGGGATCTGTAGGCTTCTAGGCTCAACCTGTGGTGTGTATCCCCTTACCACCTATTGCCAAGGTCAACAATTTTTTTTATGTATGTGGTATTAGGTTTTAGTATACGTTTAGCAAATCCCGCAAATTGAAACATTCGTTGCCAGAGCCTTTTCTTGAGATGGTGTAGCACTAGTTTCATGGTATATTTTTCGGGTTACAGATCGGCCATAAGCTCGGTTCATCTATTCTGGTATTCAAAATCAATGGTAATACTAAATAGCATAGTACAACATAGGTACTAGAAATGGCAAATAGTTAACTTGTTAATTACAACATGGCCAGGCCAGCGACATTGATGTGATTCATTGTGCGTTCTGTGATGTTTATAAAATAATAATAATTGGTGCGGACAAGGCTCAACGATATTTAAAAAAATGGGAATACCCGCTTGTGCCAAGGTGCTCTGTTCGTAAGCAAACTAGCAGACGTAATGCCGATTTCCAAAAAAAAATCCCACTTTATCCCACAAGCAGTGAAATATCCCATATATGGGATAAAAATCCCTTAAGTGGAAACACTGCTAGTAGCGCTGTTGAAACAATTCATACCCGACCGCTTCTTACCAACTCTTCAGGCCAATTAAAAGGTGCCCGACCTCCTCCGCATTTCCGGGGGCGTGGGATGATGGCAGAAGAAAATGTATTAACCTACGAATCATGTCAATACAACTTTGTTATGGAATTATTGTATTGTATGTGATAAATTTGTAAATTTAGAAAGAATAAAGCTTAACTAATTTCCAATAATTTATTTATTTATACATTGGAGATGCTATTGAACTATGCACTTACATCTTTTAAAACACATTTAGGAGTCTTTTAAGTTAACATGGTCAACCGGTTAAGACCGTGTGAATATCAGGAATGGAAAAACCGGGCCAATAATTTTTGTCTTCCATACGGAGTACCCAACTAGGGACTACAGTCACGCCAAATTCCTCGCTTATCATTTCCGTAATACATAGGCTAATTTTAAATTAAAAATGATATGTACTGGCATTAAAGCTCCTTATGATTCTACTACTTGTAGGACAGTACCTATGATTATTGTCATGTTCATACACACAAGTAGTCAAACATTAAAAACGTACAGGTTGAATTTGATTACTTCCTGGACGAAATACGCATAGGCAATACCTTAAGCTTCTACGTCTTCAAAATATACGTCTATTAAAACACGGCGTTTTACTGTGGTAAGGTAGTTGTTTTATACAGCAGTTCCGTTGAATATATTTACTTTGTTCAATTTAATCCATTTTACTTACCTTATATTTTTGTCTTGGTTCTCACTTTAAAGCCATTTTAATAATGGTTAGAATTCGTCAAAGCTTCTGATTTATAATATTAAATGTAGTAAAATAGTGCTATTAAATTAACTTCTAGCATTAGCATTGTCTTATTGCAATCTATTTTGCACTGCATTAAAAATAGTTGACTTTTATTTGTTAAAAGGAATTTATATAATTTATGCGTATTGTTTTTAGTAATAATCCACGCAAATTAATTTCGTCCGTCGCATCGTGTCGGCCGCGTGGTCAGTGCTAATGGATGAGCGCCTTCCGTTTAAAGATACTTTTTGCGCACCATGTAGAACGATGATCTGTAGTATAAATGAACCTACTCTATATATTTTCACTATAAAATATATAAAATGGCTCATTGTGCCAACGACCCTAAAGTTGAAATAACAAATATATTAAACTAAACGGTTTGTTGTATCAACGACCTTATTTCATACTTATTAAAAATATTACATTTTAAGGCCGTTAACTCAACGATCTGTAGTGTAAATGGACCTTGAATTATTATTTTATTATTTAGATAGGGTCATAGTGCCAACGAGTTGTAGAGCAAATAAACCTCTATTTTTGTTTAGTTATTTTAGAAGGATCATTGTATCAACGATCTGTAGTGTAAATGAACCCATGATATATTTTATTTAATGTTTAGGAGGGTCGTTGTGTCAACGATCTGTAGCGTAAATGAACCCTAACCCTCAATAATGGGCATTTTAATTAATTATTTATAGAAGATACAAATAAATCCTTTAATACGGAATCCTTAATTATTGTCCCTACATATCCTTTATTTAAATAGTAGTTGATTTTCTTCCACACTCCATAATCAGTGCCGGTCACAGTGGTGAAGAGGGGACAACTACTCAAGGAGAAAACCCATTTTTTTGAGGTCACAGCACCCAAACGTATCAGCTTTTGCAAATTAATATGAATGTGTCATCTAAGTTGAGTAACCAGCAGTGGAATCGATTTAATCTACTTCAATTATTTAACAAGACATGAAGCTCCCAAGAATTACATCAATCGCATCGGCGGCGTGGTACAGGTGCACAACCAGTCTGTCTTTCCCACTTGAAATTTTCCCCGAAAAGAATAGTTTTTTGAGTTATCTCTTTACTAATATTATTGTTCAGTATATTCCTTTTTGTAAGAACTTGTAAAAGCTTGGCTGTTAATCGAAGGCGGATTTAGGGGGGGGGCTATAGGGGCTGTAGCCCAGGGCGGCAAGTTTTTAGGGGCGGCAAATTTACAGAAAATGAATAAGTTGTTTACAAAATAAATGTTGAAACGGGTAACATTTTGACGAAAACGGATAACAATGACGGTGTGCCGTCCTTTTAAAGGTAAAGCTAGTAATCAGAGACTAATGTATTACGCTTGCTGTCCCTCACACTGCAGTTCCTCAAAACAGTCATAATAATGCATTTGTCATTCATCCGTACTAGCGACAAGACAATTATGCTATAGAGAAAGGGCGGCAAGCCACGAACTACATCAGGCGCTGCGTCACTATGACTACGTCCAACTCACGGACTTCCAAGTTTACCCGTACATTCGCATATAGCATTAAAATTATTTTTTACACAATATCAATAATGACTAAGGCACACGGCTGAGAAATGTTGCAACAATTGAATTTGAGACGACAGTAATAAAATTTAGACTACAAAGATATTGTCGATTCATTTTCAAACTCTAGGTAACAAAGAAACCTATATGTTAGTTTCAGCCAACGTATATTTACCAGCAAAGGCTACCATACATATAATCGTTCGTTCTGGAGTAATTTTGTTAACAAAACTCTGACCAAATAAAAATAAAGACTAACGTAATTTGTGAAGAAAGTATTTGATTGGTTCTTGCCATGGGAGCATAGTTGACTACGGATCAAAATGGCGGTCAGCATGAGGCTGCAGTTTTTTACTCCAGGCGAGACCTCTATATATATTTTTTGGGTGGGTCGGTGTCAAAATCTCCCATTTCATTAAATGAAAAACTGTGATATTTTAAGTCTTTAAATTAATATCTTGTCGCATTTTAGTCGAATCATGATGTTAAACTTAACTTTATAATCTTAAGACATATTTATATGTAATTTTATTGTTTATCTCGAAGCAAAGTAATGATTTGAGTTAAATGAAAATACCCTTTTAATATGGCTTTGGAAATAGTGTTGAAAACAAGCCGCCTTGTACATAGAATATGACACCGTCCAACCAACAAGTTGACGCCACAACAGGACAAAATACCAAACGCTTATGACGGCACGCTTTTTGAAGGTTATTTGTCAGAGAGTGACTCCTTCCTGAAGGTGTATTATATTTCAATTCTTTGGATCTACAACATCTTGGAGGTGAAACTAGAAGAAGTATTTGAAAATGTGTTGAGTTTTATGAAGATTAGGCCTACATCAATTAATTTTATATTTTGATCGTCTAAAACATATAAACAATTCTTTGTATAAAAGTATAAATTACAAAATGACTGAAAAACTGTATTGAAAAGCGCTAATTCAGGATTAAAATAGTCAGAATTTTGAGGCTAATGGTCCGAATTACGAATTTTAAGGCTACAGTGTAAACACATCTTATTATTGGTTATTTATTAAAATTTTCAGTAGTCAATGCGTTGGTGTAAAAATGAATGTTTTGACGAAGTATAAGAAGGGATTTTTAGGCCTTTGTAGAAGGATTTTCTTGTTATTAAAAGTAGCACTGGTTCACTGCTTTTAACCAGGCGCGGATCCACGGGGGAGGAAATGGGGGAAATTTCCCCCCCCCCCAAGGCAAAAGGCAAAACCAGCAGCGTCATCACGACTTGTCGTCTGATTGATGCGTCGTCAGTCAGACTTATATGCCTGTAATACTACTACAGACCGAAAATTCCAGGAAAATCAAATAATTATACAGGAATTTTTATGCTGGGAAAATGCGGGGAATATACGGGAATTTAGTTTTAAACGCCTTTTTCGGCCATTTTCGTTCATGCGGCTCGGTTGTCGTTTACGGATAGCCTTCAGTTCACAACAGATTGGCAGGTCATTCGGTTAGTCACTCTCTATCGAATGAAATATATCGACTGTTGAAATACATCGACTGTTACCTGCAGCTGATTATTTAGGCTGGACAGAGACAGAGTCTGCACTGCAGTCTCATCTCTTCACTTCAACTAGAGATGTGCCAAGCAGTTACTTGAGCGAAACAGCTGCAGCTAGTTCCACAACGGCCGCGGAACTCGTTCCAAAAGTAGTTCCAGCTGCAGCTAGTTTGGTCTTCGTTACTCGAGTTTCAAAACAGTCAGATGCTGCAGCTGTTTTCGGAACTAAACGTTGCAGCTCTACTTTCAATTGTTTTAATATGCTGTTTGTAGAGAAAACTGATTCCTAAAATTAATGTCTTTGCTAAAGAGCAGTTTTAATCTTTATAGATAACAATGGCCTGTTGTAATGTAAATTTATTTTTAGAGTTAAACACTAAAAAACACATAACTTATATAAAGTTTTAATAGCCTAATATTTAGTCAAATAAAAAAATGAAATCGAGTAAAACATTTAACACGTAATTGTAGTTGCTGTTTACGAAAACATTTAGTTTTCAAATTTTAATGTACACTAGAAATACACAATAACATTTCAATACGGACGCATTAAACTATAAAATAGGTGGAATGCAGCAAGGAAACAAAACCAATATTTTACAACACATTTTAGCGATCTCTTCGCGATCAGTATCCTATTGAGGCTAGACAGGAGGAATGTACAGGAAATAAATCAGATAAATCATTTCCTGTCTCAACAAGAAAGTGTAGACCCTGGCATTGATTCAGTGGCAAAGACCTGGGGTTACGCTGCATCTGTTTTGGTTTCTCGGTAACTCCCAGTTTCAGTTTCAGAAAATGAGCTGCAACTAACATCCAGTTTCAGTTACAGAAACTGGGCTGCAGCCATGGCTGCAGCTGGTTTGAAAAGTAGTTCCGATCGGAACTGAATTGCTGGTCTCGTTGGAACGGTTGGAACTCCTTCCGTTCTTGGAACGTTGAAACAAAGTAGTTCCAGCTGCAGCGACACACCTCTAACTTCAACATATATACGGTTACAATTGTGATATTTTACTATTATGATAGTATTTTATCTAAAAGTTTATTACGAGTACGGTAATTTGGAGGGAAGCATCTCTAAAAGAAATATTTGTAAACTTTGTCTACCATTTAAAGTAAGAGTTACTGAAAATAAAGATAAGGACAAGAAACAAGTTACTTAACCTTGGGTTAGGAACACACCCTAGCCCATCCTGTCCCTACCCTGGCTCATAACCTAAATTGACCTGTCATTTTTCTTCCTTTGGCATCGCTCTCCCCCCTTATTTTTCTTTCTGACACTGAGACTTCTTGATCCGAAATTAAATCTGACAGTGTGATGCATTTTAGATTTAAGAGTTAGTTAGATTTTATAACTTAAGTTATTTTTCTACAAAGCATAATCCTAATTCCTAATAATTATTAATATGAAATTACACATCTTTAATAAGTAGTTAAAATGAAATAATAATTAGCTGAAAAGTATCCTGCAGCAATCGAAAAAGTCTAGCAATGACAAGTGATACTTAAGGTATTAAGTTAGGCCTAAGCCTAAAATGTCAAGGAGAGTTAACTGGAGAGGTAAGTAAGGAGTGATGTGAAATAAAAGGTGACAAGATCATATTAACTGTCGTAGGCCTAGTCACACCAAACAAACTCGGCCTACTGCGAAGGTTAAGTTGAGCCATTTAGTAACCAAATTCACGATTACTATTACAGTTACTAATTTACCTATTGGTAAATAAGTAGGCATAACATTCTTGTAGGCCTATAAAGGGCAAACACAATATGGCCTACTTACGTTGCAAATGCATTTAATTTGCTGTGCAAGAACAGACAATCAACCGAGGCTAATTTCACAAAGGAATATTTGCGCAATGACTATGCAAATAAATAAGTTAACTATCGTTTCTATTGATCATTATGCACAAGTATTGGCGTTGTAATAGGTTGCATGCTTGCTTGCTATTACCAGTATACAGTAGGATTTTAAAAACATAAGATGTTGTGATTGGACTTTTAGACAGGTCTAATACAAATACATCCGATAGTACCATGGGGTAGGCTATATTGTTTATAAATTACCTACGATAAAATTAGAAATTTCGAAAAGGTGCTGAAATTAATTAGACACATTGATATTTTTGAGCAAAAACGTCCACTTTGGGGTGCTACGAACAAAGGTTACTTTATTTAACAAAATGGTTTAAATAAACCTAGCTAGAGTTAACTTGTAAAATCTAACAAGGATGGAATTTTTTAGTCCATGATTTGGAAGTTATTTATTTAAGTTACTAACGGTAATTCCGAATTACATATGGACAATTTATTGAAGAAAGATCTAATGGCCTATCCCTAAACTGGCAGGTAGAGTTGGCCGGTGAGGAATGTTTTTGTTAACACATTAATTAATTGGTATCACTTGATGAGTTTTATCACAGACAGACAAGAGATAACCTACAATTATTAATACAGCAGAACAGTGCCAGTGTTTCCTCTTTCTTTCCCGTCTTATAGACTAAGACTAGACTGTGTTTGTGTGTGTACCAAAGGTGTACATATCCATGTAGACGGCGCTAATCGACTTGTCGACTACGACCGTCACATCGATAGTTCATAATACGATAGTCGATAGTTACCGAATGACCTGCCAATCTGTTGTGAACTGAAGGCTATCCGTCGTTTACAGCCAATAAAAGACGTTTTGGTTTTCATTTTCAGCCAATAAGAAATTTTGCAGAACGTCATTTTCGGGCCATTAGGAATGCAACTAAATTCCTTTTTTTGACCCATCCGATGCGGAATAATAGGCATACATTGGTGGTAGAACGGGGTCGAATCCTGGTCAAATTGCCGTTTGTATTCGTAAAAATATCGTATAACCCTCGATCCGGCTTTTTGTGTATATCTACGGCCGTGGTATTCTTTTGCATTTTTGTAGGGAAACCCTGGTCCCTGTTCTTAGAAAGCATTATTAATTAATAGCCCAATGACAAATGGCAGCTAGGTACTTCTGGGTCGATTTTGATGATTTACGTGTTGTTTGAAAGCCCTTAGTCTAGATGTGCCCTTTGGGGGTCTCAAGTCAGTGCGTGGAACCAGAAACCCTTGGAAGCCCTCAAAGTGCGGATTTGGCCCATTTAAATAACACTGGGCAGCAAATCAAAACAAAAGAAGCAGAACAGCTGGGATTAAAAATACAAACATATGGTTTGCTAGTTGAATATTAAACTGCGTTAATGTGAATTAAGTCAATCATATATTTTTTACTGGGGTTTTCAACTAGGAAATAACAGAAATTTCTTAAACTTATTCATTCAGTTAATTTGTAACTTCTTTAGATATTGTCACAAAATTACCAAACAAGATATATAACATGTTGGTAAACCTGTGCGGCGAAAGGACAAAGCGGGGAGAGGGCGGCAGATTTCCTAATAACCCTTAGGCGGCAATTGCTTAAATCCGCCACTGCTGTTAATAATAAACTTAATATATACATGTTTATGCCGATTAATAAAATAATGTTCAATATGTTTGTTAACCGTTTTTTATAATGAATTATACTATCTTATACATGAATAAAAGAAAGGTGGTGACTGTCTGTCGACTTGTCTGTTCCGATTCAACGTCCCATCTTAGCAATCCCTTAGGGCTTCTCCCCAGTCACCCTTAAAGTTACAATGGTACTGGTACTCTTATGGACAATAGGGTGAATGAATCATAGGTGAGTACTTAAACAGATGTTTACAGTAGGATTTTAATCAGATGGATTTTAATTCTACACCTTTCATAATTTATTACATCAGGAGAAGACATATTTACTCGATGTTAATTAATTGCCAACAAATGAAAACATTGTTATTAATATTATTATCATGAATTAATTATAAACAAGTCAAATACAAAGCGTTTCCTTGTGCACACTGAAGGCAGAGTGGTCAACAATGGACGATCGCCGCGAAATCGCCCAAACTAGCAGTTATTACAGCTGATTTCCAACAATTGTTTATAATCAGCTGATTAACAAAATCAAACAGGCGTGTATCTGCTATTGCAGAAAAAAATACGACTGTAGATGCAACAACAGTGACATATCAGAGTCGTCCATTTTTTCACGACAATGCTCGTTGGACACGACGAACAATGCGCCAACAGCTGATTGGAATTTATTTATGTTCGAGGGAATGTTCGCCCGAAAATTCCCCCGAATGTTCGGTGGGTGTTCGTGAGAAGTGTGGGAGCTTCATCAGGGTCGGCTGAATGTTCTGGAGAAGAGAATGTTCGGCCGTATGTTCAGGCGTGTTCGCGAGTAGTGTGGGACCGCCTTTACGAGGGCGTCCAGCTGATTCATGAATCAACAACATACCATCAAGTGTTGCCAACCTTAAGGGTATAATAATGGTACAGCTATTTTTAAATTGTCACTGGACATGCAGACAGAACATTTAAACCTTTAATCGATTAATCTAATAATACAAATAAATCAAAACAATATATTAGTTTCATAAATAACAGCTTATCATAGAATGTAAGCAGTTAAACAATGTTAATTTTAATTACACTAATGAGGAAAATATGGTACTCGTACGATAAATATCGTGTTTCTAGCAACACTGCAGATTGGATTGGTGATCACGTGATCCTCCACCTGTTTTTACGAGGCCTCTTCCAGTTAAGTAGAAAACCTTAAATAGATCATCTCAGCACCCTGGTCTGAAAGCTCTACGAACCTTGACCCGCACCTACCGCCTATCGAACCAACGATAGACAGATGCCGACTCCCCATTCTTGAAGAATGTGGCGAAGAGGACCAGTGTTAAATATGATAAATGGTAAATGGTCACAGCCGGGTTTAACACGGCACCAAACTGGCCTCAATCACGAAAATGGTCGAAACCAAGTAGCACATTCAAATTATAGAATTTTTTAGTTTTAATTCATTGAACAAAATATTTTTCTGAATATAACTGTTGATTATGTGCGTAGTGATTATATATATATATATATATATATATATATATATATATGTGCATGTATCATATATACATGGTCAATGGTATAATGTTGTTTGAACTTTAATTAATTTACATATTAAATACCATTATTAACGAAGCCAGAAGCTGTGGCAGCACTGGTTAGTGTACAAATCTAAAAATGGAGGCGATGGCGGCTGTCAGTGGGAGCGTGGGAGCCTTACTTATTGTCCTGGACGTTCTGTTTTGTTATGATGTGTGAAATTGTAATCAGGCAAATATCATTTATGCGTATTCAAATAAATTGAAAAAGGTTTTATATAATAATTCATTAACACTTGGTCAAGTTAAAATGGTTTTATAGCATTCATCATGGTGTTGTCGTGTAAGGTGTACTTGGGAGTTTGTTTATCTTTTTGTACGACATTTTGTATATCAACTCTCACTGTTTACGGAAGTACAAGTAAGTTTTACAATTCTTCTAATATTAGAATTAAAATTTAAAGTCATATATTTATTCTAAATTGAATTATATCAGGGTAGTTATTGTTTATTCATAGACTGTTAAGGTATTATTAATTGGCATCACGTCAGGCTAGTAGGGCTTCTACCCTGTACCTAGGCCTATGTTAAAAACTAAATTATTGTGTTTTAGGTTCATTATTTTAATTTCAATCTATAAGTTAATATCTTAAGTAAAGAAACTAACCGTCCTAATTTGTTTAATATCATTTGAGATTATGCCTTGGTAAAATACAAGAGAACTATGACTAGGTATTCCCACTCGTATAAATGTTTTTGGTTGTTGGTAATGAAGCCTAATGTCTGGTATTATTCCAAAAATTAAATAGGTGAAACATATAAAGAATAATGTTTTGATTCTAAAATAAAAATCAAAGCTAGTGTAGGTATGTTAAAGTCCGGTTGGGGCCTAATGGCTTTATCCTTTATCTAGGTATGATGTAAATAAGGACTAAACGTATAAATGTAAGGAACAGGATAAACCTGTGATGAATGGGATTAGTGTCTAAAGGATTTATTGTCGCCGTTTTAAACAGTGATTTATTGTTTAGCCTTTACACCAATGTCAGCACCACCAGTCGGAAAAAATTTGGATATTTGTTGTGGTCAGAGAAAGCGAGGAAAAGCCGTGATTTCCTGGCTTTACCTGAAAAAAAGATCTTTAAAACTCCTAAAGGTTGATGAAAGCTGGGCAAACTATCTATTGGTGTTTATTCCAATCACAGGGGACCTCTATAAAAATTAAGTAGACAACTTATTTTTCTTAGCAGGATAAATAAAATAGTCTTACAACACTATAAAGTATATTTACACTTATACTGTATTTACATACAAGACGGTAAAATATACACAAAAGATGGTACAAGGCGATCGATTCCAACCAGTTACACCGGTCATCATCAGGCCCAATCAGGTCATCATCTGATTGGGCCTGATGATGACCGGTGTAATTGGTCTAAATCGATCGCCTTGTACCATCTTTTGTGTATATTTTACCAGCTTGTATGTAAGTAGGGCCTACAGTATAATGTATAAATATACTTTATAGTGTTGTAAGAAATATTTATTCATCCTGCTTAGTTGTAACAACACTTATCATGCTAATAAAGAAATCATTTACTTATTTTCCCTAAATCTCGTGTTACAAAATGCTTGTTCATGGTCTAGCATTTTGTGAGTCAAGAGGACGGCTCGATTGTTTGTATTTTAAGTTAAAGACTTCTAGCCTATTGCTTGTAGGCCTATTAGCTGAATGGCCCAATTAAATCATTTAAATCGTTTGTTCCGGTCCTGGAAATAGCATGTTTTCTGTCAGAAAAGTCAGGAAATTCCCGAATAGGAATGACTGGAATTTATATAATTTTATAAGTACTGAACTAAGTTTAACCCTTAAACCGCCGATTTATTTGTCCTTACTGGAACCCCCACTACCACTTTTTTTGCTACTTAATTATTTTATATGATTTTTAATAGCTTCTTTAAAGTTGTAGTATTTAATTAATTACCGTATAGCATATTATTGCAACATTACACACTTATAATAAGTTTGTATAAAACATTATAGGTTAAAGTATAAAATAGGCTATTGTAGGGCCTATATTTGGTCGGCATGTCAATCGTCATCTACTTGAGCTATCATTCTCTTGGGGCCTACACGCAATTCTGAGCTGAGAAGGTCTACAAACCTTATTTCTCTGCCTCATCATCATTAATATGTGCTATTAATTGTATTACTTACAAGCTATAAATATAGTAAAACAATATATTCACGTTATTTACTGAGAAACAACAAGCAATATCCTAGACTCATAACCCCTAATGACTCACAACCCCTAATGACTCACAACCCCTAATGACTCACAACCCCTAATGACTCACACATGTGTTTTCACTGTGAAGTATCAAAAACGCCTGTCAGGTAGCAGCAATAGACAAGAAGTGTACTACAGTAGAACCCCGGCTAACCGAAATAAAGGGGGGAGAGCCGTTTCGGATAACCAATTTTTCGGTTAAACCGTCATATGCTAAAAATAGCCTAACAAGGTGTGTAGGAAAAATTAATTTACAAACAATGTCTATATACTGTAATACAGTGTTTTATTTCAGCTAAAAAGTGTTATAATGGGTTATAAAATACTATAAACTGAACAACTGAAGTTACTACAGCATTGTACATTACTTATTACAGAAATCAGTGATTTTTGTTTGCTTTTTCATAAGTCCTTCGCATCGTTTTCGAGCGGCGATGTCCCGCCATCTTTTAATTAGAAGGATGTCAGTAGGCATCGACTCGCTGCATTGTTCCACAAATTTTAAGGCAACCTAAAATAATACCAAAATTGATTATAATTTAACTTGTTTAAAAACGAATCTATACTTTATTAAAATTTCTGTGTTTCGGCCATACAGTAATGTTTGACTTACCTCTAATGCATTAAATCCGTCGTCAGGTGTCACTTTGCCGATTCCGTCATCCACGTCGTCTGCTTTGTTTTCTGTTGCGTCGTCAGCTGGCTGCAACACTGCCTCCACAATATCTTGGTCGGAAAGTTCATCAGAATCATCAGCGACGACCCATTCGTCCACGTCACTTGCATTCTTGTGTTCACATCCAGGAATCCTATGAACCATCTCTGTCAAATTTTCAAAACTTTCAATTTCTTCTTCGTCTAGTCCGTCATAAATCTTCCTCCAGCACCTTTGAAGTGTTTCATCTTTAACGTTAGCCCAAGCCTCCGCACACCAATAAATCACGTGTTTCATGTTAACTGCCTTCAGCGCGTCATTAATAAGTTTATTTTCTGTTTCGCAATCTTCTAGGATAGTTCTCAACAACAGTCCTCGATAGTGCCGTTTGAATGTTTCGATCACTCCTTGATCAAGAGGCTGAATAAGGCAAGTGACATTTGGGGGAAGAAAGCGAACAACAATATCACCTTTTTATAACTCATTGGGATGCGAGGGCGCATCATCAACCAATAAAATAGCTTTTTTCGGCAAACCTTTTCCAGCTAAAAATTGTTTAACTTGCGGTACAAACGGTTTTAAAAACCATTCTTCAAATAATTCACCGGACATCCAGGCACTTTTTTGCGCTCTATAAAACACTGGCAAGGCATTTGGCGCAATATCCTTCAGAGCTCGAGGTTTCATTGACTTGCCGATGCACATTGGTGGCAACCTATGAGTGCCAGAGGCATTTGAAGCTAAGAGAAGTGTTATTCGTTCCTTTTTCATTTTATGACCGGGGGCAGACGTTTCAGTTGCTGAAGCTAGAGATTTTTTAGGCAACGTCTTAAAATTAACGCCTGTTTCATCGGCATTGTAAATCTGGTCCTTACTGTAGTCTTGAGTGTAGTCTGCAAACATTGTTTTGAAAACATCTACCGCGTCTGGATCAGCAGATAACTTTTCACCGCACAAGCTCAGTTGACGGATCCCATACCTCTTTTTAAAGCGATCTAACCAACCTGAGCTGGCACAAAAACTTTTCCCTTCGTCACCTAACAACTCTGCTAACATTTTAGCCTTTTCTTGTAGTAAGGGACCTGTTAGTGGCATGCCTTTTTCCCTTTGTTGCGTGAACCACATGAATAAGGCTTCGTTAACTTTCTCAAAATCTGACGTCTTCAAAGTTTTTCTGTTACCATTTTTTACAACTTGCTCTAAAAACTTAAGTTTAGATTTTACCCATTCCGAGACAGTAGACACGCCAACTCCGTAATTAGCCGCAACAGTATTTAGCAAACAACCTTCTTCAACTTGTTTGATAGCAGCTAATTTATCCGCAAAAGAAATAACCACACGCTTTCGCTTCGATGCCATCACGCACACACACACACCTTTACAGTACACTAATGTACATAAAAACACACTTGCTAATCACAAACGGTACACTACTGCAACACGTTAACACAAAACAACAAAGTCCAGTAGTTCTCTGTCTACTGTGACAGTGACTGATGGCGCGGGGAATGGGGAAATTGCCAGGTCGGTGACCGGAAGGGGCGAGTGCGGACGGGGTGGGGGAGGTGAATCATATCAAGGACACGTCAAACGTCCCTCGCATCGCCGCGCATCACCGATAAGCCACGTAGGCTCTCTTTCTGGAGAAAGGGGCTCGGCGCAGCGCCTCGCCGTTTACATATTATGTACTTATAATTATTTACGGAACCGTTTCGGTTGCCCCGGGTTTCGGTTAACCCGATTTCGGTTAACTGGGGTTCTACTGTACATTAAATCGTAGTTTGTAGAATTGCCACTAGAGTGAAACACAATTCGGTATGACGGCGTAGCAGACAGTAAATGACCTGACCGCCACAAAACAAGAAATCATGGGCGTGGCAGTTATACAGTGGAGCGAGGTTACCCGTCATTTATTTCTTCCAACGGATAAAATATATACAGCATCAGATACAGATGAAAAAAACCCAGAGAAAACAATATACCGGTAGGCCTAGGCCGATTACTAATAACAAAGACAATAAAAACAATAATAAATTAAACAACAACGATGATAAGATATGGGGACAAAATAACAATTACGTTAATCTATAACATCAATAAATAACTAAAACCACCCATAAGACTTAACAGCAACAATGGTAAATATGGTGGCACAATAAAAGTGATAAATTAACTACAATTAACATTCCATATGACCTATAAAGAAAGCTGAGCACTTGTTTTGTTGCCCATTAATGGCAACACCTAGGCATCATCGCACAATATCATACTCACAGTATGTGGCCCACTAATGGCACCACCTAAGAATTACCGACCCACCAACTTCTTCCCCCTAAGCATAGACAGGGATTCGTAGAAGAAGTCTACGTCGGCCGCCACCTCATCTTCTAACCTTTGTAGACGTGACAGGCCACCATTGAGAGCATAGTTGGTGGGCTGGAACCTGCGGATGAACATTCATAGATCTAGTGCCTCTCGGAATGTCACTATACCACGTTCACATTGGTGTCTTGTTATATCACGGTCGCGGCAGTTAAGGGGTGAAGTTGCTACAAAAACAAACAAGACAATACGAGGGAACTTAATAACTCTTGTTTAATGCAAGTGAACTTAATATACACCAAATTAAACCTAATTTTCATATTGTAATTTCTTCATACTTAGTTTTCAAAACTTTATTTTAGTGAAACTAACATTAAAGATACAAAACAAAACGAATAGTAACCTTTAATTAAAGGTTTAATTAAACTTTTATTTAATAAGTGGGATTTTAATTCTTTGTATAACTTATAAGCTTACTAAACATAATCCTTAACGCTTTTTCCTAAACTAAGTTATACATTAAAATTTAAAGTTTGTTATGTAGGCTAATTCATAAAATTGTCATACATTTTAGGCTACCTACCATTAAAAAATCAAATTTAGAGACGTTACTAAAATATAAAACCTATCTAATAAGTTGGAAACAAGTTACAGGCGTAATATTATTTTTAGTTTCCCATTCTTTGCATCGCCTTACCACCTATAAGTTAGCCTACCCTTTTATATTTTGTAAAAAAATCAGAAATATATACTAGCCTATGCCTACTTTAATTGTAAAACTGTAAAGTGTGGATTAAAGGTAGTTAAACTATTTCATAAAATACAATCTTTGGAGTGATAGGCTATATCCAATATTATACCTTGGGCTCATTATTACTATATATTAATAAATTAATGAATTGTCTTTGTAAATCACAGTTGCTAGTAGCACAGAATGATTGTGTAAAAGTGCTACAGTTGTTCAGCGATAATTCTGCTTTTTTAATTAATCAGGCCTAATATGCCTACATATTTTTAATTGCACAGATAAATATAATTTACTCATTAAATATGAATATAAAACCTGTGTAATTTGAAATTTATATGAAAAGTAAACAATTACAGTTTTATACCGGAGTAAAAACTTGGACAGCGAACTGCAGTGGTTAGGTTAGATTACCTACTCTACTCTTAATTTCCATACACAGTACGATAGTTTTTGAGGGTCCCTTAATTTTACGCCGGTTGCTGGTAAGTTGGCAGAACTACTTTTGTTATGAATGGAGTGGGAACGAGGGTGTGGCTTGTTGGTACAGTCACATAGCGCAATAAAAAATGTTAATTTATTGATGGGGCCTAGGTCCTGTAGTTGGAATATTTACACTATAGGTTTATTTTATTTTGTTTGTTATTCCAAAAACTAGAAAGCATCAAAGTAAGTTATCCACTCTTAAACGTTTAACTTTTGGTAGCCTATCTTACCTATTTATATGAGGTCTTGAGATAGTCGTTATTGAATCTGTGAACAAAACAAGATTAATATAATGATTATTTTGTATTCTTTGTTTATAAAAAAATAGGCATAGTGAAAAATAATTTGTTCAGAAGGTAATTTTATAGACCAAAATGGACCTGAATCAACTTACTATATGTAAATTGAGCGGTATATCACAATAACGGTAGGCAGTAACACAGCGTATAAAGACAGCTGATAACTTGCCATTGCAGTAACATGCTAAAAGCTAGCGCCTAAACATTTTCAATAATTCAAGAGTTCTTAATGCAGAATTTCAGGTTTAAATTACGGTATACCAGCATCGTAATTACTTAAGATTGTATGAAACACAAAAGTATAGTACCAATAATCAACACCTAATATTCTTATATGTTAATAAATGTATTTAAGGAACAAGCTGTAGACCTTTGTTCAAGGAATTGGGTATTCTAACCATTACTAGCCTATACATCTTTGAAATTGTTAAATTACTGTACAGCGATATGGACAGCTTTGGAAGTTTAAATTTACTCACAATTATTCCACACATCATCAACATTTAGTTAAATTCCCTCCCCATAAACTTTCTTTTTATGAAAACAGTCCAAAGTACATGGCTATCAAAATTTTTAACTAATTATCAAAAAGTCTGATGTCCGAAAGTCCGAAAAGACACTTAAAAAATATGCTCTTGAAGAATTTGTGCAAATTAATAATAGAAAAGTCGTATTATAATGTTGAGGAATTTTGTATGGATAATTTCTGAATGTAGACTAATTGAAACCAATTTGACAAGAAACTTTTCTAACAAGTCGGATAAATCATCACCATGTAAAACAGAGCAGCTGGTATTCACAACTAACATTTAATCTGGATGTATCTTTCTTGTTAAGTTAAAATATTGTTCTAATTTTTATATTAAGTTGTAATTTTTGTATTAGTAACTATATTTAGTATGGTAACTCCTAGCTTATGACGAAACTCCTGTCTGTGTACATTGTACATTTGTAAGATGTTATGAGTTAATAAATAATTTGAATTTTAATTTAATTTTTGTGTGTGATGGTTAGAAGTTTTGGCATTTTTCGTAGAAAGAAATGGCTAGGAATTTCATATGGAAAATAAATTAAGCAGGAAATTATATTTAATTGTGATAGCTAATACACATTTCAATCCTCCCAGCATTATATAGGCCTAGGCATGTTTTAGACTTGGTTCTAGGGCTGCTTATACAAAAAATTAAACGAGAAATGCTTAAAGTTATATCAGACATAAATCTGTGTTACAAAAAGCAAAGCTAGAATAAATTTGTTTTATAAGGTCCCCATTACACAGTTAATGTACCATATTCATGTTTACAATAAATGACTAAGTACCATAGTATTTAAAATGTTAATAAGTTTAACTCTTCTTACGAGTATAAAATTCAAAATAAGCATTTCAAGTTTGCTGCCAAGTGAACGAACAGGAAACAGAACGAGAAAATGCTAGAACCTCCTAGAAACTTCGAGGCGATTCTGGGCTCGAACCCGGAAGTAAAATCTCTCGTGGTCCCGTGATGCGGAGTCAGCATAAAAGCACCACGCACGTTGGACCAGGCGTCTTTTCCTCAGCACAATTCGGTTAAGTAACATCGCTCTTTTCCAAATTAAAATCGTGTAACTTTCTTGCTTTTTCTAAATTCGTCGATTTGTCTTCGGGGTGTACACCCAACGTAATTCTATTTCGCGAATCTTGTCCGGAAAACGCTCAAAACCGCGAGCGAATAAATTGAATTAAATAAGCGAACCTTTCTAAATTCCGCGAGACGATTCCACAGGAAGATCACGTGGCAAACTAAATTACCTTGGGGATTATTGGGTTTTTTAAATAGTTTCAATTTGGGTAAAGAGTGTACTCTAATTAGTAGTATAAGTGCTTATAACATTGTTATTAATTAAGTAAAATCTATGAAAGTGAAGGTAACTAACATGTACTTGTAAGTAAACTGTATTTTTTAATTGTAGCATTTATTGGTCATATTTCTGTAACATTCCACGTATTTTGAAGAAATTGTCAGAAGAAGTCATATTTATAATTGTTGAATTTATAGAGATTTATTGCTATTATTTGTTACTTTGAATTTGAAGTCAAACTATTATATTTGTTGCATAATTGTTAGAGTTTAATATTTGGAGAGACAACCAAAATTTTTGGGGTTTTTAAATAATTTAATAATAGACGGTCATTGGTTTGATTTTTTCAACCAAAAAAAGGAATAATTTACACACAGTTAATGGTAGTTGCTGGTTGAGATTTAAGTTAGCAGATAATATATTTTGGTACCTTTAGGAGGTAAGAAAGGTTGGTTGGAGGTCAGGTGGTGTGTTTAGGAGGTTATTTGATACATAATTCCCAACCTTTCGCTTGTTATTAGCCACTTATAAGTCTTATAAATCCAGTTGATCAATATAGAATTAAATACTACAGCCATTACATGTCATAATCTCAACTGTGTCCCAAATGTGTATATAAAATACATAAAAAACAAATAAAAGGCCACGAAGCTAATCAAAGTAGTGACACGCCTTTGGAAACAACTATAAGTAATTCCAGATCTCCAAATATACTCAGTGTAATTTGCCTTCTGAATGCTTCTTAACAGCAGAATAAATTCACTCTCTGACAAACTGTTTATTTAATTACTTCCCACAATTTATCAGAGAGATCCAAGTAGTGTTTTGGGCCCAGCGCACTTTCCACAGGTCTCTGACTATTGACTTTAATTGAGTAATAACAGTAAATAAAGTAAATTTAGTTTCACGTTGCTAATGAAACAGTGAGTGATTTTGAATACTAAATACTAACAGAAGTTTCATTGTTACAAAGTGGTAGCAAATTTTTAAAGTTACGACCAATATTTTTATTGTAACACTCTCCACTAGCCTAACTTACATTGTGATAGGTAGTTGTGCTGTTCATATGATATCGACAAATTTGTATCATTATTACTTTTTAGTTGTTGATTTACTATTTTGTCAATAGTTTAACACTTTTTTATTTATTATTTTATTACTTATGTTGCCATTTTAGTCAGTCTCTGCCTAGGCATTATGTGACTTTTGCGATGAAAGAACTGATGGTACTTTGGTATTATACGGATGCCACTATTTTTGGGGGTTAAATTTTTACCGGATACAAAGGATAACTACATAATTCGAAAAAACGTACTTTTATTGACTTACTGTAAAAATTTTACATCATTCTGATGAGCGGTCTTTGTGTTGTACCTCCCAAAAGGCAGCGATGTCCGCTAGGATCGTGTTGAATGCGTCGCCGCCGCTAGCAGCCACACCCGATCGCCACATGTACTCCGCCAAATAAACAGCGCGCTGCGGCAGTTATGTTAGGATGGGTTATCATAAAAATACGTACGGTTTCCTCTTCATTTCGAGGTAAATCCCACACCAAAAGAACGTCACTCATTATGAAAATAAATGTAACGTAGTGCACGGCAATAAATCACTCATGACACTGACCCAGATACAGGCGGTGACAGGTGATGCCGCGCTCCGGTCAACGACCTGACCTTGGCCTATTTGGAGGGGGTTTGGCGGCCGGTAGTATGACTCATCAGTATCATTCTATTTGTAACGAAACAAGGAAAGTCCTACAATCATTTTTATGATAACCCATCCTAACATAACTGCCGCAGCGTGCTGTATAAGGGTGGCATCCGCATAATACCAAAGTACCGAACTGACTGCTTTAGATTGAGAGAAGAAATATTTTAAAACATCACTCCCACAGAAGGTTTATGCTGTGAAGTAGGTAAACAATTGTGTAGAAGCTTAAATATAGGTATTGTGGGTATGTTTTACAGGTGTTTTATCTATAAATAGTTTTACTGTGATGTTTAGGATGAAAGGAATATAAAATATAAAAATTGCAGGGCCCAGTTTATTTAAATCAAATAAAAACAGCTTTATTTCCTAAGATATTCGTTTTACAATTCATACACTGGTCAAATTTAAACACCAAATAACGTAACATAAATAAAATAGTAAATAAAACTAACTTTATAGGATGCAAGACTACTTGATAGGCCTACATTTAACCAGTTGAGTTTTAAATTTGTTGTCGTGTATTAAAATTAGAGAGCGGAGTTTTTGTTTTGTATAAAAATGTTTAAGCTATGTTTAATTTGTTGAACCTTTGTTATTAAACAAACTTTTTTGTTTTTTTACATTATAAAAATAGAGTAGGCAACTCAAGAAAGTGCATTAAAGAGAAAAGTATATTTTCAGTGTTTAAATGTCGGAAATGGATCTGAAGCATTGTGATTGTTGTCATCAAAAGGACCAGTAAAAGCTAGTCATTAGCTCCCCCATCATGTACTTCTTTGTAACTCTACCCAATCAATACCCTTCACCTTTAGACGTAATCACCCTACACTACTTAGAGAACAATTCTGTCACTGTAAAAATACTTGGAGAACATTTAGTGTTATTGTTTGGTAGACCACCCATAGTGTTGTCAAGGAAAATAATTACTTTAAGATTACAATGTATTCTTTATATTTGAGTTTTGAAATAGAGTTTTTGAAAGTTGTGACCAATCTGGTTAACTAGGCCAAAAAGAAATATAAACTTTTTAATCATTCATCGTTAATGATAATAAAGGAAGTTTTTACAAGAGATTAAACATAAAAGGGTCATTGACAGTATTTTTTTTGTAGCTCATCATTACAATTATTTGTAAAATTCCTTGAAGAAAACAACTATCATGCCCCAGTTAAGGCAAACTAATATTTTATGTCACTCGCATGGGCTGTGTCTGTACAGTTGTCCCTCTTAAGTATTCCAATTAAGTTATTTTAAGATCGTCTCGATTCACCATGGTACTCATTTTAGTCCTAAATGCTACAGGAATTTGTTTACTGCAGCTTCTAAAGTTTCTACTGATTTTAATGTAATTGATATCATTGGATAGAGCTCAGCCTCAAGATTTTCTCACCCCAATTTCAAAAGTAGATTGAATGCAAGAGCAGGGCTCTAGCGGCTCTCAAACTTTGTTCTTTGTCCATAAGAATAATATTGGGAATGTTTGTAATTGAACTTTTATCCTATAACTACTGTTGATGCAGTAGAAGAGATTTAAAGTAAGAACAGATGTTGAAAGTTGAATATGCCAACAATTATTGAACGGGTAAGACGATTTCTGTAATGTTATTTTTGAGGGTGATTGAGTGGTTTTATTTAAAGCCTAGAGTAAATGTGTAATGCGAGTTTACTTTGCCTATTTATTTATTTATTTTGACAGTAGTTACATAACACCAAATACATAGAGTAATACACTCATTTGGTAAATGACTTGTCAATCTTTAAACTAACTTAATATCAAAATCAAAACTTTGATTGTGGTGCACAATCACATTTGCGTTACAATTAAGATATGAAAATATAATAACCATTATCTTCAGTCACATCGTGATTATTATAACCTAATTTAGGCCTGAATAATTCTCAACACTGTAAACACATTTTGTAATTAAAAAGATTGAGTATTATCTGCAGTGTGTCAGTTTTTGATTATTTTACATAGCCAGGTAGTTTGTTATAAAAGTTCTTCCTCATATAATTTAAATTATTTGTCAAAATACTTTTGTATTATGGATTGGATGATGTAGTGTATCATCATTTCAAAAGTTATATGTGCAGTTAAATCTATTAACAAATGTATCAAAATATTTTCTTACAAAAACTAATTATATGTAGTACACACATGGAACTGGTAAGATATATTTCTACAAGATGTTTTTGGCTTTACACTGGTGATAACTGTACTTTTTTGTATAAACAATAATTTGTTTATGTCTTAAGTGTTGTCCCAGAATTCAATACCATATGAGGTTAGAGTAGAAGTAGGCGTAGTAAATAATTGTTAGGGTGCTGAAATCTACTATTTTTGTAAACATACTGAAGTTAAAGTGGTACTTAATATTTTTCTAGACCATGGTCGAGGGCTTGCATAAAGGCTAGGGGCCTATATTATTTTCAATACAATACAGATATACAGCTAGATTCTCACGAGTTCATGTAGGACTCATGAGTCCTAGATACACTTATGCTATTAATTTTTTTAACTGCTTGATTTTGAACAACATTAACATGTTCCTTAGTCAAATTTATAACTAAGATAAAATAGGTAATGTAGATTAGGTGTAAAATGATTTATGAGACCAATATAGTTTACCCTAGTTTTATTGTTTTACAATGCTATTTGGATGTTAAAGTCAAATTTTATTAATATTTAAAAAAGTGTTGTTTAAAGTGTAAGTTACCGTGCCAAAACTGCTATTTAACTCAACACTTAGCTCTCTCCTCTCTAGTTTTTAAATGAGGTTTGTAATTTCTAAAGGCCATCTTACAATCAACATCATAAAACGCTTATTTCAATATTTAACACAAATGTGTCAGCTGGAAACTTAATCTCCATAAATAGCTAGATTAAATGGTGTTGGGCAATATCCCAAAGCAAATCTAAACATGTTATCTAATATTAGATATGGTATTAAAAACCTGATAAGAATTACTCACTCTTAATCAATAGACTCCTTTCAACTCTTTAATGTTAACAGTGCAGTAACCCCATTATGTTGATATTGGTGTTTTGAAAACAGATGATATCTGTAAAAGTTTTCAAACATAAAATGACTCATGGTAATAGACTAAACACAATTCTGCGGCATTAGATAGCCTAAAGGTTAGGCATGCTATGCTAGGTTTACATTTCAACCAGTCACACCAGTCATCAGTCCTAATCAGAATTGACAGAATAAAAAACACTGTTTTTTATGTTCCCCCCCATACATAATCTAAGGAGAAAGTATTGTTTGATTCTGTCATTCTCTGATTGGGGCATTGCACCACTTTTTATCTGTAAGTGTCAATATATTTTGTCGGAGTTGTGAGATGGAATTTATTGTATCCTGTTTAATAACATTAAAAGAAAACGATAAAACAAGATTTGTTGAATATATCAAAATATAACATTTTAAGTGGATAATGAAATGTATAGGCCTATAAAAATATTTATGAAACAAAATTAATTAATATGGTTAAAAAACTTGATTTATATTCTAAGCTTAATGTCAACAAATTTGGAATTGGGTCATAGTCGTTATTTATTAGATTATTAATTTTGTTTATATTTAGAGATTCCCGTTTATATAACAGCTTTGAGCTTTTTTAAGAGTCTAGAATTGTTGTGCGAAACGTCCAAATCAAAATAATGTTTTGCAATCACTGATTGTTAGATATAATATATGAAATATGTTCTCTTTCAATTAAGCTTTGACAATTCTTTTAGTGTACATCATATTTAGGATCACAGTTTTCACAACACATTTCATAAATTCCAGACTTTGATTATTCTTGCAATCTGCTTTTATGGCTCTTAAGTGTGTCATTAAGTTTATTATTTGTTTTGAAAGAAATTGTTTCTATAATTATAGGCCTATTTCCTTTTTCTAGTTCTTATTTAAGAATATAGACCGATTTAATTTGAAATAATGATTGCTGGGGAGAGGCCTCAAACAATTTAATATTCTTTAAAAATCAGATAATAATGTTTAAGCCTGATTTGAAATTAGTTATTATAACCAATATTGTGACTCTTCACACTGAAGGATCTACCTAACTTAAGTTGTCATTAGCAGGGAAATTTGTATTTACAAAAGTAATGATACGAATTAGGTAGGTAACATGTAAGTATGTTATATGTTTCTTACTACATAGAATTATCCTTTACCAAAGCCCTTACGATGACACCCATGGTTATAGATTTGTCCTAGGAATATCATGGGTATTCATTTTTGGCATGGAATTTAATAAGTTACACCTAAAAGCCTTTTAAATTTATCTGCTTCAGGTGATAAAACTTTTTATCATAGTCTTCTATTTTAAATTGAAAACAATATAGTTGAGTTGTTTAAGAAGTGGCTTATCTTGGTTGATATAAAGCTCTCCTGTCAAAATATTCCTCGTTTTCTATTTGAGAAAATGTGCAACATAAAAAGGCTGGCATGGTGTTATAGGTGCTATCATGTATCTTAGGTGCAGTAAAACCGTTACATATAAGATTTTTTCAAGCGAACCATATAATACATTTTATTTTGTGCTGTGTAGATATACTCGTAGCCTGTAATAATGTTGTATTGTTGATTGGCCAAATAAAATAATTGTATCATTGTACTAAAAAATAGTTCAACTGAGTATGAATTATCTGTTTTTTTTTAAGTGCATAAAACAGACCATGGTCTGGTTTTTGCCACCATAACTGTAAGTACTTAAATAATGGTTAAATACCTGGCATCTGTTCCTTTTGTAGTCTGTATTGTTGTGGTTGGCTAACTGTAGACATTAGTACTGGGTTGTTTTTTAAATGTCCTTAAATTTTTGTAATTTTAATGTACCTACAAAAGTATGATAAGACAATTTATGGTTCTACATATTGAAGAAGCTAAAAGTTTTGGAACTATGCCAGTACGACTATGACCTCATTGATGGTCGAAACCGGTAGCTGAATATAGGCAACAAAAGGAACTGACAAGTATTTAACCATTAATTTGCATCAACTGAAACCAAACGATTTACTGTGTGTATTTCAAGTGTACTTACGATAATCCTGCGGATCTCAAATTTGGCGGGATTTTCGATTGCCGCTGCCATTTTGAATCCAATTTTGAATGCGTAGACACGTGACCGCACAGCAACGAGACTCGGCTCATTTTGGTGGGGAGGTGAGTGGACTGCCACACACGCAATCACGGTGATGGGTGTGTTCTTTATTTTCTGGATGACCCTCGTAAAGTCAGCAAATGTTACGAGTGTCATTAAAACTCAAGATCTTTTTTGGAAATGCTATTATTTTGTGCTTGAGTGAATTCTGAATATTTCCAATAGCGGGTGTCGTGTGTTACAGTAGTGGAGCTGGAGTTTGTCGTGGAACCGCAGGATGTGGTTACTGTGGCAGGCAGGCCGGTGGTGCTGGATTGCGTGGCCAAGTCCTCCGACCCTCTCCTGCAACCCACCATCAAGTGGCGGACCGCGGACAGGCAGGACCTCACGTACATCGGCGACCCGTACAGGTAACACAGCGTCATCACCTAAACTGTTTATATAGCACGGGACACACTAGGCTGACTGCCAGCCGCTGGCAGCAGCATCATCAAGCAGCGAAAGTTGAACAAGCCCAACTTCGCCAGCCGCTGAAAAATACTTCCCGGATGGTGGTGCGAGCTGCGCTGTGTTCACATTAAGCTGATAGTAGTGGCTTCCTTTAATTCGTGGCTGCAATCAGCCTAGTGTGACCCGTGCTTAAGTCGCTTGGTACAGATAGTGCTATCTAGGATATGTGGAAAGTGTTTAAGAGGGGGCTCCAGTCACAAAACTGTATGCGTGTTTACCTCCCCCCATAAGGCCATAGTTATCTTTCAAAGCCTCAACAGCTTACCCGATAGTGTCAGAGACAAATATTTTATAACTAAATAGTTTTAGTAGAAAACTATTACCTGCTAAAGGCTATTTGTATGACAAAATTACAGCAACAAAAAATAACAGTAAATATGGTATAGGGGATAAAGTATTATGGAAAAGTTAAAGGATATCCCCATTGGCCAGCTAAAATTTACTGTGTTTGAACCCTCAAGTGGGAAAATAAATAAATACAAGGTAACATTTTATGAAACTGGAGAAATAGCAGTTCTAAAAGAAGGGGATCTATCTATTTTCTTCAAGGAAAACAAAGCATTGTATGGCAAATTAAAAATTAGCAACAAACAATTTAATGATGCTATCAAACAAATAGAAATGAGTTTTAATAATAATACATCTTATAATGGTAACACAACAAATGAAAGTAAGAGTATTTTGGAACATGGAATTTCATGTCTAAATGTCAAAGAGCCATTAGCCACTAGTAGTCCTGAAAATATATCCAACACTATGAATGGCAATGTTTTTTTTAAATAATTTGAAAAACAATAAAACATTAAAGGAATTTTCCTCTCAGAGCTCACAAACACACACAACTAGTAATGATTTTAATTACATGTCTGTAATGGAATCCAAGTGGATAACGGAAGATATAATTCAAGCATATTATAATATACTCTCTGAAAATGTAATTGAAAACAATGTCTTTTTGATGAATCCTATTATAGCACATGCACTGAATTGTCTAGATGATACTGACTTCCTCCTAAAGCCATTGGAACTACAGAATAGAGTATATTGTAGTTCCTGTTAGTGATGCTCCTGGTCTGGAAAAAGAGGGAGGGACACATTGGAGTTTGCTATTGTACTCAAAACCTACAAGTAAAATGTACTATTTTGATTCAGTTGGTCAATATAACTGTAAACCAGCTGAAATTATAGGTCAGAAAATCCTAAAGCATCTAGAAGCTTCTGAATCAATCCCCATGACCATCATGAGAACCCCACAACAGAGAAATACAGTTGATTGTGGCATTTACTTGGTTCTTATAACTGACATAATTTTAAAAGCTATTGAGCAAGCTGATTCTAGGTTAGTTGAGAAAATTATAAGAGAAACTCTGACAGAATTTGATGAAACTGAAGTTATAGCAAAAAGGGCTATGATGTCTTTGTTAATGCATAAGAATCAGTATGCTGGAATGTCCAGAAGTGTGGTTAAGTTGCTAGTGTTCATGTTCCCTACATCTAACAATCTGAGTGAAATAAAGAAAACAGCAAATCAAGGTCCGTCCCATCTCATGGTCAAAAACAAACAAACACATAGTAAAGAATTATCTTGAAAACTTAAATGAAAACTTGAAACGGCAAAAATATGACAGAGAAGTGGAGAGCAGTGAGATACAAGAAACACAGTCCCTTAGAAAGAGATATTTTAGAAAAAACTTCTTACGGTTATGAATTACCAACTTCCAACCGGTATGTACTGTTTAATCAAGAAACTGATGTATCACTTGATAAATGTGATGCAACCAAGACAGCTAAAAGTTTGATACACACTGAAAATGTATCCAACAGAAGAGAAAAACCTATTTTAAAAATAAAACGATATAATAAAGTGAAGCAAAGTGTTAAGGTGAAACAAGTGTCCATTTAATCTCTGGCAGCCAAGGAAGAGGAATTTTTGAAAAGGTAAACATTATGAGTGATGGATCAGAAGGAGTGGTTATGCCGAACACAGGACTGCTACATGTAATGGACACAGCTCTGGAGTCCAGAAATAACTATGTAGCAACTTGGGGGCACCAACGACTCCCTTGACGGAAACGTAGCAACACTGTACAAGGAATTAGAATCAAAGCTAAGAGTCCTTCAGGAGAATAAAACTGCGCTTATCTCAACTATACCAGATAGATACGATGTTGAATTGCACCATGATATCCATTTAGAATTACTAAAAGTAAATAGTTATATTGAAGAATTGGCTGCCCGAAGTAAAAATGTTCATCTTATAGATATTAAGAATTTTGAAAGATCTCATTATACCAAGCACGGATTACATTTTAATACGAGAGGAAAGAAGAAATTTGCAATAGAAGTACTTAAGACCTTATGAAAAATACTGTCAGAAAAACAAAACCCTGAAAAAAACTGAGAATATAAATAAAAAAGGGCAAAAGAACTAGATAGCACTAATAAAGTAAACAAAATTAGTGTAATTGATCTTAACATGAGAGAAATAATCAATTTATATGATTCTGATGAGCATACAGCTTTTGCTCACTGTATATCTGGGGACCTTGACGATAACAGAAATACGAGTGCAGGAGGGGCGGTGAGTTTTAGAAAACATTTTGGAAGGCCTTTACAATCTGATCTAATAAATAGCTACTTAGCCTACCAAAAATCTAAAAAATGGACCTGGTGTATACGGACTGATCACTAAATCAAAGTATAACCAAAACCAGATAAAAACAATTATGATTTAACGTTTAAAAGTTTTCACGGAAGATTTCAAACAAAAGCAGTTTTGCCAACTCATTTGCTCACCCATGGGCTGCGTCCGTGATCAGCTTGCCTGGATCACTTTGCTGCAAACTTGGTTGAATTCCAACGCTTTACTGGAGCCCTTGTAAAAGTTGTCACTTATAAAGAAAATGCCAAAAGAGTTCTTACTAATGGTCTAGACTATTCAAAGTTTGTAAATAAACTGAATAAGGCAATTTTCTGAGCAATATCAGCAGCAGAGAACACCTCCACTGATGACCCCAAATATAGATCCTCTTTCAACTAGAAGAAACCAATCCCAGATTTCTGGCAGCAGTCAACCAGATGCTCCTGTGCTGCAGTGCTCCACCAGGTCATCTCTTCCTGTGGCTGATGAGCGAACGCCGAGCCCTGTCCTGACTGCATTGCCGAGCCCTGTTCTGACTGCATCGCCAGGGTCTAGTGATGGTGAAATTTTCAAGTGTGTGAATGAGAATGTTAGCATCAGTGATAGTGCAAGTCGTAGTTTAGCTCTAGATGTTTCCAAAACTTTGTCTTTAAACTCCTTTTGCAACCCCCTCCAACCCCCAATTTAAAAAAATAATACCCCCAAAAACTTAAATAATCAGTTCACCATTTTCCTCCAAAACATTCAACACTTAAATAGCCGTAAAGAACCATTGGAGATAATTATTGACGAAATAAAACCAAACATTATAATTTTGACAAAACATAATATGTCAAAAAATGAACTAGAAAATTTTAACTTATTAATTTATTCAATCATAAGTAATTATTGTCGGACCACAACTTCTGGGGGTGGAGTGGTTATTTTTTCAGAAGATAGTTTGAAGGCGAAGCAATTAATGTGTACTGAAATTGAATCCGTTTGTCAACCTTTTTGACACTTTTTGAATGTTGCACAACTAAATTTAAAATTGACAATAAGAAAATAATATTAGCAGGTATTTACAGAAAACCACAGCTACAAACTCCTATATTTTTAGACAGGCTGTGTTTAACATTAAACATTTTTATAAAGAAAGAAAAATACTTAATCTTAGCAGGAGATTTTAATATAAATATTCTTGACCAATTATCTTCAGAAGTTAAAAATTTTAAAAATGTTCTAAAAAGTAACGGAATGTATTATTTGGTAGACTTCCCTACAAGGGTAACACATACAACATCAACAGGTATAGATGATTTCCTTACTAATATTAGAAAACCCCCGTCCCAGCAAACCTGCAGACTAAACGAATTTCCAATGCATGCATATGTTTCTTACTACTACATAAAGCCATTTACCAAGTTTCATAAAAATACATCTATAAATAAGTGATACATAGCAATTTATTTATTCTCCATAAGAATAACATTAGGGCTGAATATGCAGGTTTGCTGCAATAAGAAATAAAAGAAATGTGTTTTTATGCAATTATCAGTATAACTCAATCAGGTGAAGCTACGTACCAAGTTTAAATCATTTATGTTCATAATCAAGGGAGATATAAAACTTTACTTATCGTCCATAAGAATAACATTAGGGCTCAGCATGCAGGTTTGCTGCTATGGGGACAATCAACAAAAATCAGTCTTTTGTGCAAGTATCAAATTTGAGATATCAAATTTGAGATATCAAATTTGAGATATCAAATTTGAATTATTCTCCATGAGGATAACATTGGACAACGTACTGTGTTTAGCACTTTGAATATCTCTGCAACGAATGGACGTAGAATCACAATTTAAACACCAAAATGATTGTTTTGTAGAGCTGAACCGATTGGTATTAGCAAATGTCAAGTTTACAGTAAAATTTATTGTGGAAATGCTAAAAACCTTTTTCCCATAAGATTAACATGGGAGATTTTATGAACACCTTTTTTGGATTTTCTCCGCAACCACTTAACCCAGATTAATAATTCAAAATACCATAATATTTATTTTTTTTAAGCTCTATAAAATGTTCAAAACCAAAATTGAGTGTTTTAAAAATTTTAGGGTTAAAAATTCAAAAAAACTGATTTTTGGAAAATTTAAAACCCCCATAAAACCCCCTTCCCATGGTCCGATCTTTCTGGTTTTCGAACTTAAATTCATGAATGTCGCTTTACACGTTTGTGCCAAATTTCATCAAAATCGGTTGTTTTTTACTCAAGTTATTATACATAAGGACATAGGACATAATATACACATATATACGAATTTGAACGAATAGTGTTTTTGGCATCTGGGGACCTCAAAACAAAAAGTTATCATGGTCTCGGACTTAAGTCTTACCATGAGACCTACGGTAATAGCTTCTTACCTATAGGGGAAATTTGCTAAAAACTAACTTAAATGTTTTTGGTCTCATAACTGCGTTGTCAGACCATGATGGACCTGGAACTCTTGTTAAAACCACCAATAAATAATATAAAAGAAAATAATAAGTTATCCTTAAAATGCAGAAATTTGTCTAAGAGCAATATGGAAACATTTGTAAAATTAATACAAAAAGAAACTGGGGAAAATGTTTATGATGCCCCTGTAGACTTAAAATATGCAGTTTTTATTAATATTTTTAATTACTATTTCAAACTGGTTTTACCTTATCAAATTAAAAAGAAATTTACTAGGAAAAACCAATGGATATCAGAAGATCTAAGGAAAGAACAATTTGAAATAATTAATCTGAGTAAACATGCTAGATATTTTAATGATAAAAGACTGTTTAAAGAAGTTAATGTAAGAAATAAGAGGTACAAATCTATGTTAGTAGAGTCTAAGAAAAAATACTATTACAATAAGATAAGAAATTCTTGTAATGTAGGGAAATGTACTTGGGATGTCATTAATGTTGAGACCAGCAGTTTAAAGGAAAAGGTAGTAGAAAACATTACTTTGACTTTGAATGAAAATAAAATCTCAGACCCTTATAAAGTAAGTAATTTGTTAAATTTACAGTTTATTAAGACAGTTCAAAACCAGAACCCATTCACATTTTAAGAATTTTAACATGAATGATTGAGAAAATCCTAAAAATATTCAACTTGACTTTTTCCAAAACTATTTCAAGTGCACTCCTGTGGATGAAAAATAAATCATTAACATTGTTAAAGATTTTAAAAACAAATCATCTAGTGGTTACGATGAAATTAATTAAGTTTACTATCAAACCTCTTCTTAAACCTTTAGTGCATTTAGTAAATTCTTCCGTTGTATCTGGTATTTACCCTTCACAGCTCAAAATATCGAAAATTGTGCCTATTCATAAAAAAGGAAGCAAACAGGATCTAGATAATTACCACCCAGTCTTAGTTCACCCATCATTATCAAAGATTTATGAAAAAGCTATGCATAATAGATTCGTACATTTTCTGGAAAAAAAGCAAACTGTTTGATGTAGAGCAACATGGTTTCAGAAGAGGAAAATCTGTTGTCTCTGCTTTAGCTGAATTTTCTGAATGTATAATTGACTCGGCAGACCGGGGAGAGAGACCAATTGGAATATTTATGGATCTCTCTAAAGCTTTTGACTCTATTTCTCATACTATTTTATTTAAAAAATTAGAGTCCTTTGGAATCACAGGCATTGCTTTAAATTTGTTTTGTTCTTACCTTTTTAATCGGTTTCAATTTGTAGAAATATCAAATGTATTAGGTAGTAAAATCACTAAATTTCAATAAAATAAATTAAAAACAAAAACTGGGGTTCCCCAGGGTTCAATTCTTGGACCCTTGTTATTTCTTTATTATCTACAAGGCCTTCCAGAAACTCTTGAAAATATCGACAATATTAAAAGCCAACTTATCCTCTATGCCGATGATTCAAATTTAATTTTATCAACTAACAATGTAAATGATCTAGAAAAAGCAATTCAAACTCAGCTCGCAAACATACAAAACTTCTTTAAAGCTGATACTTTGTTTTTAAATATCAGTAAAACTAATTTCATATGTTTTGAAACCAAACAAAATAGAAATCAAATTGAACCGAATGTTTGTATTGAAAATGAACGATTGGACCAAATTTATAGCACCAAATTCTTAGGTGTAGCAGTCGATAATAACTTAACATGGAACAACCATGTACAAGATGTAGTAAACAAAATTAATGTCACAATTTACGTTTTGAAGAGAATGGTGAATTTTATGTAGCTTATCAGTGTTGAAAATGATATATCATGCTAACATACACTCTCACATTGCATATGGTTTAAGTGTTATGGAAGCACAAGTAATAATAATTTAAATAAAATTTTATTACTACAAAAAAGAGCAATTAGAGTTATGTTGAAGCTTCAATATGATGATCATGTTTCACTGTTTATGACCAGTATATATTTGATTGTGTAATGTACTTAAAAAACAATCCACAGAAAATTACATTGCGCTCTGAAATTCATTCTTACAATACAAAGTATAAAAATTATATTGAAATTCAGAAACTCAAACTATCTCTATTCAACAGTAAGCTTACAAACATGGGAGCCAAATGTTTTGAACTATTACCACTAGAAATTAAAAATGAAACCAATCAAGTAAAATTTAAGACCCAATTGAAAACTTTCTAATAGATAATTCACATTACTCCTTAACTGAATTTTTCTCTGCTGGTATGTGAATGTGCAATTATTGTAATTCAAATTGATTTTAATCATATATTTTTCTCTGTATTAGAGTTTTAGACTATAAGCTGACTATAATAAGAATATTGTGACACAATTTATGTACATTTTTTATACTCAAAAATAAGAATTTTTTGATTTGTCTTAATTTGATTTGATAAAGGAGATGAATCTCAGCTTTGCCCTCCATGCTTCTTCTAGACTGCTCTATGTGTTCATTTTGATTGTAAACCTCCAAGGCCAGTTTACGTAAGTGGCCATTAATTGCACTAGGTCTATAGGGTGGAGTTGGGTTGTAACAAGCCGAAGAGGGAAAGGAAGATTGTAATAACGGATAGCCAACTTATCACAGTTTGTGATAGCTTATTTTTATAAGGGGACTTTGAAGTGTACATTGGATGGGGAGATATCCAGTTCTGAGTGTGTGACTTTGGTCCACAAGGTCCTGGGTTCGATGCCTGCCAGTCACCAACGGCTATTACAGTAGCTACGAGATAATGCCGTGTCTTGATGGTCTGGAACCCACTTCAAGCTGTAGACCTATCTAAAAAATGAAAATGGATAGACTGTGTAAACAAGGAGAACTATCTCTGTATTAATGATCTTCTTCTACTAAAAGCTATGTTTGGGATTTTTGTTGATAAATGAAATAGCAAGGCAGGCCAGGCTATAGGGCTCTCAGTGGTCTCAGCTCCCTTTATATCTTACATAATATCATTACTCTTCTTACAAAATGTACATTGACATTTGATAAAAATATGAATATACATATATATATTTTTTAATATTCAATACATTTATGACCAAAATAAATATTTTTGACCCAATTGGTTTGAATGTCACCTTAATGTGCCCCGATATAGGTTCACAATTTTAAAAAACTTTCAGCTTTATTCCTATTTTGCTTCAATAATTAGGAGTTTTAATGTAGATTCCATCGTGATTTTCAGGAAGATCTTAAACACTTAAATATTATACTTATTGTTATTATTTTAGAAATAGAAATTTATTTCAGGCTTGTTATTTGTTTTACCATGCAACTCAACTCTTCACCAAAAGCTTTAAGTTTATTAATACGCTCATGCTAAACATTGAATCCATTTTTTTATAAATCATATTTTAAGCAGAGGTTAGTATGTAGTGGTAACACTGTCTATTGGTTTGTTGACAGGAAGCAGCTGAGCAACAACTCTCTCCAGATCTCGGCAGTGATGGGAGGGGAGGTGGAGCAGTACCACTGTGTGGCAACGGTCGACAGTGTCGGCTCTATCGTCAGCCGCATGGCCACTGTCACTCTTGCGCGTTAGTATTGCACTTCTTGTTACCTCTCGAAACAAAGTTTGCTCAGTAGATGGTGGGAATAGTATGGGAATTGTGACTCCTGTCTAAAATTAGCCTGCCAGAAAATAGTTTGGGCAGGGGAAACTAAATACCTTTTCGAACAGTGGAAATTAAATCAACAGACTGCGATGTTTCCCAGTACATAGGTTGGAAAATACTCAGATTTGAATTCTTAGTGTAGGCTTAATCGAGTCTTCGTTGAATACTCGAAAATGTCTAAGCTTTGCCAAAATCATTAGAGTGGAAAAAACTTGCTTAGGGCTGGATATTCTAATAAGAAGTATAAGAACTTGACAACTAAAATATTAGCAATTACAGGTAACTTTGATTGGAATCATAGTTGCTTATACTGAAATAAAAGTTGGAAATAAAAGAAAATCACAAAATAAAAATATGCAGTACCAAGCAATTTTTTGTCTCAGTAATAATATATATTTTGTACAACTTTTATTGACTTTTCGAATAAACACTCTGTTAAATGTTTTTTGCTGTCAGTAAAATAAATCTAGCCATAAACATTTATGCATCCCTAGTTTTTTTTATGTCACGAAATTGTTTGCTTTAACTTGACTAATGTAATAGCATCCAAAGCAAACCTAGTCATCCACACAGTATTACTACTGGTTATCGATCAACAAAAAACGGAGGTAACCACTACTCATCATCATTTAACGTAAGTTTGAATAACCGTTTCCAGCCCTTGTCTACAACATCAACCAATATCACTGAAGAGCACACCTTCTCAGAATAATAAAGAAAGTCAGAGGGAAAGAAATCCGAGGATGAATAAATATATCAAGCCTAAACATAATGTATATGACTTTAAAAAACGGGGAAAAATGCATTTTGAAAATAAATTAAAGCTCTCAATCTACTCAGATAGTCAGGGAAAAAATTTGACGTCCAGTATTGAACAACTCGACCCATACAAAATTAAAGCAATTTCATCTGTCATGCCAAATGCTGGCCTAATTCAGGTAGTCGAAGTCGCATCGCAGTCACCATCAAATGACGATATTACTATTTTGATTGGTGGTACTAATGATACTTTAAGAGGAAACCTAGAGGCAATATATTGACAATTGGAATCTAAGTTAAAAGAATTGAGTAAGAATAAACCGGTTGTAATAACAACAATACCGAGGTGTGATAAAACAGAAAAGGATCCTGTTAATGAAGAAGTAAATCTTCTTAATCTGTATATAAAGGAACTAGTCTACCGACTTGATTCAGTGTATCTTGTAGATCTGGATTCTCTTCACAGACAACATTACACTAAACATGGTCTACATCTAAATACTCAAGGCAAAAATAAAATGGCATATGAAATTGGTAATACACTGCTGGAAATATGTAAGAATGTGACACCCATTAGTATTATTGAGACCAATATGAATAATATAATAAAGAATTATCAAGGTGATCACAAAACTGCATTTGCACACTGTATTTCAGAAGACCTGCTTTGACGATAAGAACATGAGCGCTGGAATTGCAAGAGTTTTTAAAAGTAAATTTGGAAGACCTTCTAATGATGATTTCATTGCCTCACATATTACTCGACAAAAATAATGATGGCATTACAATATACAGCCTCGTTACAAAAGGAAAGTACTTTGAGAAACCACAAATACCAGATTATGACTCGGCTTTTGAGCAATTCCTTATAGATTTTAAAAAGAAAAAACTTAAGCGCCTCTTCTGCTTACCAATGGGTTGCGTTCGCGACAACATCTCTGTCGAACACTTTGCAGCCAAGATCACGCATTTTCAACAACAATTGCCGCCTAAGGGCTATTAGGAAATTTGCCGTCCTCCCCCCCCCGCTATATAATCTTTGTCCTTTTCGCCGCCCAGGTTTACCCACATGTTATATATATCTTGTTTGGTTATTTTGTGATAGTATCTAAAGAAGTTACGAATTAACTGAATGAATAAGTTTAAGAAATTTCTTTTATTTCCTAGTTGAAAAATCCAGTAAAATAATGTATAATTGACATGATTCACATTAACACAGTTTAACATTCAATATAACCTACTCCAATGACAATCAGCCCTAGAGACAAATGTTGGTGTTAAAAGCAGTAAAGCAATGCTAGTGCTACTTTTAATAACAAGAAAATCCTTCAACAAAGTCCTAAAAATCTCTTCTTATACTTAATAAAAACATTAATTTTTACACCAACGCATTGACTACTGAAAATTATAATAAATAACCTATAAACAAGATATGATGACAATGTAGCGTTCGGACCATTAGCCTCAAAATTCGGACTATTTTAATCCTGAATTAGCGCTTTTAGATACAGTTTTTCAGTCATTTTGTAATTTATACTTTTATACAAAGAATTGTTTATATGTTTTAGACGATCAAAATATAAAATTAATTGATGTAGGCCTAATCTTCATAAAACTCTACACATTTTCAAACACTTCTTCTAGTTTCACCTACATGATGTTGTAGATCCAATGAATTAAAATATAATACTGCAGGAGTCACTACTCTCTGACAAATAACCTTCATAAAGCGTGCCGTCATATTTGGTATTTTGTCCTGTTGAGGTGTCAACTTGTTGGTGGGACGGTGTTATTCGACGTACAAGGCGGCTTGTTTTCAACACTATTTCCAAAGCTATAATAAAAGGGTGTTTTAATTTAACTCAAATCATAACTTTGCTTTGAGATAAACAATAAAATTACGTATAAAATATGTCTTAAGATTATAAAGTTAAGTTTACCATCATGATTTGTCTAAAATGCGGCACGATATTAAAGACTTCAATTATCACGGTTTTTCAATTAATGAAATGGGAGATTTTGACACCGTCCCACCCAAAAAATATATATAGAGGTCTCGCCTGGAGTAAAACACTGCAGCCTACATGCTGACCACCATTTTGACCCTCTGTCAACTATGCTCCCATGGCAACAAACAATCAAATCCTTTCCTTACAAATTATGTTATTCTTTATTTGTCTTTGGTCAGATGTTTTGTTTAAAAAAATATACTCCAGAAAAAACGATTATGTGTGGTAGCCTTTGATGGCAAGTATAAGACGGCCAGTGTTGCCACTTTTAGAGTAATTACTCTTTTTAGGGTAATTTTACTGGTCTTAGGGTAACTTTATGGTAATGGAGTTTTTAGGGTAATTTTAGGGTAAAATCTAGAGACCCTTATAATTTAAATTTAGATGTTTTGGCAATGTAAAATGTTTTTTCAGGAATTAAAACATTTACATAAAGTGCTGGGTAAATTAAAAGTACTATAAAATACATATAACTTGCATGTACATCGTATATCCTATTGAGTATTAGACTAGAGATGCTTGTAATCACAAAGGACACAAAGTTTAATTTTCGAACAGATAAAATTGAGGCACATTATGTTATGTGTCCAAAATTGGGCATAATATAATAATATAGAATACCCTAAACAGTAAAAATATATCGGGTTAATTTGGTTAAATATAGGTTGTTAGATTTACAGCGCTGTTGTAGAAATTATTTTGACTGAAGATTGTGTCCATTTTTACACATATTTGTATGAAGGAGCTAAATTGTATTTTATACCTGTGAAATCCCCATAGTGAGCCCATCGGTGAGCCACGTGAGCGCACATACAAACATTACAACAAGGCATAACATGTGTAAATTTGTGTGATGTAGTGTTGTATTGCAATGAAACATATTGATCTAACAAATAGTAATAAGATGACAAACCTTATTATAAAAAAATAACATTAACACATTTGTACAACTGAAATAAGTTTATAAAACAACAAAGTACTAAGTACTCCCAGTCCCGACAACTTTTAATGACATTTATCAGCAAGTTTCTATTATCAGTGATACCAGCACATTAAGTATAGATAGCACTGAATAAAAATATTACAACAGATTATTTATTTGAATTTTTTAATACATATTTCGTTTTATGTGTAATATAGTACCAAAGACGAATAATAAATGCTATGCTACCTTACTTTGTATGCCTTAATCATGTTTTAAAACCAATCTCGAGTGTATTTTAAGGTTGTTCGTTCAAAAAATAAATTTCAGATTTTTATGTATGAATGTGTTTGTTACAATGTACTAAACACGAGAATGAGGTTCCAAAAATTTTAAAAAAATTCAGGGGTATATTACAAGGGACTAAAGGGGCGATTTTTGGGTGTTTTGTTACCAATAAGCAAAGCAACCCGTTGATATTTTTTAAAATAAAAATACATTTTTTGCTTTCTGATTGCTTCCTTTATGCGTTAAAATAAAAATAATAAAAATCTGAAAAACAATTTTTAACTTTTTTTGTTTTGCACCTTATTTTAAAATTAAGATTTAAACAATAAAAAACGAGTTTTGTTTTAATAGATGTGGGGTATATCTGATATTGTATACGCGTTTTTAAATCTTTTCTATGTATAACAGTTCTGCTTCCTTATTGGTAAAAGTAGCACCATGTAGGGTCGGCACGCTGCACTGCAAGTGTAGTGGTGATCACCTACAGTGCCCGCACGCGTCAAGGGGCGAGGTGCGTCGCCGCTCAAGGTCATACCGTACTCCGCGCGCTTTATGTGTTTCTCTCTCTCTTTCTGTCTCTCTCCTCTGCACTCCCACCACTTCTTCAGTTTCGCGCGTAAAATTACGGCAAAACGGATTCTGCGGCCTTGCGGCAAATTGACGGATTCACCTGTTTTAGCGAATTTCCCCTCTAGGGAAGAAGCTATTACCGTAGTCGGCATGGTAAGACCTAGGCCCGGGACCATGATAACTTTTCGTTTTGAGGTCCCCAGACCCCAAAAACACCATTCGTTCGAAACTGTATATATATATATATATATATATATACAGTTTCGAACGAATGGTGTTTTTGGGGTCTGGGGTATATATATATGTATATATATATACACAGTACGATGTCTAATGTTATTCTTATGGAGAAAAATAAAAATTTTATATCTCGCTTATTTATGAACGTATTCCGACGAAAATTGGTATACGACTTCATCTGGTTGTGGACCATTGATATTTGCTACAAAGATATTTGTACCAATGGCTCCTGTAGCAGCAAACCTGCGTACTCAGCCCCATGTTATTCTTATGGAGAATAAGTAACGTGTTATCTCCCTTCATTATGAAAATAAATTAATGACATTTGGTATGTGGCTTTAACTACATGAGTTATATTGATATTTGTATAAAACCCCATTTTTTGTGCTCCTTGCTTCAGCAAACCTGCATACTCAGCCGCCATGTTCTTCTTATGGAGAATAACCCCAAAAATGGGTTTTTTGAACTTTTAACATATAATTTTTTTAAAGTCAAATTTTAATGTTTACCATTAGATTCAGCTTAAAAAAACACACAATTTGGTATTTTGATCATTCCTCTACGTCAATCAGTTACCGAGATATTGAAAGTGCTAAACACAGTACGTTGTCTAATGTTATTCTTATGGAAAATTATAAACAAAATTATATCTCGCTTCTTTATGAACGTATACTGACGAAACTTGGTATACGGCTTTATCTGGTTGTGGTCTATTGATATTAGCCCAAAAAAAATTCCTTGCTAAAGGTTACCATTGCAGCAAACCTGCGGGCTCAGCCCCCATGTTATTCTTATTGAGAAAGATTTAAATGCTATGTCTCCCTTAAATATGAACATAAATTAATTAAACCTTAGACATGACTTCACCTAGTTGAGTTATATTGATATTTGCCTAAACACCCATTTTTTTCGTTCCTTGTTGCAGCAAACCTGCGTACTCATCCCCCATGTTATTCTTATGGAGATTAATCGAAATGGGATATATTGCTTATTTATGAATGTATATTGATGAAACTAGGTATGTGGCTTCACATAGTTGAGATATATTGATGTTTGATTAAAAACCAATTGTTTATGTTCCTAGTTTCAGCAAACCTACGTACTTATCCCCAATGTTATTCTTATGGAAAATAATTAAACTTGTATATTTGTGAATATATTTTTATGAAATTTGGTATGCGGCTTTATGTGGTATTAAGACATATATTATGCATTGGAACTTTTCTGAGTATGCAGGTTTGCTGTGACGGGGGCATTTGATATTAATTAAATGTAACCTCAGTAATATACCTCTGGGATTGAGTTTCTTATGCCTTCAGACGGTCTCGGTGGCGCGATTTTCGCTCATTTAGAGCGCGGTCCATTTATAATTAAAGAAAAATTATAGGTTCAAGAAAATATTACGTTTTAAAAATTTTAAATATTGGTTTAGTTTCAATTTTATTATTGAACGTTATTTTACATTTATGATAGCTTTATAACCTCCTTATTTATTATTAATGGGGCTGTTACGTATAAAATCGGGACTAGAAAAAGTAATAAAGCGTAAACTTTTTTTATTTTTAGGGTAGAAAGAAACTTCCAGCGGCAAAGTTGTAGCAAATTAGTTGATCTTCATGTTTTATTTCAAACATTTTTCAGTCAGACGTTCGGTTTGTTCAAAAATGTCTTTCAAACAAACGCAACAGTAGGTGCTACGCTTGTACACAGTTGCACCGCGTAGCTCTGTATGTTCGTCATTCAAACTAAACAATAACTGTGACAGCAATGTATTTATTTATTACAGAGTAGTAATTTCCACTAATTTAAAAATACTTTCTGATTATGAAACTTATTGTGTAAAAAGCTTTCGAATCGGTTGGGGACTAAATAATACGATTTGCATTGTCTTTTCTGAGTTTGTGTTTTATTTCAGTACTCTAAGCACAATAAACATTTTATTTGTAGGACAATGTAAGTATAAAAGAAAATTATATTTAATATTTTAAACTATAGGTCTACCTTATACTATACTAATATATTTATTATACAAGGTCATTTATTCAGTATACAGCAACGAGGTCTATGATATACAGACAAGACATTGTTAGATAACTAGACATTGCTGAAAAGCACTAACTTATTCAGTTTTTGCCGAATTCCCAGTTTTCTACAATTTTGAGCCAATGTTTTTTCCCTTGCGATTTTATGACACATAACTTTAAAAATCATTTTTCCAATTAACCTAATTAATCTAATTTCATGAGTGTCTTCTCCAAACTCAACATTTGAATGGTGAGTAACAAATACTTCACCAACAAATGCTCTGCAAGTTAACATAATCAACCTATCGGTTTGAATAAGAGAATCAGAATTATTTACCGTGTGGTTAATAAATTTCACTATTCTAATTACATCTGATGACACCCTTACTAATTTGTGGTCTTTCCGGCGACGAATGCGTTGTGCGTCCGGTGGGACCGTGGGCGCGACGCGACGTACCTGATAATATTTGCTGCGCTTATTTGCAAGCGATTTGTGGACAAACCAAATATCTGACTGAAAAATGTTTGAAATAAAATATGTAGATCAACTAATGTTCTACAACTTTGCCGCTGGAAGTTTCTTTCTACCCTAAAAATAAAAAAAGTTTACGCTTTACTACTTTTTCTTGTCCCGATTAAAAAAATCGAAGTATTTGTTATTGTATAAATTCCGAACATTTACCAAACTGGAAGATATTTATACTGTTAGTTGCAACATATTACGCAGATTACAAATATATAAAATTTGTCCTATTTAAATAATCCTAGTACTGTGCAGAAGCTTGTAATTGAAAGCGCGTCCGATGCTAAAAATTGCTCGGCGGCCCTCTATACGCCTATGTGGTGGGGGAAACGGACCGAAAATCACTCACCTACGGCTACTCGGCGAGCGATCCATATGGTTTATATATCGATGGTTGGCCTTACTGTAAATTGCTGTTTGGGTATAAACTGATGCGGTTATTTTTGGCCGATAAATTACGTTCACTTGTCGTTTTCGGTCTAAAAATTACGGCGACCATGGAATGCGGTCAAATTGCCAAGGTCAAAATGTCAAGCATTTGTCGTATTAACGGTTTTTATTTACTTTAAAATTAGATTCAACAAAAAATTAAAACAATTGTAAACAACACAAATCTGATTATACTAGTATTTAACAAATTGTATACCATAAATGTTTATAACAAGTTTAATATAAAATTGAATCATCAGTATTATTTATAAGAATATTCTTATTTATTCTAATTAATAATATTTGTACATATAAAACGATTAGTCAAAAAACTTTTTACATTTGGAAATTATTTAGATGAGAATCACATAAATAAGTTTGTATAGCAAACTCTTTATTTATTTTTAAAGTAGTTCACACATACTGTTTATCAATCATTATGTTTGGTGTTGGTAATACAATTGGTAACAATGAAAGGGCTTTATAATAATAGCACCAATATTAGTAACCGTTAGTAAAATATTTAAATCAAAGGCGAAAAGCTTGCAATGAGCGAGTCAGCCCAGCCCAACCCCAGCCGGCCGCCCGGCCAACGCAAGGTAAAAGGTATGCCTCGATGACAAACACGGTGAGAGGGGGAGAGAGAGAGAGAGAAGGAGCAGAAGGAGCCAGTGCCTCTCTCCCTACCCCCAGCCAACCCACACAAGCACACTCATGCCCGCATCAGCCGAATTGACGTCCTAGCGGTGTGCGCGGCAATATGCGGAACTACTGCTCCTCGCCGCCAGACTAGCCTGGCGGATGCACAACCTTAAGCGTTTATAGAAGAAAATCAACTCTTAGTGTAATTTTAGGGTAATTTACAAAAGGTTTAGGGTAATTTAGGGTAATTTCACCACACGTTTAGGGTAAAATTTCATCTACCTGGTGGCAACACTGAAGACGGCTGAAATAACTTTCTTTGTCACCTTGAGTTTGAAAATGAAACGACAATATCATTGTAGTCTAAATTTTGTTATTGTCATCTCAAATTCGATTGTTGCAATATTTCTCATCCGTGTGCCTTGGTCATTATTGATATTGTGTAACAAATAATTGTAATGCTATGCGAATGTATGGGTAAACTTGGAAGTCCGTGAGTTGGACCATAGATTAAGAATACCACAAGGAGTATGTTTAATCTATGGTTGGACGTAGGACGTAGTCATAGTGGCGCAGTGCCTGATGTAGTTCGTGGCTTGCCGCCCTTTCTCTGTAGCGTAATCGTGTTGTCGCTAGTACGGATGAATGACAAATGAATTATGACTGCTTTGAGGAACTGCAGTGTGAGGGTTACATTCCATTACATACATTAGTCTCAGTATTTTTAGTCTAAGTACCTTTACCTTTAATAGGGCGGCACACCGTCATTTTAATCAGTTTTTGTCAAAATGTTCCCCGTTTCAACATTTATTTGCTAAACAACTTATTAATTTTCTGTAAATTTGCCGCCCTGGGCTACAGCCCCTATAGCCCCCCCCTAAATCCGCCACTGATTGTCACCTACGATGAACAATCTCACAGAGTCCTCAGAGGTGGTGTACCATTTCCCCAATTCGCAAGAAGACTACAGCATGTCATTTCTTCTTGTTCCCAGTAGCCTGCAGCAACTAATAACACAAACCAGTCCAACAGTCCAAACACCAACAAGCAGCTTCCCTCTATAGAAAACATGAACAGCTTTCCTCCTCTTCTCCATCACAGTGTTGGTGCCAGTGAAGTGTTAAATGGGCAATCTAGTGAGTGTGCTAAAACTAATGTAATTACATCACAGACTGACGATATGACTAACGTGGAAAATAATCTGATCCTGGCCACTCAAAGCAGCAATTTTTTATTCCATGTAAGTCAAACCCTCAAATTAAGCTGACCAACAGTAGCAATGAAATAACCTTGATGCATGAAAACATCCAACACCTGGCATCCCGATTAGATATATATAAATTAAATTTAGAAGAAAGTAAGCCTGACATTTTTGCTTTGAGTGAGCATAAGGTGTCTCATTCCGATTTGCAAAGATTAAATGTAAATGGTTTTAAATTATGTTCACATTTTACTCGTAAGACCACAGTTGGTAGAGGAGTTATGATTTGATGTAAAACTAATGTAGTAGGCCTAGCTAAGAAAATAATTTTACCTAAAGTTAAAGAATTAATATTGGATAAAGAATTTGAATGTTGCTTTACTTTAATAGAAGCTGTCACTTTTTCTTTTGTTTTGTCATGTATATACGGAACTTCTAAATATAGATTTGAAAAGCTATTTTTAAAAAAATTTTAAACTTACCTAAAAATTTTAATGAAAAAATATAAAAATAGTGTTATAGTTGGAGATATTAATATCGATGTACTGGAGAATAATAATTTGGTTTATAAGGTATTTTGTATTATTTTGAACATGCTTGCTAATTTTCCAACTAGAGTCACGGATACCTCAAAAACATCAATCAACAATATTATTACAAATATTCACATGAATAAAAATGTCAAAGTTTTAGGACTGATAACAGAATTGTCAGACCATGATGCTCAATTGCTTAAGATACAAAATGTTTGCACAAGAAGCTGGAGGCAGACTAAAATTAAAAAGTTTTGTAGAAATTGTAGTAAGACTTAAGCAGAATATTGAAACACTTATCCATTACTTATCTCGTGAGTCTTGGGTAGAGTTGTATCAAGCTCCGGTAGCTTCAAAATTTTTAGTTTTTAGTAATTTGTTCATGTATTACTTAAATATAAGCTGTCCTAAGGAATGGGCTACATTGAAATTTGATAATAATAATTGGATTACACAAGAGATAAAGCAAAGATTATTGAATTAAGTAAAATTGTGAGGTACCAAACTTTAGGGGGTAAAACTTCGAGGTGACATAAACAAACATTAGCTGGAACTCACCAAACCAGGAAGGATAGCATAGGCCTATGCTCCCACTGTACCTAGAGCCTAGGCCTATGGTCGAAAATCACCAAAACACATTTCACCCGTTTTCACTTTGATTCATTTAATTTCACTGCAAACCATATTCCAACCATAATCTGAACATTTCACTGAAGCTTTGTAAGCACCGACAACTTAAATAAACCATAGTTAATCCCAGAACGACAAGACAACCGGCACGAGTCTTCTTCTTCTTCGCTAGGGCCGTCGACAGCTGGTGGGCAGATTTATTTTTGACAAACGCCTGAATTTTGTAACCAGCTGATCCCCCCTCATCACTGGAGGGGGAATGAAGGGGAAGAAGGAAATTGAAAACCTCGTGTAGGCATTCTGTTATTCTGCTCCGAACCGCGAACACGCTTAGACACATGCTACGTTGTTGCTGTATTCCGAATCGGCGTTTTACGATTTTCCGTTAAGGTATAGTTAGCCTTTGGTTAAACTGAACCTCTTTTATTACATTGTAGTATATTACCACGTTTTAATCCTATAAAATCACTGTCACGCTGTTTTATTTTTCCGTGAAATAGTAAATTTTTGTCACCGGACCGACCTGTTCCAGTCTGTCGGGAACAGGTCTGTTAGTTCTTTCCAGGTTCGCATCTAATTATTCTAGTAAATTCCGATTAGTAATATTCATCCTAAATTAATCTTCGCCCAAATTGAACTTTTTATTCTAAAATCTGCGAATATTAAATAACGTTTATTTACTATTCTTTCGTGTTACGTTCATGATCGATCATGGCCCCGAAGACGATTTCGTAGAACGTTTATAACCCAATTAAATATAATTGGGTGAACCTCAAGTCAACGATACGACGCTGATAATCCCGTTGAGATTAATCCGGAATTTCTACGATTCATTTCGGTGAAACTCTAAAACCCGATCAGCGAGTGTTAGTAGGGGTACTTAGGGACGTCGACGCACGAGTGTATTTCAACATAAATAAGTCTCGCCCCGTTTGACTACCAACCCTTATTTTCGGGCCTATTTCGCTGATATCTCGTTGGTTATATTTTAGAGGATAAGTTTTGTTTAAATCCAAGGTACCCATTTTTCTAAATTAAATTATCTTCCTTTAATTTTGATTTCAATTAATCGGTTAAATTGGCCACGTATGGATTCTTTGATTGGTTCGCAAACTCTGCAGGATTGTTACTCAACTTCGCAAATCGTAAATACCAATAGGGATTTTATTGGAATATTTTGGAACCTTTATAGTTTTACTTAGTAAATCGGCTGTACCCAATAGATAACGTTAAAACGCGTTAACATAACCCCCTGCAGAGTTGGTTTCAAAATTATAGGCAAAATTAATAAAATTTTATGAGGGCGAGGATGAAGTAACAAAACCGTCAAGTTGATTTGAAGACGATTTTCATCACGGTTGCTGTCTGAGCCCTGCGTCACACACAATTCTCAACCTTCATTATCAATTTTGTTTATCCGACCCCTGGAATAAATCCCGGCTCGTTTCTGAGTGGATTCCGAGGAACATCGATCGGTGGCCGTTTTCTAGGGGAGTCGTCACGATATTTTGAATTTGTTTCTTCCCCCCCCAGAAAACGCCTCACAAAATGTTTCGAGTCATGCATGATGTTAACTTAAAAACACCTATAAAATAAAAGAAGAAAGAAATTAAAAAATCAATTGATAAAGCAAAGAAAGAATACTTTGATGATCTAATTAATAAATCAGACAATGCTACAAAAACAACCTGGAAATTATTAAATCAGGAAATTGGCATTTTCAATGACAATCATATGAACATATGTATTTATGAAAATGATAACATTGTTATAAACCCAGTAGAAGTAGGAACTAGATTTAATGACTATTTTGCTGATGTGGTTGATAAAGAGGTAGTGCAAACAATTGATTCCACAAAAATATCAGATTCAAGGGAGTATATGGGAGAATACTCCCCGATGGAGTCATTTCGCTTTGAACAGATAGCTGAACAAGAATTAAACATTGTAATACAGTCATTTAAAAATACTTCATCATCTGGTATGGACGAAATCCCTATTACAGTGATAAAAAAAGTTAAAAATATTATCTGGAAACCTTTGGTTCACGTCATAAATTCCTCTCTCATAAGTAGTATATTTCCTGAGCAGCTTAAAGTCGCCAAAATAAAACCAATTTTCAAAAAGGGAACTGAAAACGTTTATCTAGCTATAGACCAATCTATATTTTGCCAACATTTTCTAAATTATATGAAAAAGTTGTTTATAACCAGTTAAAAAAAATTTTAGAAATGCAAAATTTGTTTGATGCACAACAACATGGTTTCAGGCCAGGCAAGTACGTCATCACTGTGGGCATTGAATTTTGTTCAAAATATCATTTACAAAATTGATAGGGGGGGGGAGAAAGTTATTGGCATTTTCTTGGATTTCACTAAAGCTTTCGACAGTGTTTCACATAAAAGATTGATTGAATCATTAAAGTCCCACAATATAAAAAATAAAGAATTGACCTGGTTTGAATCATAACTGCATGAAAGAAAGCAGTGTGTGTAAATAACACAAGTAAAACACACAAATTTCAGATACATAAACAATGTATTGTCAACACTGCGGACAGTGAAATATGGAGTTCCTCAGGAGTCCATTTTGGGACCCTTATTGTTCCTGTGCTACCTAAAAGGACTCCCTGAAGCCTTATCTGGTGTTCACAGCTCAATTTGTGTGTACGCAGATGGTACAAACCTAATAATTTCCGGAGAGAACTAAGAATCAGTTGAAATTGCCTCATATACAAACCTTACATTAGTGAAACAATATTTTGAAAACAAAAACCTTCTAATAAATCCAAGTAAAACAAATTTTTATCATTCTCAACAAGACAATGCAGAACAAAAATTCACCCAATTATTTAAATAGATGAAGATGAAATATTACAAGAATGTAATACAAAACTTTTGGGACTGATTATAGACGAAAATTTGGCCTGGGATGACCACAATGAAAGTTTTTTGAATAAAATATCATCTGGGATTTTCGCACTTAGAAGAATGTCAAAAAAGTGTATTTTAAAAACATTGAGAGTTTTGTATTTTGCACTTATAGATTCCCATATATCATATAGGGTAGGCATTTATGGGGCCACCTCCACCAAAAATTTGAAAAAGATGTTGAAAAAGCAATAAGGATAATACTTGGTTTAAGAAATAAAGACACAGTCAAAACCAAATTTACAGAATTTGGCTTTTTAACCATTTTCTCCGAACATGTGTTATTCACAGTAAAACATGTCAACGAACACAATATACCTCTGATGGAAGCGGAAGCCAGAAGTCGTCCATACAATACCAGAAATTTTTTAACTTTCAATTCCCATAGAGTTTAAAAAAAACATAAATTATAGAGGTTTAAAATTTTTTTTAAAACTCCCAGATTATATTAAAAAACATAAAACCTGTCAGAATTCATAACTAAACTTAAAAAGTTTATGATAGAACATCTCTTATACTCGTTTGAGGAATTGAATGTAAATTTGAATGTCTAGTCGCTAGGCCTAGTTCTATCAAATTTTTATATTCTATCACATGTTTATATATAACTAAAGAGACACTATTCACTATGACAAATGATATTATTCATCTGTAACAATTGTACAGTTAACGAATAAAGATATTTGATTGATTGATTGTTGTTTAGTACGAGGGATTGATATATAAATAATGAATTCCCATTGTATCAATTGATCCATACTGTGAACACTTTCTTCACTTCTTTTACTTACAAATTTTCACTAATGGGAGCTCTGTCATTCCTTTGATGTACACAGTTGTTTGAAGTTTAAATATAGTATTATCATAGATTAAGAATACCACAAGTAGATTCTCCACGGCATAGGGAACGGTGTGCTCGGTCTGCTTGTACGGCGAACTTGCTGGCCAACGTAGTTCTGTACGGTTAAGCTAGGGGCGCTAGAGGTCTCGCCGTTCAACACAACACACTCTGACCGGGTAGCCGCTCACACACGCGCGTCCGCACGCCCCGCGCGCCCGCGCCAGCACACACAACAACACTCTCGCCCAGCCGCTTACACACACGCATTTGAATGCGCCGCGCCAGCTCACACACACAACACTCTCACCCAGCCGCTTACGCACGCACATCCGTACGCCCACGCCCCGCGCCAGCTGACTGAATCGCGATGTGAACCGAGACCCCACTATGGTACTGAAATCAACGCAGCGTTGTCAGTAGTACCGTATTTCAAAATTAAAAAATATAATATGTACTATTATTTTGTATTGTAAACTGTTTTAATCGATGTAATAAAAGTGATTTTCAGAGTGAAATTTATTTTAACAATTTTAAAACATCAAACAATTATGACATTCCACCTTCACAAAATATCTTTCACACCTATTTTTAAACTTCTTGTAAATTCTGGATTTTTGTAATTTATACATTTTAATTTAGGGCCGTGATGGCAAATCTATCGATCAACGGCAACACTAAAACTTAAAATTTGTTTTTCCTAAATGTTTGAAATTTAACGCTGATTATGGAAATGATAGTTTTCCCCGCGGAAAAATCATTATAACCTCAGACAATCGGAAAATCGGAAAATATTTGTTTCTTATAATACTGTCATGTGGGTATTCATAATGTGCAGAATTCCACCCTGACTACGTACGTGCAATTATTTCCCCAATCGGGCTATTACTAAACAAGCTACGGCCGTTAAAGCTGGAGCGCGCGGGGAAATGTAGAAAAACTGCCCTAAAAAACAAGTCAGCGCTCTGCGGATTTAGAGTAGGTTAGGTTATGATAGTTAAATTAGTTATTTATCATAAACTAACCTAACCTAACTCCGCAGAGCACTGTATGTCTAAACAACGTGCTGGCACATAGCAAAACACGGCCCGGGGCCCGGTCTGTGTTGAATACATTGTAAACCTTTATTGACAAAATTTCTTGCTTATTGATAGTATGGTCGGCAAAACAATTGCGCATTCGTAATCAGGGTAAAATTCAGCACAATTTGAAAACCCACATGACAGAATTGTAAGACAAATAATTGTACAGATTTTCCGTAGTTTTTATAACTATTCTGCGGAAAAACGTGTGATCGAAAAAGTAATTGCACGTACGTTTTCAGGGTGAAATTCCGCACATTTTGAATACCCACATGACGTATTATAAGAACAAAGTTATTTTCCGATTTTCCTATGCTTTCCAAACTTTTCCGCGAAGAAAAACGTGTGATCGAAAAAGTAATTGCACGTACGTTTTCAGGGTAAAATTCTACACATTTTGAATACCCACATGACAGTATTATAAGAACAAAGTTCTCTTCCGATTTTCGAGGTTTTCCCAACTTTTCCGCGGAGAAAAAGTGTGACTGGGAAAATAATTGCATGTACGTGTTCAGGGTGAAATTACGCACAATTTTAATACCCACATGACAGTATTATAAGAAAACAAATATTTTACGATTATCCGGGGGTTTAACAACTTTTCTGAAAAACTATCATTTATATAATCAGCGTGAAATTTCCAACATTTTAGAAAGAAAAAATTAAATTTGCGTGTTGTCGTTGATAGATAGATTTACCGTGATCTACAATTCGCCAGACAGCTGCTAAATATATATGGGAGAACTTACCACGAAAAAGATATGAAATGTGAAATGGTTTTTATAACTTAACCTTCCTACTTACTACTAACACACACGTCTCCAAATGCAATAATGAGATCAAACATTTACTCTATCTAAAGTGTCTCGTTTTAGCTACTCTGTACTATTCGATTCATGAATGTGATGATAATGATAATTAAAACCAAGTAGTCCTAGCCTTTAGCATTATTTTATTTATAAGTACAGTGGACATCTATTTTGCTGAATATAAGTTACCATGGTTCTGCTCTTTTTTGTGTAAAAATATTTTGGCAATAATACCTAGTTTTAGCGAATTTTCCCTATAGGGAAGAAGCTATTACCGTAGGTCTCATGGTAAGACTTAAGCCCGAGACCATGATAACTTTTTGTTTTGAGGTCCCCAGATGCCAAAAACATTATTCATTCAAATTTATATATATGTATATATATATATATATATATATCTATATCTATATATATATATCATATATATATATATATATATATATATGTGTCCGTTAACACGATAACTTGAGTAAAAAACATCCGATTTTGATGAAATTTGGCTCAAATGTGTAAAATGACATTCATGACTTTAAGTTCGAAAACCAGAAAAATCGGACCATGGGAAGGGGGGTTTATGGGGGTTTTAAATTTTCCAAAAATCAGTTTTTTGCATTTTTCACCCTACAATTTTTAAAAAACTTAATTTTGGTTTTGACCATGTTATAGAGCTTAAAACAAATAATATGGTATTTTGAATTATTAACCTAGGTTAAGTGGTTGCGGGGAAAATAAAAAAAACCTGCTCATAAAATCTCCCATGTTAATCTTATGGGAAAAAGGTTTTTGGTTTATTTTAATGTAAACTTCACATTTGCTTTCACCAATCTATTCAGTTCCACAAAACAATCATTTTGGTGTTTAAATTGTGATTCTACGCCCAACCGTTGCAGAGATATTCAAAGTGCTAAACACAGTACGTTGTCCAATGTTATCCTTATGGAGAATAAATAAAATTTGATATCTCGATTATTTATGAATGTATGTTAACGAAACTTGGTATGTGGCTTCACGTAGTACTGGTATATTGATATTTGCACAAAAAATTGATTTTTTGTTGATTATTCCTGTAGCAGCAAACCTGCATACTCAGCCCCCATGTTATTCTTATGGAGAATAAGTAAAATGTAATGACTCCCTTAATTATGAACATAAATTAATAAAACTTGGTATGTAGCTTCACTTGGTTGAGTTATATTGATAATTATATAAAAACCCATTTTTCTGTTCCTTGTTGCAGCAAACCTGCTTTCTCAGCCCCCATGTTATACTTATGGAGAATAACTAGAATGTTATATAGCGCTTATTTATGATTGAATATTGACGAAACTTAGTATGTGGCTTCGCCTAGTTAAATTCTATTTATATTTGCATAAAAACCCATTGTTTCTGTTCCTTGTTTCAGCAAACCTACGTACTCATTACCAATGTTATTCTTATGGAGAATAATTAAAATTGCTTATATGTCAATATATTTTTATGAAACTTGGTTTGCAGCTTTATGTCGTATTAAAAGACATATATGCATTGGAAATTCGCTGATTACGCAGGTTTGCTGCGACGGGGGTATTTATAGTTGCGCTCCTGAATGGTATAATACATGTATTGTGGTCATCATTTATTTTTTTTTTTATTTATTTATTTATTACATCACATAACATCTATTATAGGGAATTTCCCTTAGACAGGTGAAATTGTCAAAGTTTCCTTATACTAAAATACATAGACCTAACAATATATACAATACATTCGATGATCAATCAAAATGTAAATAAACAGTACAATTAAAACAAACAAAAGTCACCCGTCAACAAATAATGCTAAAAACCAAAATAAAATTTATAACTATAATGACAGGCTGTTAAGGTAATCATTGACACTATAAAAGTACTTTGTTTTTAAATACTTTGTCACTTCTGCTTTGAATTTTGTTATATTGGAAATGTTTTTGATACTCTGAGGGAGTTTATTATAAAATTTGCTACCTGTGTATAGAACTGATTTTTCAAAAGATGATGACTTGTGTGCTGGTATTTGTAGTAAGTGTTTATGTCTAGTGTGATAACCATGACTTTCAATTTTGGAATTGAAGTGTGAAGCATTCAATCTCACAAATATGACAATGTTTAGGATAAAGACACAAGGTAAGGGCAAAATTTCAAAAGTTTTAAATATATTACGGCATGAAGACCTTACACGAGCACCAGCCATCACTCTCAGAATTCTTTTCTGAAGACGGAACACTTTTAGGCTTTCAGAGGAACAACCCCAGAATACAATTCCATATGACAAATGTGAATAAACATAGGCGTAATATACAGCCTTAAGAGTAGATGTGTCAATCAAATGTGAAAGTGTTAGCAAAACATAAAAAGCCTTGTTGAGTTTTGACTGAAGCTTGGTTATGTGTTCGGACCAAGTAAGCGACTTATCAAGCATGACACCAAGAAAATTAATAGAAGTGGATAGATTGATTGATGACTTAAAATATTCTGCCCGAGCTCTGCTACTATTGCTATAATTTGGATGAAAATTTACAATAGCGGTTTTTTCCTTATTCAGCATTAATCCATTACAAGAAAACCACGAGTTCATGTCTTCCATAGCCTCGTCCAACATTTGCCCAAGATCAACTCCATTGCTACTCCTCAAGAAAGCCGTAGTATCATCAGCATATAGAATCACACTAGAGTTTCTCACATTGCAAGCCAAATCATTTACTTATAAAAGGAACAACAAAGGCCCTAGGATAGAACCTTGTGGAACACCTGCTAAAACCTGCTGGTATTTTGACTGATGATTAGAGATGCCAGTGCACTGAAACCTATTGGCAATATATGAATGAAGCAACTGGGAGGTTTTTCCATTTAATCCATAGTACTCAAGTTTTCTTAGCAGGAGACTATGATTGACGGAATCAAAAGCTTTTGTGAGATCACAGAATACTCCAACTGCAAATAATTTCTCATCGAAGGCATCAAAAATTTGCTTAGTTAACTCAAAAATTGCGTCTATTGTCGATTTATTTTTTTGAAAGCCAAATTGATTGTCATATATTATATTGGAATTAAGAAGATAATACTGAAGCCTATTGTAAATAGCCCGCTCAAAAAGCTTAGAAAAGGCAGGAAGAATAGCAATAGGTCTGTAATTGTCAGCAGAAGATGAGTCACCCTTCTTTTTATACAACGGCGTTATACGAGAAAATTTTAAGAGATGAGGAAAAACACCTGTTTCAAAGGATGCATTGATAATACGTGCCAGAGGCTGGCTTATGTGTTTAGCACATATTTTAACTATAAAAGGAGGGATATCATCCCATCCAGGAGACTTTGTTGGCTTCAGATCTCTTGCCAGGGCTTCAATTTCTTTAACTGTGACTTGTGGAAGAGTTGGTAACGATGTGACTGGTTTATCAAACCTTTCCAATAATAAATGTGAACTTTCTTGGTTTGAAGTGAGATTTAAATGTGTTGTGGTGTTCAGGAAGTGTTTGTTAAGAGTTTCTGCAATATCTGAGGGGTTTGTGAGACGATTTCCTTTATCAACTAACAAGTCAATTTGAGAACATTTTTGTTGTAAAGATGTTTCTTTTTTTACCACATTCCATGCCATTTTTGTTTTATTAGAAGCATTCATAATCAAATTTGAATTGTATTGCATTTTAGCTCTTTTCACACACTCCCTGAAAACCTTTTTGTATTTTTTAACATAGGCTACAAAATGTTTGTCATTACTATTTTTACTTAACATGTGTAGTTCCCTCTTTCTTTTACTGGAAATAACAATTCCAGGTGTTACCCACTTTTTTGACTGTTTCAAATTTGATTTAACTTTTATTGTTTTCACTGGGAAGCAAGCGTTAAAATGAAACTTAAATATCTTCAGGAACAAACTATACAATAAATTCACATTATTAAAATTTTCAGACCAAAATGAGTCCCAGTTTTCATTCTCCATTAACTTAACAAAACTTGAAATATTATCATTTGAAAAATCTCTTTGTGAAAGTGTCTTATAAGTATTTTCCTGGAACCTGTTTCCAAATTTTAAAATTTGGAAAGTATGATCAGAGAGATCATTGTCAAATATACTAAGCTCACAGTTGGACAGCAATACATTAGTATAAACATTATCTACACATGATTCTGAAACCGAGGTAACCCTAGTGGGTACTGAATCGTTAGGTATATTTAAGTTGTATGAATGTAACATATTTATAAAATAATTTACATATTCCTTCTTATCAAGTAAATTAATATTAAAATCTCCTGCCAAAAACAACAGATGTTGAGAGTATCTCTTATTAACATATTGTAATAGTGAGTCAAGTGATTGAAAAAATGAATCAAGCCCTAATTTATCAAAGTATGTTGCCCTGTAGATACAAATTACAATAGCTGGCTTTGCAAATCCAATTTGACTCCACAACACTCAAAATAATATTCTTTGCAAAACCTGTCAATATCAACTAAAGGACTATCTTGCAACTCATTCTCTGCCAATATGCACACACCACCTCTTAACATCTTCAATCTAGAAAAACAATTCACAATTTTATATCCCACAATTTGATTTAAAATAAAAACATTGTTATCATTCAACCAATGCTCAGAAATGCAGATAATATTTGGTTTTTTATTAAAAGATTCTAAAAATATACTGAATTCCATTGCTTTGCCTACTCTACTTAAACCTTGTATATTATAATGCATGATTGAAAATAAATTGTTTCCATGTATGTTAGTTGTGTGCATATTTTCAGATGACTCTAATACACACTTTAAACTATCTGATCCTCTAAAAAAACATCAGTTTCATTATGCATTAATGAAGCAATATCACTGTTGACACCTTGCTGTAGCTCCAGTACTTGCTGCGCTTCCAAGATAGACTCGTCATTGCAACAAACATCATGACTTTGACTCACTACAGTGAGAATTTATCCAAATAAAAGAAAAAAATTAACTTTTATAAATGAACTTTGCTGAGTATGCAGATTTTCTGTAACTGGCCCACGTAGTTCTGTACGGTTAAGCTAGGGGCGCTAGAGGTCTCGCCGTTCAACACAACACACTCTGACCGGGTAGATTTACCGTGATCTACAATTCGCCAGACAGCTGCTAAATATATATGGGAGAACTTACCACGAAAAAGATATGAAATGTGAAATGGTTTTTATAACTTACCTTCCTACTTACTACTAACACACATGTCTCCAAATGCAATAATGAGATCAAACATTTACTCTATCTAAAGTGTCTCGTTTTAGCTACACACGCGCGTCCGCACGCCCCGCGCGCCCGCGCCAGCACACAACAACACTCTCGCCCAGCCGCTTACACACGTTATGTTCATTTATGTAGTTAATTTATTTTACATAATGGGGGAATTACGCAGGGGCAACAGTTGGGGGGTTGTTCGCGTCCTTGACGTCGTCAAAATCATCACGTATGACTGGAAGTTCGCGGACTGGATGTGGTTAAAAATAGCCAAAGAGTGCGCGGAGCCCTTATTTCCCAAGGTCACCTCACCCATTCCACAACATCGTTAAACATCACCACCTCGATTCCTCACTTGCAGCGTGATTTCTCATACGTGCAGAGCTTTTGTCTAACTGTCTCTGTAAACACCAGTTGTTTTATTGTGATTGTTAGTTTGATCCAGTTACTGTGATGTAATAATTGTTTTTTATTGAAATAGCAATTTATTATAATTGTTACTTGTGAGTCATATTTTGAGGCGTTTTTAACTATTATTGTGTAAATAGTTTATTGTGATTCATCCTCTCCGCTCGAAAAAATTAAAAGAAAAAACAAAATAATGTCAGTGCCAAAATTGAATGCTTTTAGAATTTGTGAGCAAAAAATGATTTTTGGAAAATTGCAAACCCCCTTCCCATGGTCCGATTTTTCTAGTTTTCGAACTTAAAGTCATAACTGTCACTTTACACATCTGATCCAAAATCGGACGTTTTTTACTCAAGTTATCGCATTTATGGACACATATATAGATATATATTCTAATAAACATGTTAAAACAGCAAACCATGACTCAATTAGCAATATATGCGGCCGCTATCGCGACCCCAGGAAATAATCAGCTGTTTCAGGAATACTGTTTCCACAGCTGAATACTGCCGGCTCCCCTAATATATGCTAAAATGGCCTAAAACAGCTTGAAGCTACCGTAACTCAAATAAGGTTGCTTTTCAAGAAAAACAAACGAAGCAGCTTCCCCGACCTCGATTACCCCTAAAAATATATTTTCGTAGCTTGAGAGCCATTACATCTCGAGAAACAGCCGCGGACGGACGAACGCACGGAGCCACAGACAAAAATGTGAATTATAGTATTATAAAAAAAGTACCCCCGTCGCAGCAAACCTGCGTACTTAGCGAATTTCCAATTCATGCATATTTTTCTTACTACCACATCTATTAGTAGCCCTATACATCAATAATTTGAATTATAGATATATCCTACTAATTTTGAAAGTTTGGATGTATGTATGGATATTTGGAGTTCCATCACACAAAAACTAATGGACCTATTAAGCTAGAATTTTGCAGGAACATAGCTTACTTGTCACATTAACAAATAGATCTGATAATGTCTACATTGAACATTAGGGCTCCACCCCACGGGCTCTGTAAGATCCAATGCAAATCTTTTAGGAGGATATAATTTATAATGTTACTAGCTGTATGTTAAAATGTTTGTCAGTTACTACAAAGGAAGTCATATGGTAAAACATAAATAAAGATTTGATAGTGCTGTTCTGCTGGTCAGGTTAATATTTCAAATAATATGTTAGAATTTTTCGCGAGCGAAGCCGCGGGAAACAGCTAGTATATATTTCAATTTGTAGGAATGGCATCTGGGGACCGCAAAACGAAAAGTTATCATGGTCTCGGGCTTAAGTCTTACCATGAGACCTACGGTAATAGTTTCTTCCCGATAGGAAAAATTCGCTAAACGAAAAAATATATATAAATTGGGAAAAAGTATGAAATAGGATTTCAATAAGGAAATATTGTTTATTATTAACTGATTCGTTGGTAATGAATTATCAAATATAATTACCATCCTTTTAACTACTTTGACTGTGCGCTTCTTTGGTAATTTGTATATAACAGTAAGACCATTTTCGTGGAAAATGTAACAAGGGAGAAGCCGCTTTGATTTGACGATGAAAATGGGAAGGCAAGGCAGGGCTGGCAGACGCGCTGCGAGCAACGACGCCGGCGGTGTTGGCAGTGCCTTTCCGGGGCCTACGTTGGCCCCGGCTGTTCTCTCTCACGCCCTCCTCTCCCACAATTACTCCCGCTCTCTCTCGCACACGAATGCTATCTCCCCCTTTCCACCGCTTATCGTTGGTTCCTCACGTGGCCACAAGGTAGCGCCACTGCACTGATGCCGCCGGAGCCGCTAGTACTAGAAAACCCCGATAGAGCACACCACCGTTCACCCGTTTTGGCCGTCTTCACCTGTTAGCTTGCCGATGAATTATCTAGGAGTATGTTTAATCTATGGTATTATTTCATATTTACTATGAAACACTAAAACCTGAGGCAACATCCAGCTTGATTAGTACGACAAAATAGCTCCTACCAGTTGAGTGGATGAGGAAGGCAACCAATCCTAAATTGCCAAGTCTTGCAGGCGTTAATGTTCACATTGTTAAGGCCCAACCAAAAGTTAACAACAGATTTTTCATGAAATCTGGATTTCAAATTGTTGCCAGTAGAAATTTAAATGGTACGCTGTTGTAGCCCGCTTTTTTATATCAGTAATCTTTAACATTTTTGAATTCCTTGTTGCGAACACTTTTGTTGTTTGAGTGTTTTTTTTTTCAACAAGTTATTTGTGTGCAATATACATGGCTGCCATTTCTCGTTTTTCTCCGCGAACCCCAGGTTGAGAACCGTTGGTCTGAGTGATGATTCCATGTTAAATTGCTTTGAATAACTTCACTTTAAATATGAACTGTAATACTTCCCAGGTTTGCCCCCGTTTGAGCGACAGCCCATGGATCTGCGCCTGTTCCCGGGGCAGACCGCTCTGTTCAGTTGCCTGGTGGAGGGTAGCCCACCTCCCCAGGTCTCCTGGCTCAAGGACTCCCGCCCCCTGATGCTGGATGAGACGCGAATGACAATCCTCCCTTCAGGTAACTATCCTATACTCTAATTAAGGTTTGCTTGGTTGGTTGCTTTCAACTCTGATCTCAAAAGCGGCTCTAACAATTTTATCCAAATGTTGGAAATAACTAATTTCTGGGATAAAAATAAGTTCTAGACATGTCTCATCCCCAGGAAAAATCAAATAATGTAAACAAGGAATATGAAAAGTGAAATAAACTAACATTGGGCTTATGGAGTTTATAATCCATACACCCATCCATTGTTGGGCATCTCGCTAGCCTAATGGTTAGCGTCTTGGACTTCGCTTCAAGGGGTCATGGGATCAAATCCCGGGGTGTCCAAAAAATTTGAGAGGTTTGGGCCGTTTTTCCTAAAAAATTTTGTGTGATCTCATAACAAAAATGCTGTTGGCGTTGGAAAAAAAATCAAAACAAAATAATTATAACAGCTGCTTATAATCAATCAGTGGATTGTCAAAGTAATACATATGTACTTGTAAGTATTAACATATGGTTTCCTGAGAGCTGTGACTAAAACCATTGAAAGAATATTACGACTAGAGTGGTCATGTCATATCCAAAATGAACAAAGGGACATTGGGCTGTAATAATAGCTGGAGTGATATTTAAAATGCAGAAATGAGGCAAATGATCTAAGAAAATCTGCTCGTGAGTACGGGGACTTGGGGAATAATTACTCCAAGTCAGCTAAACAAACTTACTGACCTTCCCCAAGCAAAGCTTGGCCCTACAGGTACTAGCTAATAAATACTTTTTACAGACTCCAGTACTAGGTATTAAGACACTTGCAGATTACCTCCTAAATACCCCCCTGTTGCCAAATAAAGGACATTTAACTTTACTCAGTTTGTTCCGAAAAATAAAAAATTCACACACGTCTCTAGGAAACCATCTAATACAGGGTGGCTAGCGATCGGGAATTCAGGGAAACAGAGAACTAAGCGTGCATTTTTAGAGCCAGGAAAACACTGTGAATTATGTCTGAATTGCAAGATTCAAACAGGAATAACAATTGAATAATGTGGTACCTATTTTACCTATTTTCTTTCATAAAATCTGTTTCTAAATGTGCCTACTAACACATGGCTTTGTCTTTTATTTGTTGCTTCCTTTGTTATGTTATTGAAAATTAAATGAGTACGATGGGTCACTCTATCTCACCGGGAAATCTAGCGGTCTGCCAGACTATTTGTATCAATGGGACAAGGTCAAGCTCTTTCTTTGCTATCTAAGGGGGATAGCAAAGAAATTTATTTCACTTTGAAAAAGTAATGGCTAACCAGTTAACATCTATTTTGGAAAATAATGGACTCTTAGATAATGACCAGCATGGCTTTAGGCCTGGTAGGTCTGTAATTAGTGCAGGCATTGAGTTTATTGAATCAATTATTGAATCTCTAGATAAAGGGGAAAAAGTTATAGGGGTGTTCATGGACCTAACGAAAGCCTTTGATAGTGTCTGCCACACTGAATTACTCGAAACCCTTTTCAAGTTGGGAGTAAAAAGCATAACACTCTCATGGTTTAGGTCCTATCTAATTAATAGAAAGAGCTTTGTAGAGATAGATTTTTTGAATGACTACAATCAGTTAATGCCGATCCGTTCGCAAGTAGGTTCTGTAAAGTTTGGAATTCCCCAGGGTTCTATATTAGGACCGCTGTTGTTTCTGTGTTATATTAAAGGTTTGCCAAAATTAGCTCAATTCGACAAAATAACTTTATATGCGGATGATATCAATTTAAAAGTGTCTGGATAAAATTATAATCAAATTGAAGTATCTAGTTTTTGTGAACTAACAGTAGTCCCAACAGTTTTTGGCAGATAAAAATCTTTTGCTCAACACTAACAAAACCAAATATTTAATTTTCCTTAAGACAAAATAACAGTACTACCCCAGATACTAATACAGTAATTAATGATTATGTTCTCGATAAACAAGGTGAATCAAAATTTTTAGGTCTAATAGTAGATAAACATCTTAATTGGGACTCCCATGTGGACCAGATATGTAATAAGCTGGCATCTGGTTTGTTTGCCCTTAAAAAATTATCATCAATTTGCGATTTAAAAACTTTAAAATCTGTTTATTTTTCCCTAATTCAATCACACATCTCCTTTGGAATCATTTTGTATGGCAGTACCTCAAACAAAAATTTGTGCAGGATTTTGACGATCCAAAAAAGGGCAATAAGAATTATACTAAAGATTGGATGGTCAGATTCAACCAAACACCTTTTCCCAGAGTTAGGTATACTGACAGTATTTAGTTTGTACATTTTTGAACTAATTTTATGGATAAAAGGTAATATTAGTAGCCTGAGTACTCTGGGTGATTACCATAAGATTGATACTAGACATAGGAATGAGATTTCTTATTGCAAGCATAAACGGAAAATATTTGAAAAAAAGCCTAGCTATGCTGGTATAAAATATTTTAACTTTCTGCCCGCTGAAATAAAAAAATTAATGACAATGTTAAATTTTAAAAGAAACTAAAGGAATACATGTTAACTAAACCACTCTATTCATTGGACGAATGTTTTGTATGTAAATAATAGTTATTTGATTTGATAAGGAAGTTAAGTTAGATTCGTAAATTATGTTTTGCTACAATATGTTTGTATATGATTGACTCCATTCTGTACAATGCATGTACTCATTGAATAAAGCATGTTTGACTATTGACTATTGACTATTGATGGATAGGGCACTAGTACATAACCTGAATAGTGACCTCTGTCTATATGCTGATGATGCAAATTTGGTGGTATCATCAAGATTTCCATAAACAGAAATTTATGCATGTAGGGAATTAGAAAATATTGGAATTTTTCTTAAAAAATACAATTTACTCTTGAACACAAAAAAAATTTTGTAAATTTTAAAACTCCACAAAACAGAATTTTGAAAGATCCAGTAGTAACTTATGATTCAAATGACATTGAAAAGAGGGATAGTGTAAATTTTCTGGGGTTAACAATAGATCAGCATCTAAATTGGGATGATCATATACATAATCTTTGAACTAAAATAAACTCTGGAGTTTATGCATTAGCGAGAATGAGTTAAAAACAATTTTGAATTTGAGTTGTTAGTAGAAGGTACTTCCTGAATCCAAAAAAGTGATTTTTACGTGATGTCTGTGTGTCTGTCTGTCTGTCTGTCTGTCTGTATGGATGTGTACAGAGCTAGAGCCCTAACCAATGGGTCGATTTTTATGAAATTTGGTATGTAGGTACTAATCCACGATATCTCCAGGTGTTTTTTAATTTTTTTGAATTTTTGATTTTAAGGGTAATTATCCCCCAAAAATCGCCAAAAATCATGAAAAATCCAAATTTATCAAAAACGGCTCTAACGATTTTCATTAAACCTTAGTGGTTTGTAGAACTTAAGGTTTCCAACAAAATTACACCACCCGCATTTCTGGAAAAATTCGGGTTCAGAAATTACAGGACTTAACACATCCAAAATTCAGTTTTTGATTTTTCATAAAAAACATACATTTTAAAAAAGATTACTATTCACCATTAAAAAGAGCTCAAAAAACTAAATAAATTAGTATCTTGAATTACTAATCTACGATTGCTGGTTGCGGAGAAAATTAAAATTTTCATTTTACGGTAAACACAGTACGTTGTCCAATGTTATCCTTATGGGGAATACAAAAATTACTATTTCTCTCTTATTTACTGATCGATAGCATTAAAACTTGATATGCAGGTCAAGCTAGCATTGACAAACAGAGGATGTTCGAAATATGTTGCCACTTAACCCTAGGTGGGGGGGTGAGGGGGCATTTCCCCTCTTTTAATCACTGTGTGTAGCAAAGAATACTGTAGTACCTCCATAAAAGGGATTTGGGTGGATATTTTTGAAAACAACTTATTTAGAAGATTTTCTGTACGTTCAACCATACTTTATATTCTATATTTAGTAAATAAAAAGTAATCTTTTTCATTAAAGTTAGGCTAAAAGGGAGAAAATATGTGTCAGTTTCCTGATACCGTTTATTAATTTAGTGTGTAAAATAAACTGAAACATTATAGTCTTATTAATTACTACCTCAATTCATCATAGTTAATTTTAAGTTAGATTCATTGTAAGAATTGATTACTCAACAGAGAAAGCTTGTTAAGTAGTGTAGCATTCCGTTCTGAAAGTGGTTGACGATTGGAAAAAAAAGTTAGAGATTTATTTAAATGTTTTGTAGTGTCCTGACTAAACAAACCTAAATGACATTGTATTATTAATTTACCCTCATTAATCATTTTTACAATTTGTTTTAAATTAAAATTATATGCTCAGTAACGATAGATAGGCCTAATACAACTGTTGATATAGAGAAGGGTACCAGTTAAGTAGCTGGTTGGCAATGCTGCGACGTAACTTGACGACGAAAAATGCTCCTTAGCCAATAGAATAAGGGCTGTTGCCTACCCTTAATCATCGTGATGTCAGTACACCCCTGCCTATCCTGTCGTCAGGCACAACCTCCCTTTGACTATTCTTTGTTTATGTACTAAATGTGAATAAAGAGCTTTTCAATTCATTTCAATTTTCTGGTGGAGAGCTGGGGAGGTTGTTCATTGCAAGACAGCTACAAAGCTGCCTTCCATTATGACAACACCCATTTGCTGTGCCCAGTATCGGTACCTAAGCTGGCAGGAACCTGTTAGGATCCCATTGTACATACACTTTTCCATCTCCAGACATGCAGACTGACATTTTTAACTGTATCATTGATTGGTAGTTTGGTGAAAAGTTATTTTTTTAAATTGTAAATAAAATGTGAGTTGATAAAAATGAATATTTTGAATTTGTTCAGACTTGCAAACTGATGGCTTCTTTCTTGCCGAAGAGCCGACGTCTGGGGTACCTCATTCCAAATCAGGAACACATACACTGTGCAAAGTCTGATGCATTGTCTATTTAGCACTACACAATTCTGTCCGTTAAAAGTAAAGCTGTGAAATAAAAGCAAACTTCTTGAGCAATGTACTTGTACTTAAACATGTTCTACTCACTTTAAGAATTGTAATACTTTGCTCTAGTAAACAAATTAACCAAAAATACTTCCCACTATTTATAATGCAATATATATTAAGTTTATAATAAATGTGACCGTTCACGGCAAAAGTGGTTTTGCGGTTAGAAAATATAAGTATGAGGACGACGCAGACAAGTGCATCGTTTGGAAGAGTGGAGCGGATTGTGTCTGGAAAAATGGGCTGTGGGCAATGAAATGGTAGACTGATTAGAAAGGTATGATGGGTCAAGGTGCATTCACCTGAACTCTGGTGGCAGTTACGGAAACTTCTAGGCCCTATTAAAAATTTAATTGAAATCTGTAACAATCATATTAACCAAAACGTCATTCCCAGGGTCCCTGGAGATAGAGTCAGTGCAGGTGTCGGATAGGGGCAGTTATCGCTGCAACATCACCGGCAACAACCAACACCGTCTGAGCGACAAGGCTGTGCTGCAGATAGACCAAGACCTGGAGTCCGCCGCTAGTCTGATGGCTCCCTCGTTCATCGCCACGCCTCGCTCCACGGTGGTGGTGGAGGGCAGCACTGTCACGCTAGAGTGTGCCGCCAACGGCAACCCTCGCCCCTGGATTGTATGGCTGAAAGACGGCATCGCAATTGATTTCCAGTAAGTCTAACTGGTTGGTTGTTTAATCTGCCTTTTTTACTTTCTACATAGTATGGAGAAATTTTAATTTAAACAAATTTGAATTTGAATTATTGGTGGAAATATTTGGTTTAGTGCTTTCTGAACCCAAAAAAGTGATTTTTGAGTGATGTCTCTGTCTGTCGGTAGGGATGTATACCTAGATGTGACCTAGAGACCACACCAGTGGGCTAGATTTGGTATTTTGGTACCCACAGTATCTCCAGGTGTTTTACAATTTCTTATAAATGGCTCTAATGATTTTATTTAAAATTTGGTGGTTTATAGTGCTATAGGCTTCTAATAAATTTGACACCTCCCGCATATCCCCCGCAAAAGGAAAATTGAACATTTGTTAAAGCTGAGAGAGTTTCATTCAGTGGATGAATTTCTTCATAGTAACTTATCTGATCTGTATCTTAGTTAATTTATTCTACGTGATACACTTATACAGTTATTTGTTGTATAATATGTTTAATGTGCTGATGTACATGAATATGCCTGTTGCAACAATTGTATTGCGTAATGGCTACAATAAATCTTATTGAGTCTTATTATCTGTAAAATTTTGGGTTCAGAAATTACAGGGCTTAAACTGTCCCCTAAAGTAAGTTTTAGCGAATTTCCCCTATAGGGAAGAAGCTATTACCGTAGGTGGCATGGTAAGACTTAAGCCCGAGACCATGATAACTTTTTGTTTTGAGGTCCCCAGATGCCAAAAACACTATTCGTTCAAAAACACTATATATTTATATACTATAAGTTAAAATTTATATTTTAACATTCGCTCCAATGTTATCCTTATGGAGAATAAATAAAATGTTATATTTTGATTATGTATGTATATTGATGAAACTTGGTATGTGGCTTCAAATAGTTGTGGTATATTGATAATAGCACAAAAAAAGTTTGTTGTTGATTTTTTCCGGTAGCAGCAAACCTGCATACTCGGCCCCCATCTTATTCATATGGAGAATAAGTAAAGTTTTATATCTCCCTTAGTTATGAACCTAAATTAATAAAACTTGGTATGTAGCTTCACCTGGTTGAGTTATATTGATAATTGCAAAAAAACATCTTCCTTGTTGCAGCAAACCTGCGTACTCATTTATAATGTTATTCTTATGGAGAATAAATAAAATGCTATATATCACTTATTAATGAATGTATTTTTGTGAAACTTGGTAAGTAGCTCTAGGTAGTAGTGATACCCACATATTTGCATTGGAAATTCGCTGAGTACGCAGGTTTGCTGCGACGGGTGTATTTTTAATTAGCCTATTCCTTATTTTTTTATAAAATGTACTTATCATCCTTAAAAAAATCTCAATAAATTTGTATTTTGAATTATTATTCTGTGACTAATGGTTGTGGAGAAAATCTTAATTTTTCATTTAGGCCTAGCGATAAACGCAGTACGTTTTCCGATGTTTTTCTTAAGTCAATTATATGCTTTTAAGGGGAAGCGGACCAACCTTATACTATAGTAAACCATCTGGATAAAACTTTTAACCCCTTGATGTCAAAGACGCTTACTGTCAGGCTTGCTAGATGCCCAGTGCGTTTCCATTGTTTCTCCTTAACTATATTATTATTAGTAGTAGAGTTGGTAAGACCAGGGTGTTTATGTTGTTAGAGGGCAATAGTCCAACCTCTCAAAATAATGTGGATGCCCTGGGAATCGAACCTGTGATTTCTTCAAGTTGGAATTTTGAAAAGGTTTCAAAATTACTGATTATTTTTAGAATATTTTGAATATACAGTGTGTTTCTGAAGTACTACAAGAAACTTTGGGAATAAATTTGTCAAGGAAAAGTACCTGTTGTTAGCATAGGCTTCAAAGTGTTTCATTTGCTGTTTGTATATCTGAAAGTGTTTCTGTGTTAGATACTTTATTATCTATGACACAGTTAAATACACAATATTATCATGTTTTATATATAAGAATCAGATTTGTTTATTAAATATCACAGTATACAGATTTGCTGCGAGGGGGGTATTTTTTCATGCTGAACATTTGAAACTATTTTTAAAAAACTCCTCAGTGCATGGTTACCGATTTAGTTACTTACGAGGTTGTTTGGCAGGGACCTGGACACCAACTGCATCACGATAGGCACCGGGAGTCTGCAGATGAGGGATGTCCAGGAGAGTGACGCGGGCAATTACCAGTGCAGGGCGGAGAACAGAGAGGACTCAGTGGACGCCACCGCCACGCTGCATATACAAGGTAGATCAACCCACTCGCAGTTATTGTTATTTCTGACTGTTATTGTTACCCATTGGTATGGACTAACAAGCTGGTCCCGTTCCTTACTTTTCATTTTTCAAACCGATGAATTGGAATAGAAAATTTGTGTTTTTAGATGGATTAATGGTGTAATTTAATTAAAATATTTTTTCCTTTCAGTTTAAAAAGTCACAGTGTCTCACACACAAACACACACACACACACACGCACGCACGCACGCACGCACGCACGCACGCACGTGGCCGGCACCCTATCTGAGGACATTAACTCCTCGTCGGGATCCGAGGACACCGCTTAAATATCCCTTTACAAACTAAACGTTCGTAATTATATTGCCAGCTGGAATGTAGAAACAGAGTTCATACTAAACACACTTGATATTTCAATTATTTAGAGAAATTGTGTTTGCATCCGAGAACCATGAGTTTTTTAAGTACATCCGAGGGCAGGTCTTTTGCATCCGGGGACATATTAATTTAAAACGTGGCCGGCACCCCATCCGAGGACATCAACTTCTCACCGGGATCCGAGGACACCGCTTAAATATCCCTTTACAAACTAAACGTTCATAATTATTTTGCTAGCTGGAATGTAGAAACAGAGTTCATAGTAAACGCACTTGATATTTCAATCATTTAGAGAAATTGTGTTTGCCTCCGAGGACTATGAGTTTTTAAAGTGCATCCGAGGACAGGTCTTTTGCATACGAGGATATGTTAACATTGAATACATACGTGGAATATTTCAATTTAACAGTGTTTTCTTACCAGAACCAAGTGTTTATGACGTATCGATTTTAAACAAAAAAAGAGTCATCCCGATCCGTTAAATGTTGTGCGATATATACGCATTTAAAAATATCCCTAGCCGCCATCTTGATTACGTCATAGCTGGAAAACGTACCAGGTGCGGACTTGACACCCGAGTGGAAACACTTCCTAAGACACCTATATTGAATTGCAACAGTAAAATTCTCTATATGCGACATGCAAACAGAACCCTAGTCAGATCCAGGTCTACACTGCCACTACCTTCAAGGTTATTGTAACCAGCCCTTCCCCCTTCCCCTACCCCTCTCGAGACTGTCAATTTCAGCAACAGACATTATAAGCGCAACGCCCATATTAAAGATTCAGCCCTGTTTTAATTTAATTTGGCAAGCTTAGCACGACAGCCGCTAGATAGCGAGAGTGCTACTGTCGTCGATACGGCAGGTGTGAGTCAGACAGAGAATGACACGACGGACGGCGCGGCGCGACCAGCCAGATAGAGAAGAGAGAAGGGAATACTAGACCTGAGTTGAGGCTGTGTTGAGACCGAACCGAATGTTCATAATCAATTATACACTGTCCACTTCTGGTCAAAACCAGAGACATGCACTACTTGACTTATCACGGCCCTGTTTATTTACAAAGACATATATATATATATATATATATATATATATATATATAAATAAATGCAGAGGGAATGGAAGGGTTTATTTTAAACCTAGAATTTCAATAAAACTAAGCATTTTAAAAATAAGCTGAAAAACATCACTATTTAATAGAGATGTGCGAGTACAGGTTTTTTATGTCGAGTCGAGTTTGAGTCGAGCAAATGGCAAAAGATTCTAATCTCGAGTTTGAGTCGAGTATACAAATAAAAAAACACATAGGTCGAGTTGAATTGGATCAAAACAGTGTATAGGTTCCATTTATAAATGTTGTTATTAAAATATACTTTTCTAGTCAATATGACCTGAAAATAACAATAGTATAGTAAGTAAAATAAATGGATTCCTACTTTATTGGAAAAAGGTAAGTACATTTATCTGAAAATAAATCATACCAAAGTTATTGCCTAACATTTTGCCATGAAGATAAAATACTTTTAATCTTTTGGTATTAAGGTTGTTTTTGATATGGCATTAATTAACAGTTTCATTAAAAATAATCTTTTTTTATTTTACTTCCTCTTTTTTATTTATCCTATGTTTTGCATATTATGTTTAGGCCTAAGCTACATCTTTCTACGTATGGAGAAAATAAAATTACTTTTAGGCCTATAAGTTAAAATAAACTTTATTTTAATATTTAAAAGGCCTATTACATGGTAATACATTTTAGCCTACATACTTACCACACAAAATGTATTTACTAACATATCTTAGCATTAATTTTAACACTAATAGTCCTAATAAAAACAATCAGTTAGTAACAACATGAAGTGCTGGCAAATCAATTGATAAAATCGAGGCCATGTCTTAGATAGAGTTTTAAAATATTACAAATTATTTAAAAAATGATTAATGAAACTTAAACAAGGCCAAAACAATCTTGTCTTTAAAAACAGCTCAATGCCAAAGGGGAGTTGAGCCTAAAATTAATGGATTGATTAAATTTCAATTATAATGGATAAAAAATCAAGCATAAAATTCTTAGGCTTACCAATAGATTTCATTACAAACCTGTTTTTGATATTTCAATTTTAAAAATTACAAGGTTAGGTTAACTCAAAAGTGGACTATACAGACAGTCTTCATACAACACAATCTAAAGGTCCTTGTAAATCCTCCATTTTGGTGTAAAGAGAAACACAAATTTATAAGCCACAACTTACTTATTTATTAATAAAACACTGAAATCCACATCACAACTCTTTAACACCTCAAGTGCATTCAATTAGAGAAGCCCTCAATTTGAATTTACAGACGACGCGCGGCCGCGGACTACCCTTGGTAGCGCAGGTAAACAACGGGAGTAAACTCGCTCGAAACCCTCGCGTTTCAGTAAAACCTCGAGTTTCAGTGCCGAACTCGGCTCGAACTCGAAATTTTGAAAATTACTCGCACTTCTCTACTATTTAACCACTTTAAAACCTTTTACAAATTTTACTATTGACATAAATTCAATGCAAAAATAATTCATCATATGGCATTTCTATTGATGATAGGGTAATCCACAAAGCATCGGACTTTTGTGATTTCACTTTTCTTATAGGATTTTATCACACTGTAATTCATTTATGAACTAAATAACAAAATGTAACTTCAGTCTAAAAAAGAAAAATGAAAAACTTAATTATTGGCTTGATTAATGCGAATTCAATTTAAGCTAATAGTTTTATCCGTGGAGAATTTGATGGAACTATTCCTCTGATAATCATATAATAGTTGTAGTATTGTTATATCACAACATTTTAATATTTATTGTAAGCAGTTATTAGTAATTCCTGAAAAAAACAAATATAGACTGGAGGAATTTTCACATAACGTATGCTATGTTATTTATATACAGTGTGTTAGAAAAGTCCCGGAACGGTTTAATATTTTTATAACCATCATAGCTATAGCAACAAAACTTGGTATATAAATACTAATCTTAAAAATCTACTTTTTGAGGCAACTATGAGTTTTTTATCATGTCAGGGGGACGGCCCACGAGGAGGAAGAAGAAAATCTTAAATGCCATTTCCGACTCAGTGGTCCGTTCGAGATCAAACTTGTGGCATTGTTTTCTACTAATGAAGACCTTTAATTTGACGTACATGTCGACCTATGATGTTTTTTAAAGATTTTCTTCTTACTCCTCCCTGATGTAATAAAGAACTCATAGTTGCCTCAAAAACTAGGTTTTTCTTAATATTATTCATTTATTATGTTTCATTGATTTATCTACAATGGTTAAAACTATTAAATTGTTCCGGGACTTTTCTACCACACTTTATATACCCCCGTTGCATAACCTGCATACTCAGCGAATTAAAAATGGAACCTCACTATGTCTTGAAGCAACATACCAAGTTTTACAAATGTATGTTTACAAACAAGCAAGATATTGCATTTGGCAAAATATCCATAAGAATATAATTTGAGCTGAGTATGTAGGTTTGCTGCCTTGGGGACTGTGAAAAACAAAATAGTTTGTTTGTTAAAAATATAAATCATAACAATAACATAATCATCATTAATAACAAGTTAAGAAATTAAGTTAGCCTACCTTTTAAAAATTCCGTAACTTCTTAAGTTTTTCATTCAGTTTCTTTCAAATTTGAACAAATTGTTTTTGGCATCTGGGGATCTCAAAACAAAAAGTGATCTCAGGCTTAAGTCTTACCATGACACCTATGGAAATAGCTTCTTTCCTAGGGGGGAAATTTGCTATAACAAGGTAGAAAAAAGTACGCTTAACAATTTTGGTTCAGTAACATTTTGTCATATCTCTAAGAAATAAATCATTGACTTGTTTATACTTGTCCTATCGTTATCACTTTTATACCACCGTTGGAAGGGGGAAGGCTCTTTGTAATATATATTAAATTTAGGATATTACTTGTAAGGAGTCTGAAATACATTACAGAAGGTCGGATTCTAGGAGAATATGTAAATAAACTGCCGCAGCAAACTTGCGTATACTCAGTGAATTTCATAAAAATGCATTTCTTAATGTTAGCATGATTGATTGCAAATGTCACAGCAATTGTATGGGGCAGACTTGGATAAAGCAGATTGCCATTGCAAGTTTAGTCCAGAATACTAAACATCGTGCTTGGGGTAGTCGTACCATGATTAACATATGTATTTAAATAAAAAACTAAATCTTGTAAACATAATCTTTGGTCTGATTCCAAACTGATTCAATCAGAAAACAGGTGGATGATCCACGTTGGTTTTTTGTTAGGAATCGGAGGGTAATATGTTTATCAACAAAATTTAATCTGAAAACAATACTAAATCAATTTGTTTAGTATTAGTTTCTACTATCTGTGTGACGAATATAATAAAGATGCAGAATAACTTAAACAAATATCTTACTATATCTTTAAATAACATATATCAAGAGTGTAGGATTAATGTACAACGCCCAAAAAACTTCAAAAGAGGAAAGATATTTTTAAACATTTGAACATCTAAAATTGATTTAAATCAGTATAAGCCAAATATCACTCTACATTTCATTCACACTCTTTAAAAAAACACAAAGCTTTGAAGCTTAAATTTAGCATTCATTAGTTGGGAAACAAGGGTGGGTTTTGCAAAATTCCCTCAGGGCTCCGCCCCACGAATTGTAAAATTTCCCATGTTTTTCTTATGGGTATTTCATTTTTTATCCAGAAGGTTTCATAAACAGATATGTTGCCTTCTCAAAAAGCTGTTATGCCAAAATAAAACATTAGTCTATTCCTGTTCTGCAAATTTGTTAGGGCTCGTCCCGCTTAAGAACAGGAATAGGGTTTTGTTTTATCCTAGTATATTTGCTTTTGGAATAATTAACATCTGCTTTTGAAACTATTTCAATGTCTCTAGAATAAAATCGTAACTTTAAAAATCCATGGGCAGAGCCCTGCGGTAAAATCAGTTTTAAAACCCCTTCCTTTTCCTATCTGAGATTAAAATTATTCCAGTATCAAATTTCACCTTTCAAGCTAGAGTTGAATACGAGCTACTAAAAAGCGAGTCTGTAATGTAAATTCTGTGAACCATAAATGCTGGTGTGCTGGTATTTTACCAGGCATAGTTTAGTTATATTCAGTTTATGATGGCCAGTAGTATAATGATAATGATGCTGTAAGTACCATTAGTTAAACCATTGAAGTACCATTAGTTATAAAAATTAATCAGACAGAAATGAAATCAAGATACTTAACAGCTTAAAGTTTTTACGTATATACCTAGCGTTATTAGCTAGGAAAACTAAACATTTTTCTTCCTCAAAATATATTTAAAAATACTTTAAAATTTAATAAAACATTAATTATTGATAATATCACTTAGTCCAAGTCTATTTTCCTCACCGGTTTCCTTAAAATATCAATACAATGTTTAATAATTACTCAAACTAAGAATGGGCGATGTTTTTTTGGATTTCCCTGTCTTTTTGAAAGGGGTAAGTAGGTTAAAAAATCAGGCTCTTTAAAAAAAATCCACTTCTAGAAAAACGTTTATTTGAAACTTACCATACTTTTAAAATTAACATCACCACAATAGTACAACGAAAACACACATAAGGTGTTCCAATTATAAAAACAGAATTGTTTATGTTGACATTGTTTAATATAACTAGATTTTGCTAGTCAAAATAAAAAAGCCTATATTTAAATAGAAGAAATGAAATAAGTAATAAGTTTGTTTAATTGAAACAAAAATTAACAAACTTTATAATTAAATAAACTTTTAATTAAATAAAGTACAATATTTAAATTAATCTTAATGTTACTCAAACCTTTAAATGTACTTATGTCATAACAAACCACTGTATCGAGGGCGAGTTGAATGTTCCTCCGTTCCTTGTGCGTGTGGTGATGGGTGGGGTGAGGAAGGGGAAGCTCAGGGAGGAGAGGATGAACACCACGTGGTCTCCCGCTTGTTCGCTGCCTCCCATACCATGATAGTTTTCCGCGTTGTCGTTGCTATTACAACGGTTAGCCTATAACAACACTTCCTTCTGTAATCTTCACATTTGTTGTTCTATGACTTACATCGGGTTTTTGGATTTTTAAACATTCTGTCCCGTCTTGCCACAGGCTCTATAATTTTAGTATACGACTGTACATTCAAATTCCCGTTCAGTGAACGATTTTACAACGGACGAAATTGTTATTTGTACAAAACTTTAGTTACTGTAATAGTAATATCTATTCTATTGTATTGTTTATTCTATGGTAATATATTACATTTCAAACAATTATACTCCTGAAGGCTACGTTATATCGCTAAGCTGGCTGGAAGTATTGGGAAAGCCGCATTCAATGGACCCTTTTAACATATTTTGGATTTTATGGGACAGTCTGCCCTACACCGGGCTGCCCTCATAATAATGCATTTAAATTGAAAAAGATATATATCTTTATGGTCAACGACAGGTTTTCAAACATATAATGTTGATTAGACAATTATAGAACGTTTTATTAAAAAATAAAAGTTGTGGCGCTAAAACCCTGGATAGGGTGCTACATATGTTGTTTTGTACAGTATTATAATCACCTTAAAGTATAATAATATTATTGGGATGATTCGGAACTGAGTGATGCAGTTTATTGTACAACTGACGAGTTACGGCAATGTCATGTAAAAATAGGTTAAACTTTAGTGACTTAAAAGCAATTAGTATCATGAAAGTAACTAACAATAACGCAACTTACGTTAGAATTTTCATTAATATCATAGTATGCACTATTCCTAGAGCGACTATGTGCATGGCTCATTAATTTTAGATTCAAATTCACTTTATAACTATGCAACTTTTTTATATATTTATTTTCTGTATTACACATATGTTATAATTTATTATCTGTAGCTGATTTAAGTTTTGTGTAGGTGGCGTAAGGCTGAAACTAATAGCCTTTTATGCCTACTTGTTCATCTCTTTATTGAAGTTTGTTTGCTTCAGATTCTTCTATTATTCCAAATTTTAGCTATTTCCGTGCATTTATTTAACAATTTCCTTTTAATTATCTTTCAATATTGTTCAGATTTCAGAGAAGCGGTACATTTTAAGATCGTGGGTCTATTTTTCGTCATTAGCCGGCACGATAAGCTTTAAAAGGAGGGGTAAATCATGGAATTTGGTAAATTAATAAGGAAGACCTCGACAGAATAACAGGCTAGAGAAATAATATATAAGATTTTGAACTATAAAATAATAACTCAGTGTAAACATATATAAGTAACTAAATAGAGAAGAACTAGTATATTGGGCAAGAGCTAACCGAAATAGCCTTTACTAAGGAAGTAAATACAAAGACTTGTGGCCAGGGGCAGTCCACCTGACCGCGGCACGAGCCTTTGCTGAGTTTGTATATTCCTTCACTCTAGTTGTTATACAGTACCTGTTTCGGCTTTGGTGATTTTGACTATTTTACAGGACCAAAAAACCTTGTACACAGCCCAGCCCAGCGCTTCCGTTATGCCGTCTGCCGAGGCACGGCGATAGGGTGCGAGGGGGCAATGAATACTTGTATTTAGTGTTACACTTATAAGAAATATATAAGTTTCATTGCATGATCTCTGTGCAATGGGGGAGTTAATGAGTGTGCACAATATTACTAATTCACCAATATATTTTAGACAATCTATTAAACCATTTGATACGTATAATATTAATAACATGAAAGAGTATTAATCTCATAAATCTATATATATGAGGCGGAAAGCAAAAAGGGACCTCTTGTCGGTAATTTCCGATTTTGAGTTAATAATATTTTCAAATTAAGCTTTTAATTACAAACAGTTTGTTAAAAATATTATGTCTCTACGATTTTCTTTTGTTCTTGTTACAGAAGTTTGAGTTTTGTATAAAATAAAAATGGGCTTTGCGAGAAAAACACATTTTAAAACTTTAAAACACTACAAAATCTTTATTATTTACATTTAAGGAATGCATTTGATATCAAAACAAAGCCTAAAATCTATTCGTTAAAATGATATAAGAAACTTTTCTCTAAGTCTTTTTTTTATTTTTCCAAACTGATCACTTGCGACGCTTGGCAAAGGGCCAGGAACAGATGGCGGGTAGTCAGGCGAGGCCTCATCGGCATGATTCATGGGTAGAGGTTGAGGTTAGATAGCAGGTTTTCATCTAGGGTTGTGGGCAAAGAATATCCTTAACTCTTCTTTGCAATACTCTCGGATGTTTTTGATGAGATATTCTTTTAGTTTCTTATTGTGTAGTCGAACGACTGAGGACACAGTGACTGTGATTCTCTGATTGCGACAACAAAGTTTTAGACGTGGGGTTCTGTAAATAATTACAGGAACCTAGGTAAGGTCCATAAAACCAGCGTAATTATTGGACAGTATTAGCGGATGGTAAAGTGGGAGTAGATTCTCAGGGAAGAACGGAGAAACAACTGCTGTGATTGGCTCACTGATAATGCATGGCTGCAAACCTTTCTACTTACAAAATTATATTTACAAACTTACCAGGAATGCTGTAATAGTAATTACTAGTGATTATTAATAGTTATTAACAGTATATTTTTAAGAAAAATACATAAATCTATAAATACATAATCTTGTACTACTGTAATAGTAATATCAACATTATTGGCTTGTAAACCTACGAAGAAAGAAGAAAAAGGTACCTGATGTCGGAGCGGACATTATTATAACCAGACATTATTAAATGTTCTCCTGTTATTAGAAACCTGTCGTAGTAAGACAAATTGACCTAACATGATAGTTTAACAAACCCTCTCCAAAGGGCACTCAAGTTCATCAGCTGTAGTAGTAGGTTTCTTCATTGAATTATTGTGAACGAGCGGAGCTCATGGGAAGATCTAGTTAAACTCTTTTTGGGAAGATCTCTTCAACATTTTCAAAAAAGAAAAATAATTAACAATTGCAATACTCAATTATTTATGATTTGATTTGATTATTCTTTATACCATATTTTAGAGGGTAAAATTTCAAGTTTGTTGTGTCTTGTTGCTTTTTTGATACTTCTATGGTTTTTGAGTTATTAACAAAACATGGCCACCATTTTTAAGTGGTACAAAGTAGAAATTTGATAGTCCATACCAAAATAGGTCTTATTATTTAACATGCATGTACCAAGTTTGAACTTGATACTTTAACAAGTTCGTAAGATATTTTAAATTATGTAAAAATCACATACAGACAGATAGATAAAAAACTATGGGTTTTAGGACATATGTTCATATGAACTTTATTTTTATTTTTATGTGTACAATCATGTCCTGGATTTTTTGAACACCTTTCTGAACACCCTGTATATAATATGAATACATGAAGGTAAATAAATAAATATATATATATAGGTACGGTATATATAAAATATAGTGCTTGACTATTCATATATGTTTACAAACCATGACTTGTGTGCAGTATTAGTGTGCTGTAATCACAAGTAAACCATTTTATATAATACGATTGAAAATAAACTAGATTTGTACTTATAACGAAACATTTTAATTTAATCATAAAGTTTGCTTGAAGTTCAAAATTTGGTTTTACAGTTTAATATCAATAACCAGACAAAAATTATTAATTTGAAAAATTTAAATGTATTGCAAAACAATCAGATATATTTTTGTAAGGTATCTTAAAAAGGTACTTTACTAAAGTACATGAGATAGTTTCGTGAAAACCTTAATTCGAACTCGCAACCAAAGTCCTCAGATACTGCCTCTAGAACGCACCTGAAACACACAGTGCACAACAATACAATCGTCTCCTGAGCACTGGCAGTCAGATAACGAAGTAGGCTTGGCAACATAGCTTTGAACTGGCAATGCAAGAGACCAAAATAGACGCAAAAATGTCCTCGAATAATGAATAAAAAACCATGTTCATAACACACCCTGTGTGTTCTCCACGATTGCAGCACGCCAAGTGGCAAAACGCTCAACTATTGAACCGTCCTAGGGTGGGTATCTGAGGACATTTACTGGAAATGAGATTTCTGTACAAAGACTTGTGGCCAGGGGCAGTCCACCTGACCGCGGCACGAGCCTTTGCTGAGTTTGTATATTCCTTCACTCTAGTTGTTATACAGTACCTGTTTCGGCTTTGGTGATTTTGACTATTTTACAGGACCAAAAAACCTTGTACACAGCCCAGCCCAGCGCTTCCGTTATGCCGTCTGCCGAGGCACGGCGATAGGGTGCGAGGGGGCAATGAATACTTGTATTTGGTGTTACACTTATAAGAAATATATAAGTGTCATTGCATGATCTCTGTGCAATGGGGGAGTTAATGAGTGTGCACAATATTACTAATTCACCAATATATTTTAGACAATCTATTAAACCATTTGATACGTATAATATTAATAACATGAAAGAGTATTAATCTCATAAATCTATATATATGAGGCGGAAAGCAAAAAGGGACCTCTTGTCGGTAATTTCCGATTTTGAGTTAATAATATTTTCAAATTAAGCTTTTAATTACAAACAGTTTGTTAAAAATATTATGTCTCTACGATTTTCTTTTGTTCTTGTTACAGAAGTTTGAGTTTTGTATAAAATAAAAATGGGCTTTGCGAGAAAAACACATTTTAAAACTTTAAAACACTACAAAATCTTTATTATTTACATTTAAGGAATGCATTTGATATCAAAACAAAGCCTAAAATCTATTCGTTAAAATGATATAAGAAACTTTTCTCTAAGTCTTTTTTTTATTTTTCCAAACTGATCACTTGCGACGCTTGGCAAAGGGCCAGGAACAGATGGCGGGTAGTCAGGCGAGGCCTCATCGGCATGATTCATGGGTAGAGGTTGAGGTTAGATAGCAGGTTTTCATCTAGGGTTGTGGGCAAAGAATATCCTTAACTCTTCTTTGCAATACTCTCGGATGTTTTTGATGAGATATTCTTTTAGTTTCTTATTGTGTAGTCGAACGACTGAGGACACAGTGACTGTGATTCTCTGATTGCGACAACAAAGTTTTAGACGTGGGGTTCTGTAAATAATTACAGGAACCTAGGTAAGGTCCATAAAACCAGCGTAATTATTGGACAGTATTAGCGGATGGTAAAGTGGGAGTAGATTCTCAGGGAAGAACGGAGAAACAACTGCTGTGATTGGCTCACTGATAATGCATGGCTGCAAACCTTTCTACTTACAAAATTATATTTACAAACTTACCAGGAATGCTGTAATAGTAATTACTAGTGATTATTAATAGTTATTAACAGTATATTTTTAAGAAAAATACATAAATCTATAAATACATAATCTTAGTACTACTGTAATAGTAATATCAACATTATTGGCTTGTAAACCTACGAAGAAAGAAGAAAAAGGTACCTGATGTCGGAGCGGACATTATTATAACCAGACATTATTAAATGTTCTCCTGTTATTAGAAACCTGTCGTAGTAAGACAAATTGACCTAACATGATAGTTTAACAAACCCTCTCCAAAGGGCACTCAAGTTCATCAGCTGTAGTAGTAGGTTTCTTCATTGAATTATTGTGAACGAGCGGAGCTCATGGGAAGATCTAGTTAAACTCTTTTTGGGAAGATCTCTTCAACATTTTCAAAAAAGAAAAATAATTAACAATTGCAATACTCAATTATTTATGATTTGATTTGATTATTCTTTATACCATATTTTAGAGGGTAAAATTTCAAGTTTGTTGTGTCTTGTTGCTTTTTTGATACTTCTATGGTTTTTGAGTTATTAACAAAACATGGCCACCATTTTTAAGTGGTACAAAGTAGAAATTTGATAGTCCATACCAAAATAGGTCTTATTATTTAACATGCATGTACCAAGTTTGAACTTGCATGTACCAAGTTTGAACTTGATACTTTAACAAGTTCGTAAGATATTTTAAATTATGTAAAAATCACATACAGACAGATAGATAAAAAACTATGGGTTTTAGGACATATGTTCATATGAACTTTATTTTTATTTTTATGTGTACAATCATGTCCTGGATTTTTTGAACACCTTTCTGAACACCCTGTATATAATATGAATACATGAAGGTAAATAAATAAATATATATATATAGGTACGGTATATATAAAATATAGTGCTTGACTATTCATATATGTTTACAAACCATGACTTGTGTGCAGTATTAGTGTGCTGCAATCACAAGTAAACCATTTTATATAATACGATTGAAAATAAACTAGATTTGTACTTATAACGAAACATTTTAATTTAATCATAAAGTTTGCTTGAAGTTCAAAATTTGGTTTTACAGTTTAATATCAATAACCAGACAAAAATTATTAATTTGAAAAATTTAAATGTATTGCAAAACAATCAGATATATTTTTGTAAGGTATCTTAAAAAGGTACTTTACTAAAGTACATGAGATAGTTTCGTGAAAACCTTAATTCGAACTCGCAACCAAAGTCCTCAGATACTGCCTCTAGAACGCACCTGAAACACACAGTGCACAACAATACAATCGTCTCCTGAGCACTGGCAGTCAGATAACGAAGTAGGCTTGGCAACATAGCTTTGAACTGGCAATGCAAGAGACCAAAATAGACGCAAAAATGTCCTCGAATAATGAATAAAAAACCATGTTCATAACACACCCTGTGTGTTCTCCACGATTGCAGCACGCCAAGTGGCAAAACGCTCAACTATTGAACCGTCCTAGGGTGGGTATCTGAGGACATTTACTGGAAATGAGATTTCTGTATTGGCGGTCCACATTTTGAAAATCCTGAATGAATCTGATATTAATTGTCTGATATTAAAAATGTCCTCGGATGCACAGTGAAAATTCAACCCAATGTCCTCGTATACACGGTCTGCCACACTCACACATTTGTACATATGGGCATTTCCGAGGTCTTTTACCTTTCGCCAGGTATCCGAGGACTTGTATCAGGAGACATTTTTAAGACACTTTTCAATGTGTACAGTGACGTCTATAGCTTGATAATGATGTAAGTGACAAAAACAACCGAAAACAAGCAATATTTTGGACGGTAAAACCTAATTTATGTTTGTGTGATGTTTCACATTGGATCCGAGGTCTCAGACGTACAGGTACAAGTGCGGTTTAGCACTGGAACAGAGGTCTTGGTTTTAATCATTGTACACATACTTAAGGTAAATCCCCCCACCATATTCACAGTGTGTTAGGTCAGGGCAATGAGGGGGCGACATTGCCAGATCAACACGAATGCGTCGCGCTGTCGCCGGGTGCCTTGTTGCTATCACTATTGTCCCGTAAACACATCTGGCTACTTGATGTCAGCCATGCAATTTGAAGTGTATTTGGTTGACTATCCTCTTAACTACCATAATCATGCTTCATATAGTTTCAAACCATTAAATATTCTTTTCTCGTATTTAAAATAGAAATACCCTTGACATGGTATGTGTGTTAAGCATAGTTAATTACATATTAATAGCATCAAAGTGATTGTTTATTTAAAAGTCTATAACATTTAAATGGCTTACAAGTCTATAACATTTAAATGGCTTACATTTTTATGATTTAGCTAGGTTTCAAGTGATAGGAATATTCAGATGATGATTGTTTTAATTTTTGTGTATTTAGGACTCTAATCGCTAAACGTTGTTACCTGCTTCATACATATTACCAATGTTAATTTACATATCCATAACGGATTATCCAAAATCGCCAATTTTGATAATTTTAAAGAGCAATAATTACATATCGTTTTTATCTAGCAAAATGTTAATAAAATATTGTACGATAATGTTGAATATTTTGGAATGTTATCTAAATAATACAATCTTAATTGTAATTATGTTAGTACCAAAAACGATCTATACCATGGTCACAATATAGCTGCAATATATGTAATGTCAGGGATAGCAAATAACTTATTAATCATTTTTGTCATCATTCTTTTCCATGGATACCCTGATCAGCACGAAACACAACTTAAGTGAAAGTGATCCGACATTTATTTAGTTTTTGCTATGGATATAGTTTTTACTCTGATTACTTTACCGCACTGTCGAGTGCTGCTGTGGTTGTCTAACAAAGCAAAGGCAGGAAACGGGTTCAATTCTGCTAGAGCAAAATCTTTAATTTTTTATCTTAACTTTAAAACCTCTCCTTTTTCCTACGTTTTCATTTAGTGGCTGCTAATAAGGCAGTGTATTTAATGCCACGAAGTAGTTCTAAAGTATGTAATGGGTTTATGGTATATGGGTTTGCAAGCTCGGAAGATTCAGCATATCGGATATCTCGCTCAATGGAACTTCAAGATATCGGTAGCCGACACGGAATCCCACCAGTCTCAAAAATCTGTTTTGAATCCCCTGGAGACGATCACGAAGAGTGACTTGATGAGGAGCCCATACTACGGAGCAGTACTCCAACAAAGGTCTCACATTACAACAGTACAGGGTTCTAAGTGTACGAAACTGGGAAAGATGTCTTGAGGAACGAGCAAGAAGTCCCAGAGCCCTACCAGCTTGCAAGCAAACTCTTTCGACATGGGCCTCACAACTCAAGGATGGCAGTATCTCTACCCCAAGATCCCTGACGGATGCAGGCCTAGCAAGAACATTAGCCTCCAATCTGTAGGCCTGCAATCGAGGAGCAGTTATTCTGTGAAAGGTAAAGGTGATGCACTTTTTCAAATTCAAGCTCATTCTGTTATCTGTACACCACTCATAAATGGCCTGAAGATCACCCTGAAGTGCACTAAAGTCCTGTGCAGAGCCAATAACATTGAAAACCTTAATATCATCCGCAAACAGAAGACAATTGGTAGAAATACAGTACACAATGTCATTTATAAAAATGTTGAAAAGTGTAGGCCCCAAGATTGACCCCTGCGGTACTCCCGATGTTCCGATGAAGGCCTCAGATGTGGTCGAGGCAAACCTCACAGAAAGCTGCCGATTACTTAGGTAGGTGGAAAACCAGCTATGGAGTGCACCAATAATTCCATGGGCGTAAAGCTTGTCAAGAAGGCGCTGATGACACACCCGGTCAAATGCCTTAGAGAAATCCAAATAGCTGAGAGCGTCCACTTGCCCAACAGAACTCCATCACATAACTTTGGAAAACTATAAGGTTTGTAGCCGTAGATTTACCAGAGATAAATCCATGTTGATAAGGTGTTATCTGCTTCCACAACAAGGGGCCCACCTTCCTCAATACCAGTCTCTCAAAAACTTTAGCTAGACAGGGCTGCAAAGCTATGGGTATGTAGTTCATAATATCATCCGTAGGTCCGGATTTATGAATTGGCACAATAAAGCTATTCTTTAAAACATCAGGATAAACACCCATTTCAAGAGACCTATTAAAAAGCTTATGTAAGTGGCCAGCCGAAACAGGACTACAAAATTTCAAAACGGAAGCAGGTATTAAATCAGGGCCGTTGCTTTTGGACTCATCCAAACTGCTGAGAGCATCCTCCACATCTTGCAGCATCACTGCACAGGAGGCAAGTGAATCATAATCATTAAAGCTTAAGTTTCTTGGAATGTAGTTAGTTTCAGGGGGGGGTGAACACCGAAGAGAAGTAATCTGCAAAGTATTTGCACATTTCAGACGGATCCGTCGTACACTTGTCTTCATATCTCATTTTAGATGGATAGGGTCCTGCTTTCTTAGCCATGTTAATGAAGATTAGGTTACGTTACATTACGTTAGGTTAGGTTACGTTACGTTACGTTAGATTAGGTTAGGAGGTTTTCTGGCTCTCAATTTGTTTGAAAAATCACAGGAAAATTAACGTAGGGTGCATAATTTGGAACAGACGTGAACAGTAGCGGCTCACGTTGGACGTGTACGTAGCCTCTGCCTTGTAGTAACAGACCCCCCTCTTGAGTCAGTTTGGCGCGCACTCCGTAGTAGCCGAGCGAATCGGCGAATGCGAGAATGTCAAGGGCTAGTTCGCCACCGAAGGGATGACGGCGCTCGCCTCGCCATCGTACCGATTCTTGTCGGTTTTTGTGACCGAGTCAAAGGAGACGAGTACTTAAGTCTCGACTCGCTGCAGAATGTGAACGGTTACACGAGCACGAGTCGCTCGAAGTCGCAACGATCGGGCGAAAGTGTAGAGGTACTTAGCGAAAACAAACAACTCGAAATCGGTGATGCGCAAATGCGATCGCGATATGCTTTGAGGTTGTGTTTCAGAGTGTGTAATGTTTGGGTTGTGTGAGTTTTAGTTGTTCTGGTGCCATATTAGGCCTATTCTACTAGAATGTTTAGTATATTTCCATTATAGACTTTAATGGTTAAAATGGATAAGTTACCAAGAAAAGTAGACACTGCTGAATTATATATTATTTAAATGTTAACCCTTAAAAACAAATACAAGTAAAAAAACAACTTAAGACCAAAAAATAGTATAATGAAATGCGATAAAAATGTGAAAAGGAAAATATTTTTGCTACAAGTATTTAAGAGCTTGTAGCATTTTTGCTCAAAGAATTTTTTTCCCAGCTGAATCCCTGCTATACACTGTCATAATTCCTAATTCAGAGAAATGATTCCTACAATGTTCATCATGCCTAAGATTTAACATGGTTCTAATAGATTTTTTTTTTTTTTTAAGGTGTAAAATTCTATTTAAGTTACAAATTGATGCAGACCCATATACTTCAATCCCATAAGAAATATGAGAATGAATTAATGCAAAATAAGTTGTTTTTATTGTATGTTTATCACATAAAGTAGATAATCTTTTTAAAGCAAAAATATTAGAACTAATTTTAGCACAAATTTTATCTATATGGCCAGATAATAACAACTGGAGTGACCTTAAAAATGCATAAAAGAGGCAAATGAGCTATACAAATCCGATTATCAGTAGGGGGGAGTGGTGAAATATTACTCCAAGACATCTAAACAATCTGACTGACCTTCCCGAGCAAAGCTTGGCCCCAGGTAATTTTTAATAATCAAAACAATCACCTTGGTTAACTGCCTTAAATATTTTCCAGAAAAAAGAAATAGTTATGGCCTTTATATCGGTACTTTGGTATTATACGGATGCCACCCTTATACAGCGCGCTGCAGCAGTTATGTTAGGATGGGTTATCATAAAAATGATTGTAGGACTTTCCTTGTTTCGTTACAAATCAAATGATACCTGATGAGTCATACTTCCGGCCGCCAAACCCCCTCCAAATAGGCCAAGGTCAGATCATTGACCGGAGCGTGTGCATCACCTGTCACCGCCTGCATCTGGGTCAGTGTCATGAGTGATTTATTGCCGTGCACTACGTTACATTTGTTTTCATAATGAGTGACGTTCTTTTGGTGTGGGATTTACCTCGAAATGAAGAGGAAACCGTACGTATTTTTATGATAACCCATCCTAACATAACTGCCGCAGCGCGCTGTATATTTGGCGAAGTACATGAGGCGATCGGGTGTGGCTGCTAGCGGCGGCGACACATTCAACACGATCCTAGCGGACATCGCTGCCTTTTGGGAGGCACAACACAAAGACCGCTCATCAGAATGATGTAATATTTTTACTGTAAGTCAATAAAAGTATGTTTTTTCGAATTATGTAGTTATCCTTTGTATCCGCTAAAAATTAACCTCCAAAAATAGTGGCATCCGTATAATACCAAAGTACATTTATATCTAACATTGATGTTGGTTGATTTTTATCTTTGTGTACCACACCTAAAGGAACTTATTTTACTAGATTTAATACAATAATAATTATATTTATTCTGCATATTAAAGGAGTTTTAATTTAAGAACATTTAAAGTTAATAAGTTACTATCCAACAGTATAATTATATATAATTACTCAAAGACCCGTTGCGGTTTTGCCTGCGTAAACTATGACAGATGTATGTGCAGCATTCTGTGGTTAGCCCGTGGAACTACTACGAATCAAGATCAGCTCAAACAAAAGTGAATGTCTTTTGGTATACATGGTAACTTTGAAGCCTCATGGGACAAAGCCCTATAGTTGAATGAAAACACTAACTTTTCTATTCTAGACCTAAATAATTAATGTACCAAATTTCACCATCTTTCTAGCATGCTGGAAAGTTGGAGAATTAGTGATGAGTTAGTGAGGGCTTTGCCTTTTATATGTATAGATTCTACTGGAACAAGAAGTAATTTTTCAGAATGTATCAAGCGTAAGATTTCAGCATTAATTGTATCGTGTTAACATTAGGTTTTTGAAAGGTTGAAATTCAGCTAAGCTTACTAACAATTGTGTACATAATGTAGTTACTGTTTATGCATTTATGACACACTTTGTCAGGGGCGGCCCGTTAGTTTTTCTGCGCCCTTGCAAAGACCAAATTTGCCGCCACCCGCCCCCCACCATCAACCAAAACCTCCCTACCCCATAGTTCTAAGTCTTGCGCGCCTCGCTCTCTCGCTTGTTGTTGCGTTTGCGATGTTTCTGGTCCCGTGCTATGCTGATCACCTGAAATGACAAGCTCTTTATTTCATATTGTCCTGGAAATGCATCCCGTTTCCAATCTTCTGCATCACTAAACTTTTTGCTGTAAAAAAACTCAAAACCTCAAATAAATAAAAAATCTAATTTTTTAAAACAACAAATGTGCATACTTGTAGTCATCGTATCACAATACACTGTGTATCATAAAACAAATATGTGTTTCTTTAAAAGAAAATAATAATTAAAACTTAGTAGGAACGGTGAAGTACATACTGATAACAGTACATCTGTTCGGAGCGTGGGAAAGATTTTGTCCAGGGGAACTAATAATCAAGACGCTGATCAAAACCGACCGCGATTCTGACGGTTCCTGGAATCTGTGAGGCTGAAGTTTGCGATGGATACAGCAAAGTTTGTTGTTAAAGTTATTTTTTGAATATAATATTTGTTTATTGATTCTAATGTATAACACGTTTTTCAGTTATACGTACTCTATCTTCAAGTATTTAATCTTTAAGGTTTTGTGTAGCTATAAAGCTTATTTTAAAATTTGTAAGTGTTTGGATCAATTAAGTTTAATGACTCTAAAAACTCAAGTTGGGTACAAACATTTTTGTTGTTGTTATTGCTATACTGTGATATACTGTCGCAACTTATTTAAAGTATTGCCAGTTTGTAAGAAATACAGATGATTAGTCAATTAACCACAACCAGAGCTCAAATAATCTTAATCTGTAATGAGAAGAAGTATATGTTTAATTCTTAACATTTCCCATTCCATCTCCAATACTCCTAAATGACTCAGTTAATAAATAAGAACTTGGTCGAATGGTTACTAAATAGACGGAACGATAATCTATATTTTTCAAAGTAAGCTTAACGAGTGGACCTTACAAGTAACGATGTAAGGGGGCGCCAAAATCTGAGGAGGGAGCATTATATTTCCCCCTTATTTCATATAAAACTAAACACAAATAGATCAAATCCCTATTCAATACTCTCCAGTCTCCAAACCATATCTTTCCTCATCCATATAGGAACTAGTTTAAAACAATCGTCGTGGGCGGATTAAAACAATTAGTTGCATTGTTTTACTTTATATTTTAACATTGCAAATTTCTTGCCTCGTATTTTATTCAAACTCTCAATACCAATCAGAATGTCCTGAAGTTGTCACAAACCGATATAGGTCAAAACAACTTCTCGTTTTGAAATAGAGGGGAGCACAAGTTGTATTATCTGATATGTAAATTCAATGTTTAAGTATGATGAAGGATCAACATAGTGAATACTCATAACTTTCTTTCAAATAATGCCTTTCAACAACTTATAATACTAATATACAACAATTTACAAAATCAGTTTGGTTTTTATATATATATACAAATACTTATGTTAGCGCTACGGCCTATGCCCCCCACCCCGCACTATATAGGTGGCGGTCCGACGGGTGGGGGGGGGGGTGTGGGGGGCGGTCCGCCCCAGGCCCCGCTTTGGCACAGGCCCCAAAATTTTGAAAAATGTCTGAAAGTCTGAGCGAGTATTTCCCGCCGATCTCTGGAGAATCGCTTCCGATCTACTATCGTATTTTCGGCCGTTATTACGTCGTAAAGTCGTCATTTTTTGACAGTATTTTGTTTTCCGTCCACGTTTATGGCCGACATTACGTGGCAAGGACCTTATTTCCAGATTAAATAATCTGTAACGTCTTCAATTACAGCCGATAAAACGTGGTTCAGTCCCTATTTACACAGTTAGGTTGTTTTTTATGTCCGATTCATGTGTAATACATAATGTTATGTCTCGTAATTTTCGGCCGATTTTACGTGCTCCGATCGTTTTTAGCGGCCGTTTACTACGTGATTTGGCAGGTCACGATCGTCCAAAGATTGGCGGGGAATATTCGCTCGAACTTAGGAGTATTTTTCCAATCTTTGAGTTCATTTGACTATTTAAATACTCAAATTTTGAGTACTCACATGCCCCTATTACATATATATGAATAGGCCTTGCTCTTCAACCCCTAATGTATATATAGGCCCCTACAAATATATCCGCCGCCCCAGGCCCCCAACTACGACAGTACGCCACCGATCCCACGACCCGTTAGAGCGCAGAGCGCCGCCCCCCCCACCAAAAGCGCCGCGCCCCGTGCTGGAGCACGGCTCGCACTGTCCTAGAGCCGGTACTGGCACCTAGTAACAGTTACTATATCAAACATTTTGTTTTAGTTGCACCAAGATTTTCAAAACGGCCCTCAAGCAAAGTGGCTCGGGAGAAGGAAGATGTGGAATTGGAATGTTCTGTTGATGCGAGACCGGAAGCCAAAGTCAGCTGGTTAAAAAATGGAGACCATATCAAGCAAAATGAGTATCTGCAAGTAGTAAATGGGTGAGTTCAGGATTACTTTTGCTGTTTAGAAAGTACTTAAGCTTACAAATTGATAAATTGTTTTTCCTGCAACCAAAGTGCTTCTTTACAAATTCAAAAACACATTGTAAAACAGCTGTTTTCTGTTTAGCGAGCGAAAAAGTTGTTCGTTCGCTACTCCTTACTTTTCCTCTCTCTGAAGTAACAGCTGATTGATTATTGCTTTGGGCCAAGCTAATCGACTCAGTGTTTATAACATTCTCTCATTGGGCCTGACAATTTTTTATGTATATATACCATCTTGTATGAATACAGTATAAGTGTAAATATATTGTGTTGTAAGACTTTTTTTATTTACATCCTCTACTAAATAATGGCAGATTCAGATTCAGAATAACTTTATTTATTCGATACAATACATAATATACAAATCAAAGATGGCTTCTTAACTTAAAATAAACAATTTAAAATGTAAATGTCAAGTTTTTCACCTGAATGCATATATATTTTACTCATTAATTCTGACATTGTCGGAGTCTGAATACATACCTATATATAATATTTATTAATTCTCATAATCCAGTATTGCTTGTTTGGTAATTTGTCACACACTCTGCAGAAACAACCTCCGCATTCTGGGCTTGATGTCTCTAGACGCAGGCATTTTCCAGTGTATAGCCTCCAACCCTGCTGGCAACATTCAGGCTGCAGCCCATCTGGTGGTCACCAACTCAGGTAAAAATTGAATCTAATTTTATAACTTTTCTCTTGTATGAAATCCTTTGGCCCTTTTTCAGGCTTATTTTTCCAGAAAAAACATTCTAATTTTTTTTGGTCTGACACAAGATGTTTGAAATAAAAACTCATAAAATTTATCTGATATAAATATCAATCATACATTTTGTTTTTATATATAATTTTCCGTGCATAAAAACAACATTGTGAAATATAGGTTTTTCAGAGTATGTGTAATACCTTAGTTAGTATCTCATAAACTGATTTAATAACGATTTTAGATGAAATTAATGAACCTCCAACAACTTAATAATCAAATATTTTATAGACCACTTCAGCCATGGTTGTTTGCCTACAACTGTGATATTCAATGGTCAGTGAATATTATTTATTGACTGCGTAAAAAATTGTAATGATTTCTCTTTAAGAATTCCTCATTTATGTAAAAAAGTGACGTAAAATTTGTCGGCCTCAGTTATTGTACCTACTGGTACTACCCATGATTATAAAATCATTTCAGATAGTTGAGATTTTTGCAATAACTGTAATATTTAATCTTTGGTAGCTGCAGTTGCCATGGCTCAGTGCCAACTGAACTAAAGTTAATTTCTAGCTAGAAATATGGTGCTATTCTTGCTAAAATGTGTGCAGTGAGCAAAGGTTTCCAAACAGCCTTTGTTTAAACAAAGATAATTACAATTTAAGACTGTAAATATTAAAAGTTAAGGCTGGTTTAAACCCCTCTTACAAGCAGGTGCTCTATACTTACTGCACATCGGAAGATAATGGTGAAATTGATGAATGAAAAAGTAAAATGGCTGATAGAAAACTTTCTGTAAGCATAACATTATCTAGTGTTGCAAAAAGAACAACTGAAGAATTCATTTCAAGACTTTTTGTTAAAAATTAATCAATAGGTTGAATTAAATTATAACTGGCAAATGATCCAAACGTCGCTGTATGTGGGCGACCGTTTTCAACCCTGCTAGGGGGTCATTATCAAGTTGAGGTGTAAAATGTCATTCCGAAGAGGTCATCAAAGTCTTAAACCAACAAATACTCAATTACATAGACGGACGAACATGCACAAAAAAATTAACTATGGCTCTATAAACCTACACCCCGCACCTGTTGCGTCGTTAAATAAGTATATTTTGTATGGCTAAGGTAATTTAACCTCTTCCTCTTGATTAATTTTGATCAGTGATCTGTAGGCAAATCAAAATTAAACTTTCTGTTATTGTTTAAACATAAATCAACAAACTCGTTAAATTGGTGAGTTAGGTAAATCTGAGAAATTGATTATTTCATTTGAATGAAAGGTTTTTTTTTGTTTTTTTTTTGCAGTGCATTATACAAAAGAAAGTGTTGCTGGAAAAATAGTTTTGGCACTTTCAGTTATATACAGAAACATTTATAATAAAACAATTTTAGTTCATAATTGGTTTTCAAAAAAATAAAAATAAATTATCAAGAATATGCGATAGTTACAAATTTATGGTGTTAAAGGTATTACAGTTGAATTGAACGACCATTATTGCCTACACGAATACTCAATTTAAATATGATTGGCGATCATTTTTTGAGTAATAACATTTATGTATGAAAAAAATGTACCTAACAATTAAAAAATGTATTCTAAATCCTAACAAATTTATAGAAAAATTAATTTTTATTTTATTTCGCTAAGAAAAATGTACAATACTTTCTTAAACTGTCGTTAAGATCTGTGAAGTTACACTGAGTTCACACTGTGAAGTTACACTGTGAAGTTACACAAAGTCATTATGTGTACCAAACAAAAAAAATCAAACCCAATTCTCAAATGTAATTGATGGAGATAGGATTGGTTGCCTTCATTTTAAAATAAGCAACAATTTGATTTGCGGCAAAGAAAGTGAATTTTTTGTTTGCTGCTTGTATTATAAACTTAATAGGTTTATTCCTTTTTTAAATGAAATCAAGTAAATAAACCTTGAAGATAACAACCTTATATTTGACAGGGCTTCCTATTCCTATTCTTCAAGATTGGAAACCGACTCTTAATAGTTTTACAAACAAGGAACAATTATAAATAAATATTTTGGGGCTACCAACCACTTTGTAAAATATATTGTTTTTCATATATTTGTAAACATTTTAACGGGGCTCTTCCAAAGTTAATGTTTCCTGCTGCCCTGCCAACATTTCTAATTAACAAGAAATATTCCTTAAAGAGATGACCAAAATTGATTTTGTTTAATTTTTCATTATTTATAAATCAGAAATATAACATTACTTAGAATAATCCTAATAAAACAGCTAGATAAGATCTTTGCCTGGAATTATTAAACACCAAATGTGGCTAAATAAATCATATTCTTTCCCTGAAATTGTCCTGGTTTAGATGTTAGTGTCTTTTACCTTACGGTAATGATTTTATATATGTATTTTGACCTTAACCAATTTAACCAATTATGTGGACGATGTTAAGTTTTGTCAACAAATTACATTGTACTGACCTTGACTCTGCACGTTTTTTTAAATTACATTTTTGTTAATATTTTGAGAAAAATGTATAATTTGTTGTGTTATTTTTATTATGATTAGTACATGAACCTCATTTATTTATAATTTATATGTATATTATAATTTTTATTAGAGGTGCGCCAGCTCAGGTTTTTAGTTTGATCCAAGGTTTATTCCGCCATGGCTCCTCCAGCTTCTAGTTTCAACTTGAGACCAGCTCTAGAAAATGGTTTTATTTTATTTTTCGTCCCGGAGACAAAGATGCCACGTTTATATTTATATTTTGTCAATCAATAATTGATTTGTCAAATAAATTCAAATATGTTGGAACACAGCTCCTGCAATATATGACATGTTATTCAATTAGCATTACAATCAAAATTTAACACTTTAAGAGAAATATTAGATTATAAAGTCATAAAGGTCAGCTTCCTAGCTATACCAAATGATAAATAAAATAAATAGTATTAATAATCAATTTCATTTTAGTTCAGTACCTATTTAATTTTGATTTCTAAGAATATTTATTGGTAAATTAGTTTTTGAAAATGATCATTTTGAGAAATTAAATTCTGATTCTATTGTTTCCTGTGACAAAATTTTACTAAAGAGATAATTGTTAAATTACCAATATTAAAGAAAACCTCGAGGATCACTTGATTTTTAAAAAATTTGAATATATTGCATGGAGATTTTTGACCACGTCGGCTTGGGCTCAATTTCCAAGCAGCTCGCATACCTCTAACTTAAAAACTTTATTATTTATTTTCATCTATTAATTTTTTGTTTTATTTTTGTTGCCTTCTTTCTACCCCTTTTCCATATTATCACCTTTCCTTCATGCCCCGGTTTTATTTTTATCACACTCCACACACAAAATAAATTCATCAAAAATGTAATCCCCACGTTTTATCACCCTATAAATAACATACAAAACTTAAATAATCTGAAATACAAACGTTTTGTTACATTTTACACCAATTACACCCACAGTGGATAGTGAAATTCCAAAAAATTCATCCAAAATATTAAAGACAAAGCGCCCGTCCATCCCCCCTGGTCTTTCCGCACTAGAAGGTGAGCTGGAGCAGCCGAGGTTGGAGATGGTGCCTCAGAACGTGGAGGCGGCCATAGTTGGGGCAAGGTTTGTCACCCTCCGGTGGAAGCCTCCCCTCCACGTCACCGGCCAGATATCCAGCTACTCCGTCTTCTACCGGGAGGAGGGGTCTTACAGGTAAAGTAAAGTTTGTGTAACCTTCTGGCCAAGGTCTGTTGTCAGAGTTTTCAGGATGCACTAGTGCCTCTGACATGACCTGTCGAGTAATTACATAGCCGGGACTACTTACAAAGCTTAACGTGTCTTCCGAAGCTCGATGGCAGTCTGAGTTTCAAAAGTCATTCTGGATTTCACTGGGAATTGAACCCGGGTCTTTTTGGTGGTATGCCAGTACTCAACCCACTCAGCTATGACTGGCTCGTCTTACAGGTGATCTACTGAATACGTTTACTATAGTAGACTCTGGATAAACTGACAGATATAGGTAAGGGGGTGTGATGCAGCAAATTTCGTTGATTCGATGCGTCGATGCGATTCATAAGAATTTTGATTTGAATCAAAGCAACTCGATGCACAGGGCTGCACGGTTTTTCATTTCCTTTCACGATTACCTTTGACTTTTCTTGTTGTATAACACTTTGTACAACAGCCAAGAAATTTTAATAAAAAAAAAAAACAATTTGAATGATACGGGTGTTGGGATCCAGTGCATCGATATGATACACCAAAATACTTGTATGATATCGAATACTTGTGTTCGATAAGCAGTAAACGCTGCCTTGGCCATGGCATCAGTGTGGAAGTGTTATGCACTGATTGTTATGCCAAAGCGAGATGACATTTAAGACCAGTTTACTAATAACTCTTAGGTATTTTTAAGGTTTTAAAAACTGGACTGCCTTGAATTAGTTTAGTATTAGTTTTTAAATAATTTCATTACGGTATTTCGAAATGTTGGTACATCAAAGTATTACCAATGCATCGAGAAAAAATTGATAAATCGCTATTTCAAATACTACTGCGTTGAATCATTGATCAGGTGAATCAGGTCCTGGCACTCTTGTTAAAACCACCAATAAATAATGTGAAAGAAAATAGTAAATTATCTTTTTTTAAATGCAGAAATTTTTGTAAAAGCAATATGGAAACATTTGTAAAATTGATACAAAAAGAAATTTGGGGAAATGTTTATGATGCCCTTGTAGACTTAAAATACACAGTTTTTATTAATATTTTTATTTACAATTTCAAACTGGTTTTTCTTTATAAAATTAAAAAGATATTCACGAGGAAAAATCAATGGATAACAGAAGATCTAAGGAAAGAACAATTTGAAATGATTAATCTGAGTAAACTTGCTGGATATTTTAATGATGAAAGACTGTTTAAAGAAGTTAATGTAAGAAATAAGAGGTACAAAACTATGTTAGTAGAGTCTTAAGAAAAAATAAAATACTACTACAATAAAATAAGAAATTCTTGTAATGTAGGGAAATGTACTTGGGATGTCATTAATGTTGAGACCAGCAGTTTAAAAGAAAAGGTAGTAGAAAACATTACTTTTACTTTGAATGAAAATAAAATCGCAGACCCTAATAAAGTAAGTAATTTGTTAAATTTACAATTCATTATTACAGTTCAAAACCTTTCAAGTAATAGAACCCATTCACATTTTAAGAACTTTAACATGAATGATTGTGAAAATCCTGAAAATATTCAACTTGATTTTTTCCAAAACTATTTTTAGTGCACTCCTGTGGATGAAAAATAAATCATTAACATTGTTAAAGATGTTAAAAACAAATCATCTAGTGGTTACGATGAAATTCCTATGAAATTAATTAAGTTTGCTATCAAACCTCTTCTTAAACCTTTAGTACATTTAGTAAATTCTTCCTTTGTGTCTGGTATTTCCCCTTCACAGCTCAAAATTTCTAAAATTGTGCCTATTCATAAAAAAGGAAGCAAACAGGATCCAGATAATTACCGCCCAGTCTCAGTTCTCCCATCATTATCAAAGATTTATGAAAAAGCTATGCATAATAGATTGGTAAATTTTCTGGAAAAAAGCAAACTGTTTGATGTAAAATCCTGGCAGGACTGAATCTGGTACCTCGTGGACTAAAGTCCACTCTCCCCCACTCTAACCTCTTCAGCAGGACATATACTTTGTATATATACATTGTACAGAGTATGCATATAAATTAATACATAGGGTGGCCATATGTCCCGTTTTTAATGGGACAGTCCCCTTATTTCAAACTTAAAAGGGTGTCCGGTTGGTATCAGGGCTGCCATAGACTAAAACAACCTGGAGTTATTTGTGAATTTTGTGAACTGGAAAACAAATTGTGGACTGTGTGGGAATTTTCTATGATCTTTTCTAATACAATGATACATACAATGATTGATTGTTGCGCTGTGTATTTGATATTATAGAGACAATATTGTCAGGGCCGCAGCTGCTGTATGCAATTTTAGCAAGCCTAGTTCAAGTTTAAATGTATATTATTATTGAGCATGTCCATGCACTAGGGAACCTATAAAACATCAGCTACATCATCACTGAACTGCGTTCCACATGTTATTTTAAATTAATTTACTGACCAACATAGATTGTAATGACAGTGAATTGAGACCAGTAGATTGTTTAAATTATCTTACAGTTTAACTGGATGAAGTCTGAATCAGTTCAGCAATAACAATAATAATCATAAAATAAAGATAATTGCCCAATGCTCTGCAATATTTAGGTTAGCGACATGCTAAATTACTAAAGGTTACATTCCATCGTGCAAAATGTGCTCAAATTACAGTTAATTATGTATTAACATGCATTGATTGACTGACTAGATATTTTGGTAACTGTATTTTCAAATTCAAATTACATACGTAGATAATAGTTACTACTAAAAATTAGATATTACTGAACATGCTAATGACTAAAATCATGTAAGACAGAAGTACACTATTTATAATAAATATAACATACTTAAATAAATTAAATCTCAAGAACTGGGCATATACTAAACTAACATAAACTAACTAACTAATTACTCACTCATACTTTCTGGGATCCATATATAAAAACACGTTCGGGGAAACACGCGACGATTTGGAAAATCAGCTGCAACACGTCGTCACGCCAATAATCCACCTTTTCAAAATGCCCATTAATTTATAATTACTCTCAAAATGATTCTGAAGCGCACTACATGTTAATTCTGACGATTTTTGACGAGTGTAAGCTAACAGAAATTACTAGGTGGATGGCAGTGAACGACTATTTAACAGTAAAGATTATTCGTGAGCGGTGCTCAATGTTCCCCGAACAACACTATCTGAGTCTCACCGGCGAAATGGGATGAGGCTGATAACGCACGATGCGACAGCAAACCTCTTCCTGACGAACACGGTAAACGAACACATATATCACAAACACATATATGATGAATTTGAACGAATGGTGTTTTTGGCATCTGGGGATCTCAAAACGAAAAGTTATCATGGTCTCGGGCTTAACTCTTACCATGCCACCTACGGTAACAGCCTCTTCCCTATAGGGGAAATTCACTAAAAACAAATAAATGTAGTTAACAAATGTTAACAAATAAATGAATTAAAGTATTATTGACTGTGCTGCACTGCTAAGTACAGATGTGTTAACTGCTTTTTACTCTAACTTGAGAAAATCGTAGTAAAATGTTTATAACTTTGTTTTTTACCCCAGCAAAATAAAACATATTAAATTAAAAACTAGTTTTGGTGTAAATTTGTTCTAGTTTATTTTAGCATATCTGATATTTTATTATTTTATCCAAACAGTTATATGCTCACTGATATTTCTTCTTTAGTAAATTGCTAAGCTATTATTTCTTTATGTATACTTCCTTCTGCTAAACAGTTTAAACAAAACTGACATAAATGTTGTAATTGTCTTTTATTAAGCAGTTTTGTGGTATCGGAAAGCTTTGCTAAACTAGTTCATGGTAACTGTTGTATATATGATTAAAATACCTCAGCAATTATCAGTTGCAACACTTCAGCTTGGTAATTAATTGGAAAGATAAGTGCAGATAACAAGTTTGTAACTGTAATTTTTTAAATTATGTCAGTTCCCACATATCTGTTTGGCAGGGCAGTGTGCTTCTTTGAACTAAAGATTCCAAATAAATATTCTAAAATCCGTTGTCGGTCAACAGAGAGCGAGTGGTTAACACGTCGAGGTCTCGGCTGGAGGAGGTGAACATCCAAGGTTTGCAGCCAGACCGCAGCTACATCGTCCGGGTGAGAGCCCTGATCAACGACAGCCTGGGGGCGACCTCACTGGCCGTCACGGTGCGGACCAAGGCGGAGGTGCACGTGCCAGGGCCCCCGCTCCACGTGGCGGCTCACCCCCTCTCACCCACCTCCATACATGTCTCCTGGGACCCCCCCGCCCATGACCCTTCCAGCGGCCCTCCTCTCGAGTACAGCCTCTACTATATAGAGGTATGTTGTGGTTGTACTCTAGATATTGTGTAATTTAAAGGTGCGTTAAGGCTAAGAAATATCAAGGAATGCCCTTTTATTACTACAATAGTCACCCTTAACCGCCCCCATGGGTGTGAACCCTGGGTCGGATAACTAACAGAAACTGTAAATATAAAATATTGCTCTAGCTCTAAGTGCAAATAAGGTTGAAATCTACCTTTCAAGTTGCTTTGGACATGGCTGATTTGTTTCTTATTGCCCAACTCGAGTTGCATATTTGTCTCTAGCATCAATTTTTCGGAGTGTAAACATACATTTTAATAAAGTGTATAGTGACCAGGAAAATGTAAAAATAAAGAAAACCTAATAAATTTCAGATGTTTTCAAATCAATCTGGTAATCTGCAAAAAAAAAGCTGAGTATATTATCAGCAGTACAGATACTTCAGTGAATTGTAGCCTGTTACTGTATCGTGAATAGAAAACCTTTCATTATTCACCGCATTGTATGCAGTGTGTGTAGTTGTCTATGCCTTAGTAACATTTTGTAAAAATATTGTAGGTTTATTTCAGATAGACAGTTTATATTCATATATGCATACTGCTTACTGTCAGAACACAAATAAAAATTGCGGTCCATGGAGTCATCTCTGAAATGGCCGTAGTACACGAGATTACAATATTGGGTTGCGTTCTGACGGTAAGCAGTATTGTTATACTTTTTTAAGCAATTCTGCCACACTCAAGAATCTTCTATTTACTCATCTTTTTTTGTGTCGCTAAATGTAATTAAAATCAAAAACAAAAGTTCAGTCAGGTTTTGGTCATCAAGTAGGTTCTTCTTCTTACATAAATGAACATAACTAGTGGGATAAACCTAACGTGAATGACATCATGTCTGTACATACATTCAGTGATAGAAAATGTCCACAATACAACATTATGACATTAAATCCTCGTAAAACATTAATCCTCTTGGTTTCATTATGTCCTCTTAAATGACAACATGTTTGTGTTTGTTCTAGGCTGATGCTTCAGATGAGTTCATCAGAAATACTACTGAGTTGAGTTATACCTTAATGGACTTAAAGAAATTCCAAGAGTATAACATCTGGTTGGTGGCTCACAACGAAAACGGGCCAGGGACTGCTTCCGAGGAAATTACCACGAGAACATACTCTGATGTGCCGAGTAAACCCCCTGAGAATGTCACCTTAGAAGCTGCCAGCTCTACGGTACGTGAAACGTAAATTGAATCCATTTTTCTATATTCGAGCTCTTGGCCAAGATTTTTCTTCTTCCATCTGATTAGAGTTACTTAGCTATTTCCTGAATAGGCTAATAAATCATTTTACGGGATGTAATAAAAGACATCTTACAACACTTAAAAAGACATTTAAACTTATACTATATTCACATAACAGTCGTTAAACATATATATAGCAGATGGTACAAGGCAACAACTAACAGAACGAAGGTAATAACAACACGTAATATGCTAATCAAAAAGATGTTAAATAATTTTAGCAAATATTATCAAGAATCAATAATGTAAGTGGCATGGTAAGAACTAGGCAACTAGTAGTCATTTTGTTGTCCCCACGTGACAAAAACAACATTTATTACAATTTAAATGTATGTACACTACAGGGTTGCCACCGACCGGGAAAACCTGGAAAACCAGGAATTATGCGTGAACTTTGGTGAGCGGGAAAAATGCATGGATTATGCGGGAATTTATGGCCGAACCGGGAATTTCAGGTCGCGATCGTCGGCGATTGCGTAACGTGTTCTGAATAGTAGGCGACGTTAGTGATGCGTTCTCGATTACCAGCAAAGTTAGCGATGTGTTCGCGATGATCGGCGACATTACCGATGCGTTCCCGATGGTCGGCGACGTTAGCAATACGTTCCCGATGGTCAGCGACGTTAGCGATACGTTCCCGATGGTCGGCGACGTTAGCGATACGTTCCCGATGGTCGGTGATGTTAGCGATACGTTCTTGATTGTCGGTGACGTTAGCGATGCGTTCCGTTGGTGGGCGACGTTAGCGATGCGTTCCGTTGGTGGGCGACGTTAGCGATGCGTTCCGTTGGTGGGCGACGTTAGCGATGCGTTCTCAATTTCCAGCGTTATTAGCGTTTTGTTCTCGTTGATTGTCGACATTATCGATGCGTTCCCGATGGTCGGCGACGTTAGCGATACGGTCCCGATGGTCGGCGACGTTAGCCATGTGAGTCTTTATATGAGGGAACTGCAGTCTTGACTGTCGACAACATTTTTATTAAGATTAATAAATTAATTTGTATGTTCTTACCAGCGAGCACAGAATAGAAATAGAGGGGATATGTATATCCAACAAGCATTATGGTCAGTGAAGCCAATTCCCCACCGCTCTTGTGGGCAACTCCCGGTAACTGCTGCACACAGCGGCAGAAAACCTTTTTCAAATATACGATGATTAGACACACTTATAGTAGACTTAAAATTATAAAACTTGGCACAGAGCATATTTGTTAGTGCTTCTCACTGATGGTAATCTTAAAAATTTAAAATATATTCTATGGTATTTTTAATAACTAATAATATTTGAAGAAACGATTAAATTAAATATGAAAACATGAAAAAATGAGTAAGCGAGGATTTTTTTTATTGTTTGGTCAGGAAAGTTTTGTTTTGAAAGTTTGAGAGCTTGAGTTAAATCATTACATATATTTTTTGAAAAACTTATGATCAATGGTTATAGAAATAAATCAGGAAGAAGTGGTAGCAAAATTTGTGTTGCAGCGATGCTCGGGCGCTGACACTACGAGCTGCCGCGTGTCGCCTCTGCCTGCGTTTCTCGACGTAAACACAACAATCACAATGACAATGTGTTGTCTCTGTCATTCATTAGTGTAAGTGGATGATAAGGAGTGTTGTATGAATGATTGACGTTGACGTAATGTTTATTCCTGACTAAACATTAGCGTTAGAATTTTCAAGCAACATCGGAGAATTACACATTTTAAGACAAAGGTAATTTGTTAACAATAATTGTATTTGCTATCAAAAAACATGTTCAGAAGATAATTCAGACTGTTGTTTTGTGCATTTCATAATTAGTAGAAGTGGCATTAATAATAATACCAATGATCTGCAGTTTATTTTGTTGGTTGGAAAACTAATTTCTTGAAATACTTACTTACCTACTTGAATACTTACTTACTTAAATACTTGGGTTTTCCAACTAGTATTGGCAAGATTTGGACAGGACATTGGTTAAAGAGTTTTAAAACATGTTTCTTTTTTAGCACAAGTCTTAGCTGCCATAATTTGTATTTAAGGTTAATAATTGGATTAAACTGTAAGCTAATAGCACTAAACAAGGTTTAAGCTGGGAACGAAATTCTTTGAGCAAAAATGCTACAAGCCCTTAGAGACTTGTAGCAAAAATATTTTTCTTTGAGCATTTTTGTTGAATGTCATTACTATTTTTTGTAGTAAGTTGTTTTTTGCATTTTTTTGTTTTTAAGGTTTTACATTTAAATAATGGGCTATGAATAAGTAAATAACTTTATTGTCATTGGGCATTAAAAATAATACATGACAATAGTTAACAGAACAATAAATTTAGATACAGTATAGTACATTTATTTACTTAAATTTCTTCTCGGTCCTATAATTGTTCTTCAAACATTCATCAATTGTTTAAGGGCAGTCATTTAGTAAAATATTCTTGATTTTCTTTTTAAAGCTTCTTTCGCTTACATTTTTCCAATCAGTCGGTAATTTATACAAAATTTTGATACCCATTTCATTGAAATTCCTTTTGCTTTTTGAGTATTTGAAACATGTAACTTGAAATTTATTTTGATTTCTATATCATTCAGAGTCTACTTTTATCGTTAAATTATCCATTTTCAACCACTAATATCTGTAGTGGAAATATACTAAACATTCTAATAGAATAATGTAGCACCAAAACAACTGAAAATCAAAATAACATAACCTCAAAGCATATCACAATCGCATTTGCGCATCACCGATTTTGAGTTGTCTCTTTTTTCTAAGGTACCTCTACAATTTCGCCAAATCGTTCGTCCGAATGACTCGGGCGAGCGACTCGTGATCGTGTGACCATTCACACTGCAGTGAGTCGAGACCGCGAGCGGCACTAAGTATGGAGGACCTGCGATCGTCTCCTTTGACTCGGTCACAAAAACCGACAAGAATCGGAGAGATGGCGAGACAAGCGCAACTATCCCGAGCGGTGGCAAACTAGCCCTTCCCATTCTCGCATTTGCCATCGCTCGGCTAGACTCGGCTACTACAGAGTGCGCGCCAAGCCAAGTCACAGCGCATGACGTCTGCGAGTCGGTTAGCTACTGTCACTGTATAACTGTCATATCAGTAACTTGCGCGTTCCGTTTACACAGTACACAGTTGAAACTTACTCAGAAGCGATTGGTAAAGTGACGTAGTGAGTGACCAACACAACGTTGTCAAGCCTCCACAACATCCCAACTGCTCTTCTAGTCTTCTGTTTGGTTGTGGATCGTGATCACATCACGTTGCATTAAATATTTAGCTCATATTTTAAAGTAACACAAAAATAAGTTGCCGAAGCAAATGGATTTTTAATACCATTTGTATTGTTAAAACCAGATTTTCTGCCATAAAATTAAACAATTTCTATACTTTTCTTTGTAGCAAAAAAGCGACAGCCTGCCCAAATATTATTGCATTTTCGTGGCTTATGTCGCATTTTGCAACAAATGCGACTGCAGCTTAAACCCTGGCATTAGATTATACAAGCTTGATCCGGACAATCAACATTGTATGCAATTGCCTATGCTTTAAGCGCTCAAGACACGCGGGACTAGGATGACTCACCGCCCTCCCCTCCACCTATAGGGGCACCACCAATATTCACGTGGCTTCACCTGCCGCGCCCGCTATTTCTATTCTGTGCTCGCTGGTTGTTACAAACAGTGGGTAATAGAAGTGGCTCATTTGTAATTAATTGCGGTCTGGTCAAAATTGTTAATCGTTGATAGGAGCTCAATTTCTAATATGTAGTCCTTGGAGGCTGGATAATTTGTTAAAGCATAATTAGCTGGGTAGTGTATAAGTGGCCAGGGTGGTCGCTCATAATCTGAGGTTTGTTGTCAGATTGATTCCCAGCAAAAATCTTGAAAATGTTTGGAAAGTTCAAAACTGGATCCAGCTGCCATAATAATGCTTTCAAAGAAAATGTTTAATTTAGATAGTAACAAGATCAGGGTTTGGGCCCACTCCCTACCAGGAACTTTGAAAAATATGCCTTTGTTATCGATAGACACACAAAAAAAGATTTGTATATACTATTTCCTTATTCTTATAATAGATAGTATATTGCCAAAGTTAAATGGAATTTTATATAATTAGGTGTACCTGTTGACATAATTTCCCTGTCATAGCAATTAAAATATTGTAATGTTTTTATATAGAGAGAAAAATAAAGTTCATTAATACAAATAATTGGTCAGCCTGTACACCCATTTTTTGTAGAAAGCTTAACAAAATATGAGATATCAATTTAATAATAAAAAATGATAATATACTTTGTAAAAAGTTATACTGTAATTGTTTGTTAAAATAGCACTTTTATTTATATTCTAAATCGTTATAGGTGTCGCAAATACATAAAAAATGCCACGCGAGTTTACCTGGAATTTTTAGATTTTTACCTGGAAAACCTGGAATTATGCATGAATTTTGAAATGCAACTTTGGTGGCAACCGTGCAGTAAAATCTGTCAGTCAAGGTATTTTCCTGCAACTTGTATAATGTTAAATGAAATAAACATATTTGTTTTTTTGTTCCAAACATAAACAAATTCAATTAATTTTACTGTAGTGGTTGGGATGTAAAATTAATGATTTACATTTCTAGTCTGTTGTAGTCCTAAGTAAATGTTGTGCAGTTTATTATAGCAATCAAAAAATAAAATTCAGGACAGGCATCATATTGTTCCTCACATGAATACAATGATAGGTAAACACTAAGGATAGGCCGATTCCAGAATTCCTGGATTGCGATTCCGATTCTAAAATTTTGGCTTTGATGTACAGGAGGAAAGAATACTGCACATAAAATTAACAATGAATTTTTAATGTGTAGCCTACTTGGTAATATATATATATATATATATATATATAGCCTACTAAACAAAACTTAAGAGCCTACAAAAAAATCTGGTAGGGAAACATGAAACAATTATTAGTTTATATTATCACTTAGGTCTTTACAAAATAATTAATGTTAAACAAATTATGGAAACAAAAACATACTATTCAATAAACCTTCAAATTTAAATCTAAAAGTTAGGTTTGGAAATTGAATTTATGTTCAGAAAAACAAGCATCTGAACCCTCTCTCTTTTAGACGACATGGCTTAGGCCAAAAGTATTTTGTGATGAACTTTCTGGGGGGTCGAAAATGTTTCGGACCGCCAGGCGAATCCGAAATCCCAGGAAATTCGTCACGGTCTGTCGAAGTCCCAGGAAACGCTCAGCTCGGCTGCTGGGATATTTCCAGGGGGTGAAGTTCGAATGTAACAGTGGTTATACGATTTATAAAATCAGAGAGCTCAGTTATGTCAACTCGGTTGCCGGTCAACTCAGAGTTGCCTCATCCTTGCCCACAGAAAAATTGGTTGGGGCCTAGAATTTTGAATCAACCTCCCCGGGGGTTTACTTAAAATTCAAACTCCTCAAGATGAGATAGGGTAATTTAATTTAAACAAAAAAATGGAAAAAATTTAGAATTTAGAAAAAAAAGGAAATTTACAAGCAATCAATAAAAATTAATTTAAGTTTAGACAGTAACCTCTCGGGATCGACTCGCTGCCGCTATCGCTGGACTGGGCGCTCTACTAGGGCTTAGTACGGGCCTAGCAGAGAATTCCAAAGAAACCCCAGTACCAGAAATACTTCTCACAGGAGTAGGGTTACCCTACGCTCCGGTTAGACTTGCAGGTTATAACCAGTGTTCACCTGTCTATACTTGGATTAGACTCGCAGGTTACAACCGGTTACAACCTGTCTAACTGCAGGAAAACGAGGTTACTCTCAAAGAAATAAAAAGTTATAAAAATGCCTCACAGGCTGATTTTAATTTGTTTACTACTAAAATGAAGTTAATAGATAAAAGTTGACACCGGGATAATAATCTTTATTACCCAGTTACTATCAACGTGTCGGGACGCTAGGCTATCTTATGTTAAATTACCACTTTACTGGCAAAAGTTAATAATCGAGCCTAAATATACTAATCGTAAGAATCGTAGACGTACCTTTATACCAAAAAGCAGTCGTTAGAACGAACTTAAAACTTGTCACGCACTTTACAAAACTTCGTTGAGAAAATCGTAGTCAGAACACAGATGCTATCACTTTGACGGTCTCTTCGAGAGTGACGCTATTTCTCCACGAGGAGCAATCCTTCCGCCTCGATGAATCACCGCAGCTGATCGGCCAAGGGTCAGTTAAACTCCAAAATCAAGGGCGTATCCGGTGACCTTCTTCTTCACCAGCCAAAAGTAATTCCGAGAGAGAAAGAAGAACCCACCTCGTCATCTGTCAACTGTCAAACTCAATCACGGTCAATGAGGGGCGAGGTTATGTTGGATTGTTGTGGTTCGGTCAACGAGTAAATAATCGTTTATTTTCATCGAAGTGGTGAATCTTATTAAAAGTGTTGTCGTTTATTTATCCCTGGTTACATGCTTAACATGTAATTCCGTCACCTTAGAGAGTCCCTAGGCTACTCACAGTTGAAAGTTTGTTTACCAAATCTAGGCTAAGATAGGCCTAGGCTAAGGTTACTGGGATGCGGTCAAACGATGCTGCAGGTAGGCCTCACAATGTGCTAAACTTTACCCCTCTACACATTTAGCACATTACACCCCTTTCGCACTTCGGAGCGAAAAAAAAAAATAAAAAGAGTCTCTTCCTCGGGGAAAAACAAAAATAAAAACATCCGTCGACCGCCTCAACTGCAGAAAGGCAGTTTGCAAAATGCGGTATCAAAAAAAAATCGGGTGTCGCTTCAACTGCAAACAGGCAGTTTACAAAAAGCGTTGCTGAAAAACGATAGGCGTTTCAACTGCAACGAGGCAGTTTACAAAAAATAGTGCTGAAAGCAAAACTGTCGTCGCTTCAACTGCAGAAAGGCAGTTTACTGAAAGTGGTCTAACTCCGGATCAACTGCTTGGCAGTTTATCGCTGTTGGCGGTGCGGACGGTTGCGTTGTGACTGCTGGTGGCGCTGCCGCTGGTGGCGCTGCCACTGCTGGCGGCGGAGTTCTAGGAGTCGCAATATCTGATTGGGCCGCACTCTGATGAAATCGTTGCCACCAACGAAGATCCGCCACCGTTTGTTCTTCCGCTGCTCCGTCGTCATCCGGTCGTAAGTGGCCGCAATCCTCCACACCATGCTGTCTGGGATGGCGAGCAGCTCACCAGGGATGTAGGCCGTAACGTTCCGATCCGTTTCGTCTTGCAGCTGCCTATCTGGCCCCGGTTAGTTAGGCACTTCCACCCGGACGTGGACGAGGTCTTCGAGAGGTTGACGGGCAGCTCCCTCATTCACCTCCACTCGTCTCTCGGCAACGGGTTGAGCCACTTCTACCGGAACAGCCTCCTCCCGTTGCTCGGCTGCCGGTCGCACCACCTCCTGACGGACGACGCGCACTGGCACGTACCCCTCGGGGAGTCGTCGGCGGTCGGGAGATCTACGACGGTCGGCGTGGTCGTTCGGCTGTCGCTCGTCCCGTCTCGGCCGCGGGCCTCGTGATCGCTCCTCCCGTGCCGGTCGTTGGTCCCGTCGTCGGTCTCCCTGCGCTGGACGCTGGTCTCGCCGTTGGCCCTCAAATGCCGGTCGTCGATCTCGGGGTCGGTCCTCCGGTGCCGGTCGCCAGTCTTGTCGTCGGTCCTCGCGCACAGGTCGCTGGTCCCGTCGCCTCTCGTCTCGCACAGGCTGGCGGCCTCGTCGGCGATCCGGTTGAACGTCTCGCCGCGGTTCCGGCTGTCCAGGGCGCTGGTAGCGGCCCCGCCGATCGTAGCCCCGTCGCCGTCGGTGGTCAACAACTCCGTCGGGTCGATCTGCAGGTCGTTGTGGCTGTTGCTGCCTCACCGCCCTAGGCAGCGGTTGACGGTCCACAGCCCTCGCTGCAGCGGAAGCATCCCGACTCCTAGCCGGCGGTTGTGCATCCACAGCCCTAGGAGGGTTTCGTACGAGCACCACCCTGTTCGGTGGTTGAGCATTCACCACCCTTCTTGGCGGTTGTGTGTCTACTGCTCTGGCCTGGTGAGGTTGATGTTGCGCAACGGGGACCGGTGCCACCTGCGGAGGGGTCATCCGAACGTCCTCGTCGGTCAGGGGCTTCAGAGTGCCAGAAGCACACGAGAAAGGTCCCGACATCTCGGTCTCTGCCGCGTCAGCGACGTTTAATTGTATGAGGTTCAAGTCGTAAACACACTTCATACCTAAAACGTCCGTCGTAAGTCCGGGAACAAAGTAAACTCCCAGAGTAAGGGGTTCACCCAGGATTGAAGCGGGCAGGTGGTACTTCCCTCGAATTCGGCAGCGAGTGCCATCGACCATCCTAAGTTCCGCGTTCGACTCCTCGGATTTAACACCACACTCTACTAGGTATCGCGCCACCTCGTCCCCAATGAGGTTTACTACGGCCCCCGTGTCCAACAAGGCTCTGAAATTTCGGTCGAGCAGTCTGACGTCGATGAAGGGTCGAATGTCGGGCAGGTCAGACTCCTCGCTAGCTCCACTGACGAAGGTGCTCACGCGTCGGAGCCACTCCGACCACTCTTTGGAGGTTGTGCGGCACTGGGACGCTGGGGGCTCAGGTGACCTCCGGACACCTGAGTCCGGTTGGCGTTTCCCGAACGGCAGTCACAACGAGTGGTTGCTACACCTTCCCGTTTGCAATTGAAACACCTCATCACCTTCGGGAGCCGGCAATGGCGATAAAGGTGTCCCTCCGCATTGCAGTTCCAGCATATCATCGTCTTGGCCCGAGAAGACCGGGCTTCAGGTGAAGCAGAGCGCCGTGTTGGATTGCGAGGACTGGGAAATCGGTCCTGCCTCTGCGGTTGATTGGCCCAACGATCAAAAGTGACTCGTTTGTCATGGCCTCGCTCGTTCAGTTTCGGGCTAGAGTGGTTGGTTTGGGTCGGTTGAGGGACCGGCCTTGGTTGCGGTTGCCCAGTCTCCGGCAACAAACTGTCCAGCACTGCAATGTCCATTGAGCGGTCGTTGCGCCTCCTGGCGACATACGCTGTCTCAGGCACTAACGCTTGAGATGCAGGGGGGGGAGGGCGAAAAGTTTTCCGTTCACGCACCAACTCTTCGAACTCCTCGGCTCGCTCGATGAGTTCAGGCAGCGAAAAGAAGTCCTGTCTCCGGATCATGAATTTGTACTCCGGTCTCATGTTGGCGTACACCAGATTAAGTTTCTGTTGGTTACTATATTCGCCACTTCTCCGGATCAGGGTTGTCAGCGCAATGACAAAGTCGCGGAACGACTCTGTGTCACCCTGAGTTCGCTTACGGATTTCTTCGTCCAGGTTGCGACGATAGCCTGGCGGGAAGAACTGAGACTCGAACATCCGACGAAACTCCGAAAAATTGGTCCATATATCTCTGTTATTGCGGTACCAGAGTAGGGCCTGACCATGAAGGAGCTCTGGCATAGCCTTGAGAACTTCTTCAGGCGACAACGAATATGCTTCGAGAAGTTCCTCCAATCGCTCGAGGAAGGAGACGGCATCGCGTCGGCCATCAAACCGTAAATTCCACTTCCGGACTAAGTCACAAAGAGTGGAGGACGTTTTAACAACGGTCCTACTCCGATCCTCCTCTTGTTCTGCACGCCGAGACAGGTCCGAGGAGTTGACACCTCCGTACGTGCCAGGCACCTGGGGCCAGGACACATGGTGGGGGGTTACCTCCGGGGCACGCCGGTCGGTTGCTCGCCCATCGCCTTCGTACGAGCTAGGCTTGTAGACAGGCTCAGGTTGAGGGCGGCGCTGGTTATCGTCCAACCTCGCTAAGGTCTGCACCAGCGAAGCCAGAGTTCGTTGAACATACTCCGAATCCGCATTCGGAGATATGCCCAATATACCCCGGATCCTCTCTGACTCACCCGCATAAGGGTTAACTGCTAGGAAATCGGTCGGCCGTGGTGCTGGTTGAGCCGCAAATGTCCCTTGAGTGGTGTACTGGGACAAGTCGAAACCCGCAGTCAAGGGCACTCCGATGGTCGTTGGCCGGAAATAATTTCCATCAGTCGGTCTGCGATAGCCGTCCGGCACGTGGTACGTCGCGCTGACGGATTGGCAGGCGGAATCCGGTGGGTAGGCCGAGATAGAGTGCGGCCAGGCACCGGATGTTGGCCGGTTGATCACAATCCTTGGCGGTTGCGAAGTAGTCGTGCGCTGATGCGTGTCACCAAAACCCAATGAGGTCATCGGTTGATATTGTGGTTGGCCTATAGCCCAGGAAGAGAGCGGACGATGAGAATATCCGCCAGAAGTCACAGCGCCCAATAATTGGCCTACAGAGGAGGTGGTATGGCTCGTATCCAGAAAAGCGAGGGGTTGAGCTCGAGACGCCACCTCACTTTGAGAGGTTACAACTGGTGGGCCGCTAAACATCTCCCCCGTAACAGGCACAGGCACGGTTTTCCAGAAATCGCAAAATCGTTTGCGCAAGTCCGCTACGTTCCCTTCGGTTGGTAGGCCATGGTGTGCCATCTCCGCGATCAGCTGGTGCTGTTGAAGCTCATGAATCCAACCGACTCGAGGATCCTCCACTGGGGACCTAGGAGTGGTCACCGCTGACGAAGTCATAGCAGTTGTGAACACCACGGTCGTCGTCGTGGTTGTGGACGCGCTCGAGCATGTCACACTAGGCGAGGGAGCTGTATTGGCTGCTCCTGATGACGTCGTCGTCAACACGTGTTGCGAAACCGCCACCGTTACAGGAGGGTTCTTGGCCATTGCCGCTCTTACTTGCACGTTCAATCAGAGGGGGACGCAAGACAAAAACAACAACGAGAAAATACTAAAACAAACTCGCACTGAAAATAAAACCAATGACCCAAAACAAAATCAAGATAAATTATCTAATAGCAATCAGTGCTAAAAACCAAATTTACCCTGATAAAAGCGTCTTATTGGCTCACCAGTACTAAACCAGTTACAAATATCGCTGAAAATACAAGTATACAACTACACCAATATTAAAATTAGTTATGATACTCCTCACTGAGCTCTCTCTGACAAGTTACGCACCACTGTTACACATTCACTAGTCCCTGTTCGGGCGCCATTTTGTGATGAACTTTCTGGGGGGTCGAAAATGTTTCGGACCGCCAGGCGAATCCGAAATCCCAGGAAATTCGTCACGGTCTGTCGAAGTCCCAGGAAACGCTCAGCTCGGCTGCTGGGATATTTCCAGGGGGCGAAGTTCGAATGTAACAGTGGTTATACGATTTATAAAATCAGAGAGCTCAGTTATGTCAACTCGGTTGCCGGTCAACTCAGAGTTGCCTCATCCTTGCCCACAGAAAAATTGGTTGGGGCCTAGAATTTTGAATCAACCTCCCCGGGGGTTTACTTAAAATTCAAACTCCTCAAGATGAGATAGGGTAATTTAATTTAAACAAAAAAATGGAAAAAATTTAGAATTTAGAAAAAAAAGGAAATTTACAAGCAATCAATAAAAATTAATTTAAGTTTAGACAGTAACCTCTCGGGATCGACTCGCTGCCGCTATCGCTGGACTGGGCGCTCTACTAGGGCTTAGTACGGGCCTAGCAGAGAATTCCAAAGAAACCCCAGTACCAGAAATACTTCTCACAGGAGTAGGGTTACCCTACGCTCCGGTTAGACTTGCAGGTTATAACCAGTGTTCACCTGTCTATACTTGGATTAGACTCGCAGGTTACAACCGGTTACAACCTGTCTAACTGCAGGAAAACGAGGTTACTCTCAAAGAAATAAAAAGTTATAAAAATGCCTCACAGGCTGATTTTAATTTGTTTACTACTAAAATGAAGTTAATAGATAAAAGTTGACACCGGGATAATAATCTTTATTACCCAGTTACTATCAACGTGTCGGGACGCTAGGCTATCTTATGTTAAATTACCACTTTACTGGCAAAAGTTAATAATCGAGCCTAAATATACTAATCGTAAGAATCGTAGACGTACCTTTATACCAAAAAGCAGTCGTTAGAACGAACTTAAAACTTGTCACGCACTTTACAAAACTTCGTTGAGAAAATCGTAGTCAGAACACAGATGCTATCACTTTGACGGTCTCTTCGAGAGTGACGCTATTTCTCCACGAGGAGCAATCCTTCCGCCTCGATGAATCACCGCAGCTGATCGGCCAAGGGTCAGTTAAACTCCAAAATCAAGGGCGTATCCGGTGACCTTCTTCTTCACCAGCCAAAAGTAATTCCGAGAGAGAAAGAAGAACCCACCTCGTCATCTGTCAACTGTCAAACTCAATCACGGTCAATGAGGGGCGAGGTTATGTTGGATTGTTGTGGTTCGGTCAACGAGTAAATAATCGTTTATTTTCATCGAAGTGGTGAATCTTATTAAAAGTGTTGTCGTTTATTTATCCCTGGTTACATGCTTAACATGTAATTCCGTCACCTTAGAGAGTCCCTAGGCTACTCACAGTTGAAAGTTTGTTTACCAAATCTAGGCTAAGATAGGCCTAGGCTAAGGTTACTGGGATGCGGTCAAACGACGCTGCAGGTAGGCCTCACAATGTGCTAAACTTTACCCCTCTACACATTTAGCACATTACAATTTTATTTAAAAACTTAAAACAGTCGGTGAAACTAACAGACGAGAATCAAATCCACACTTGTATACTTATGGCAACCCCTCTCCCCTGGCTGCCAGTCTTGTGCAATATTGCACCACCAGAGATCAGACAAAAGGATGCCCTGCTGAGGGAATACAGCAAGATCTTATCTGACCACAGCTACCCATTCATGACTACCTCGCTCAGGAAGTAAGTTGATTGAAGTCCTGAAAACCACCCCTACGAACAGCCTCCCAGTTGAGGAAAACAAACTTTTGTCCGCCAGCTGACTGGATTTCCTCCTGGGAATCTTTCAATGGTCGAAATAGCTTCCTGATATATGACCCTACTTCAGCAGTAGGTGGCATGAACCTTCCTCGGAAGCAGTGGGTTTTACCCAATCACATTCGCTCTGGGGTGGGAAAGTGCAATTATTGAAATTTAAATGGGGTATGACACATGATCAGTCTTGTGACTGAGGGGAGGAGAGTCAAGCTGTGGACCACATAGTTAATGACTGTCCCCTGAACGCTTTCCCTGAAGGGTTTGCTGGCCTGCATGGAACAAGTGAGGGCGGACTCCAATGGCTTCGCGCCCTGGATTTAGCTCTGTGATGGGAGATCCTTTATTTATTTTCTGAACTTAATTAACGCAGGTAAATCATACCGAAGTTTTGTTTTTGTTTTAAACTCTGAAATAGAAGGTAGCTGTATAAGGCATATAATATATATACAGTGTGTAAAAAAAGTCGTCCCCCCTTTCATTATTTTTTCAAAACAAACAAATCACCTTTGGGGAACAATAATAACTTAACCCCAAGTATCTTTTGACGTTATCGGAAATTTTGAGTGTCCCCCAAAAATGGGGGATTTTGGGGGCAACTCAAAATTTTCAAATGTAAACCCCTTTTGAGTGACCTCTCATTTTAAAGAGCTTTAAAAAATAGGCGAATGGTGGAGGTTGGAGGTCTGTAACGTGTTTCTATCCAAAACGGCAGCTGTCAAAGTTTTGAATACAACTCCATTCTTAAAACCTGGCATCTAAGACTTTTGGAGTTTTAATTTCACCTTTGGTGACTTAAAACTGAAACGAATCTTGAAGAAATGCTATTAAATGAAGAACTGGCCTCTTTTGGTAGTATTTAAAATTTTGAGAACCCGCAAAATGGGGGATTTTGGGGCAACTCAAAATTTCCTAATGTAAACCCCTTTTGAAGGGGTTAAATTTACTTTTAACTGTCACCCTTCACCTAGGTTTAAAAAGCTCTTTATAATGAGGGGTCACTCAAAGGGGTTTACATCAGAAAATGTTGAGTTGCCCCCAAAATCCCCCATTTTTGCGGGACACTCAAATTTTAAATATCACCAAAAGAGACCACTTCTTCATTTAATAGCATTTCTTCAAGAGTCGTTCCAGTTTTAAGTCACCAGAGATGAAATTAAAACTCCAAAAGTCTAAGACGCCAGGTTTCAAGAATGAGTTGTATTCAAAACTTTGACAAGTTGCCGTTTTGGATAGAAATCCGTTACAGACCTCCAACCTCCACCATTCGCCTATTTTTTTAAAGCTCTTTAAAATGATGGGTCACTCAAAAGGGGTTTACATTTGAAAATTTTGAGTTGCCCCCAAAATCCCCCATTTTTGGGGACACTCAAAATTTCCGATAACGTCAAAAGATACTTGGGGTTAAGTTATTATCGTTCCCCAAAGGTGATTTGTTTGTTTTAACAAACAAAAAAATTAAAGGGGGGGACGGACTTTTTTTACACTGTATATATATATATATACATATATATATATATATATATGTATATATATATATATATATATATGAATCCACACTCAATAACAACAGTTGCCAAAGACCTAATGTTGTGTAGAAATAGGCTTCAATCATGGTAGGTACTGTAATTTCAATAGCAATAGTGTGGTGTAAATATATAAATAGTGAAAACCTTATATAAATAAATAAAAAATAATCACGATATATCAAGTAAAAACCACAGAGTGCTGGTTATCGTCGATTATCGATCAAGTAATAAAATTAATACAACGGATAATGAATATGGAACGTTGGTATGATTGTTAATTTTTCCCGGCAGACGATTTATGTTCACGTTGAGTGAAGTGCTCATGAAACAAGTAAAATACGAACGGATTTCAGTAAGTTCGAGGTGCAGCGTAGAGTTAGTGTTGGCGCATTAGTAAACCGCCATTGACGGTAGCGCTGCCTAGATGATTTTTCTCGTCGTCCTGGCACCCACGGCGTGTTCACATTAGTAACACATAACGTCTGATCAATATTAAACTGAAAGGAGATCGACCATTTGATTCCCTTCGGTTTGTTTCATCGTAGATAGTTTGTTATTAAATATTCACTTTGCCGTATTGCTGGAAACTGTCGTATCGTAACCTTTTGGATAAAAATAAAATTGTTTTACTTGATATTTATAACAGAAAATTTGTATTTATTTATACATTGTAGTGATTTTCAAGAGTATTACGAATAAATTTATGATTTTAACTACTTTTATGTAAGAATTGGTATCAAATCCCTAGACATGAAGGATCGAATATTGAGGATTCTGCTATACCACCGGTATCGTGAAGGTATTGAGGAATCGAGAATCGGAATCAGCCCATCCGTAGTAAACACCTTACCTTATGCTTTTAAGTTAATTGAGATGGTCTTTCATATATCCAATATAGATGTATAAGGTCAAATGCAGTACAGTTATTTCATCTATTATCACCACCCGAGATTTGTTACCAAACAAGAGGCAGCGTTTTTGATATCTCCTCTCGGTTGCAGACGGTATATGTGAGATGGGAGCCACCGCAGAAGGATGGCCAGAATGGAGTGATTACCGGCTACAAGGTGAGGTACCGCAAGAAGGACATGAGAGGCCGTGGGGACACTCAAACTGCAGCTGGAAACCAGCGGCTCTTCGCCATCCAAAACCTTGATAAGAGCTCGGTACGTGCATGTTCTCAAAGTGACGAACGATATTTGTTTCACTTCACCCAGGTTCAGTATAATCTCGATAGTCCGACATTTGCTAAACTGACACATTTGGTAATCTGACAAGGCTGTGCAGTGATATCTCCTGTGAGTACGAGAAAGAGCGCACACTTTAGGCTTGGCAGGGACAAATTTTCATGTCAAACAACGGTTTAATTTATCTATACACAGTACAGTACTATTTTTGTATTTCTGTTATTTTTTCTTATATTAGTTAATTGGGTAAAGGATGGACAACTAGCTTATCCGAAGAGAATAAAAACAGGTGATCGCCACAATAGATCGCTATCACCTTCCATCATTGGACCGATAAGTGAAATAAAACATTTATTTACTTTTGAGTGGAGGATTTAAATATTATTTTGCTGGCCAGCTTAAACAATTCAGGCGAATTCTTCACAGGACAATATTGAAACATTGCCTTCTATATTATTTCCGGGAGTGCTGATTCTTCCTAGTGAACTTCATCAGTGGAACTCATATCTCTTGAATATATATTTTACTTGGTATTATTGGGTATATTGTTAGATTTTAGCGAATTTCCCCTATAGGGAAGAAGCTATTACCGTAGGTCTCATGGTAAGACTTAAGCCCGAGACCATGATAACTTTTCATTTTGAGGTCCCCAGATGCCAAAAACACCATTTGTTCAAATTTTTATATATGTATATATATATATATATTTATATATATATATATGTGTGTGTCCGTAAGCACGATAACTCTCGTAAAAAAGGTCCGATCTTAATGAAATTTGGTACAAATGTGTAAAGTACCATTTATTTGAACGAGTTCGAAAACCAAATGAATCGCACCATCCGAAGGGGGGTTTTTGGGGGGTTTTGTACCCCAAAAATGTGTTTTTTGGGGTTTTCACATGTAATTTTAATTTTAATCAAATTTTAATTTATACCATTAAATTCAGCTTAAAAAAAAAAACAATTTGGTATTTTGATCATTGCTTTACGTCAATTGGTTACCGAGATATTGAAAGTGCTAAACACAGTACGTTGTCTAATGTTATTCTTATGGAGAAAAAGAAATATTATATATCTCGCTTATTTATGAACATAAACTGGTAAAATTTGGTATATGGCTTGATCTGGTTGTGGTTTATTGTTGTTTGCACAAAAAAAATTTTTCGCCTATGGTTTCTGTAACAGCAAACCTAGGTACTTGGTCCCCATGTTATTCTTATGGAAAATACTTAAAATATTATATATCAGTTATTTATGAATGTATATGGATGAAACTTGGTATGTGACTTTACTTAGATGAGTTCTAATGATATTTGCATAAAAACCCATTATTTTGTGTTCCTTGTTGCAGCAAACCTGCGTACTCATCCCCAATGTTATTCTTATGGAGAATAATTAATATTTTTAATATCGCTTGTTTGTGAATATATTTCTTATGAATCCCGTTAACTGTTAATGTGTTATGTTATATATCCATTGGAAATTCGCTGAGTATGCAGGTTTGCTGCGACGGGGGTATTATTGGTCATGTGTGTTAATGTGTAAGTTTCATGTGTCATAATTCTGTCTTTACAGAGGGGTGGCCACCGTCAGCTTCATTGTGAATAATATCTTTGTTTAGTCTTTATAGTGTGGAATTCCAGATAGTGTTATCATTTCTAGATAATATATATTGATATTAGGGTATGATAACTGGTACCAGAATATTCAAGTAGATTATTTCTGGAAATAAGACAATATCACTTAAACAATTATTTTGAGAACCAATTTAAAAATCAAAGTTTTGAGCACAAGGGTGTCTTATGTAATGTGTATAAATTTTGTGGTACAGTATTGAACTTTTGTTGCTGTAAAAATATCCACCCAAATTAAATAGTGATTGATTTATTATTTTGCTCAATAATTGTTGTCATTGAGATTTCCTGGTATCTAAATACTGTCCATTGATTTTCAAGGCCTTTTGCCTGAGTATATGAATTCATAATATAATTAGTTTGCTTGGAAATTCAGTTTTAGTCATACACTGAAAGTAAGTCGTGGAAGTAAGCTTTGGTTTGAGGAAATTCAGTACTTGTAATAAATTAATTTAGAAAATATTTGTTTTGAAGATTCAGTATAACCAAGCTTAATATTTGATTTGCATATTTATGTAAACAACTCAGGAGTTTATTACAGTAAAGTTAGAGTTACATATTGAACAGTTGATATCACAGATAATATTCTGATTGGTCTTATGGCGTCAGTGTGGTAATTAAGTGAGTGTTTATTTGAATCATACATAGTGAGTCATATTTAGGAAAAATACCTTAATTCTGGTATTAGTTAGAACCTGTTCTGTAATTTTGATATGGGTCAATCAATATTTTCATTGAATTTATACTGTGGCCTGGCATGAATAATAGTTCTTTTCTTTATTGACAATTGTTACATTCTGCCTTACTGCGTGACACCTGGGAAGGGTTTGTTCTCCATTGTGGCCTTCATATTATTCACCTGGAACGGAGTGGCGCCCCTAAACAAGACACTTGAAAATTGGATGTTGCCTAGCTAGGAAGGAGTAGCAGTGGAGTTGTCAACCACCTCCAACTTTTATTTAGTACAACTCCACCCTTCTCCCTGAGTACAGCTGGACATTGCAGGGGAGGCTGCAAAGTATAAATAAACTCTTTCGTGTACTCCTCCCATTGCCACATTTTGGCCGACATTTTCCCTAAAAGTTCAATTTTCTAATTATAATAATAAATTATTTGTAAAGGTTTACCAAGTTCGACTGTTTGCAATGAATGTGAACGGTACTGGACCCCCCACTGACTGGTTCACAATAGAGACGTACGAAAATGACTTGGATGAAAGCACAGTCCCCGACGAGCCAGCTTCTATGAGAGGTGAGTTATTGCACGTTTAGGTATCTGACTTTATTATAAATACAATTTTTTATGTTGTATTCAACTATGAAAACATTATTTCCAATTTTGTATAAGAGTGATAGTTTTGAAAAAGTTAAAGCTGCATTTATCCCAGACTTGCTATTTGCTAAGGTGAAGCCATAAATTAAGAAGGGTAAAAAAATCCAGGTAACTATCATCCTGTTTCAGTATCTTACCTCTGTTCCAAACATTTTGGATTAAGCTACCTTGGAACAAGTATTCTTTAATAATATGACATTTGATTGAAAACTTTCAGAAGAACCAAATCTCATCTTGCTGTTAATCGATTAACACGTTCGCTGCGGGGCACTGCTATAGCAGTGCTCCGCTACCGGCGCGCCTTGCTGACAGCTGCTATAGCAGTGCCGCGCTCCCCTTCCAACTATTGCTTCAGTGTGAGCCCAGCACTCGGCCGGGAACGTTATTATCGTTGCCAGCGTGTAGGATAGAATGCAAGCTTTAATTTGGTGTAGGTTGGTACTAAAATTTCCCGTAAAATCCCGTCTGGCACCACATTTTGTCCCAGTTCGGGGATTTTCTCCCTCCGAGTGAAAATACAAAGGGACTGGCTACGGGTCCAGGCAGTGCTGCTACCTGTGGGTGTTTCAGTGAACTACGTCCACTCTCAAGGTAACGCAGCACCATCACCGCCGCTTTTTTGCGATTTGTCAGACCGAAATATTTGGCTGCCAATTGCGTTCGCTGATTCGCTGGCGCGCCGGGGCTGTGCCGCACATTGCGAACGCCCGCCAATTGGGTTGCCGCAGCGAACGTGTTAAAAAAACTCAGAGCCTGGATTGAATTTGTGACTCGTCCAATGTCTTTGATAACATGATACGATGTGTTCAATTTGTATGATGTGGAATGTTTTTTAGGAATACTAAAATTTACTTGCAGTTAAAAACAAGGTACACAATTTGAAAACCGTGTTTCTTGGACACATTGCAGTTTTATGAAATAATTTATGATTTTTCAGTGAAACCGAGTACAGACTCTATTACGGTTTCTTGGACCTCTCCAGCCAACCAGAATGTCATGGTACGAGGCTACACTATCGGGTGGGGTAAGGGAATCCCGGACTCTTACATCCAAGAGCTGGATGGCAAGCAACGATATTATGTTATTGGAGGACTAGGTTAGTATTTGTAATTATAATATTAAATACCGTTTTGATTACGTTTTAAGAACAACATGACCAAGTTGACTGACAGTCTCAGCTCCATGTTTACCAAGTCGCAATTTGTTTTGATTTGTGTTTAACATAAAATTCTGTCCGTCACGTCTGTATTTGTGTGCGTTTAGATTTATTTTTGGTGTCAATGATTTTTAAATTAAATGGCTAAGTATTCATGTCTGGCCTGATGATGGCCTAATTTTTTAAGTCCAAACTAGTTGCCCCAGCTACAATTTGGTTTAATTTTAATTGATAGAAGGTATTTAACATGTTTGTTGCGGCACAGTTCTTTTCACTTCTGTCCATCCACAGAAGCTGAGCTGTCAAAATTAGCCCCAGTTCAGACCGTGTTTCTCATTTTAAAATTAAGTTTGTCAGCCCTGGTGTAACTCTGGATTTGGTTTTCAGCAGCAAATGTGTTTAGCTACTTTTTACGATTCCTCAGTAATTTGCAGGCTGGAGGCTAAACTTTACAGAAAAATAGCTTTTGTTCTACTTCATGTTGCTGATATGTTTTGGTCAAAGATAAATTGTCAGAGCATCGAAAAGTCAGAAAATTTATTGTTTGCGTTTCACTAAACATACGTAACAAAAAACCTGTTTTAAAATTGTATCAGTTTGAGAATCCAATCATTAAAAATATCATCGGTTTCTCGTTATTTAATCCAGTAACACAGCTTGTTATTCCAGAGCCAAACTCTGAGTACGTGATCAGCCTGCGAGCCTGCAATGAGATGGGGGACGGCCCTGCCAAGTATGAGTCGGTCCGCACCAGAGATGAGATCCCTCCCGAGCCCCTCACCCCTCTCATTCCTCCTGTGGGGCTGAAGGCCATCGTTCTCTCTTCTACCACAGTGGTTGTATACTGGACAGACAGCTCCCTATCTCAGAGCCAGGTGAGCTTTCAGCTGTTACTTTTTTTATTCCAACACCAGTGACATTTTTGTTAAGAGTACACTACAAACACCTTTAAGGAAAAGGTGTCCAAACCCCTAAGATTTTTGAGGACATCCCGGTATTCTAACTTGTGACCCCTTGAACCTAAGTCCAAGATGCTAACTGTTAGGGTAGCGACTCTTACCTCGTATTTCTTTTAATTTGTAATATTTTTGCTAAAAATTTACCTTTGTTGAGTCTGGTAATTTAGGTTTGATAGGAATAAGAAGCTTATTTTGAAAATGAAATGAAGTTCATCTCACTGACTACTTTTTTCAATCTCTTAAAGAAGGGGGGTCACAGAGTTCTCAGAATGCAGTACTGTCATCATTGCCGGTCGGCCAAAACACAAGTTTGCAGTGATTAAAAAAAGGTGGTCAACACACATAGCAGTACTGCTTCCTTTGCATTTCTCCCTCTTTAGTGATTGATAAAGTGGTCTGTGTCTGTGGAATATTTCAAATGTCAACACCACTTTTATTTTCTGTCCTTGAAGTGGTTTTCAACTGAGTAAGGCTCCTCTCCGTATCAAACCTAAATTGTGAATTCTAGACTAAAGCCCTGTCTTAAAAAAGCCCTAACCTTTTTTAATATTTGCAGGTTAAATAAATGCCTAGTTTACTTTTTGTATTGTCTACTTTTGGTCTTAAGATAATAGTCTGTTTTATTTTAGATGGTGCACAGTTCTTTACTTTGATTAATTTTACACTGAAAATAATGTAGCTTAGTCATTGCATTAAATTAAGCTATTTAATACATGGTCAATTACATATATTTTATGCAACTGTTCTTATTCATACCCATTGATAAATCAATTACACTCAGGTTTTCAATATCTGTACAGGTTTCTGATTTATTTTAAAGTTTTCCTTCCGAAATAACTACCGGCCGTAGTGGCTCACAAAGTTTTGACTCCAATTGTGACAAGTTTATTTTGACCATCTGCGCTAGTAGGTAGACTGTGGTTTGAAAGTTTGAATTGTTAGTCCACTGTGATTATGAAACCAAAATTGGCACAGCTCTGAAATGAGACGATCTGCACCTTGAATGAGATCTCTTGTAAAAAAGCTTTGTGATATTTTATCGACTTTCAAACTTGCAGGAATTTTATTTTTAAGTTCTTCAATTAATTTTATTTTGTAGTCATAAAAACAGAAAATAAACAGGACTCGTTATTCTCGGAATTGCTTTTATCTTACGATTATACTCCTGAAGTAGTTCTAACTCAGTGCACTGTGTATAAAATCTGTGTATCAAGGAAGAAAATAAGTGCATTTAATTATAGCTCTTTATCTGGGATACATGTTTTTCTTAGTTGTTGTACATTACTCTTGTAATAAAAACATAAATTTATTTCTTTACAACAGTTACACGACTTTGTACTATCAGTAATACTGAATGAAGGTATCAAGATTACAATGAACTGACTATCCTAAACTCTAATATGAGTAATGTTTGCTTGCTTGGTTTTGGGAATGCACATTTATCTAGAAAAAAAAAAAAAAAATGGCTCGCTCAGCCTCATTTATATGTTGCTATTTAACTTGTTTCTGGCTAAAAAAATCCAATTTGGACAATTTGACCTCTTTGAAAATTGATATTGTATAAAGAGACATTTTTAGAAGTTTTAAAATGTTTAATATTAACCTTTTTGAGTTTTGGTACAAAATAATCATAACAGCTGTTTAAAAATAGCCTGAAAACTGTCATTATAACAATTATATAAAGTATTTATATACAGTGTTACTAGTAACATAAGTGCAGACATACCATTTTGGAGTTTTTGAACAGTTTTAATAACCATGCATGCAGTAATGTGTTTAAATAAAAAAGATCAATTGAAATATTGACTGGCATCGATGAAGAGGGAAGCTAATTGGTGCAGGCACGAATTATCGCTCAGCATGAGTGAATGAAGTAAATCTGTTTGCCGTGAAGGGTGGGCTATGATGACAAATTGTCATAGGCCAATTGAGTGTGCTAACTTTCCTTCCAAGAGCAAAGCTCAGTTTCTAGTTTCCAGGTGATAGATTGTTAACAAAGCATGTTTTTTCAGTTGGTCACAGATAACAGGTACTACGTTGTGCGATACGCCTCATGTCACCACTCCGGCAACCCTCGCTCTAAGGATTACAACTCCACTGACCTCAACTATATGATTGACGATCTCAAACCCAACACCCAGTATGAGTTCACTGTCAAAGTTGTCAAGGTAACTTTTAAAACCTTAACATATTTAAGATTGATGCACTAGATAAATAAGTTAAATTGTTGGTATTAACTTTCTCTTCTTCTAACAGCAAACTCCTCATTAGGGATGTGCGAGTAGTGATTTTTTTAATCAAGTCGAGTCGAGTAGTGCCAATTATTTTTGAGTTTCGAGTATTTCCTATCAGTTGGTAGTTTCAAGTAGTGTAATGGGATTTGGATACCACTCCAGTTTTGATAATATAAACATGGTTTCTAACTAATATAATGAATAGAAGTAATACAAAGTTTTGGCGAGTACAATCAAACTGGATTACGTATTGACAAACAAAACACGATTTCACATTCGTTTCCAGCCGATAAAACACAGCCTGTTTGTCATTTGGCCATTAATCACCTGGTCCAGACATGGCTTATAATCAATATTAGATGACAAAATCGTTAGTGCAAATGTATAAATTATAGCACCAACAATTGAAGAAGTTGAAAATATGGCAAATTTAGAACTTGTCTTACTAAACAAATTTTTTTAATTCTAATAACTTACTTTTAAATCCAGAGAAGTCAAAATTTATTTATTTTCAAAGTCATCAAGCTAAACTTTCAATCCAGCCATCCATCACATTACATAATAAAATTATTGAAAAAACAGATACTATTAAATTGTTGGGTACAGAAATAGATAGAAACTTAACATGGAATAACCATGTTCAAAAGCCCCTTTCTAAAATTTCATCAGGTTTATATGCTATGACGAGACTAAAATACTTATGATTAAGAAACGTTAAAAGTAATTTATTTTTTCTATATACATTCCGTAATTTCTTTTGGAATCTCGCTGTATGGAGTTACTTTAGATCAAAATTTAAAATCAATTTTTAAATTGCAAAAAAAGGCTGTCAGGACAATTTCGAACCTGGACCCTAGAAGTTTGGTGAAAGATAGTTTCAAATCGCTAAATATTATGACAGTATACGGTATGTAAAATTTTGATACAATTTTGTCTGTTAAAAAAATATTAGATCAACTTAAGATTCTGGAGATAATCACACTTACAACACTAGGCATCGAGGGAAATCAGCAATGAGCTCGCACAATTTACAATTATTTATGAAAAAACCTAAATTTGCCCAGTCAGTGTTTTATAATAAAATTGCTCACGAAATTAAATCTGAACAAAATTTTGTTAAATGTAAGAAAATACTAAAAAATATCTCATCAGCAAAGCTATATACTGAGTTTTAGAGCATCCAAAATAATTGTATGTTTATAATGTTAAAAAAGTGTTAAACAGTAGCCCATCATGAGTAACACTGATTTGGATAAAAATTATTGTCTTGATCCCTGCAACATATTTATTATTTGTTTCAATCTTTAAAATATTAAGTTGTTTTTAGTTCATAAGTTTATGTATAATTTTAAACCAAACCTGTGACATTATTCATGTTCTTTCTTATGTTACACTAGTTGGTGCCCGTCAAAATTCGACAGATACATTATTAAGGTTGAGTAATCGATAGTACCCACGGGAAAAGTCACTGACAATGAAATATTGGTAGTTATTCTAAATAAGCACAACGTGACTCTCCGTAACTCTGTAATATTTTCCATTTTAAAATTAAATATGAATCAGAATAGAATAAATAATTTACATAACCTAAAAAAGGCTTATGACAATTTTGTAAATCATAGTCTGATTTAAAAAAGGTGATATTTGTGAACGGGCTACCAGCGAAACTATCAGGGTTAAAATCATGGTTGATGTGTTATTCGAAAGCCATTGGCGTCTAGAAGTGTCTTTTGGGAACATGGAAGACATTTGCCTTCAGGGCTTTACCCGCTGGGCTTTCAAAGTTCCAATGTTAATCTTATGGAAGAATAGAAATAAGTGTAATTTAACATCTAATAACAGCTGTTGATACCAACAAACAGTACATTTATTATGTGATCCAGTCGTAATTTACGGCCGAAATTAAGCGGTCCGAACGTCATTTTCGACCGATTTTACGTGAAGCGATTGCCTTTTGCGGCCATTACCACGCAATTTGGCTGGTCACAATCGTTGGCGATTGTCCGGAAATCGGCTGGAAATTCTTTAAGTTTAAAGTAGTTTTCAAAACTTCGAGTCGAGTTCAAGTATTAAAATACTTGGCCGAAAACTCGCCGAATGTTTCGAGTACTTGCACACCCCTACTTCTCTACTAGTTTTTGAGTTTTGTTTATAACCTGTCATCAAGGACCAATAAGGCTATAAGGCAAAAGGGCTTTGTGATTTAGTGATCTCAAGAAGTGGGGTACGGTAGTGAAGCTCCATAACTTTGAGAATCTGAAGATGATTATTTTTTGAAGTTTTCAGTTAAACATTTACTGTCCCAATGGAAGTAAGATTTTCTATCTTTGCTCTGGTACTAAAACTCTTTTATTTCTTTTGTTTACATATATTGGTAATTGGAAGAAAGGATTGAATTTTCCTATCATTAAATATTTTCTAACTTATTTTGCGACATATTTTCCCCCTGTAAGAAAATATCCGCAAGAGAGGTTATTTAATTTCGCCGCGGACGGCTCAGCCTGCGATGGCTGAGTTACTCCAGGGTTCTACTGGCACTCAGGGTCTACGGACCGGACCTCAACGCTGGCTTGGGCCTGGCTCATACAATCAGACGTGAAACAAGTTCACCACAGAAGTAGCTTCTAATCACAGCCAGACCCGGTGGGGGGGACTTGACGACGTGGGTTTGACACACACTGCAGCTTGGGCCACGTCCTCCACAGTGACCGCTCGCACCGACGAAAAAGCCCAGAGTCCCTGCACCGTGTGTCACTAAACCTTATCGGTAACAACGCCCACGACTCCTAGTCGAGTAATCTGGGCCGGCTCGGCTGATACCAACAGGATCTATCGTGTACACTACTGGCTACCTGCACAGAATACTTGACACAGTTGTCTTAAATTTAATTAAACTATTCGGGCAGTGCCCAGACCAATCACTATGTTGCCAATAAATTGGATAATCTCGTGCTCAAACTGAAATTCCAAGTAGCTGGTCTCAAACTACTACGAAGCACAGGCACATGCAACTACAATACGCCATCTCAGTAAACTTGTTACAATTTAATTAAAATTAAATCACTACACGATGACAACCGTAGAATAATCCAAAACTAACTACTTTGGCCGGGCTTATTTCCAGGAATACCACACGTGGCGACAGAGTGGTCGGTACTTGCTCTGCACTGTCAGGCCTCAACAGGTTTCTGAAACCGCCTCGCCTCGAAATATATATTTCCTAGTTCCAAATTAAAATATTCAATGAGTTTGAGGCTTAGCGAAATATGTCTAAATAAATATAATATTTATTTCAGCCCTACCTAGACAGTAAACGCCACTCTGACCCAAGCGTGTCTTGACGGATCACGTGGCAGAAATATTCATCACAAGTTTTAGATTCAAATAGTATATTAATAACAACATTAATAATAATAATACTATTTAGTCGAGACTCACCAAATAGCGGGTCACAACCCAACTCAACGCAGATCTCACTGTACAGGAACTCCCATCACAAGCGAACTCGGAAAACAGCACGCACAAAACTATCCAAACACGATCGCAGTCGGAGCTCAGGACATACTGCCTCGCCGAAGCGGCTGGATACCCAGGCCGATAAGCGCTGATAAGGCCGGGTCAAAGTGCGACCGGCCGCTTGCCACCACCGCCTGCTACCTGTCGCTTGGATGCCCGCTGCGACGACGAAATCAAACCTTCTTCCACACCCCCCCCCCCCAACTTAACGACTCGTTACAATTTGTTATCGCCTCATTAAATTTATTGTTACAACAAACCTAGATAGAAACGTGTAATAAACATTTGTGTTTACAAAAATAGTTTACTTTAAGAATGGTACAGATGTGGACCTAATTTGTATTTATTATATTGCTTAGGTCAGGTGATAATAAGGTTTATACATGCAATTATGTTGTTTTATTTGATTTTTGTATCTATCTTATTTAGGTTTCGTACAGCGATGTTCAATATTTGACAAAGATGTAATTTAAACTTGTAATACTGGTGGCAGTTTTGAGCTTTCTCAGATGTTTAATAACTTAAATATTTTGGTAGAATCATAACTAACATACCTTTCAGCCATCTTAGAAATATGACACACAGTACTAATGGCACAACAAAAACACAGATCCTTACTCACAGGTTACTCGCCAGCACTACTGAGCTATTAAAACAATAGACAACAGTGACAGGTTAGGGCGGGAGTTGTCAAACTCAAGGTCAGTAATCTTTCCGCTGCCCCATTGGCGAGTTCTTCTGTCCATTGGTTCGTACAAGCTCTTCTAATAAAACTGGTGTTTCACGAAGTATAATAATTTTTATTTTGATGGTAAAAGACTATGACGAATAACAGAGCATGACGGTTGACCGAGGGTTCCTGTATTTATTGTTAATATCTAGGCTTACCGTCAATATAGCAGGCATGATTGACATACTGTTTGACATGCTGTCAATTATGTTCTGCATGGTTAACGTTGAGGTTATGTCGCTTAGAATAATGGCCATTTTAGTTTGTGTCATTTGTTTTTTGTCATGTCGTTTTAAATTACTTGTTGGGATCTTGATGGATGAAAAATTGTATGTAACTTCAACCTTGCTCACTGATGATACAGCCTAGGGCTGCGAAACCTACGGCTGAGTAAAAAGGATTGGATTGCTATATTGACGGTAAGCCTAGCTATTAATTATATTAACAAGTCCTGGTTTGGCTCAACATTATGTATTGATTGATGGTTTCTGTGTGCGGCAGGGACGCCGGGAGAGTCGCTGGAGCATGGTGGTGTCCAACACTACGCTGGAAGACGCCCCCTCCTCTCCACCACGGGACCTGACCGTGGTGCCAGTGGAGGGGAACCCCACCATGGTCAACCTCAACTGGCAGCCTCCGAAACAGCCCAATGGCCAGATCACTGGTGAGTGCATTATTATCGGAAGCAGGAAAAAAGACAGTTAGGCTCCAGCCAATAATAAGGCTCCACGCTGTCACTGTTGCCATTTTTTCATACAAATTATTGTGCATTCATGTATAGGCATTTTGTGATTTATACGAAATGTATTATAAAACGGGTGTGTTTTGTTGTAGCTTATTTTAGAAATAATCATTATTCTTATTCTTGGTTGCCAGTCAAGTAAACCATACCCTTAACTGACTACTGGACGTGGTAGCTCAGAGGTAGAGAGCTGGCCTCACAAGTCAGCCGTGGTCAAGCGTATGTTCCCGGCTGACTACTATGATACTTTTTCACGAGTGGTCACCACTGGCTTGCCCTTGTGACTAATGCCGTTACGGTACCTCGCTGTCTTTGGAACTCCTATTGGCCTGTGGCGACGGGCAGTTGAAGGTTTATTTTAACAAAAAAACTGTCTTCTCTCCTGCTCGCGGGAATAGGCTAAGATACTTGTCTAACCTGAGAATACAATTCCCACGTTGTTAATATATCTGCTGCGAGGCACGCCCGGGGCGTGTTCCCACCACACAGCAATGTTCCTGATAGGTGTAGTCACATTTTGACTCCCGGCTAACAAATACAAACACTTGGCACTCACCGGTAAGTGCCGCACAGCGTACGTGTTAAACAGAAATTAGTGTTTGGGGAGTTGTTTAAGTCACAGTGTTAAGTGCAGTCAGGTAGTTTGGGAATTAGGTAGGGATGGGCGAGTACTCGAGTTTTTGAGTCCCTGTCAAGTTTTTTTCTAATACTCGAAGGCCGAGCGAGTATTAGAGACTACTCGAAAATTCGAGTCGAGTAGTTGACTACTCCCACTGTTTACCCACGTTTATGCCGCTAACCGATGTTAAACAAAATAAGTGACTGGAATAAAGAAAAATAAGCCTAAAATCTACTTTTAGCTCATATGAAAGGAAACAATGACACGTTGGCTATTTATGGATACCTGTGAGTTAAGATAATTAAGAGAGGGGCACAGGGAGTGTTTGGGTCAGGGTCAAAAAATCACTTTCTTGTTAAAATGTTCTGGTTTTGATATACTAACCGAAAATCTTTGAATATATATTTGTAAAACTTGCCTTTTGTTTGTTATGGTTGTTGAAAACAGTATATTTTTTCATTTAAATCATTATTCATTCATGGTAAAATAACAGTTAAAATAAAATAAATAATAACATTAATATTCAATAAAATATTATGTTTATAATTAAAGTTTAACATGTAAACAAATTGTTTTCAATACAAAACAATATTTGCAGATGGTACCATAAAAATCTCACTCATTTTCAACAAAATTCTGAAAATAAATATGGCACACGAAGAAATTTTATCCCTTTCCCTGTTCATAAAACATCAACTTTTGAAAGACCTTCTGATTATAACACCAGGAAAGTGATTAACAAAATTTGAAAGCATAATCTACATGTCTTATTTATTTGATAAACCATTTTTAAGAGCCCTTAATAAATTCCTTTTTAAATAAGCATTTTACTCCTTGAATGAGTTTTTTGATGAAACAGTAATATTGCCACTATGAAGTGCTAGTTAAAACTCAATCAATGGCTGATGGAAATGATAAATGTTAGTAAAAAATTAAGAAACATTTTTGTTATTTATCTTATAAAATATATATTGATTATTGTGTTATTTAAATACTTTTTTTGTGTTTTCTGTAAATTAAGTATAAGTTAAGTTTAATATGGACTGATTCTCAATGTACAGCACTGTATTATAAAGAGAATAAAGTTTCTTGATTCTTGAAAAAATAAAATTAGTTTTTTTACTTTTTAAAGAACTACTCGACTCGATACTCGAGTAGTTTGGTTCAATACTTGACTCGATTTTAAAAAACAATACTCGCCCACCCCAAGAATTAGGTAATGTGAAATGGTCCAGAATGAAGGAAAGCTGATATTTTAGTAAATTGCCTGTCAATATGTACTAATCCGTGTATTTACAAGGGATGTGCGAGTAGTGATTTTTTGGATCGAGCCGAGTCGAGCATTGCCAATTATTATCAAGTTTCAAGTTTTTTGAAGGGAGTATTTGCCACCAGCATTAACATTTTTTGTGGTAGTTTGAAACAGTGAAATAAAATTGTAACACCACTCCATATATAATTTGACAATCTAAGCACGATCTAACCAATATATGAGTAGCAAATCAGATTTGTAGCCAATAGTATCAAACTGAATATAATGCACAGTGAAGAAAACTGAAAATTCTCCCAGAACCTTTGCAAGTCAGAGAATGTCTTATAGTTTCTGTACACCCTGTTCGAGCAGGGTTTGTACGGTCAGGGGAAGCCAGGGAAAGTCAGGGAATGGAAATTCGGTCAGGGAAAGTCAGGTAACCCAGAGATAAAGCTCATTTTGTTATGTCCCGACCCCACGTACTAAAGATATTAAAATAAATTTGTAGCTTATAGACAATATTGATTACTATTCCACCTTAATGCTACTTCACAAAATTAATTTTGTAAATTAAGTCTCAAAATATGTTATGCGACATTATCACAACAAGAATAACTTCCTGTGAGTTATTACATAAAATTTACTTGACAATACGGTGCTTTTATTATTCCATCTGATCGCCAGTGACGAAAAAACAGAGGGGATGCTTTGCTCCAGGCTGTATAAAATCTGTTGTAGCTGTAGCAGTATTTTTCAGGTGGAGTCCCAATGGTTGGCTGATGATCGAAGGATTCCTAAGGAGTGTATCCTCATCTTGTAATCCTCAATTATTGAGTTTTTATTAAGATAAATTTATTTAATTTTGTTTTACTAACATTTATGACTTGCATGATATAGAGGATAATGTTTTACATATTAAATATATAAGAACTGTGCACACATGCTTGTTTATAGCGAAAATGCTACGACGTATTTTGAAAGTTGGTCAGGGGAGTTTTACAGAAGGGTCAGGGAAATAGAAAATAGAAAATCTGTAGAAACCCTGTAGTCTAGGTATACATGACAATATCACCATAGTATCTATCATTTCCATGACATTTTATTTTAAAATTTGTTTTAAAAACAATTACCAAATATTTTTTGTTACAGGGTACGTGGTGTCTTACACAACAGACTTGTCCAAACGAGATAGAGACTGGGTGGTGGAGGGGGTGATGGGAGATAAGATGACAAGTAGCATCAAAGGCCTCACTGCCAGCACTACATACTACTTCAAGATACAGGCTCGCAACAGCAAGGGATACGGACCCATGTCCAACACCGTCTCAATGACCACTGGGCCAGGTAGGCTAGAGCACTAGTGTGATCCTCGACTGCCTGATTATCCGTCTTAGTGTCATGTCATGTTGGCTACAGTGCTGCTACTCGGTAGAGCTGTCAAGGCTTCGTCTTTTTTTTATCAGTATATCCGGAAAAAATCAAAAAACTTTGAAGTCTAATATTTTGTACAGGGACGTCTTTTAAAGTTAGCCAATGATAGTAGACATCATAAAGTTACTTGGAGTATTATCAGATGGGGTTGGACAGACTTTTTGTTGCCATTTTCCATTCAAAAATATCATATAGTCTTTTTGTATGGGGCAATTCAACTTACAGTAACAAATATTTAAACTAAAAAAAAAAACAGAATACTTTGTGGTAACCCAAAACACAGAAAAATGTTTGGTGACCCAAGATACCACTGTAAAGCACTTTTTATTTAAAATAATATTCTAACAGTCCCTCTATACATCCTGAAATCCTGCAATGTTTATTATACATGTTTCATAATTTGTAAAAGGTCCAGTTCCATAGTTCTGTACATTTATGTAATACGTGATATACTTCAATCAAGATGAGGTAAACAGGAAAAACCCAGCCTATTGTTTGAAAGCAATAGTAATTTCAAGTACTGTAGGTTCTTTAATTTACTAACACTGAGTGTCAGAGCTCTACCTTTTTTAAAATATAAAAAATGTATTGTCAATTTTCTACTCACGGGATGTAATAAAAGACGTCTTACAACACTTAAGAATATATTTACTCTTACACTGATTCATATACAGACGGTAAACATATATAAAAGATGGTACAAGGCTATCGATTTCGACCAGTCACACCGAAATGAGTTCTCTCATTGGCCTGATGATGACCGGTGTGACTGGTTGAAATCGAAAGCCTTGTACCATCTTTTATATATGTTTACCGTCTGTATATGAATCAATATAAGTCTAAATATATTCTTGAGTGTTGCAAGACGTCGTTTATTACATCTCGTAAGTAATAACAACACGTAATATGCCAGTCAAAAAGTTGTTTAATTTTCTATTGAGAAACACCTTCTAATTGATTGAAGAGTTCCTGAATGGGCAGTAATATGTGCTCTTCATGAATTCCTGTTATATTGTTGTACTAGATGTATTTGTAAAAAAAATATTGTAAATGGCTGAACAAAAATCTATTATTCTATCTATTTGAAATGAAAACTCATTGGCGGTTGTGCTCAAAACGTAATTTTAAAACTCTCCTACAAGGCAGACGCTTTGAAAGCGCTAAAAAGTCTGTAGTATCCAGTGTATGTGATGCTTGGTCTGATATCTTAGTGGAATGGAATCTGTGTTGGAATATGTCGAAAATCAACTGCTGATGTTTACCAATGTGATGGTAGCGATGGAAGTGATTTTTGAAGGAGTTACATGATAATAATACCCCTAGCCAGCTGATTTGGAGGTAGACACTGTGTTAGCACCATACCACCCAAATATTCCAGTTGATTGTTTTGTTTATAATTCTCTAGCATTTAATTTCAAAATATCTATACAATCTGATTTGGCTTTGAAGAGTCGACTTAAAACACTGTGATTTCTATTGCTCATTATTTCATATTGACTCATTTGAAGATATCATTTTTATGTTTTCATCAATAAAGGTTGCTTTTAGTCGTCACAAATACAAAAAAGAAACTTTATGATGTCAACTTTCATTTGGCTGTTTTTTAATAGCAAAAATTCCTTTCTTCGAAAAACTATTAGGTTTAAATGTTATTGTTTGTTTACACCCTATTACATTACATCGATCAATCCATAAAAATTGGTTAAATACTTATTGCTTTGTTTGTACTTTTAAGTTTATGTTGTTTTAAACATGTTCACACCAAATATCTTAAGTTACATAATCCTAAATATACTCAGACTAGCAAGTCTTGATTTTTAACACATGTTTGTTTGATTGAAGTTAAATATATACTTGAGTATTTGAAATACAATTGCTTAGGTTAATTTACAAAAGTTCTACCACATTCAAAGGAATTCAACGGTGTGATTATAAATATTACAATGAAGTAATATGAGTCAATTTGTTTAAGGTTGTTAATAGATGCATCCTTATATAAGTGGCTAATTTGTCTTTTATTTGTTGATTACTTTGTTTTTAGTATGGTTTACATGTTGTGTTTTCAGCAAAATGCATGACCCGTTATTTAGTAATGTATTTGGTTTTAATGAAATGGTGTAATATTAGTGGATATATTTTTGCTATTCAGATATCATATATCATTTGGCATGAAACAATAACAATTTTAATAAAATTGCTAATCAACGAAATAGAATTTTACCAAATAAAATTGATCAGTACCATTCACAAAATGTTCTTAAACGCGAGGGAGAATGAAAGTACAATAGTTTGATATTTGTTTAAAAAATTACATTCAATTTTACAAATAGTTTTGAACCGTTTATTAACATACAAAATTTAAAAAAAATAAACAGTTACCTATATTAAAAGTGGAAAAACCATATAAATTATTAAAAAACTAACACAAAAAGTATGAAACAATATCATTTTTGAAGTCATCGTTCATGTTACAAATCAGTATAATTAATTTGGATTGCTTGTGAAATTGCAATTTCTAGATCTGAAATCAACAAAATGTTTAGATTGTTTTCTAGCAGAAGAAAACCGTTGATTAAAAATTAAATTTGTCCTATATACTAGCTCGTTATCAGTTACGATCAGTCCAAGAACAACATAAATTTGCTTTAATTAATGTTTGTGAACAATAAGCCAAATTAGTTCCTTGTACTAGTTAGATTCATTTTATTTTATTTGCTTTTGATCTGTGTCATTGTATGTTGTAAACTCTTGCTGATTTAAGTTACAGAATTGTTGCATGACTTGATGTTTTGATTGGTTGTAATAGGCTCGAGCTTCCAGCATTACGACTCAAGCCATTCATCACGAGGTAAGTTCTCAGTTCACGGTGGACGGTTTTTCTAACTAAATACTTAGGTTTTTACTTAGAGGTTTTTTTCATAAGGGGAGGTGAATGTTCAAGTTGATTGTGAATGTTCATTGAAGTGTGGGAGCTACACCAATACCAAATACATTGTTGATTGAATCAGTGACAACTCAGCGAACTTTCAGGCGAATGTTCGGCCAAAACATTCGGGCGTATTCGCGAATAGTGTGGGGCAGGCTTACGACTCGGAACAAAAAACAGAAATTCAGCCACCATTTTTTCCTGTATTGCCTGTATATCTTAACATGGTTCACACTTTCTGGCCGAAATTCAGGGAAACTGTTTTATATTTTATACAAGTCAGGGAAAAATCTCTTGTTTTAATCGTAAACGCAAAGCACTACTGTGCAAAAATCAAAACTTATTAGATTTTTGTTACATCGGTTTTTATGGTGTAAAGAAGAGGAAAACATATATAAAAGATGGTACTTAAGTGTTGTAGATGGTACTTAAGTGTTTATATCTTAAGTGTTGTAAGACGTCTTTTATTACATCACGTAAGTAATAACAACACGTAATATGCTAATAAAAAAGTTGTTTTAAGAAGAGGAAGTGAACCATAACTGGTAAGGCAATAAATTTATTGGACAGCAACAAACTGTAAACATTAAAATTAACAAAAATAAACAGGAGAGCATGGACGGATATGCGAAAAATAGAGGCCAATAAACAAAATATTAAAAAAATATTACCTTTTGTAAAAAAAGTGTTCATTCTGAGTCGTGAGTCAGGGAAAATGAACTTTTTTGGTTAGAGAAAGTCAGGGAAAATTAACGGTTTTGGTCAGGGAAAGTCAGGAAAATCATTAACCAAATAAAAGTTTGAACCATGCTAAATTTAAAAGTCAAATGAACATTAACATATCTTTAATAAATGAGGACATTACACTACCTTTGAATAAATAATATAAAAAACTATAATAGAGAGTTGATATTCTAATCAATTTTTAAAGGCGGTTCTGATAACTAAACACAAAACTTCATGACTATTTAAACCCAACAGTAACTTAAAATATAATACCCCCGTCGCAGAAAACCTGCATACTCAGCAAATTTCCAATACATGTATATGTTTCTCACTACCACATAAAGCCACTCACCAAGTTTTATAAAAATTCATGAATAAACATATAGAATTTTATTTATTCTCCATAAAAATAACATTGAAGGGTGTGTACGCAGGTTTGCTGCAGCAAGAAAGATAAGAAAGTGTTTTTATACAATTGTTAATATAATTTCACCAGGTGAAGCTACATACCAAGTTGTATTCATTTATGTTCATAACTAAGGGAGATATAAAACATGACTTATTCTCCATAAGAATAACATTAGGGTTGAGTATGCGGGTTTTCTGCTACGGAGACAGTCGGCAAAAAATTATTTTTTTCTGCAAATATCAGTATAGCAGCACTAGGTGAAGCCACATGCCAAGTTTCATTAATATTCATTCATAAATAATCAAGATATCAAATTTTATTTAATCTCCATAACGATAATATTGGACAACGTACTGTGTTTAGCACTTTGAATATCTCTGCAACGGTAGGACGTAGAATCACAATTTAAACATCAAAATGATTGTTTTTAGCGAATTTCCCCTATAGGGAAGAAGCTATTACTCTAGTCGGCATGGTAAGACCTAAGCCCGGGACCATGATACCTTTTCGTTTTGAGGTCCCCAGATGCCAAAAACACCATTCGTTCAAAACTGTATAAATATATATGTCCGTGAGCACGATAACTCTCGTAAATATAATCCGATTTTGACGAAATTTGGTACAAACGTGTAAACCAGCATTTATGACTTTGAAAACCAGACAGATCGACCTATCCTAAGGGGTTATTTTTGGGGGGGGTTGTACCCCAAAAATTGGGTTTTTGAGGTTTTTACATATAATTTTTTTAAAGTCAAATTTTAGTTTTTTCCATTGGACTCAGTTTAAAAAGACGCACAGTTTGGTCAATGCTCTACGCCAATTGGTTACAGAGATATTGAAAGTGCTAAACACAGTATGTTGTCCAATGTTATTCTTATGGAGAATAATAAAAATTGTATATCTCGCAAAGAGTGTGTGATAATAGTAGTGAATAAAAGTTGTTTAAAAAATAAGACTCACTCATATTAGGTAATTGGCTCAGTAATGAAATCACACTATATAAAAATGTCATAAAAATGTAACATGTCAATTCATGTTAATTCTTTTCAGATTGTTCAATTGGTTGATTTTTTTGGTCAGTGGATGTTTGGATAATCCTACACTCTTCTGTAGTTTTGTACTTATTACAATAACTGAATTCTAGGGGTGTGCGAGTATTCGAGCTTCGAGTTTTTTCGAGCCAAATATTGCAGTATTCGGCTCGGCTTGCGATTTGTAACAACGCTCGAAGTTCGAGCCGAATATTTAAAACACCGGCTAGTGAAAAGAGTCGTTTACAAAAGTAAATTTAAAGCAAAAACTTTGCAGAATCAATGTTAGAATTCTCGTAGTTTACATTGTTAGAGCTCCATAACAGATATAATTCAGCAATGCTAATGCTTTCGGTCCTTCGTTAAAAAAATAACAAAATACAAAAGTACAAATAATTTAAACTGTCGACCTGATCAACTAATGCAGTGGGTCTATTTTCTCTATGCTCATCAATCACATCAAGTGGACATCTACACAATTCTGTTTGCAGTACAGTGTTGCCGTTGCCCAGTTGAGTTGAGCAATATTTCACGGTTAATAATAATTAATACAACAATCCTACTGCTCCAGAAAAAGTACCCCAGCAAAAAACTAAAATCCATCAAAATACATTTTCTAACTGTTGCAGCGGTACAGTCTTTAATGCAACTTACAATTATTTCGTACATTACTCAATAATAATTTCCTGGCGTCTGAAATTACATCTGGCAACACTGTTGGTTGTGAACGGTCTTAAGACGTTGAGGGAAGATGGTTATAATGTAATAATGATTTAGCGTGACCAATGACCAGGGACAAGGTTGTAGGTGATGAACACCAAATCAAGATGGCGTTTTGGTGTGCAGCCGAAATAGTACTCTCCAAAAATTGTTTTGTTAAAAAATCGTCAATTGACGTAGAATCTAAAGTTCTTAAAGAGATAGAAATACAACTGTAATCATACTGTTGTTGTTAAAGTTAACAATTATTGTCGCATCCCTGTTATAATACTTTACAAATCAAAATCACTAATTGCAAGATTCACAAGATCAAAGGATTTTATTAAAATTCTAAATGGTTATGTCACACACGTTATAATACCGGTGGTCATATTAATTACAAGGTTATATTTGATTATATTCTATAAACGCCTAACCAAGAGCAAGACACGATCAAATTGGCGCAATGTTCTGTTTCGCTACAGCTGTGCGATTAAAATCATATTTTTGTCACGGGATTGTTTGAATTTGTGAATACACGTCAGTAGAAAGGATTGAATTTTTTAACTGTAGGCTATCAAATTGTTAAATCAGTGATGGAAGAAGAATGCATTGACGATCCTCTTCCACCAGAATCGGTTAAGTCTGTTAGCTAATAGGTTAGATACAACATAAGCCAGGCCTACGGTTTTTGGATAACTTATTTCTTTGAGAACAACAAGATATAATAATAGTTTACAGTGATTATATTTACAATATGGTTAGCTGCTGAGTGATCTGGTTTAACTAACTGATATTAAAAGGATAACCTAAAATTTACTATTTACCATCAGTTGAATGAGAGATAGGCTTACTGGGTTTTGGCAATTTCCTAAGCTTGGGCCTAAATGTTTAGTTACATGGAGGGTATATCTTGACATATAGTCTGTTTATTATGGTTGTTAAAAAACCGTAATAAATATACTAGGGATTAACAGTCTAGTTTAAGATTTGTAATTCTCATCTTTTATGTTATTTTGTTCCTATGTTGTATTGAGAGAAAATTGTTCATTACTATCAACAATTGAACTCAATAAATGTTCCTTTTCAGTACTTTTTTGCATTGTAGGCCTTTATTTAGGCCTATCGAAAGTAGGGATAGTGAATATAGAAGAAGCGAATGAAAGATGACCAATATTGAAAGTATAAAATCATACTTACAAAAATTTGGCTCGGGTCATAAAATCACTACCAATATATTGCACAACCCTAGAGCAAAATCCCATAAAAAAAGCTCGGCTCGAAAAAGCTTGAAGCTCGAGAACTTAGAAAAAAGCTTGACTCGAGTCAGGAATCACTATTTGCACACCCCTACTGAATTCCCAAATGCACTAAATAAAATTGTTGTATAGAAACTCTAAAGGAGTATAAGTAGTGGGTTTTTTCAGTTGAGTTGGATTTACTTTTCAACTTTTAGTTTAAATACAAACAGTAACTGGGGTTTAATGTCAGGGAAAAGGTCAAATGGCTGACTTTAGATGGGGTTTAACGTTATAAATTTAAGTTTGGCAAACGCCTGGGAACTTGTTTGACCTATTACTGTTAGGTAGGTTGTGGTTACCAGCCTCTTATATTGAAAGAGCCGTTGACAGTTTTTGGCAATATGCCATTAGCAGTTTGCATTTTGTTTTAAAGTGATCCAGTTGCAGTTTCAGTCTTAAATTGCATGGTTAAGTAGCTGCTTTAGCTAATAAGATTTGGTCCTGTTACTGCATTTGTTCATTTCTGGCAGATCTTATTAGTTTTGGCCAATAATATGCAGTCTATTTTTGTTGCAGCTTTTGTCCAATATTAAGAAATTAAACCCCTTTCGTAGTTGCCGTTGGTACCCAATACTAAGCAAAATCAAATTGTAGGCCTGTTGTTTAGTGGTCTAATCACGAATACTTGGTCTTTTTGTTAATCCAATCTACAAAGTGCAGTTTATATTTTATGTAGATAATTCACATAGTAGTTAACGTTTTAGCTGCAATTTCGACAAACTGTAAATTATTTTATTGTAGTTTTGGTCCGATGAAACACAGTTTTAGGTAATTTTCAGCCAATGTTATGCAGTTCATTAGTTTGCAATCAGCCTTATTTTATAGGTAAGCCGAAACATTGTTCGATTTTTGATCAAGGGAATTTCAAAACTCAATCAAATTCTAAACAGTAAAATACTCTTGATATTAAAAAATATGATTTAAAATTTAATCAAAATTCATAATCTCTACTTGTGTTAATGTCTGCTGTTTTATACATTAGTTAATGTAGTTATTTTAATTTTGTTCTTCTGCAATCACTTTATTTTACAATGATGTCTGCAGATGCGAGAGGAGGCCTCAGCAACATGACGCTTCTGCTGATTCTGTTGGCATGCTGCGTTCTGCTCATCGCAGGAGTTGCTATCGGTATTACCATCGTTTGCTGCAGAAAAGCCTCCGTATCTCATGATCGCAGCAAGAAAGGGTAATTATCTGGCTTTGATTTATGTGATTTACTTACCAGAAGATACCTGATTACATGCAGAATTGTTTTAACCCGTGAGCTTGCATTGCTGACAAACATGTTTATATAATAACCATAAAACCCTGGAACCTCGAGCTGTGTTCAGGAAAACGGTCCTTACCCCCACCCCTTAGTTGTCACTCATGGCCGCGCAGTGGATTTCAACATTGTGCGCCCTATCGTTTACACGCTTTTGCGCCTCACCAGATTCATGTAATTATAATCAAATTTATATATTATTTATCTGCAAGAACTACGGATTCTAACAGTATAAACTCTTGTAGTTTGGTAATTTATTTGATTAGTAGTAATGAAAACGGTTTAGTGTTTTAAAAGTGTGACAAGAAAAAGTCACTAAGCGGTGTTGTTTTGGGGTTAAAAGAAACTTCCAGCTGAAAAAGTTGTAGATAATTAGTTGGTCCACAATTTTTAACCCAAACATTATTTCATAAGATGATTTATTTGTTCTGGAAAGATGGTAACAACGCTTCCCGCGCTCAAGCCAATTCGCACCGCACTCAGTCCAGTTAACTAACGTGACACTTTGTTATATATCACGAATTTGATTGTATTAACTAGCTGAACTAAGACTTATTATTATTTTACAGGCAGGAAGTTGTCTATGGTAGCTACTCTTGCTTTTATTTTGGAAATAGACGTTTGTTTCATTGCCGCTGTTTTTTTATTAATAAACTGAATCACAAGTGGAACCAGAAAAGTTTACACTTGGTAACTTTTTCATGTTCCAATTTTTTTAGCTGATTATATTTTGTACTTTTATAAATCTGTTAACTGACTGATCTGTACGTTGTTTACTCCATTGGAATCCTCAATTTTTCCAGATAAGAAATATATAAGTTTTATTTAGGTATGAGTCGATTCCAATGTCGATTCTCGATTCCACCGATTCTCAGGCTTAGAATCGGAATCGAGAATCAATGGCCCAAAGTCGATTCCGAGTCTACAGATTCCATGCCGTCGATACTCCCGCCGTTTACCCAGATTTATGCTGCCAACCATCGAAAATTCGAGTTGAGTAGTTGAAATTGCAAAGCTAGTTTTGAGGCTGACATTGGGTACAGCAAATGAAGTTGTCATTACATTTGGTAAGTATTTTGGCTGTCCATTATGACAAACTTCCCTTTCACCTTTGGTCCCTCCATTTGCAGCAGCTGGGGACATATTCTCCGGGTTTGGTCTCCAACCTGAGAATGAATGGTCCCTGGCTGTTGTACATGGATACCCTATCAGTTGAGTTGGCCAGTTGGAGGGCAGAATGCAGGTCCCCTGTTTGAACCTAATCCCAGCTGTCACAGGGGCAAGGGAGTTGGCCCTCTGAAAGGTCAATTTGGCTGCCGTCCCATCCCACCCTTTCCTTTCCTGCTATATCCTATCTTTCCGGTAACCTGCGCACTATTCTCACTTGTGGAAGACATGCCTAGCAGCCATACTGGGGTTTCCTAATCCAGCCACTATGAATGAATTAATTGCATAGCTACTCCCAATGTTTGCCCAGATTTATGCCGTTGACCATTGAAAATTCGAGTCAAGTATTTGAAAATTGCATAGCTACTCCCGCCTTTTACCCAGATTTACGCCGGTAACTAATGTTTAACAAAATATATGACTGAAATAAATAAAAATAAGCCTAAACTCTATTTTTTGCTTATATGAAAAGAGACTATGACAGGTGAGTTATTTATGGATACCTGTGAAGTAAGATAATTAAGAGAGGTGTACGGGGAGTGTTTGGGTCAGCGGCAAAAAATCTGACCTTGGAAATAAGGAAGATAGACGGGGCAGGAGGGGAGGGGAGGGGTCCGGTTGAAAGCAGTAAATCATTCGACTGACCAACATTATTTCTTTGAGTCATTATCTTACAACCACGTTTTTCCCCATGAATTATGAATTTATATTAAACAGTTTGGTTTTTCTATATTACTACAGTAAGAAAAGCAATTTCAAAATATATCATGGGAGATTTATGTAACAAAGCATAACAATTATATGAAAAGTAAACATAAAATTTAACTTAGTTTTTTTTAATTATTTATTTTTGTTGGTTTATTTTATTTTATTATTGAAAAATAATCACCAACCAACTGATTGGCTCAATTTATTACATAAAAATCAATTACTGACTAACTTATTGTCTTTAATCATTTTTAAAACATTACTTTGCTATTTCACCTATTATTAGGAATCGATGGAATCGGAATCGAGATTCGAGAATCAATTTGTAAGAATCGGAACCGGAATCCAAAAAAATTAGAATCAACTCATCCCTAGTTTCATTACAATCGGATGATCCCTTTGTGATAGAGTGTTAATGAGTGTGCGCATTAAAATATTTTCTGGTAGAAATCGCTCAGTTGATGAAGTTGACATCCAAGTGGAGGGGGAAGGACTGTTTTTCGCTTCCAAAACTCCACTGCGCTAGCATTCCAGGTGTATTGATAGAATTCTATGATAATAACTCATTTTATGTTTTTATACCTTTCAGCTATTTTCTTCCTCATTATATCCCCTTTTACAAATATTTTAAAAATAAAACTTTTTTATGCCTTTATTTAGAGTTAGAGATTGATCAATTTGCATGTATTATTTTCATGCATAAATACCAAAACTTTTGTTTATTCAAAGGTGTTATGTTTAAGATATTTTAAATGTAATTTAAAAAGGTCAGAATTTATACAAATTACAATCATTTTACAATTGGATTCAAATAAAACTGAATTTTAATGAAAAATTGCTGTTTTTTAACTTGGTCATAAAGACTGTGTGCAACTCATTACATTTTCAGTTCCGTGCAAACTGTGCTGGGTTAACAAATATGAAATCGGAACTAAATGTGGCCACTTGAACTAAATTCAAAGTCGCCTCACTGGTCTAGCGAGATGCCTAAACAATTTAATTTTGAATCAGATATGTATTTATTTACCTTAGTGTTATGGAAGATGTCACTTTTAAACTAAAAGATGGAGGATTTTCAGGAGTGTGTTTTCTTAAATATTCTTGCCACTCAAGTTTTAGTTTAGAATCTGAGCTTTATTGAATACATTTGTAAAGACTGCCGCTTACTTTTTGATCATAAACAATTTTCGGTTTCAGATATACTAAAGGAAACACAGGAAAGCCTGGTGCAAGCAACATAAAGCCTCCAGACCTCTGGATACATCACGATCAGATGGATTTGAAGAATATGGAAAAGTCATCACAAGGTTCTCTGGACGTTCCTTCGTCTGCCCGGGATCTGGATATGGACCCTCCCCTCCACCAGCCAACCAACTCTCTGGACAAGCGCACCTACGGAACTTCCTATATAGGTACAGTCCCAATATTATCCTCTCAATCTCCAGTATGCTCGAAAAATCCATAATTCTCCATTGTTAACTCGATATTTTATCATAAGTGTGTTATTTTCATTCATAAATTTTTGTTACAGTAAACACTATTTTGTGACACGGTTGTTTAAAGATTTTCTTGATATTTATAAAACATTCAAGTACAAATTTCAGTATTACTCTATTACAAGGTTGGACACCATTTTGTGTTTGAATATAGACTATTTTGATTCGCTATTTCAATTGGTTTAAGAATGGATTAAAATCAAAAGTAAGAAAATAGTGTGAAGTTGTAGTATTGAAAAGTTGGTACCTCTTATACAGATTTCAACATGTACCTACATAAAGATTAGAAAAATTTGAATTTGTATCAGCGTCACAGAAAAATTACATTTTTGTAATAAGACAGTTAGCCGTTATTTTTAACATTCATTCACATAATTCAATTTTATTTTGCTGTAATTACAATGTTGAGCTGTTTTGTAATTAGCATCACTTATTTGTTTTTATTTTGGCATGTTCATTTTTTGTTGGTATTCGTGATTTCCTCAGGAAATGCTTCCCAGCCTCTTCTTGTGCCAGAAGAGAAATGCTCCTCTGCTCGGCGGGTAGTTAAACCAAAACCAATAGCATTACCAGTTGAGAGTCAGCCTTTAAGAGAACGTAAGTTGTCATGCATGTAAATGGTGCTTTTTACTGTGCACGATTTTTTTGTTTTTAATTTAAGTTTTGATGACTTCACTGATATAAATTAGGTAGTTTAAGTTTCTTTCTTCTTCAGAAAGGTAGAGCTGAGTAATACTAACCGTTGAAAAATATTTAATCAAAACTGCTTGTAGTAGCTATGTAGATTATTGAGTTTTTTAGCCAATAAATTAATTTTCTTGATTCTGTACCAAGATTGACTATTTAATAAAGATTATTTACTACTTAAAATATATAATCTATTATCTATTTATTAATTACACTTCACTCTCCTTTTTTTATCATAAAAAACTAGTGGTTTGAAATTTGTTCTTCGAAAAAGTCCTACCTGGGCCTTCAGGTTTTATAGAATGTACAAAATTAAATCCTTTCTATTAAAAATTTAGGTACTCAATGTGCGGGTGCTATGCTTTTGTCACATTCCGTCAATGCCTTCAGTGACTTAAGGGGATTGCGTAGCCAGAAATTAAGTTGTGAATTCCTAGTGTTTTCTCTTATTTAAAAGCAATAAGTAGAAAAAACTTATCACTTACTGATTTATAAGTTGATTTTATGTGTGGCTTATGTCACACAGCCGCCACTTATGTGAGTAACTTAAGTCACATAATAATCACTCAAATAAAATTATTTATTACACACTCTTATTTTGTAGTTAATTATTTTATTGGTTTTGATTTAGGAGTTTAGTTATTGTTGTATCAGTGAAACTATTCAAATTGGTCCTGTAGTATATGTGAACAAGCAGTAATATAGTAACAAATTCTGATTTAGGGGCCATACACTTACATAACACTTTTTTTTTATTTCAGACCCCTTCCCTCCCCCATGTAACGCACCATAACATTTGACCATATCCCCCACCCCTCAGTGTGTTACGTAACTCAATCCTAGTAGGCTTTAAAACAGCTTAAACCTTTTAAATATTGTTTTATCAGCCATTTGGAATATGGATTTCAATGAATCATTAAACTTAAATGACTTTGACTTGCTTCTAGGAACTGACCTTTGTCCCTGGGCTACCTATATCTCGCTCATTGTCTAGCTTGATCAATGTTTCAAATAATGTATTTGACTGGAGGATACTTTTGTCATTTAACACATACGCTGCGGCAAGGTCGATTTTGACCGGCCCGGGCTAAGCGCGGACGCTAAGCGTTCGGAACCAGCCGCGAATTCTCTTGAAACGAAACTAGTCAGTGTGAGCCCAGCGTACCCCGCAGCTAATGTGTTAATAAGTCTTGGGGGCTGGTTTTAGTAGCTTTGTAAATTTCATACTGTTCCAGAGCTGTCATCAATCTTCCTTTCTTACAAATGTGTAACGGCTTTAAATTAGTTTCAATAATTGTATAACTGTGGTTGTTCGCAGCCAGATGTTCAGCATAATTTGATTTCTGTATTTTTAAAGCTCTGGGGAGATGTTCTGCAAATCTTTTCTCAAACGAACGTCCTGTCTGCCCTATATAGAATTTATCGCAGTTGTTACAGGATAATTTATAAACTCCAGTTTTCTTAGCAGCATCACCAACGGTTCCCTTTTTATTTATAAGTTTATCTAATTTGTTAGAGGTCCTAAAAGCTTCAATCTTGCCATATTTTTTCATTTAGCTTTTTAGGGTTAAAGGCAATTGTTCACCGTATTCTGCTGATACATGTTCCAAATTCCCCTGGCGATTATGGATTGGCGTGTTTTCTGACTTTTTTCTGAGTTGGTTTTTGATCAAATTATCAATAATTTCAGGGCTGTAGCCATTAGATACTGCAATGTGCTGTAAGATATTTCTCTCAATTTTATAATCTCCGGGGCTCAATGGTACGGTTAAAAGGCGATTGACAAAGCTATTGTATGCAGCTAATTTGTGAGACATCGGGTGGTGAGATGTTGTGTGGATGGTTGAGTCTGTAGCTGTAGGTTTTCTATAGATTTTAAAGCTGAAACTGCTGTTTATTTTATTAAGTGCGAGATAAAGAAAGTTCAGGCTATTGTTTTATTCTAATTCAAGGGTTAACTTTAATTTTGGATGGATGTTATTCATAAATTTGTTGCAAATCTGGATTTGCCTTGGGTTTCAATCATATAAAATTACAATGTCATCGACATACCTGTAAAAAATATTATTTTGTTTCTGTATCGGTTGCTATCTGTTCAAATGTGTCTGTTTTTGAAGTTGTTAAGAAAAGCTTTCTTACTAAAATAAAGGTGAACCCATGGCCAGCCCTTCTCATTGAATGTAGAACTCATTATTAAAATAAAAATAATTTTGTTTTATAACTATTTCAAACAATGCCATTAATTTGTTGCGTTGTTCATCACTCAAACTGGAGCGTTCCTTTAAGTTATCAGACAAAATGTTAATTTTTTCCCTTCGGGTATGTTTGTGTATAGGTTTGTAATGTCTACTGAAGCTAGATTGTATCTAGAATTCAGATGTGTGTTTTTAATTTTTTCTATTAACTCCAAGCTATTTTTCAGACTGTGGCTGTTTTCTAATTTTACTTCATTTTTTATCATGCGCTCGTTTTTTGGCCAATCTATCAGCAGGAGCTGGCATATAATTTACTAGCGGTCTTACAGGTTTGTTATCCTTATGCAGTTTCGGTAACCCTCTCAATGGTGGAGCTTGGGGGTTAATGGGCTTTAAATATCTGATCTCGTTATCTGTTAATAAATGTTTACAGTTAGATATGGCCTTATTGATATCTTTGGTGAATTGGGCGGTAGGATCTTTTGGTAACTTGTCAATGCTATTCATACTTACAAAATCTAGGTCTTTTTCATTATATTCTGCCATGTTCAATACAGCTAAAGTATTACCTTTATCTGCTTTGGTTATATATAAGTTATTGTTAGCTCCTTTGTTTTGTATCTGTTTCAAAATTTTAATTTCATTTGAGTTTGCTTCTGACATTTTGTTTTTTTTACTAACTGGTTCAACTTGTTATTTAAAGGGTGTCTAGCAAATCTTTAAAAATAAAATCATGAATTTTTCCAGACTTTTCAAGACATTTTACATAAATCTTCAGACTCCTCGACATATATATTTGTACGTATATATATATATGTCTTTTAACGAATAAGAATTGAATGTGCATAGGGTGATATGTGTAATTGTTGCTATATCAAATGAAACACGCTTAGCCGAATAATTTAAAATTGAATAGGCTATATAGAAGCACAGACATAACATTTCTTCTTACATGTTTACATTGATGACAAAATAAGTTGGTTCCCTCCCGAGTAATAAGAACACAATCAAACTTTGATGAACTTACCTCAAGGTTTTGGAAGGCTCAAACTACATCAAGATTTAACCACATAGTTCTATTTACAATTTATTTACAATATTTACATTTGGAACTTCCACTACTTCAGAGAGTTCTTTAATTCACTGATTTCTTTTGCCAAAGCCTGAGTTTCTTTCTGGGCCTCTTCAATAACTTTGGCCTTTTTAGCCTCCAAAGCCTTCATTTCCATTATCCTCTTCCTTTTTTCAACAGTTCTCCTATCCTTTTCAGCCATATTCTGAAAAAATAAAATATTATTTAAAAACAGATTATCCTAATTCTCTTAAAACCCCAAAAATAGGTTACAGCGAAAACCAATTTTGAGGTAACATTCAATAATGAATATGTTATAAGTACCATGACATAGCCTATATGAATATTCTGCAGGCTATTTATTTCATAAAATCCAACACAGTACTGTATGCCTGTAAATTTTTTTTTCAAAGTTCAATTTATCGTGAAAATGCAGTAACTACAGTAAAATCACTAATTAAAAGTAAACAAAATTAATCCAAGATGAAAGACAATAAGGCAAATAATACAAAGTAATATGTAATATTAATTGTTTAAAGCAAAACAAACATTAAAATGAATCAACAACTGAGAATGACAATTTTTCATCTTCATAGACTTTTTTACTTAGCAACTGATCTGCAAATCTGCCAATGATATTTATCAAAATTATTCTTATTATTATTGAAATATTATGTGATAGTAATTTCTTAACATGACTTACCAACAAAAAGTTACTCTATGTTTCAATTCAGTCTTTAGGCTGATATCATGTCTTTGTATAGGCCTAAATTAGGCCTATATTAAAGGTCCCCCCCAATTTTGTCATATGCTTATGGCTATTTTGTGACTGAAACTCTTCTTACAGTTATATCAATCTATTTAAAGTTTTTTGTAATATAGAAAAGAGCTTGGTTTAGAGCCTGACAATGTCAAAGAGGTGACATCATAATGATTTTGTTCTCAGTTTATAAATAAATCATCAGTTTATAAGTTATAAACGCCCAAACTAATGTCAAAAAGCTAAGTAGGTAATAATAAAAGTTTGGTAGATTTATCAACTTAATTTTAAAATAAAAACAAACTAACCACTTTGATTGATAGGTACCAAATATGTAGGGCTTATGTCAAATAAAAATATAAGAGGTAAAAAATCGCCAAACAAAAATATGGAAATTATTTTAATAATATAGATTTCTTATTAAAACCATTGCCTATGGTTGATAATTGTTGCTAATTCAATTTTTAAAGCAAGTTAGGGAAAAAAGCCTTAACTTGGAAGTTATAAGCCGTTCAAAACTCTAAATCAATGTACTGGTACTCTCCCAATTATTTCTTCTTAATCTGGGAGCACATCAGGTGTGCATACAGCTGGTTAACCCTAGAATCATAATCATTCGTCTGACACTACCCGAATCTCACTAAAATTAAGTCTCATTATAATGGAGAACACAAAAAATTCCCAAATTCTTTCTAAATGCTGATTTTGATTTTATAACAATATCTCCAGAGGTTTCATCTCAAAATATCAAATGTTTTAGGTTTATTTTTAGTTACAGTAGGCTAATTTTTAATAGCAGCCTGTCAGACAAATGATTATGATTAATACAAAAATACATTTTTCCTCTTTAAATATATTATTAAAAGTAAAATAAAATAACAAATTCAAATTTTAGGACATACTGAAGAATTTGAATTGAATAAATAAAAGCTTATAAAGGACTTACCTTTGAGCCAGCTTCAAACATAAATTAGAGATGCGTTCATATTTCAAACAATGTTAATAATTTATGTCCAACACTTAACAAAAATAATCATGAAACGTACACTGATCAGATTCCTCCAACACTCAACAAGAAATCAGGAAACAATCACTGATAACACGAACAAAGCACAGCGCACTCTTCGACCTTGACGGACGACGAATTAGCAAGAAGTAAGGAGAAAGCAATGTACCCGATGTAAGACGCATATCGAAACATCGTGTTTCGTATCGTCACTTCGATATTCACATCGGCAAAAACGAAACTTCTAAGAAGAGAAAAATATTTGCACTGGTATCGATACAAATAAAAAAGGCTTTAAACGTAATTTTATGAATAATTTACGAGAGTCCAATGATTAAAAACCGTGCAATGAATAAATTTAATTACCTCAAACAAGACAATATTTTACGAAACAAACGGTACACGTATCATTCTTCAATCCGATATCGGCGAGCGATATTAGTTAGGCGAGCGATATTAGTAATCGATTCATTCATATCGCACGCCACAACCAACGCGACGATGCGAAGCGACGGCGTAATGGTGAGCCAACTCTTTGAACCGTATGAGTCACACGCACTATTCGTCCAAGTCCAGTCGTTGCCATGGTAACGGCACGTAGGCAAAGGCGACACTGTCACTACGTAGCGAAATCTAAAAATAACCTACCCCACAATTCCATTGTCTCGTTTCCATAGCAACCGCACTTTTACTTGCCGAAGCCCGAAATAATAATGTGCGTGTCTGGGAGTCTTGTTACTATTTGACTACGATCTATTCATCTCACATTTGAGTAGTTTTTTGTTCTGTTTTCAGACTTATAAAAATTATCAATGTGAATTCCCGTCTTTTTAAGACCACTTTCTGATTTCATATTAATTACCGACTTTTATGACTTTCCCGACCGCTAGAAACCCTGTATTTATGATAACACGTGCTGTGTTTTGCTCATTTCCATCACTTAACGATTGCGATAAATTCTATATAGGGCAGACAGGACTTTCGTTTGGAAAAGATTTAAAGAACATCTCCCCAGAGCTGTCAAAGTACAGAAATCAAATTATGCTGAACATCTGGCTGCGAACAACCACAGTTATACAATTATTGAAACTAATTTAAAGCCATTACACATTTGTAATAAAAGAAGATTGATGACAGCTCTGGAACAGTATGAAATTTACAAAGCTACTAAAACCAGCCCCCAAGACTTATTAAATGACAAAAGTATTCTCCAGTCAAATACATTATTTGAAACATTGATCAAGCTAGACAATGAGCGAGATAAAGGTAGCCCGGGGACAAAGGTCAGTTCCTAGACTCGACACACGAGATGCACGCATCATTTCTCAAAATTATTAAAGTAGGCCTGCTGTTTTTATTTGTCTATTCGTCCGTATTTTTTAATGTATTTTATGTTAGGTGCTTTGTGTTTTTTAAAACTGTTACGTAACCATCCTTGGAATGTGTTAAAAATCTAGTTTTTGTCCGACCTGAAGATGACGGATTAAACCGTCGAAACGCGTAGTCCACTGGGATCTACAAGAATCTCGAGGCAGTCTCAGGTATTTTAACCTTTTTCAATTAATAATATAAACAACAACATAAACTATCTCAATAGACACAGGAGTGCGCCGGCTCTTAGGGTTAATATTTGTAGGTTATGTAACGTTGATCCAAACCTCCCCTCTCCCCCACATAACGCTACACCATACCCCCTCTCACCCCTTAAGTGCGTTATGTAATATGTGTATGGCCTCTTACCTGTGCGAAAAACAGACATTTCCTGACTGCAATGTCAGTCATCCCTGGGTCTTTCCCCCTGACTTGGCTACACTTTGGAAAGATGGATATTATATTATGTTAATAAAAAACTACCCCCGTCGCAGCAAACCTGCACTATAGTCAGCGAATTTCCAATGCATAATATATGTCTTAATACCACATAAAGCCATATACTAAGTTTCATATAAATATATTCACATATATACAAGCAACATATATAAGCAATATATACAATTTTAATTATCCTCCATAAGAATAACATTGGTGATGAGTACGTAGGTTTGCTGAAACAAGGAACACAAACAATTGTTTTTTATGCAAATATAAATAGAATTTAACTAGGCGAAGCCACATACCAAGTTTCATCAATATTCAATCAGAAATAAGCGCTGTATAGCATTTTAATTATTCTCCATAAGAAAAACTTGCGGGCTGAGTAAGCAGTTTTGCTGCAACAAGGAATAAAAAAATGGGTTTTTATGCATATATCAATATAACTCAATAAGTTGAAGTCACATATCAAGTTTTATTAATTTATGTTCATAATTAAGGGAGTCATTACATTTTACTTATTCTCCATAAGAATAACATGGGGGCTGAGTACGCAAGTTTGCTGCTATGGGGATAATCAACAAAAAAATTTTTTTTGTACAAATATCAATATACCAGAACTACGTGAAGCCACATACCAAGTTTCATCAATATACATTATGAATGTACAATGTGAAATGATCGAGATATCAAATTTTATTTATTCTGCATAAGGATAACATTAGACAACGTACTGTGTTTAGCACTTTGAATATCTCTGCAACAGTGGGGTGTAAAATCACAATTTAAACACCAAAATGATTGTTTTGTGGAGCTGAAATGATTGGTAAAAGCAAATGTGAAGTTTACATTGAAATGAAGTGAGGAAAAGCCAAAAACCTTTTTCCCATAAGATTAACATGGGAGATGTTATGAGCAGGTTTTTTTGGATTTTCTCCGCAACCACTTAACCTAGGTTAATAATTCAAAATACCATATTATTTGTTTTTTAAGCTCTATAACATGGTCAAAACCAAAATTATTTTTTTTTATTTTAGGGTAAAAAATGCAAAAACTGATTTTTGGAAAATTTAAAACCCCCATAAACCCCCCTTCCCGTGGTCCGATTTTTCTGGTTTTCGAACTTAAAGACATGAATGTCACTTTACACATTTGAGCCAAATTTCATCGGAATCGGACGTTTTTTACTCAAGTTATCGCATTCACGGACACACATATATATATATATATATATATATATATATATATATATAAATTTGAACGAATAGTGTTTTTGGCATCTGGGGACCTCAAAACAAAAATTTATCATGGTCTCGGGCTTAAGTCTTACCATGAGACCTACGGTCATAGCTTCTTCCCTATAGGGGAAATTCGCTAAAAGTCTCATGACGTCTCTTAACGATTCTACACTTTTTCAAACTACTTTCAGAAATAAAACTTGTAAGGTAATGTTTACTTTTAGTAGTTGCATCGTTACCAAATTGAAGATAACTAATGTTTGATTAGTGTTGGGCTTGTTGACAGCAACATTACCAAACGTGTTTGCAATATTTTTCATCAATACACTTGTAAATGTGTCAATAGTAGTGTATATTGGCCGATTCCAGGTGCGGTGGAGGGGGGGGCTAATTTGTTTTGCCCCCACCTCCATTTTTTTGTTGTTAATTACCATAATTTACATAATTTATATGCAAATTACACTGTTTAATATGCATAAATCACTGTAATTAGAGTAATTGGGGAAACAAATTTAACAAGTATACATGTGACTAAGTTTATGAATACTAAACAATGAGAATTATCAACAAGTGGAAAAATACAAGATACATATATTAAAAAAAAATCACATGTTACATGAAACAACACTTTACAAAATAATGTCTAGAATAAGATGTACATACGCAGATAAAAATAGTGACTAGAATAAAACACATTTAAAACTACACTGCTCACAAGTGTCTCCCCGCCATTTTGCTTTTACTCTCATGCGTCGCCGCGCGCACTCACTACTGCACAGTTACTCACTGTCGTCTTCAATTTTCATCAACACTGCTGGCGGTGACGTTGTTGCTGGATTTTCTGAAAACGGTAGTGTTGGCGGCGGAAGGAATGGTACAGGTTGTAGATGGTGCCGCTGGGGGTATAAGATAATGTCCCCAGGGAAGAGTGTTGACACTATCCTCCGGTTGGACATAACGCTTGTCGTCGAATGGTGCCAACGAACGCTTTGTCACCACAACAGTATAAATAATGTGGGGACGGCTCTGAAAGCATTTATTATCAGTGCTTTTGACTGTGTGCTGAAACAAACACTGTTCATAGTCAGCCACAGTCAAACTTTTTCCACTATGGCACGATTAACACCCTTCGCCTTTTTCGTGGGCGGCGGTGCATCAATTTCATTAACATCTCCATTATCAATACTGCACGTCATTCCGCCATACACTACGCAGTATAGCTTCACCATCAGGCCTATGAATGCCCTCATGACCACCCTGCCGGCTTCGTCCTTCAACTTTCCCAGGACCCTATCGTTCTGCTCATTTTAGCAGATGTGATTCTGGGGATAGTTGCTGGTTTCGAATTCGTCCAGGTTCTGAAGCATGTCATGGTAGGTGTCTCTGGTACGGATAGCGTAGATGATCCCATCAGTGTCCATGTAGGCCATTCTAATCCTGTCTTAATCCTTATCGTTCTACTATGTCATAGTGGAAGCCACACATCCACCGTTTGCTGTGGTCCAAAATGCTCATACCGACCCTAACTGGTTTACTCAAGACCACCCGCACTTTCGCCATCTGCAGTAGGAACAAGTTCTCATTGTATCATATGCCGTGGTTGAAATTCGACTTGGCCACGTACTTTGTGTAGATTTTGCGGGAGGTCACCAGTTTAACATTCAGATGTTTTAGAACATTTTGGAGACCCATACCATAGACAGCATTGACCATGAACTTGAACAACTGCACCTCAAACTTGTTTCTAGCCTGCTGTCTTAGTTCGGTATTCATCGTCACGTATGGCTTCAACCATGTTGATTGCTTGAAGCGCACTACTCGAGGGATTCGTGGAATACGTCATCCATTCGCCAACGCTTTCTGTAGATAACGGTAGTGGATTACGTATCCTTCCTTATCCATCGGGGTGGCCATTAGTGTTTTAGACTTTCCCGCGCCGCTTGTCTGAAGTTCGTCTGGTGTGTAGGGGAGACGGTCTGCTGGCGCTCTTCTAACCTCGGGACAAAACGGTAAGTCACGGTGTTTACCATTAAGGGCTGGATCTTTAGGGTACTCAAGATCCACCTCTAAAACATATCCGTACTCACCGTCCGCCAGCAGACTCTTTCTGTTCAAGTCGTCGCATTCCATCTGTGATAACCACTCGAATCCTCCATATGGGAGTGGCTCAGACATTGCCCAACCGTACAAATTATTGGCCTCGTAAGACGTTAAATATGTATCGTCATCATTCTCGACGCCATCTCCAGCAACCCGACCGTTTCGATCGCCCCATGTTCCTCTTGTATATTTGTAATTGGCAGCGACGTGTCGGGTTACACACTGGACTAGTCTGCCTCGAATACCCTTCTCAAAAACATATTGATCTACATCCTGTAGGGTATCGAGGACCACACCGGTCTTGAACAGCATCACGTCCCACGCGTATGATGATAGCGTCAGATAATGTGCAGGATCCAAGTTGTAATGTGTCATGCACATATCTCTAAAACCCTCTAAAACATCAGACAACAGCATGACGTCTGTTAGAAGATATATGTCTGAATAATCTCAGAGGGTTTGACAACCGAACTTGGTCCAGACGCGTTGGGCGTGTGCGTAGTCTTCTTCTTTGACGTCATCTCCGAATATTCCAATTGGCGGTATCACATTTTCATTTAGTACTTCCTGCGACGTTATGTGCTTGTAAGGGAATACTCCCTTACGTTGTAGCAAATTAAACTCTTCCGGGTCTGTGAATCGAGCTCGGCACATTGTCTTCTTGTCGACTGGTAAGATTGATGCCAATTTCGCTAGCGACATCGGTAGGGATCTGTACGAATCGACAAATTGAGAGTTTGATGGAGTTGCGCCGGCCCGCTCCGGGATATTTAAAACGTTTGGAGAATGTTATATATTTCTCCTCGGTATTTGCTAGCACATCAACGTCTCCTCTGTCAACTGCGAGCTCCCTGCTGATAAAGTGTGTGTCGTAGTTTGACAGATTTTGGAGGTACATATTGACAGTGTCCTGCTCTTTTAAGCGAAGGTTGCAGGAACTGAGCGCCGCTCCTCTGTACTTGTGCGGGGGAGAGTGTTGGTGGTCTCTTAACCTTCAAATCAGCCACATCACTCCGGATAAACTCTTGTCGACAGATATGACAAGAGGTGTCCTGTTGGAACACTGCCTCCTCTTGATCTGTGAGTTGCGGGCGGTTTCCGGGTCGACGTTTGCCATATAATATGTCGCCAATTTTCTTAACATCGTCCCGCAGCATATTAATGAAGTTTTTGGCAGCGTCCTCACCCCTGTATAAGCGCCATTTTGAAAATGTGTCACGCATCGCTGGATCCTCATCGTCGTTGTCTCCCTCTTCTGCGCGACAGTTGTCGTCGCAAATGTAGTAAGCGAAACTATACGGTCTGTGGACATTTAATGTCCTGACTTTCTTGGACCCTATTCCATCGGGTTGTCCTCCTCCTCCTACTTCTCTATTTGTTGCAGGATCCCAAGCTGGTGGTTGAATCGTCGGAGGAGGGTCGAGAGGTTCTTCATGGTTGAACGGTACCAGAGCGCTCTCAAAGTCAGCGTAGATTGTGAATCGACTAAGTTGCGATCGCTCCGGTCGGCGGAATCTAATGTCCGCGTCTTCCGTCTTCTGATAGATCTGTACGCAGAGGAGCATGGTCATAGCAGGAACGTTGATGTTCTTCAAGGCGTTGCTCCCCGCGCAGACCTAATGTTGTCAGACGATTGTTGAACGTGGCACAGCATCTCTTGCAGATGAATGGTCTATGGCCACGTCGAGTCATCTGACATCCAACCAACCTCACAAAATCTTTGATGAAAGTATAATGGGACCTATCTTCGTTTGTCAGGAACAATAGATCAAAATGATTGGGCAGTTCCCGTTTTGACACACGAAGCGGATATGCGATGTTGTGGAACTGCCCATCTTGCTTATCTTCCTTTTTGTCCAAACCGTACACGTTTATGCTTACACCGGGATTGTTGCGCTCAAACCTACGAATCTGCTCTATCCTAACAGGGAAGTGAAGGCCATCAAAGTTCAAATTGGCCCGGGCCCGAAGTTCTGCATTGAATCGAACTGGTTTTGATTGTCGGTTACCCAGTTCAATGATTTATTTCGTTAGGATAGAGTACTTGAAGCAACGTTCGTCCTGATCATTGAGCACAATAACTACGGCTTTTTTTCAAGGCAATATCTTGTGGTAGTGGAATGTATGAACTTCCTCCAAGAGGGCGGTAGACTTTGAATCTTAACTGTATATCTAGCACCCTCACAAAGCTCCACCTGGAACCCTTCATCTGGCACGCCTCCTTTTCCGCAAGTATGCACTGAAAGAAATCTGAGCACAATTCATCCAGATCAGATCAGAAAATGGAGACTTTCTCTGTTTTGAAGTTTCGCTCACAAGTATCGTCATGTACATTCGCGAACTCACAGTTGACCCAAATGTTCATCTTGTTGGCGTTGATGTGTTCGAGTACGCGACGCATGAGAGTTACTACACGCTCCCGAACGGTTCCGAGGAATTCCTGCAATGTAACGTGGTGATCTGCGGGCTCTAGTAGGCGGTATGATTTCAATCTACCAAGAAACGATGTTTGGAATTCCTCGTAACCTTCGGGAGTCAAATCTTCAAGTAGCACTGCCAAATTGTCATTTTGATCGATGCTGCTGCCTCTCGACGATGTTGATGACGGTGCTGGTGAAGGTGGCTGCACCCCGCTCGGTCCTGCAGCCGCGAGATCCACAGGTGTGATGCCGCTGGGACCTGCGACTGCTTGATCCGCTTGCTCCTGATGCCCTCGACATGCGTAGCGCATATGCCGAGCCAATGTGTCCATCCTCGAATAAACGCGGCAGCACTGGATGCATAGAAACCTTGGAAAGAGAGATATAACTTTGGTTAGCTATGATGAGCAGTGACAAATCGAAAGAGGCTTTAAATTTAAATACATTGGTTTTGGGGTACGTATGAGGCTAAACAATAAAAATAATTAAGAATTAATTAAAAAATTGCAAGCAGAAACATTTTTGTTGGAACAGGAAACAAAAATATAGAAATATATATAGAAATGTACGTTATTGTCCTCTGAAATGGCTCATTTAAGCTTAGTACAATTATCCAATTGTTAAAAAAAATTAGACATAGGTGTTGTTCTTGATTGGCTTGACATAATACAAGTCATATAATTGATGTAGAACTATAGAAATTAGAATTATTACCTAAACCGTTTTATTTTTATATTGTCCTTATTTTTGTATTAGTTTACTTAAATATTTCTTTTGTTATTTAAAATAGGCAGATTCAGGAACGGACCAGTTGGCGAGAACAGCTCAGGGCGCATGCGCGAGTTGAGATAGGCGAGCGACACGTAGCTATCTTACATCTGCAGAGTATTAATACGTTCTGTGTGAAGTGGCCTCTAGAAATCTCCCTCCTCCACTAAAAGCCATACAAATGATATTTATTAGTATAGTAAGTACGTTTGTTGATGGTTGCAATTTCGTTGTTTGAAGCGATAACGTGTGTTTCTGTTTCCAGCGTCAGCCACTGCCACTCCAATAGGCCCTTCGACCGGTCTGCTCAGTAGCCAGAGCATGACAGACGCTAGGCCTCTCTACCCTCGCACACAATACTCCATATCTCGGGCCCACGTCACCCTAGACCCGGCTTGTGAGTTTCTTTATTTTTATACTCATTCCACTCTGGTACTTAAGATAATTTGACACACTGGTTGAGAATTCTTCATCACTTCTTAAGAGTATTTGTGCGAAAATAAAATATAAAATTTGCTTGTTGAAATGTGTTATTCAGGATTAAAAAAATTGTTTTGCGATTTATAAGGGGTCAACTTGTGATAACTAGGCATTTGTTGTGCAAGGTCATTAGGGAAACTGTGACAACAATCTAATCAATAACCATGTTTTATTGGGAACGCAGGCTTTATGCAAAGAGAGTTCACGCTAAATACAACGAAAAATAAATTATTTAAAAAAAGGTGTGTTATATATTTTGTATTCTATACTAGTTTCTGACCTCAACAAGATAAAACATATGGCCCTAAACATTTTTTTAATTGAAAAAGTGTATTTACTATTGTGTTCCATTCCAACAATTGTCTTCCATTCTTTAAGCTGAGCTTGATATCCTACCCTCATATAGTAATGAATTATGTAACAATTATATAATTACAAATAAAACTGTGAAATTTGATACAACACAGAGGGGGTAGCTAAATTTGAGAAAGATCTTAGGATATTTCACCAAAAAATTAATGAATACTGAAACGTGATAGAAAATGATGAATTTTACTGTTTCTCATAACAAATAAATATACAAATCAATAAATATTTCATATTAAAAAATAGCCTACACCCACTAGTTTCTAATTGTTGGGATGACATAACTTTAGTAGAAAAATTTTCATATTTTTCAAGCTTTAAAACTACAAAGTTTATATCTTATAGTTTTGTTTAAAAATATCACAGAAATATGTGATTTTTTCCTATTAAAATGAAATTGGTACTGAGCCCAAGTATTTTTAGTATTTTCAGTATCGACCACTACCTTAATACCATCAGAATCAAGGGCATCGAGAAATCAAAGGTCAGAATCAGCAGAATACTTACTTTTTTAATGCCTCCATTCGCAACCTGACCTTAGATTTGTTCTAATCTTAGCTCACTGATAGTCTTTTGAGGCTCTCCTATGCCATTATTTTCCTAAAGGTTCTTACGCCATATTTATTTTTCAATAGCTGTAGCAAGTGTGGTACTTGGTAGTGTCATGTATGTTCGTATTCGCAGGTGACACCCCGAGCATGATACAGAGCGGGGCTGGGGGTTACGAGAGCATAGCGGGTGGCGGGGCTCCAGGCCCCCCTCAGATCTCCAACTACGGGTTAGTCATTATGTCTGATAAATTATTATTTTTGAACATTTTCAGTTAACACGTTTTCAGTAGATTTTTACTTGATACACATAGAGTTAAGTTTAGCTTCATATAAGATTGACAAATTTTTGTGTAGGGTGGGTTTTTTTTTTTTGTTTTTTTTTTTGCATCTGTATTAATTAATACAAAAAACTTAATGTTTTGTGAATAAAAAGGAAAGCCCCCCATTTCATCCACTTTTAATGTGTTTTTAGACTTTTAACAGGATTTTCTGACATTTTTGTTCTTTGGAATTTTCCCCTAAACGCTAAGTTAAGACCGCCGAGTCAATTTAATTTTAACTTGGAAATGGCGGGGTCTTTTGGCTTAAATTATCACTAGCTGAAAAATACATGGTGACGAGCTTGAGATTAAATTGTTCACTCACCAAAAAATCCTTTCCACCCAGAATAGAATGATGGCGTGGCGGTGCGGCACCTTGCAAGGTAGCGTCCTGGGCGTTGGGAATGTCCACTTCTTTAGGCACAGTCTTTCCAGATTGCACTGATCTTGAAATTCGCTAATCGTTCGAAAGTACAGAAGAATATTACCGGACGCGGTAGCGCGGCTTGAAGTCGAAAGAGTTCTCAGAAGCCCGCACACTGAAGGTCTCGAAGAGGCGTTTCACTTTACCCTGAACTTAAATGGGGAAATTTAATAAGAATTAACTAAAATTTATACTAAAGTGGATATGAGAGGGGCCAAAAGGTAATGCTAACTTTAGAGGTTTTAGTGGGCACTTAAAGTCCCGAGAGAAAAATGTACCGCAATTTTGCGTATGTACAATAAGCGCGGCCGAAGAGAACTGGATGTTGGGAGTCCGGCAAAACGTTAAATTTATGTTCACCAATCACATCTAAGGAAAATTGTGGCGTGATGTGGTTTGATGATATCATGGTTGTTTTTTAGAATGCTTGTACGTCTCGCTCTCTCTCTCTTTCTGTTTGATATTTAAAAAATACGGTAGTCTGGAAATCTCGATATCTTAAATCTAGATTTCAGTCAAAGTAAACACAGAAAATACTTAGTAAGAAAAACTTAATTATAACTTAAAATAAATACCAAACAATGGTATTAATTAACAGTTTCATTGAAAAATAATCTCAGTTTTTTATTTTATTTCCTCCTTTGTATTTATCCTATGTTTTATATATTATGTTTAGGCCTATAAGTTAAAACGAGTTTGCATGCAGGACGCTGACGTGAGGGAAGTGTATTTCTGCATTAAAACCTTTAAAAAATCGAATAAAGGGTTTAAACAACACTGGTAACATTTTTTAGAAGATCGAAAAATCATATTTTTTGGCTGTTTTTATGCTCCTGGTTATATTTAAATTCACTATTAGGATAACAATGTTGTACATTATAAGGTTAGGAGGAGGTATAGTCAGGATAACAAGTTAGTATAGGGGTATCGGGGGTGATAAAACTACATCAAGATATGAAAAATAGCCTTTTCCAGTGTAAAATTCCCTTAACACAACGTACTGTGTTAAGACAATTAACATTTTCTTTAATAATTTGGTAAATACTTGTGCTAAAATGATGAGGGAGGGCGTATTTTTTTGGAACTGCACGCACAATAATTAAATATGAAATTATTTTACATTCAGGGCTTTTCTCGCCCTTTTTGGGCCCAAAAACTCAAAATTTGAAAAATTAAAACCCCCAAAAAAGGGAGAGTTGTCCTATTGTTTTGCCCAACGAAGTTGTCCAGCTGTTTACAGAAGGGAAAGTTCCTACCAGATTTCAAGTAAATGGGACAAAAATTGCAACCGCTAGAGTGCGAACACACATATATATATATATATAAACAGGATAATAAAATACGTCTTACAACACTATAAAGTATATTTACACTTATACTGTACTTACTTACAAGACGGTAAAACATACACAAAAGATGGTACAAGGCGATCGATTTCAACCAGTTACACCGGTCATCATTAGGCCCAATCAGAGAATAACAGAGAGAAGATGGCGAACAGCTCATATCCAGAAGGATATGAGCTGTTCGCCATCTTGTTATTCTCTGACTGGGCCTAATGATGACCGGTGTAACTGGTTGAAATCGATCGCCTTGTACCATCTTTTGTGTATGTTTTACCGTCTTGTAAGTAAGTACAGTATAAGTGTAAATATACTTTATTACTTTATAGTGTTATAAGACTATTTTATTATGCTGTTTTGTTGTAACAATACGTATCATGCTAATAAAGAAATTATATATATATAAATATATATGTGTGTATATACATATATATTTAAAGTTGTTAGCGACCCCCCAAAAACGTGTTCAGAGGGTCACGTTAGGAAGTTCTATGGTGGTCCCGGGCTTAAGTTTCACCATGCGGGTCATGCTAATAGTTCACTTTTCCATAGGAAATTCACTAATAAACTTTATTTTAATATTTAAAAGGCCTATTTCATGGTAAAAAATTAGCCTACTTACTTACCACACAAAATGTATTTACTGACATATCTTAGCATTAATTTGAACACTAATAGTCCTAATAAGAACAATCAGTAACAATATGAAGATATTTTTGATAGTGCTTGGCAAATCAATTGATGAAATTGAAGCCATGTCTTAAATAGAGTTTTAAAATATTACAAATTATTTAAAACATCATTAATGTAACTTAAACAAGGCTAAAACAAATCACTTGTATTTAAAAACAGCTCAATGCCAAAGGATAGTTGAGCCTAAAATTAATGGATTGACTCAATTTCAATTATTATGGAACAAAAAACAAGCACAAACTTCTTATGCTTACCTATTAGATTTCATTACAGATATGTTTTTGATATTTTACTTTTAAAAATGACAAGGTTAGGTTAATCTAAATTTGGACTAGACCGTGTTCATACAACTCAATCTGAAGGTCCTGGTAAATCCTCCATTTTGGTGTAAAGAGTAACACAAATTTATAAGCCACAACTTACTTATTTATTAATAACACACTAAAATCCCAGGGCCGTATTTAGGACCTCTGGGGCCCCGGGCATATACGAAAATGGTGCCCCCTAACATAAATACAATCGTGTTATAGGTATTTGAACATACGAAAGTCATTTTTTTCTATTCCGTCATATAACCTTATTACTTTTAATATTCTAGTCTTTAATAAATACACCAAGTATTACAAATAAACTAGTGACTTGAAGAGGCCATAGCCCCTAACTTTGCTCCAACACTCGGATCTCTTTACTCTTTAACCCTTCAACGCGTGAGTTTTTTTAATAAAGACCAACCCTGCTGCGTGGGTTTTTTTGGCTTTCCAGCAGGCTCGGAACATTTGTACAATAAAACGCATATAACTTTGTTATTTATAATTATATTTTAACAATTCTTTCACCAAATTAAACAGCAAATTACTGGCTTTAAAAAAATATATAATACATTAAAAGTCTAGGACAGTTATACAAGTTTTACATACCTTAAAAGTTGAGTTTTGTGTGGTAATCTTCGAAACATTCTCCCAAACATAGTCCAGCTTCACATTTTGGGCACCAGTACCTAGTGTCCCTTCTAATTCCTCTCTTGGAACACACACAACATCTTCTTTGAGCATTCACTTTGTTTGCAGTAGGTGGAATGAGGTAAAGGAAATGTCTTTCGGTTAGCCGAGCTGGTTTGGGTTCGATCGATGGTCTACCATTTACATTTCTCTGCACTTGGGATCCATAGGTTTCAAATAACATTTTTACCAGTTCTAATCTGAAGGCAAAATGTTCACTTTTTTGGTTGGTACATTTCCAAATAAGATAGGAATTCAAAACAGTAACATTTAGCAGCCTTTTGAAAATTTTTATATACCATTTCTGCCCCCTCTTTCTTTCAAGCTGATAACTGTGTAGCATTTGATCTCTCAAGTCAACCCCTCCCATTTGTTTATTATAGTCAAGTACCAAAACTGGCTTCATTTCTTGCTTACCACTCTTGCTAGTTTTCACTCCCATTTCATGGGAATGGAAGGTTGAAATAAGAGAGACAACTCGTTTATCACGCAATTTCATGACCATGACATCTTCGCTATGCAATGCAACTATTTCTCCCTTATCCAACTTTTGACTTTTTACTTCATCAGGTACACACTTCCTGGTCAGTTTCATGGTGCCACAAGTGTCAGTTTTCCTTTCTTTCAATAACTTTGAAAGTTCCGGTGAATTGTACCAATTATCCATCCAGAGCGTAAAACCCTTATCAAGAAGAGGCGCCATGAGAGATAAAACAATTGCAGTTGATTTGTTTGACTTTGGTGGGACAATAGGATTGTCAAAAACCATGCTTTTACCTGTGTATATAAGAAATGACCAGGTATACCCCGAAGATGACTCACAAATCTCAAAAGACTATACCAAACTGAGCTGCCTTCAGCGGCAAATACTGTTTGAACCCCAAGCGACCTTTCCACAAAGTTAACGATTCATCAATTGAAATATTCTGGGAAAGGCCATATGCTGCCTGAAACTTATTATTCAAATGATCAATGACAGAAAAAATTTTAAACAAACCTTTCTGTCCATTGTACTCACTGAGTTTTGTCTCATCGCAAAAATGTAAATACTTGGAAATGAGCTGAAACCGCTCCAACGGCATTGTACTTGGATACACATCAGTACGTAACAAACCATTTTTTGAATAGTATGCTCTAAGACTAGGCCTTTGGTCAATACCCATAAGCATCACTAGGCCAAAATAAACATACAGTTCATTTTTGGTAACAGGGACCCACTTCCATGTACGAGAAAACTGATGGAATATCATTCCCTGCTTCCTATGCTGCTGCTCCGCATAGGTATTTGTACTATGGACAATAAGGTCCATGATTGTGTCATCAAAGAAATATTTAAAAATATCTAATTCATTGTCATAATTTATTTTGGGACCTGCCTCACCCATACCAATAAAATTTTCCTTTTGAGGTACATAATTCTCAACGGATTCCCAAATCATTTGTGGTACATTTTCAGTACGCCTACGTCTAGCAGAGAGAGGATTGTCACCTCCTGCACCAGCCACTACATCCTCAATTGTCATTTCAACATTGTCCAATTCCATTGGTTGGGGGGATGACATAGGCCTAGGTGGAAGAGGCATTGGTGAAGGCGTAGGGCTAGGCCTAGGCTCACCACCACCAAACTCACTAACACGAACATTAGGTGTAACTATCGCTAAATCATCGTCACTTTCTGGATTTTCACCTTCGGGATTATCACCTTGTAACTGTGCAAAATCTATATCATATTCATCACTCTCTACATCGTCAACAAATTCCGACAGCAGCCAACGATCTATTTCACTACTGCGGCGAGCCATACCATAACAGAGAACTTACACCACAATTCAATCACTATCCACTGAAATAAAAACTTTTCTGCTCCACAAAACCACTAGAAACTATAATAAAACATTCAAAATAATATCTCAATCGGAATTCACTCAATAATAACAGAAAACATCTAATTACGTAAACAAACAAACAACGACGTAACCAAGACGACGCGAGTGAAATTTTTCTGCTCAAACGCCTGTAAACATTCGTCACCATAGGCAACCAAAAGTTTCTAAAACCGGGTATTTTTGTAGTTTCATGTAGCCCATCTATCCCTTAACGTACTGCAATACCGATCGCGTCCAGATGTTTGCGGATTTCCCCGATAGGTAGCAGCATCGGACGGAACGTCTGAGAACGTACGCAATACGTCAAAACGCAGCAGCGGGCGGAAAAGTACTGACGTATCACGTACGTCAAAACGTCTTGAAGGGTTAAATGCCAAGTAAAAACAGTGTAAGTAGGAACCAGCGACCAAAGAATAACATAGACTGGCAATTGCGTGATGGGTTTGAAGCCGGGCAACCTCTGAGTGGTGGGGATGAATACACGTGAATCGTCCACTACCGAGTGTTGCCGTCGCTGGCGCTATCCCGGTGCTGTCTTTAATTCAAGATTATTCCTGTACCAAAAGATTTACTTTAATTCTTATTATTTACCTCATTACCCTCAGTGAATAACATTTGTTCAATAACTTATTGCCTTTCTCACATGAATAACATTTCTCATACGAAATATACGAGTTTGAAGTTTGATTAAGATTATTCCTAACTTTGAGGCTGCCTGCAGGCTAAATTAAGCATTTTGAGAAGAAATATGAAGAATAACAATTTTTTTATCATGTCTTTTCCGAAAACTTTTTCGCTGACAAAACTTGCTTGACCAACAAATTAAAAAACTCCTCACAGATCAACTTTTTCATGTCTAAATTCAAAACAAAAACTTGATCTCCTTAGTTTTTAATTGTTTAAGTCATTAAAATACTAAATTTTGTACTCCAACTCAACCCATTGCTGTTAAAATACTGTTTTATTCAATTCCACAAAAAACCAAAATTTTATCTTAGCTCTAACTGTACGTTTAGACGGTTGTAATACACACAGCGAATTAAAATGTGTGCCAGTAGCGGCCATTGGCTGAGCCGTTTAAGCCTCTGAGTGGTGGGGGGACCGGCTTCAACTACAGTAATGTATAGTGGATAGGGATTGCCAGTCTATGTTATTTTTTGGTCGCTGGTAGGAACACATGTCAAATCGTAAACAAAGTAGACACTTAATCACATGTTTTAATGTAAACTTAGCAGACATTTTTAAATCCCCATGCTTTTCTTATGGGGGAGGCTTTATGTTATTTCTCGTTTGCTGGGAACATTTTGAAAATACTGCTATTTTTCCCGAGTCCCTGGAATCAAGACCTTTGATTTGAGCCCTCTTCCATTATCCTGCAATTAGCCAAACTCCCACAATTTTGACTTAAAAATTTTGCTTACAGAATTATATATAGATAACAAAAATTTGAATTTATTATCTAAACTTCAAAAACTCACAAAGTAAAGATGTTGTATTTAATTTTCCTGTCAAGATTTAATATGGTTTTAACTCTCTTAAGCCTTTTTCCAAAAAACTAATAATATATTCAGTTAAGTTACAATAAAAAAAAATTGAATAGTTGAAATAACAACACAAATTTATAAATAAATAAAATAATCTCGTGTAGTTGCTTTACCACAAACATTATTGTAGCCTACTAAGATAATTACCACAAACAAAACAGAGAGCATATATGAAATAAATATGTTTGAATTTGATACACATTGATTAGCAACTTTTAGGAAGTTTTTTTTTTGTCAACATACTGCTGGATAGACATTAATAAATAGTATTTCATGCAGTATAGACAATAAAAACGTCTTTCTGCATTTATTGGCTGAAAAATTATATGATCAAAGTCAAGGCAACGCAGAGTATCATTTTCTATACTCAGGATGCTAAAGCTTTTAATCACTCTGGTTCAATGTTAATTTAAAGATAACTTTTCAAAATTTTATTCTTTACAAAGTCTTATTTTTGTGGACGCATTTGTGTTATCACACACAAAAATATTCTTAAAGAGATTTAAATACTTTGAAATATTATCAAATCCAGAAATATGATACTAAAAAAAAAACTAAAAAAGAGGCTACAAGTACCCTATCACTATTATTACCATATCATATCTAGGATAACCTCAAACTTAAGACTACTCAGTGAGAACACTGAGTAGTCTTAAGTTACTCGTTAACTGACTTTCGTAAGAGTATAATTTTGATACTATTATTTGATTACTTTCTGTTTGGCTTTTTATTCCTAATATTTTATAATATATCATATTGAGTTTTGAGCAACAAGACCAACAAACTTAAATTGGATTGAACGGAATCTGCAACCAAGTACGCCAAAGCATGGCGGATATTAAACAATTTATGGGGTTAGGGAACAACCTAAAAAATTAATGCTCAAGATCAAGATCATCTATTACAACAGCTAAAACTTATACTTAGCAAAATAAGGTGTTCTACATTACCGTCAGTAGTTCCATTTCAAATCTTGCCTGGCCTGTTCCTGTTACTGGATTAGGGAAAATTCATCAAATCTACACACAGTATTCAAAATAATAAACATTGGTGTGTGACTTTGGGTTTGAGACTTATTTTGACTGTAAATCTTTTACAACTTAAAATTATTTGTATAATTGAGATATTATAAAAAATTAAAACACTGCCTCGTAAGGTTCCCCTTAGTGGCCCGTGGAGTCCCACTTTCGTGGCCTGGGGGCCCCGGGCGCTCGTCCCGTGCACCCTTAGGAAAATACAGCCCTGCAAGCGTGCGTTCGTGAAATTCCAGTGAGCGGGAAAGTCCCTGGCCCACTGTGGCTGTTTTAGGGTGCTTGGGCCCTCTTCAGCCGAAAATCCACATCACAACTCTTAACACCTCAAATGCGTTCACCCACTCAATTAGAACTTACAGACGCCGCGCGGCCGCGGACGACCCTTGGTAGAGCGGGTAAATGGCGGTAGTAAACTCGTTCGAAATTTGTGAGTTTCAGTAAAACCTCGAGTTTCAGTACCGAACTCGAAATTTCGAGTACTCGCACATCTCTAGAAAAATGACAATAAGATAAAAAGATTTACAGGAACAACATATTTTAATTACAAATGTATAACTTTCAGATGTTTTCATTCTTGGATTCTTATTATTTTATCTAACCCAACTGTAATAAAGGCTTTTTTAGTTTGTCCCATGCATTTCTTTTAGGGAGAATTTAAACTTATGCCGCCTTTCTCTCCTTACTTGCTAAGTTTGGAAGAAAATATGTAAGAATACAACATAAAAGGTTTAGCATTTAAAACTTTTAAATTGTGGGGTTGAAAGGAGGGTGGAATTGGGGGCTTACCTTTAACTCACAAAAATTGTCCTCACAATGAGATTAGACGTCTCCCAAAAACTGCATATTTACAAATCTCTTTTAGTCTTTTAATAAATATGCAAGTTTAAAATCATGGTACATCATAATATTTCTGAATACTTATATCTAGCTATAAATTTTTAAAACAAATGAAACTGATAAGTGTTAAGTTTTACTCCAAGAGACAAAATTTGGTGTTTATTTATTTTTGGTTGGAATAAACTTAATTAATTTAATTTTATCCTAATTATGTTTTTACAGCGTGACGGGTGATGGCACAGGCAGTCTGGGCAAGAGGATGCAAGGTCATCCACTCAAGAGTTTCAGCGTGCCGGCTCCTCCCCCCCAATCTGCCCCCTCCACGCCTCAGCAAAAACATGTCGGTCAGTAAACCACAACTTGCTCTTATAATCCCATAGCACCTGTGGGCCGAGCTTTGCTTGAGGAAGGTCTTTTAGTTTGATAAGATTACTAGGAGTAATTTTTCACCACGTACTCCTACTGACGAGCAGATTTGTTTAGCTCAATGCCCCTTTGATTTATTTTAGATATAACCATTCTGTATGTCATTTTCAATCAATGGCTTTAGTCAAAGTTATCAGGAAACCACATGTTAATACTTAAAAATTTACTTTGACAGTTCACTGATTGGTTATAAACTGCTGTTAGATTCTTTTGTTTTTATTTTTAACTCCATAAGCCAATAAAATTGTGTTTAACTTTTCATATTCATTGTTTTATATTATTAGATTTTTTCTAGGTCTCCAGATACTAGTTATTTCCAACGTTTAAAGGAAATCTTTGGAGCTGTTTTTGAGATTAGAGTTGCTAGCAAGCCTAATCCTTATCCTTTCTCATATTACAGTACAGGATTGTGTGCATTTTTGTCAGAAATATTTCATTAATAGTGATTTGTCAATGCGCTGAAAGTTTGTCAGTGCGCTTAAAGAATTGGAACCATTTGTTGTGGACTTGCTGACACTCCATAAATCAAAACTAAAACCTAAGTAGAAGACGTTCTATGAGTTCTGGTATATTTTATTCTGTTGTCAAGGTCAATTTTAGTGTGGTTTTAAATTACCTTTCGTCAGCAGTTCAATCCGTAGTGAAATACTACAATCTGGTTTCGGCGCTTAGGTACGCTGTGATCACTTAGGTGTCAATTTTTAAACTTGAATTTTTCTTTCAGCTCGAAAAAGAATCAGTTATTATTCCAGTTGTGAATCTGTTACAATAGTATTTGTATTCTAAATTTGAATTTTTATTAATTTGTTTAAAATTTTTATTTTTATTTTTAATTCTTTGAAACTCAAGATTTAAATTGAAAATGTACTTTAATACTAATATATCCCGGTTTTAGGTATCATTACTCTAGGGGTGGGGGAGTAGTGTTTGTTTTTAATCGAGTCAAGTTGAGTCAAGTATTGAACCAACAACTTGAGTATCGAGGAGTCGAGTCTCAGTTCTTTAAAAAGTTTAAGAAACTAATTTTATTAATTTTTATTGAAAACTATGTATTTACATATTCAACTTTAATTATAAACATAACATTTAATTGAATTATTAATGTTATTATTTATTTTATTTTAACCTTTACTTTGCCATGAATGAATAATGATTAAAATGAAAATATATATATATACTGTTTTTTGTTTTTGTGTCTATCTACGCCAGGGGCATTTTTAACATTTTGATAGGGAACGGTCCAAACCCTGGTTTTGTTACTATCTAAGGTCGACCTGTTCTTAGAAAGCATCATTAATTAATAGTCCAATGACAAATGGCAGCTAGGTCCAGTTTCAAACCTTCTCAAAATTTTGCGATCTTTTCAACTTATACTTTATACTGAGTAAAATTTTACTGTACATAGTAGGTGAGGGAAAAGTTAATGTATGTCTCTCAAGCTTTAGTATATCAGAGGGAAATTTGTGACACACTTTAACATCTTTTAAATATTTAGTTTTTTTCATAATTTAACAATTTCTTTAATATCTCGTTAGAAAATTATTTTTAAATTTGTTAAGACCTTGAAGCATTATATTCATAATCTAAATTTGTTAATTATGATTTAATTGATGAGGTTGGTTGTATTTTTCAGTGACAGTGCGCCCTCAGGGTTCCAGTCCTTACAAGAAGGCGGGGCACTATACGGGGCAGGTCCAGTCTCCAGCCCCCGCCAAGACAAGACCCTCACTTGACGACTCACCAAAGCTACAGGTATAAACCCCAGATCAAACAGGGGCCTCTACAAAGGCTTGGTCACTTAAAAGTAGGGGTGTGCGAGTAATGGTTTTTTTATGGAGTTGAGTTTTTTCATCAGCATTATACTGTAGTTGATACTTTCAAATAGTGTGGTGTAGTTTGGTATACCTTGGCCTTTGTATTTATAAGGTGATCTTACAATATGGTAAGTTACAGGTAATCCCGAAAGGAAATACGAAAATCATGCAGGGCTGTGCATCGAATCGAGTTGAATAAATTTAGATTCATGTTATTCTGAATCGCATCAACACATCAAATAAAAAGAGGTTGCTGCATCGCACACCCCTCCCATCGTGTAAACAAGCTCGGATGATTTGATAGTCTAATCATGGTTTCTAGCAAAAATATGAGTAGCAATACAATTGTTTGGCCAGAACAATTAAACTGGAGTATGTATTTTGGTTGTCATTTCCAGCTAATAAAACACGGTCCGGTTGCCATTTCACCAATATTACTTGGTCTGGGCATCGCTTAAAAATCAATATTACGTGATTAAATCGTTATTTACAGCCGATAGTATGTTTTCTGTTGACTTTTACAATCTTTTAATTTTATGCGATCTGGTCATTATTTCAAACTAATTATGTGTCGTTTGACTTTTACAATCTTTTAATTTTATGCGATCTGGTCATTATTTCCAACTAATATTATGTGTCGTGTCATCATTTACAGCAGATATTACATGGTTCAGTCATCATTTACACATGTTCGGTTGTTGTTAATGACCAATTAATGTTTCTAATCTTCATTTGTGGCCAATTGGA